>CM062296.1:502364536-502964536 GCA_031216915.1 Pictodentalium vernedei | reverse complement strand
CACACTGCCAATGTGTTTAGAGGCAATTACCGGGTAAGACGTAGTTTTTTTCCCGCAAGCCTCGTATAGTTTAATACATACATACTATGCATTTGGGTTGTGTTCTATGGTGACCTCATGGGCACATCCGCTTTTTTTCCTTTGATTATTTATTGATTTGTTATATATGAGCGCATATTTCATCATAATTAAATTGTTACTCTTTGTCTTTGGATACCTCGGAGGCTGCATAACCAGTTTACTGGTATTCAGATGATTACATGCTGGATTTTAATGCTCTCGCACATTATAATTATTAGGCTGACGCTTTATTGAATTTTATGGACCTTGAAATTATGAACTATTTCGGGGGCAGTCCGTGTCGGAGCCTGTTAATCATACCTGCTTTTATTTCTAGATCCAGGTTTCTATTATGTCAGTACTCAATTCGCATATTCACCCGTGTATATGGTCATAGATATCGGATAGTACACGTTGGAGAGTGTTGTTACTGGAATTTATTGTACACCTGAATGGGGTCGCCTGTGGGTTACCTTGGAAGTGTGTTTTCTCTCCAGAGATCATTCAGTGTGGCTCGATTTGACATGTGTATGTTATATTTTATATCACCTGTTTTCGACGTATCTGTGTACGTCGTCTGCGGTGTATGTTATATAGCAGGCAATATTAATTACCAGGATCGTTGCTATAGCCTTAACTTCTGAAGTGGTGTTAAGCACCATTTATTAATCATGGATTAATACTTGAGTGCCTGTTTGACGAGTTTTTATTTTGTTTTTTGGTACCGCTCTTACTGATTCCAGAGCTCTCCCGTCTTTCTTTTGAAGATTCCTTGAAAAGAAAAGCGAGGGGATGGGTGATTTTTACCTCTTCTCTGGCTTGATAGGTTTGTAACTATGAAGGAAGCTGTTTTGTCCGTAATTATATCCTGCATACAGCTGGAGTGTTATTGTATTGCATATGTTTGGGACAGATTTTCTCTCATTCTCAGATACGCCATCCTAATTTTGGGGCTTAGTCCGGAATAGCCTTAAAAATTAGGAACTTGTTACATCCTAATTAGCATAGTCTTCATGCTAAGAATAAGGAATTACTTAAATTGGGCTCCTTATTTAGGATATGTCTCCTCTATTACTGTATAGAGAGACATACATGTAATTCCTAATCCAATTTCCTTTCATCTTGGATTGCAGGATTGGAACTATGTTGATCTACTATTTCGGAAGTCCTAGGCCCACCATCTTCTTACGATTCAGCTAGTCTGGGCCATTGGGTTAGAGTAGAAAAATATTATAAATTCATAGTAATTTGTATATTGTTTATACTTACCAATGGCTCAGATGGAGATGGCTCTCCCATTAGTGGGCACTCATACCTTCCCGCTGAATTATTATATAGTGCTCTCTTTTACAAAGAATGATGTTGGCACCAATTCTGGTCACTTTGTGACGTCTGCGCATGCGCGGAGAGTAAAGGTATGGACGGCCAGATAGGGCTTTTAATTTTCAGTTTTGCATGCAAATTTTGGGGATTGGGGGGGCAAAATTTGTGTTTGGCCCTAGATATTTTTGAGTTAGTCTGGGCCATTGGTAAGTATAAAAAATATACAAATTGCTATGAATTTATAATTTTTTATGTAAAATTATTCATGATTCCCATTTTCGGGATGTGCTTCTGAACGTTGTCGTTATTACTATGACTCCACTGTTGTTTTGTTAGTGTTACTTCCCTTCCCTCCTCTAAACCCTCCTGTTATACTCCCAAGCTCTTTCGGCTTTTTTATTGAAATTTGTTTATTAAAATTCTTGGGAGTTCAACTTGTTTACAGAATGGGTATTCCTCCTGTGTTTACATCCTGTTCGTGTAATGTTCAGGACATTTTGTATTCTTGCATCTTCTACCAGATGGATTGTTTTTTCTTCCTATGAAGATCTTTCTTTGCATCAGGTGGTTGTTGATCGGTTACTGACTTTGGGCCTCTGTTGTGCCTGTTGTTGATTAGTTTCCGGTTTTTCCTCTTGACATCTGTTCAATAATGTTTTGGATACATATTAATTCAGTTAAAAACAGTTATTATTTTTTCTAATAGGATACATATTATATCTTATTCCGGTAGTTTAGCTTTAATTAGGTAGTGCTTGTCCACACTTAGGCTCTATCGAGATGCCCTTGGGCTCATGAGTTTCCTTTGGGGTACTTAGGCTTCATTCAAAATTTTTCGAAAAAATTTATTTAGTTTGTTTCGAAAATTTTTGTGATTGTCTATGTTATGTATCCTTGCGATGTTTATTCTGTATTATTATTGGGAGTGCAGTGGACTTATGATTTTGGCTTCATTATTATTGTATCTATTATAATAATTTGGTACCTAGTGTAAGTCCAGGAAGTCTCGGATTTACATGCTTGTTGTCTGCTGGTAGTCTCTGCCCTCCTGCAATACTTGTACTATGGGATGCGAACGTTGGAAACGGGTGTCGACCTGTGTTATGGGCGGTGAAGTTTCGATGTCAGAGCCTTCACCACAGGCTAATACTAGTTTTTCAGTCTCTTTTTCAGAGGAACAAGAACATGGTGATGGTACTTTGACACCTGTCCATTACGTGCTGCCGTCGTCACACTCTGATGAGCCCCGCTCTGATGAGTTAACAGAGCTAGCTGCCAAGGTGCTCATGATTATTTTCAGGGGATTGAGGTCTGTTGTTAGTTCTCTTAATCCTCTGCATGCAGCTAGCTTGACCGGTGAAGTGGTTTCCCTATTATGGGAGCCGGGGCGACGGGTAGGTCCGTTGTGGTCGAGAAGTGTAGACGTGGGTAGAGCGAGCACCTCAAAAACAAAAGCTCACCCAGCGATGATGGCAAAAGGGGAAGAAGCCAGAAAGTTTCTGTACGGGATGCTTGGCAAGATCTGGGGTCAGATCGCGAGTAGGAGAACCCTCTCTGTCCCATCAGCAGTCGGGGTCAACTGTTTCTGTCGCGAGAAACTTCAATGAGTCGGAGAACCTGTCCTCGCTTGCGGTTAGGGATGCTCCTTCCACACTGCAGCCGGGGTCGGCTGCGGTTATGGCTTCCTCTTCTTACATGGAAGAGCACGCAAAGGGGGATTAGCCTACAAGTTTCTTAACGGGAAACTCTGGGATCTGGGGTCAGATCGCGAGTTGAAGAGAATTCTCCATCCTGTCAGCAGTCGGGATCGACTGTTTCCGTTGTGAGAAACTTCATTGAGTCGGAGCCCCCGTCCTCGCCTGCGGTTCAGGATGCTCCTTCCACACTTCAGCCAGGGTCAGCTGTTATTATGGCTTCCTCTTCCATGGAAAAGCACGCTAAGGGGTAGAAGCATACAAGTTTCTAAACGGAATGCTTGGCAAAATCTGGAGTCAGATCGCAAGTTGGAGAACCCTGGGGCCGGTTGCAGCTATGCTTCTTCCGCTGCTTCATCAGCGAAGCACCTTAGACCACAGACTGGCTGTCCAACTTCGCATGTTTAAGCTGTTCCACAGTGGCATTCTCAGTTCTCAGTCTTCACCACCGAAGTCAGATTAACTTGCATCTAGTGGTTCAAGGCATATTCATACAGGACATGCGTCGAAAGATCTGGGGTCAGATCTCCTGTGAGCAGCATATGGTGAAGAAGCAGATAACCGCTGCTCCGCAAGCCTTGTTCACGAACCTGCTGTCGCAGATTGCACAGCTTATCGCAGCATCCCAGTAGTCGCAGGTTCAGCCATCAACAGTCTCCGGTAGAGAGCTGTCGGACGGTGCTGTGTTGGTCCAGTCATCTGTTCATTCCAATGGTGTTGACCAGATGGAACATTCAGATGGTGAGAGGGCTATGGAGGATGATTCTCAATCCCTCACGGAACAGCACATTAAGACTATGAATTTTATTCATAAGTTTTTCCGGATCTTGTTCCATCTGAACAAAAGTCTGCATTTGCTAGGCAAAAAACAGCTTAGGGTACCAGGCGAAAGAAACAAAGTTCTTTCCTTTCCAAGCCACTCTGCTCAGGTGTCGAAGGCCTTTAGTCCGCTTAATGATGCCACTCTTACCCTAGCAATAGTATAAGAAAGGCAAATGATCTATTCTTACGAAAAGAAGATCGCTAGCTAATAGTTAGGCTGAGACAGCTGTCTTGTTTGGAATAGGGCCGTTAGAAGGAAAAAAGTATGTTTGATCCATCTCAGTGTTGTATTCCTAGGCATCAAAGGCATTTAGTTCTGTTGTTGATGCCATAGTAGCCTTATGTAATTTTAGAGCGATCTTTTCTTATACATTAGCGGCTAATGTCATAAGTCTCCATTGAGTGAGCTGTCCAAGGCCGAAGGGTAACACACAGTATCTGTCTTCACGGATATAAGACTTTTAGGCAGCATTAACTACTCCGAGACTGCTATCTTTTTGGAATAAGGCTGTAAGAAGGAAAGATTACGTTCTTTCCTTCTCGGTGTTGTATTCCTAAGCGTCACAGGCATTTAGTCCTATTGTTGTCACCTTAATAGTCTTATGCAGGCCTGAAAATAGGCTGTCTGACATTTGCAAAATGAGGTCCCCAGAGGTTGAATTTGATGATGCTATTCCATACAGTGGTCCAATTTATCCTCATGGTACCTCTTTCTGTTTAGTTTTGAGACCCTGATTCAGACTGAGGTACACAGAGGGTAAATTTAGAGATGCTACCCTGCTGTGCAGGGTAGCATCACTAAATTCACCCTCTGGGGACCTCATTTTGCAGATGACAGTCTGCTTATTTTCTGGCTTGGTCTTATGTGAATTAAGAGTGGTCTGTTTCTATAACATTAGCAGCTAACGTCATAATGGCCTTATGTAATTTAGAGCTGTCTTTTCTTATGCATTGCGGCTAACATCGTAAGTCTCCATTTAGTGAGCTTTCCAAGGCCGCAAGTGACACAGATATCTGTCTTCATTGAGATGAAGACTTCTTAGATTTGTTAGCTAAGCTGAGACTACTGTCTCTTTGGAATTAGGGCCGTTAGAAAAAGCGGGTCTTTTTTCCTTAGCTTGAGTGATTAATGTCGTAAGTCTCCGTTTAGTGAGCTTTCAAAGGTCGCAAGTTACACCAAGATATCTGTCTTCACGGAGATGACTGCTAAGCTGCACTAGCTAAGCTGAGACTGCTGTCTCTTTGGAATTAGGGCCGTTAGAAGGAAAGAGTATGTTGTTTCTTTCTCGGTGTTGTATTCTTTGGTGTCAGAGGGTTTTAGTCCTTTTGTTAACGCCTTATTAGTATCAAGAGTGGCCTTTTTTCCTTAACTTGAGCGACTAATGTCGTAAGTCTCCGTTTAGTGAACTTTCTAAAGTCGCAAGTTACACTGAGATATCTGTCTTCAAGGAGATGAAGACTTCTAAGCTGCATTAGCTAGACTGAGATCGCTGTCTTTTGGGAATAAAACCGCTAAAAGGAAAGAATACAGTTCTTCCTTCTCGGTGTTGTTTTGTTGGGTGTCACAGACATTAGTCTTATTGTTGACACCATAGTAGCCTATGTAGGGGGTGGGGGTGGGGGGTCGATATTGATTTACGTTGAGCCCACCCCCACCCCCACACCCACCCCTCCCTCCCCTGACAATATGTTAAGAGGCAATTACAGGGCAGAACATAGTTCTCTTCCCGTTACCCTTGTATGCATTCAATTATATGCAAGTCCTTCACTGCTCTTTGATTGACAGGTGGGTTGTGGTCTAACGGCGACTTCAGGGATGCATCCACTCTTTAGTTGGTTTGCTTCCTGCAGTTGTTCATTCATGGTTCGTATACAAGCATATGATTCCTGAACAGTAACTGTTTTTGGATTCCGAATTCTTTCATGAATTCATTCGGTTGATATTGCTAGCCTTCGTGTGGCAGGCATGTCGGTTATCTTGACGTCATTCTCCAAATATGGCAATTAGTCCACTCTGAGAAGTTTCGTTCAGAGTTGTCTGCTTTTGTTACGATATATCAGTCTATTCCCTTGTTATAAATTGCATTAACGTTGTTTTATTCCTTCAGTTTCCTGGTTATATTTTGTATCGCTCAGTTACACCGATGATACAGGCTGTATTCAGGTGAGGGTACATGCAGGATTCTGTTGGTTGCATGCTTAATATGTATTAATCATTAGGCAGACATATTTCTTGAATAGATTCTTTTAAATTCTTGTTAGTGTCAGTATAAGAACTTATCATTGTCATTGGTTCTAACAAACCTTGGGAACAATGATTTATTTGGGGGTGGTCCATGACAGGTTTTTATTCATATCCCGTTCCAGGTTCTGAATCCAGTCTTCAACCGGAAGCGGTACACAAAGGGGAATCCTACTCTCATTCTCGTAGATTGAACAGTTACAATTTGGAAGTTCATTATTGGAATTTACTTGTACACTGGAACATGGTCGCCTGTTGGTTGGCTCAGAAGCGTATAAGTTCTCTCAGATAACTTTCCATTGGGATTCAGTTGGACAAGTTTAAGGTTGTACATAGTAATATCACTGGTTCTCGGCCTATCTCCGTATTCCGGATGCTGCATACATTTTAGAAACTTTCGATTTTAGTAACCGAGAACTTTTAGGCGGCTATATAGTATTCAGTACTGCTTTATCACTGATTCCAGGCCACTTTCCTCTTTGTTTTGAAGGTTAATTCCTTAAAAAATAGGGGGGGGGGATTTCTCTTTACCTCTTCTGGCCTTATAGTAAGTGTGTAACTATGGGTGAAGCTGTTATTTTCTGTTGATAATACTGATCTTATGTACAGCTCATATTGTATATGGCGTGTGTCTGGGCGTCAGTCTCCAACTCTGGGACACACTTTTTCTAATTTTAAGGGTCTTATTCCAGACTAACCTTAAAATTGGGGCTCGTTACACCCAATTAGCGTAATCATTTATGCTAAGTAATAAGGAATCACTTTGATATTGCTCCTTATTTCAGTGGCATATCCTTCTCTATTGTTGTATAGAGAGGGACATATGTAATTCCTCAAATTTTAATCTGTTCACCTTGGAAGTTCTACTGCAGGTTAAGAAGCTGAATTTTAGTCTGCCATTTCTTTAAGTCCTAGGCCCATCAGCCTTTTTACTACTCAGCTAAGTCTGGGCCATTGGTTCTAGTATAAAAATATGATAAATTTAAAGTAATTTGTATATTTTTTTATACTTACCAATGGCCCAGACAGGTATGACCCTCCCAAGAGTGCGCACCCATACCTCCCCGCTGAGTTATAATATTTGTAGGCACAACTAGGAAGAATGATGCTTGGCACCAATTCCGGTCTCTCTCTGGATACTGCGCATGCGCAGTACTAAAAGTATGGAGAGCCAGATAGGACTTTCAAACTTCGGTATTGTATTCAAATTTTGGGGACTGTGGGGTTCAAAATTTGTGTTTGGCCCTTGATATTATTGAGTTTGCACCAGCTAAGTCTGGGTCATTGGTAAGTATAAAAAATATACAAATTACTTAAAATTTATCATTTTTTAATCAGTCATTTTCTTTCCTAATTGACAATCACATGTTTTACTTTCTATCGTTTTCTCACCACATTATAACCATAGCTGCTGATATATGACATTAAGTACCTATAAAAAAATAAATATAAATTTGTGAGAACATTACACTGTGATGTAATAATACAACTTTATTTAAAAAAAAAACCCACAGATTTCTGTAATCACAGCTGCTCACAATTCAAGCAGGGAAGGAACAAAAATAAATATTTGTTAATATTGTTTTACTGATTTTGTGCAGAATCAATCCAAAAATGTTATCAGATATAAATTTTGGACTTGTCAAATTGTGCCAAGCACTTCTGATGTAAAGAGCAGTTCTTACATCCTGTTGTCATTTTGTAGTGGGTAAAGTACCTTTTGAAAACACTGAAATTTAGTTTGCAGTCTGTCCATGTGTAAAATATACACTGCAAATAGAGTGAGGCATAAATATACTAAAGTCTTATCAGGAACTCTGTCAGTAGCCAGAAAATCATTCTGATGATAAATTTTCTGATGATGTATTGTTTGAATGAACTTTGGGAGATAAAGTGATAATAATGAATTAAATGCTCAGTTTAGAGTTGGATGTAGCCCTTGACTTGAATGAGAGGTCCATGGAGAAAAGAGCACCCATATGATGCTAAAGCAAGATGGCAAACCTGCAAAACACTAAGTTGGAGGTCCAAGCACCCTGTCACCACCCCTCACATCTTCACCCCTCCAATTGATTGTGTGTCTGGGGTTTTTTTCCTGAAACTTTTTTGAGGATGTGTTTTGAAGCATGTTTTCCATAAAAATATGGATATGTTATTCCAATGACCTTCAATATTGATGTATATAAGAATGGGTTCCATCCATCCATCTTTCCACTCATCTGTCCATCCATAGGTCCACACTAACAAATTGAGGGTTATGTGCCTAGTTGTCAGTACACAGCACTGCTATTTGTCTAGTCTGATTTATTATGCCCCTGACTTGAAAAGGGGTATTTTGAGGAGACATCTGTCTTTGTCCATCCATCCTTCCATCCTTGTGTCTGTTCGTTCATCTATCCATCCATACATAACATTTTCCCTTGTATCATCTCAGCCACTACCACTCCGATTTGAATGATATCTAGTGTTGTGATAGAACATCATGGGGAAATGATACCTGTGTAGCGTGAGTTTCTTCCACACATTTTTTCCAGAGTTATGACCCTTTTTCACTCTTTTGACCAAGAAAATTTTTGGTGAGTCGGGGGCATTGGCACACATTTTGCATTTGCCCCTCTTGTATGACTAGCCGCATCTGTTTGCACTAACAAATAGAGGTTTTCGTGGCTTAAAAAGAGGTTTATCTGGCTAAAATTGTTTATGTGGCTATTGAGTGACAAAAAGTGGGTGTTGTATTTTCAAGGATTTTATGTTATGGTAAAGGGAAAGGTTCGGATTAGAGGCAGTAAGCTGAAAAGGTTAGGGTTTGCTACCACCCAGAAATTAGCCTTGAAAAGGAATTTCATTGGTTGTTCATGCATATAATCCTACAATATTTTAGCCACATAAACCCTGTCTATACAGCTTTGTAATAGTCATATACAAAAAAAAATGTGATTATAATTAGAGAAGAATTGTATCAGACATGTTAACCTTCCAAAATTTTTTTCAGGGAGATTGAAGAAAATTTTCAGGGAGATGACATGATTTTCAGGGAGATTTTTTTTTGCGCGTAGAAGCCACGTGTGGATCAATTTTAAATACAAATTAATACCAAATACCCCCCCCCCCCCCACCCCCACACACACAGACATAACAGGAAACAGTCCAACAACAATACATCAAAGGAACATATGCCAACGTTCTACTAACCGGTGGTGAGTGACCCAGACCTGTTAACCTCTCGAGGTGACTGTCAGTGAGATTTTGATGAGCTCCCAGTGAGACTCGGATGCTTGTCAGTGAGATTTTTGCACGTGGGCAGCACATCAATAATTTCCATGTTACCACCCCCCCCCCCCCCCCCACACACACACACACACACATACATTAAACATTCCACCCTAATGTGTTTTATTTGAACAATTTGTCCTTTCAAAAGCCAAAACATAGAAATATAGAGAAAAACAGAAATCAAAAATATGGATGTGGTCATGTGCCAATATCTGAGTTGTTCCAATGACATCCATATTTCAATGGTTTTATGTACAAAATGTTTGGAGATATTTTCGACCTTTTCAGCACTATATCAGTTTTGACGCTGTGTTGAAAGTTTTGGATCTATTTGGGAAATTATGGGTACTTGCGGCGACCTGCGGTAACCTGCTGCGATCTGTGGTGTTTAGGCACACCCCGAGCACGGTTGTTGTGGTAATTCGATCTGCCAAAGCCCAGCGCCCCACCTAACCACACCGGGTACTCACTGGAAGTAGTTGGTCATTTACGAAGGGGATTTGGAATGGGGTGATCATTTTTCAGTGAAACGTGAACATTATGCCACAGCTAGCCCAGGACGAAACATCTCCAGGATATTTAATTTATTTTGTTGTCCATTTATCACAACGAATGAAAAAACATCCAAGTGCCATAAATTAGCAACTTTTTAGAGATTTTTTTCACCAAAAACATAATTTTTTTCACAGCCTGCTTTAGAAAATTGCGAATCGGAAATTTTTCCCAATATATTGAAAATTACGGCAACTCATATGTTTGAGCCGTTTGTCTGCAAAATTGGCTATAATTATCTGAAGTGAAAGTGAAATCCAAAATGCACAATAATAAATTTGTGCGTATTTTTGCACATGTTCGATTGGACAAAATTTATGCATATGGAACTTATTTTTCGATTTGACTGCTACCTGTATACAAGCAAAGGTGTGCCTTTAATATATAATCAATTTCAGCAATTATCCTGCATCTCAAATTCATTTAATCCGCCTGTCAAACGTGTTGCAAATAATCACAACACGTCCATTGACAGAAATAAGATTGGTCACCAGTTCTTACGTAAGTGGTGACGTTTCACACAAACTTAATGACCTTGCCATTGAGAGTAGAGCACATGCTTTTGTATTTGTAAACAAAAGCTGGTGGATTCAGTTTTTGTCTGGTATGTCGACTTTCCGGGAGATTTTGGCCCAAATTGACTGCCGGGCGGGAGGGGATAGCTAATTCCGGGAGAATCCCGGGCATTCCGGGAGAGTTAATATGTCTGATTGTATTTTCCTTGTAATTGGTCACAAGATAAAAATTTTGATGTCATATCAAGTATTTGATGAATGGAATATTTGCCTCTGAATGCTGATGATGAAATTCCAAAGCCTAAAGAAGCAACGTTTTCCCACAATGCAGATAGGAATTTAATTAATTCAGTCTTATTTGTCAGAGTTCATTGAACTCTTGTCAAAGAAGATTGAATTGGGTAAATTTATAGTTACATTATGGGAAAAACTTGCTTCTTGAAATTTCGGCATTTTGACATCAGTGTGCAGGTGATTAACACTTAAACTGTCATGTGTTTACTTGAATTTTCTCATACAATCCAAGTCATGGCGGCTTCATAGCAACTATGACATGATTTGGTGAAACATTCAGTAGAGTCTTGGATAAGGAAATCATTCTGAAGAGGACTACTTCAATGTATAAGGATATTATTTTGTTGGCAAGATCCAGTAACATACCTCTACTTGTCATAAAAATGTAATATTCCCCTGCAATAGGAAAAGAATTTCTAGTTATATAAAAGTTTTAAAATCTATGAATAGTTATCCAGTTAAGTGAAGTTTTCTATAATGCTCGTAATTTCTTGAATAGTAATGTGCTTGTGTCCTTTTTTATGGTGAGTCAGTCTAAGCCTTAAGTATGTTACAGGACAAACAAAGAGCACAGATAGCAGAATTACAGAAAATGCTGGAATTACCAGAAAAAGGAGTCTTTGATACTGATGCTGACAGAGAACTTGCACGACTACAAAGAAAGTCAAGGTACGTTGTTTGATTTCACCATAAACCTATCAATTACTTCAACCCTTTGCACACTGATGTCAGAAGATACAAATTTCCCCCTGAAACATTTTCCTTCAATGCAACCAGGAATTGAACAAATTCTGTCTTGTTTGACAGGGCTTACTGACAAGAGTGAATTTGGTAAACTCCTAGTTGTATTATAAAAATTGCATCTTGAAATTTTGTCATTTTGTCGTCATTTTGCAGTAGGTTAACTTGTATTGCTGACTGCCTTTAATTAACTGTATCAGTTCCAGGTCTGATCTTAGTAAACCTAAATAATAAAGCTTATAGTCAGATATATTTATTATTAACCCTTAAGTCCTCAGATTAATTTTATTCTAAGGCCTAAAAATCTTAAAAATCTGTTTCTCAGGCCCTCCCACGCAGTCCTTTTGGCTGCCACCTGCTCTCTTTTTATAACCAATGCAAACTTAAAAAAATAAAAATTAAATGGGTGATGTTTGATATTTTAACCAAGTTAAAATTGATAAATTTGTCCCTTGAATGCAACAAGGCTTTGCAATGCTATAGCAAAGGGATAAAATACGCCATCACCCATGTTATTCTGTAGATTATGAGGCCTAAAACATAAAACAAACCAAAAACATGCACTTTTGTTGGCAAAGAAATAATTACAAATATAAAAAATGATATAAAAAACTGGCTAGCCATATGCAATTTTACAAAAAAATGACCTGAGAAACAAGGCCTATTTTGTGGGTCCTAATAACTACTGTATATAAAAGTCCACTGCTGCAGATGACTTAACAGTGTTTTTACATTATTGTTGGCTTCCTGTCCGGACAGCCAACAATGATGTAAAACACTGTCAAGATAAATGCATCCTGCAATTAGAGTTATCAAGGAAGAATCCACTTGGGACAGTGTTTTCAGAGCAGTGTAAAATTGGCTGTTTGTGGCTGTATGGGGCCTCAAGGGTTAACTCTTTCAAGCTGGTATGCCGTAACATTTGTGTACCAAAAATATGGCACTCGATTAGCAGATGACATAATGAACTCAAATAGTTGATGAGAATTGGTAACAAGTTAATCAGGGCTGTGCAAAAATAACTGAATGTGAAGTCTAAACCTGATTTGTCCTGAAGACTCAAGTCTCAACAAATAAAATATTCTAGATACATAATTAGGGCATGCCTTCGTCAAAGACATGACTTGATGCAGCTGGAATTTTAGTAAGCCAGGGTTACAGTTAAAAACATAACACTTCTTTGAAATTTAATCATGGATAAATAAAGTATACTTTAGCAGTTGTGATGCAGCATCTTATATAACCCTTTACCTAACACAGCTTTTTCAAAAAATAAATTTCACACTTTTCGAAAAACATTCTCTCAATTTTTCAATAAACTAATACAAATATGAATATCATTAGAACCGGCTCCATGAGCTGGTTCTAATGATATCCATATTTGTATGGTTGAGACATTTGTAAGATATTTTAGGCTGTGGTAGGCTTATTTTGTTCAATTTCCTGGCCATTTTTGGCTGCTTTGTTAGGTAAAAAGGGTTAAGTAACACATACAGCATTGTTTCCCAAATCAGTCAAGCAGAGTCCCCAACAGATGGAATAGGGCATTTGGATGACCGACTGTGTGTATAAGTATGAAGTCTAACCTTGTGAGAAAGTATGTGATTACTAACAAGAGCATATCAATATTTAAGACTCCAATCCAGACGAAAATGTCCCAATTGGATAACTCATTGGAGGGGGGTGTCACATCCCCTAAATAAACCCCATAATGATGCCCTTGAATTAATCCTACAACTCTGAAGGGTGGTGGGATCAAATTATCCTTGACCCTCCTTACAACTCTTTAGGTTGCAGTTATACTGTAGATGATTTTTTTTTTTTACTTCCCTAGCTCCCAGTGGGAACCTCAGGAAATGAAGCAGTGCTTGTTTACTGTGGTGAATAAGTTCTGCTTTACTGGTGCAATTATGACTTGGTAACTAATGCCTTTGGTGAAAGTCCTCTAAAATGGGCAACATGGGTATAAATGATTGACTGGACTTGACTTTATATCCATGTTGCAGTCATGATTAGCCATTGTGCAGATATATGTGACCATAAACACCAAATAATAAATACCTCCTGGCATGAGTAATCGATAAAAAAAATCCTCTCTCAGCCAAAGGGCTGGTGGGGGTTGATGGTGAGGGGGAATGCCCTTGCTGCCATGTAGCTAGTACTTTACATTGACAAAATTTTCAGAATGTTTCACTGTGATGTCAAATCAAATGTGATATCCTACTTTATTTGACGTTTAATGGGGACACTTTTAAAGTAAAGTTGAAACTTGTTAACTCAGAAGTCGAATAAATCAAATAACCTGATAACTTGATGTTAGCCATCATTCCTGGTTAAATGCCTGCATAGTTAGTATTTGATAAAACTCAGTAAGTCGACCATGAATATCTCAAATAACTGAGATTAACTTGAAGTAATTAACTGGTGCAAATTAAGTAAACGTGTAAAAAACAAGAAAAGTATCGCAATGCGATTCACATCCCCTGGCAGGAAAATATGTTCAAAACCAATCACAATCATGCCCCATAAAAATTTACATCCCCCGGCAGGCAAATTTATTCAAAACCAATCACAATCATGTCCCATTACATTTACTTGAGACCATCAAACAAAATGCCAATAAGCATGGTTCAGGAAAAAGTTATCCGAGAATGACTTTCAAGATAATCCAAAAATAACTAGTTTACGTAATCAGTTTTTTAATTTTAACAAATAATTAACATCTGATAATTATTGATAATGTAATAACCATGTAATAACAAAGGTTATAAGAAAACAACATTAAATCAAAGTGGTTATCAAAATTGTTCAAGACTTTCTTAACATAAAGCTCCAAACCAAAAATATTCAAAATCTGGAAAAATTGAAATCCAGTTAATATTGTTCAAGTTATTCCACAAACAAGCTTAACTTGATATATTTTTATACTATAAACCAATGGCCCAGACTAGCTGGTGCAAACTAACTGTTATTAAGGGTCAAACACAAATTTTGACCCCCCCCCCCCCCCCAATCCCCAAAATTTGCTTGCAAAACCGAAAATTAAAGTCCTATCTGGTCCTCCATACTTTTACCCTCCGCGCATGCGCAGCCATCAGGAAGTGACTGAAACTGGTGCCAACATCATTCTTTGTTTGGCCCTTCAGTCAATAACAATGTTTTGACACTGTGCTTTGAAAATCTACTTTTTGAGGATGCCAGACACAAATCAGTGCAAGAATTGGTGGATCCAAGGCTGTTATTGGATGATGGAAGTGAACAACGGTGGTTTCATACCTTCAGGGCTATAACCTTATAATAATTATAAATTTATTTCATGTTTCCCAATTTCGGGACATTCGCCTGACGTCATCATTTTTACAAATGATTTATCTACTGTTTGTTGAGTATTCCTTCCCTGTCCTTCCATGAACCCTTCCTGTTAAACTCCTAAGCTTTTTGGTTATTTTTATTGAATTTTTTTATTAAATTTCTTGGGAGTTTAACGTGTATTACAGAATGTTTATTCTGTTTATCCCCATGGTTACGTCTTCACCCTTGGGGTGTTAGGTCGTTTAGTCTTGCATCTTCTATCCGATGTATCGTTTTTTCTTCGTATGAAGATCTAGCTTTGCATCTGGTAGCAGCAAATTGGTTATTGACTTTGGGTCTTGTTGTGTGCCTGATGTCTTGTTTCCGGTTTTTCTTTTGACATTGTTTACATTGACGTCCTCAATATGTGTAGTATTTCATATTATATTGCTATATAATTGTTGTAGGATTCAATTATTATTATTCCGGTAGTGTAGCTAAAAAAAATTGGATTTTGTCTACACTTAGGATCTATCGGGATACCTTTGGACTTGTAGATTCTCTTTGGGAACTTAGGCTTTTCTTCAAAATTTTTTCACAAAATATTTTTTTTTTGAAATTTAATTTTGATTTCTAGTCTTCATGTATCTATATATATATATATATATATATATATATATATATATATGAGTTGTAGTAGTGCTATCGTCTTTAGTCGATGCACTCCTGCAGATTTTTGTGTACAGTGGGACTACAATGTTGGAGACTGGTGTCGCAGTAAGTTGTTGGCGGTGAGGTTCCTATATGGGGCCTCTTCTACGATATAATATATTTCAGCAAGGGATCCTTGCAAGCAGCTAGCTCGACCGGTGAAGTGGTTACTCCGTCCGGGGAGCCGTAACACCAGGTAAGTCCATTACGGTCGAGGGAAGTGTGTAGATGTGGGTATAGCGAGCACCTTAAAATAAAGGCTCACCCAGCGACGACGTAAATATGGAGGAATAGGGAGGAAGTCGGCAAGTTTCTTTTTGGGAGGCTCTGCGAGGTCTAATAAGACCGCGAGCAGGAGAGGCACCTCTCTTACCCAACAACATTTGGGGCCAAATGTTGTTTTGAGAAATTTGCACGAGCCAGAGCATACGTCCACCTGTTGCTCGGGACGCTCCGTCTAGTCTGCAGCCAGGGTCGGCTTCAGTCAGGACTTCCTCTGCTATATATGTTACAGAAGCCGGTACCAAGTTTTCTTTTCAGGAGGCTCAGCGAGGTCTGATGAGATTGCGAGTGGGAGAGGTCCCACTCTATCCCAACAACATTTGAGGCCAAATGTTGTTTTGAGAAACTTGTACAAATGGAACATACGTCCAACCACCGCTCGGGATGCTCTTTCAAGTCTACAGCCGGGGTCGGCTTCAGTCACGGCTTCCTCCACTACATTGTTAAAGCACACACAACCGCAGTCTAGCTACTCGACTTCAGCGTGAAGACAGAGCCATTCTTCGCCCGTGAAGTCAGACCATCCAGTAGTTAGTGCTCCGAGGCATCGATCAATGGGACGTTCGGAGAAGATATACCAGGAGCAGGAAGCGGCGCATAAGACCGTTGCTCCACAAGCCTCGGTAACGGACTGGCTGTCGCAGATCGCGCAGCAAATCGCAGCATCCCAGCATATGCAAGAGCAGTTTCCCGCAGACTCTGGAGGTGAGCTGTCGGACTGTGCTGGGTCGGTCCAATCATCTGCCGATGCAGACTCCAGGGACCAGACATCATAGCTGATTCAGTCGGATGGTGAAAGAGACTAGGAAGAGGATTACCCTTCCCTTTCGGAACAGTTTATGAAGTTATGGTCTTCATTCATCAGTAATGTCTTGAATCTGTTCAAACTGATCAGCATGCTGCGACTACTATAGAGGATTAGCTACCCAACTTCGTAGTTGTCCGAAGACAGAGCATTCTTCACCTGTGAAGTCAGACCATCCAGTAGCTAGTGATCCGAGGCATCGATCACAGGACTTTTGGAGAAGACATGAACAGGCCGGGGATGAAGATCTATCCCTACCTACATTATTTGATATATGCACGGAAGTACTTCCTCCGGATATTCGTCCCAGGGGCAGCGGTGAAGAACAGAAGACCGCTGCTCCTCAAGTACAGGGACGTTTGGAGAAGATATGAGCGGGTCGGGGATGAAGAAATGTCCCTACCTGCATCATTATATATATGCTCCGAAGTGCTACCTCCGGATATTCATCCCAGGGGCAGCAGCGAAGATACAGAAGACCGCTGCCCCTCAAGCCTCGGTAACGCAAATGCTTTCGCTGATCACGCAGCTAATCGCAGCATCCCAGCAAGTGCAAGAGCAGCCTCCTGCAGATTCCAGAGGTGAGCTGTAGGACGGTGCTGGGTCGGTCCAGTCATCTGTACACGCAGACGCAAGAGACCGGATGTCATAGCTGATTCAGTCGAATGATGAAAGGGATGAGGAAGAGAATTACCCTTCCCTTTCGGAACAGCAGAGGGTAGCGATGGACTTCATTACAATCCTGCATCTGTTACACCTGATCAGCATGCTGCGTATATTAGAGAGAAACCGCTGTGTCTCTGAAAGCAGACTAGGTGTGGAGGAAAGAGGATGTTTTTTCCATTCCGACACTATCTAGACAGGTGTCGCAGACCTTCGGCCATGTTGACGACGCCATATTCTACCTCTCTAATGCTAGGAGGAAGGCGGTTTCTTATCAACATCTTCAGTAAATATACCGTTCTCTTGAGACTGCGGTCTATAATATTGGGAATTTAGGGCTATTTATTTAACGTTTTTTCATTCCCTACCTTGTGCGATGATAGTTGTAAGTCTTCAGTCAGTGAGCCTTCAGGGTCGCAGCTTACACCAATATATCTGTCTTATCAGCTTTATTGTCTTCACGTATAGGAAGACCTTTAGCTGCTTAGCTAGGCTTATTTTGTTGTCCTATAGGACATAATACCATTTGCTAGAGGAGATTATTCTCTTCCAACCGGTATGGTTTGGTGTGAGTTATGAAAATACGATGTATTTGTTATGACTAACACAAGAACGATTCAAGTAATGCGGGTGAGGGGGGGTTCGATATGAAATTTTCATTGAATCCCCCCCTCTCCACCGCCAATGTGTTAAGAGGCAATTACATGACAGGTCGTAGTTTCCTTCCCGCAAGGTTCGTATGCATTTAAGTATTTACATGCCTTTCATGGCTTATCGATTGGCGGCTGGGTCGTGTTCTATGGTGACCTCATGGGCACATCCACTTTTTAGTTCATTTGTTTCCTGTGGTTGTTCGTTATACGTCATATGAGAGCATATGATTCATTATCAATAAATTGCTAGCCTTTGTGTACCGGTTCGTCTGACAAGTCAGTTAACTGGTATTCTGATTATTACATGCGAGATTCAAGGCTCGTGTACATAATATTTGTTTATTAGGCGGACGCATTATTGTATGTTATGGACCTCAGAAAAAATAATGTATTTTGGGGCGGTCCGTCACGAGTCTGTTAATTATAGCTCGATTCATTTCTAAATCCAGGTTATATAGTTTCAGTACACATTTTACATGGAAATCAAAAGGAGATTTCTATGTATTCCGGTACATGTATATTCGTACGTCTGGGAGTATTATTTATCAGAATTAATTGTACACCTGAACGAGGTTGCCAGTGGGTTGCCTTGGAAGTGTGTTTACTCTCCAGAGACCGTTAATTGATATTCTTTTGAACAAGTGTATTTTGTATATATTTATCACCGGTTTTTGACCTATCTACGTATGCCAACTCCGGTATTCATTAAGAAATGCGCAATTAATTCGCCACTATAGCCTCAGTTTCTGAAGTGGCGTTGAGCACATATTTTATTAATAATAATTAATATCAGGGTGACTGTTTGACGAATATATATTGTTAATTGGTACTGCTTTTACTGATTCCAGAGCGCTCCCCTCTTTGTTTTTGAAGAAGATTCCTTTAAAGAAAGGGTGGGGGGTGGTGGATTTCTTAAAATCACCTCCGGCTTGATAGCATGTAACTATGAGTGAAGCTGTTTTGTCTGTAGATTATATCGAATCCTGGATACAGCTTGTTTTATTATTGTATTTGGTGTGGTTTGTGGGGGTTTACCTCTCACTCTTGAATACACCATCCTAATTTATGGGGCTTAGTCCGAACTAGCCTTTAAAATTGGGAACTCGTTACACCCAATTGGCATAGTCATTCATGCTAAGAATAAGGAATTACTGGAATTTGACTCCTTATTTATGATATGTCTTCTCTATATTGTATGGAGAGACATACATGTAATTCCTTTTAAATTTAATATTCCTTTCACCTTGGATTGTAGGTTTAGGAACTATGTTGGTCTATTAATTCTGAAGTCCTAGGCCCTCTGCCTTTTTACAATTCAGCTAGTCTGGGCCATTGGTTTACAGTATAAAAATATGAAAAATTTGAAGTAATTTGTATATTTTTTATACTTAATCATTTTTTAACAAAGGACAATAACTGCGACAATTTTCGTTGGATAATGGTGGTCATCGAACTTGAGGTAGACATTGTTCCTAAAGAGATATATACCCTAAAAATTTTAATTTGTTTACTAATGTTTAAGTTATTTCATAAACAAGCATTACATGATATTTTTTAACAAAGGGCAATAACTCCCATAATTTTCATCAGATCACTTCACCCCGATTGCGTACATGGGGGTACGATGATGCTGTGTACTGAGGCGTACTGCACGTCGATGGTGCGCATGTCTTCAACCAATCTAACCCTACCTGTGCTGCGGTGCAGAGTTCAGAGTTACGATGTTGGAGAGCTGACAGCTGCTCGTCGTTGCTCGGTGGTTCTCTCTGGGTACTCCGGCTTCCTCCACCCGTAAAACTGTCACGGTCACGATTAGCCATTGTGCATAAGTATGTGACATTAAACACCAATAAATAAATAATAATAAATATTTCATCAGATATTGCTGGTCATCGAACTTGATGTAAACATTGTTGCTATAGAGACATATACCGAAAGGAATTGAAATCTGACTACTTTTGATAACGTTATGCCATAAACAAGCATTATATGATATATTTTAAAACAAAGGGCAATAACTCCCATAATTTTCATCGATTATTGGTGGTCATCGAACTTGACATAGACATTGTTGATATAGAGATATATACCGAAAAGAATTGAAATCTGTTAACTATTGTTCAAGTTATACCATAAACAAGTTTTACAGGATATTTTTATAACAAAGGTCCATAACTCCCATAATTTTCAAGAGATATATCGGTGGTCATCGAACTTGACAAAGACATTGTTGCTGTAGACACATAACAAAAAGAATTGAAATCTGTTAACTATTGTTCAAGTTATGCCGTAAACAAAGTTCGGGCAGAGGGATGGACGTCTTTGCTATATGTCTTTGCTATGCAATAATCCCAGGGGGGGGGGGGTATTATTATGATCCTCGGTGAGTCTGGAGGTGGGATGGGGAAATCTCACCCTCGGGGCAAGATATTTGAACCAGACCCGAGGCTTCGCGCAGTGATATTATTAAATCTGCAGAGAAACATGGGGTTGAAGCAAATCAACATTGTTGATTTTGAATGGCACGTGGATTACATGTTGGAAATCCTGAAGCCATTTTTAGCCCGACTGTTTACATTGAGGGCTATAGTAATGACTTTTGTCTGTCTGTCCGTCCATCCGTCTGTCCGTCCATCCGTCCGTCTGTCCGTCTGTCTGTCTTTTAACATTTAGAGTTTTTGGTTAAAGTTTTGTGGTTAAAGTTTTTTACTGAAGGTTCAAGTGGTGTTTTTTTTTTTTTTTCCTGTTTAGTTGACATTTGGAGTTTTGGTTAAAGTTTGTGGTTAAAGTTTTTTATTCAACCTTCAAGTACAGGCTATACCCGGTAGTTCTTGTCTGATCGTCATGAAATTTCATATGCAGGTTTTAGGTCATGTGTACATGAAAACGTCCCCTTTTGGTCGTGATCGGTCAACTGGTATGGCTGCCCGAGCCCAAAACCTGAAAACCATTAGCACAGTCTACAGGTCGTATTTATGAAGGGATTTCATTGCAACTTCACAGAATGCCTCCGTATAATGCCTAGATGAGAATGTCCCCGTTTGGGCATGATCTGTCAACCGTGATGGCTGCCCAAGCCTGAAACCCAAAAACTTTTAGCACAGTCTGCAAGTCATGTTTAATATGGACAGATTTCATTGTAACTTGATACGATGACTCCGTATGATGTCTACATGAGAATTTCCCCATTTAGGCGTGATCTATCAACCGTCACGACTGCCCGAGCCCAAAACCCGAAAACCTTTAGCACAGTCTACAGGTCATATTTATGGAGGGATTTGATTGTAACTTGATAGGTTTACTTCATATAATGTCTACATGAGAAAGTCCCCTTTTGGATGTGATTGGGCAACTGTGACTTCTACAGGTGCCCGAAGCTCAAAAACCTTTAGCACAGTCTGCACGTCATATTTATGGAGGCATTTCATTGTAACTTTCTAGGTTGACTTCATATAATGTCTACATGAGAACGTCCCCTTTTGGGCAACTGTGATGGCAACAGGGGCCCGAAGCCCGAAAACCTTTAGCACAGTCTACAGGTCATTTTTATGGAGGGATTTGATTGTAACTTGATAGGTTTACTTCATATAATGTCTACATGAGAAAGTCCCCTTTTGGGCGTGATTGGGCAACTGTGATGGCTACAGGTGCCCAAAGCCCGAAAACCTTTAGCACAGTCTACACGTCATATTTATGGAGGCATTTCATTGTAACTTGTCCATCTGTCCGTCTGTTAACATTTAGAGTTTTTGGTTAAAGTTTTGTGGTTAAAGTTTTTTACTGAAGGTTCAAGTGGTGTTTTTTTTTTTTGTTTCCTGTTCAGTTGACATTTGGAGTTTTGGTTAAAGTTTGTGGTTGAAGTTTTTTATTCAACCTTCAAGTACAGGCTATACCCGGTAGTTCTTGTCAGATCGTCATGAAATTTCATATGCAGGTTTTAGGTCATGTGTACATGAGAACGTCCCCTTTTGGTCGTGATCGGTCAACTGGTATGGCTGCCATAGCCCAAAACCTGAAAACCATTAGCACAGTCCACAGGTCGTATTTATGAAGGGATTTCATTGCAACTTCACAGAATGCCTCCGTATAATGCCTAGATGAGAATGTCCCCGTTTGGGCATGATCTGTCAACCGTGATGGCTGCCCAAGCCCGAAACCCAAAAACTTTTAGCACCGTCTGCAAGTCATGTTTAATATGGACGGATTTCATTGTAACTTGATACGATGACTCCGTATGATGTCTACATGAGAATTTCCCCATTTAGGCGTGATCTATCAACCGTCACGACTGCCCGAGCCCAAAACCCGAAAACCTTTAGCACAGTCTACAGGTCATATTTATGGAGGGATTTGATTGTAACTTGATAGGTTTACTTCATATAATGTCTACATGAGAAAGTCCCCTTTTGGACGTGATTGGGCAACTGTGACGGCTATAGGTGCCCGAAGCCCCAAAACCTTTAGCACAGTCTACACGTCATATTTATGGAGGCATTTCATTGTAACTTGATAGGTTGACTTCATATAATGTCTACATGAGAACGTTCTCTTTTGGGCAACTGTGACGGCAACAGGGGCCCGAAGCCTGAAAACCTTTAGCACAGTCTACAGGTCATATTTATGGAGGGATTTGATTGTAACTTGATAGGTTGACTTCATATAATGTCTACATGAGAACGTCCCCTTTTGGGCAACTGTGACGGCAACAGGGGCCCGAAGTCTCAAAACCTTTAGCACAGTCTACAGGTCATATTTATGGAGGGATTTGATTGTAACTTGATGGGTTTACTTCATATAATGTCTACATGAGAAAGTCCCCTTTTGGACGTAATTGGGCAACTGTGATGGCTACAGGTGCCCGAAGCCCGAAAACCTTTAGCACAGTCTACACGTCATATTTATGGAGGCATTTCATTGTAACTTGATAGGTTGACTTCATATAATGTCTACATGAGAACGTCCCCTTTTGGGCAACTGTGACGGCAACAGGGGCCCGCAATCCTAAAACCTTTAGCACAGTCTACACGTCATATTTATGGAGGCATTTCATTGTAACTTGATAGGTTGACTTCATATAATGTCTACATGAGAACGTCCCCTTTTGGGCAACTGTGATGGCAACAGAGGCCCGAAGCCCAAAAACCTTTAGAATATTCCACAGGCCATAATTATGAAGGGATTTCATTGTAACTTGATAGGTTGATTTCATATAATGTCTAGATGAGAACGTCCCCTATTCAGCAACTGTGACGGCAACAAAGGCCCGAAAACCTTTAGAATATTCCACAGGCCATAATTATGAAGAGATTTCATTGTAGCTTGGTAGGAGGACTCCAAGTTTGTGGTTAAAAACTCAGACAAACATTTTTCTGATTTTTTCATTTTTTATTTACTTCTAACCATGGCTTATTACTCCTTATTGGAACAAGCTCATCAAGTTTGTTCCATTAATAGGTCATGAGGTATGTTTTGAAGAAGAGAAATGAAAAAATAAAATTTGAATAGCAAATTTTGTATATCACGAGTGCAGATATGGCAGATTCGTTAAAACTGTTAACAAAAAATGGCTCCGACTATTTTGCGTCCAAGCATTGCCATTCCTGGGACAGTTGGGCAGCATGCGTGACATCACTCTAGTGTTTATTTACAATTGTGCAGACGATGAAATAGTTCCGGCGACCTAATAAAATATGGAAATGAGTATATCACGTGGGGTGGGTGGGATAGAAATATCCCACCCTGCTGTCTCACCCGGGACACACTTATGTTTCACGTGTATAGTGGGGGGAGAAAATAACCTGCGTTAACTCGAAGATGATGAAAGAGGGAAGTTTATTGTGTGACAGGGTAGCCATTTTATGATCAGTTTCCACATCCTTTTAAAGAGGGAAGTTTATTGTGTGACTATTTTATGATCGGTTTCCACATTCTTTTGTTGAATCAGTGACTAGTTAATTAGTGGAATAATAGCAGAAGCCTTATGCTGGATTACTAATGTTGATTGTAGGTCTGAAAGGGTTTTATGGCATTATTTACGCCCTCTGGTTATTTTTTTTATTGACAGAAGAGCCTTTTTTTCAGGGCTTAAAATTCTTGCACAAATCCAAATCGATTTGCCCAAATGAGTCTCGCAAGGGAAACAATGAGTCACTCTAGTTTTTCAATCTCTTTTTCAGAGGAACAAGAACAGGGTGATGTTTCCGTGATGTCTTCCAAAAGTGTGCCTCCGTCGTCACAGTTAAATGAAGAGCTAGCGGCAACAGTGCTCATGGAAATACGTCAATTGCCTAAGAGGTCCCTTGTAGGATCGACGGCATTGGCATCCGCTAGCTCGCCCGGTGTAGCGACCATTCATCGAATGGCTCGGCAGCTGGGTTTGTCCGTTGCGGTCCAGGAAGGAGATTTGGGTGGTGCGAGCACTATAATAACACAAAGTGCACACCCAGTGACGACGGATCAGAGGATGGAACGGAGGAAGCCTATTAGTCCGGTTCCTAGCTCGTCCAGGTCCATCCGGGCTGCGAGCGAGAGAGGTCCCTCTCTTGTACAACAACATCTGGGACCAGATGTTGTGGTACATAACGTTTCGCATTCGGAGCATACGTCCGCCACTCGGGACGCTCCGTTATATAAACAGTCCGGAGAGACTGTCAGTATGGCTTCCTCATCTTCACGGCAGCACACACGACCGCACCTTGGCTACGTGACCACGGATATCCAGCCAGCTTCGCCGATCAGGGATTCCACGGCGACCAGGTCACGCCATCCGGTAGCCAGGGACACGAGGCCTGTAGACTCCAGACGTTCGCATAAAAGAAATATGCAGGAGTCAACTTCCAGGGAGCTTCCAGCAGCAAAGTAACGTAAGACCGCTGCTCCACAGGCCTCAGTGACGGACGTGCTATCACAAATAGCACAACTTATTGCAGCATCCCAGCAGACGACAGAATCTCTGTCGGATCAGGAATTATCCGACGATGCTGGGTCGGTACGCTCCGCTGAAGCATCAGGTACGGACGACCGAGAACTTCAAATGGTCCGACAGGATGGCGAAAGGGATTCAGAGGAGCTGGAGTTTTCCCTTTTGGAACAACATAAAGCTGCCGTAGATTTTATCCGGCATTATCTTCCAGAGGTTGTTCCGTCGGACCAGAATGCTGCGATGCCGGATAAGAGACTGATAGCGTCACTGGACACAGAATTTTTTGATCGGTTTAAGGACATCGTCCCTGAGTTTCCGACACAGTCCAATAATGTCACAAGAACATTTGAACTATTGAATGGCGCTATATATAAGCTTGCTACCAAAAGAGCAAGTTTGTCTGCAAATGCTCTACATCTGCCTTTCATCAATTCAAGGAATAAATTTGAAACGGCAGGACAGGGCATACCGAGAGTTCCTCTGCGTCTAGACGACCAGGCAGAAGACCTAGAATTGTCTATACCGTCATCTATGTCAATTCCAACCACGACGTTGGAAATGACAATAATGTCTAATAGAGTTAACTTAGACGCTTTATCATACGCAGATCACCTTACTAAAGCGTTATCATTACGTCTTCAAGGGAAAGAATTCCAGGATATACAATCCTCCTTAAGAGTTCTTTCGAGGGCCATAGCTTATTCCACATATAACTCAGCCCTTTCAGTGGCAAACCTGGAGTTGGTTAGACGTGACGCATCCCTAGCTACATCCACGCGCGTGGATAGTAAGGTGAAAAACTCTCTCAGAGTCGCTCCCGTCTCCGGAGAGCTTCTCTTCGACGGCAAGCTTTCAGCAATCTATGATAAGATAACTAAGAAAGCTTCGGATTCTCTGCTATTCAAATCCACTTCTAAAAAGTCGGATACAGCAGAAAAGAGTAAGACAGGCACTTCTGGGACAAGTACGCCCAAGGGAAGTTCCTATAGAGGTTCCTATGCATCCTCTAGGTCTTAATCTAGAGACTGTCAAGGCAGCGACTCACGTAGGGGACGTTATACTGGCCGAGATAACCAGTCAGACGTCCCTAGGTCGACGGGGCGAGGTGCGGGCCGTGGAGGACGTAGTTTCTCCTTCCGCAAGCCTCTCAGATCCAGGAGGTGATGGTATGAACCTCTATCATGTTCCGGTAGGCGGAAGATTGTCGAGTTTTATAAACAATTGGGTGTCAATTACGGACGACCCCTTGGTTCGAGGGGTAATTTCGGAAGGACTAAGAATATCCTTCAAACGAAAGCCTCCATTAACTCGAAGTCCAAAATAGACTCAGCTTCCGTCAAATCTGCAGAAAAGAGACGCTCTTCTATCAGAAGTACAGTCTCTTCTGGAGAAGAACGCGGTAGAGGTCGTAGAAGACCAGGAATCACCGGGTTTCTACAGCTATCTGTTTCTGGTTCCGAAACCAGACGGCTCGTTCCGTCCAGTCATAGATCTGAGCTGGATAAACAAGCTGATCGTTGCTCCGAAGTTCTATATGGAGACAGTTCGATCAGTCAGAGCGAGTATTCGGGTGAACAACTATGCTACAAGCATAGATCTCAAGGATGCGTACTTTCACGTCATGGTACATCCGACATTCAAAAAGTATCTACGCTTCGCAGTCCTAGGAGTTGTATATCAGTTCCGAGCGATGTGCTTCGGTTTGAACCTAGTGCCCTGGGCTTTCACTCGAATAATGAACTCGGTAATGATGCATTTCCAAGCTCATTCGTCTGCGGTAACGTCGGCCTACCTGGACGACATTCTTCAGAGGTACGGCAATGAGTTAACGCTTCAGAACGATGTGCAGAATCTGCTTTTATTACTCCGACGTCTCGGTTTTATAATAAATGAGGAGAAGTCAGATCTGGTGCCGTCCAAGTCATTCATCCACTTGGGAATGAGCTTCGAGACGCACAACAATCTCGTTCGTCTGCCGTTAACCAGAGCGAAATTAATCAGTTGTTACGCTCGCTACTGTCTTCACTCAGACAGTGTCACAGCGAGAGAATTCATGAGACTGATAGGTCTGTGCGGAGCCGCTGCGGATCTCATTCCGATGGGGCGGTTACGCACTCATCCTCTCCAAATTTTCTTGACTCAGAATTGGAGAGTAAAGATACATTCACTCGATATAGACGTTCTCTTGTCAAATCAAGTGAAACAAGAGATTCAGACTTGGGCAAACATTCAGTCGTTGACTCAGGGAGTTCCACTGCAGTTGCCGGATCCGAGTTTTACTATTATGACGGATGCCAGTCAAACAGGTTGGGGGGCAACATTGATCCCAACAGATTTGAAGTGCCAGGGTCTTTGGGATCCGCAGTTTCTAGGCAAGCACATAAACATCAAAGAAATGATGTCAATTTGGCTTGCACTATGTCATTGGATGAACATTATTCAGAAAGCACATGTCCAAATCCTGTCCAACAATACGACAGTAGTAGCGTATATTCGGAACCAGGGAGGCACTCATTCCATTCCATTATTAAATTTAACGGAAAGAATCCTTCTGTTTGTACTAGAACACCAAGTTCTACTTTCGGTCTGTCATATTCCGGGTCGTCTGAATGTATTAGCAGACTCCCTTTCACGGAAGGGTCGCTTGTTGCCGTCAGAATGGACTCTCAGCAAACAGGTATTCAATCAGATTTGCTACCAATGGGAGCGGCCAATGATAGACTTATTTGTGACACAGCTCAACAATCAGTTGCAGACGTATGTGTCACCATGTCCGGATCCTCCAGCGCCGTTGATTCAGTAGATATTGCTAAAGATAAAAACAATCTCAATGCAAAATTCTGTTGGTAGCATCTCTGTCTCCACATAGACCATGGATAAATCTACTCAGGTGTCTGCTGTGGGACATACCGCGGAAGCTTCCTCCGCGAGAGGATCTTCTTTCGCAGGGGAAATCGCGTCAACTGCATCACAACCCGCAAGGTCTCAACCTTCACGTATTTCCGTTGTGCAGTCCTTCTTGCACAGCAAGCATTTTACAGGACGAGCAGTGGACGCAATTTCTAACTGTAGGAGGACCTCCTCTTCGCTAAACTATGCGGCTAAGTGGAAGGTCTTTTGTCATTGGTGTAGGGATCATTCTGTTGATATTTTTTATCCCTCCAGACATTGCAAACTTTCTAGTATACTTGTTTGATGAGATCAAACTGCAGCCTGTTACTATTAAAGGTTATAGGTCTATGTTATCTGATACCTACGCACACCATGATAGTTTACAAATTGGATCTAATGTCTCTTTATCTAAATTAGTTAGAAACTTCTCAATAAATAGACCTAGAACCCTTAGATTAATTCCTAAATGGAATTTAGCTTGGGTTCTTCTTAAACTAAAAGAAAAGCCATTTGAGCCTCTTGAGACAGTGGACTTCAAATTCTTATCTTATAAGACAGCATTTCTCTTAGCTTTCTCTTCTGCTAGAAGAGTCAGTGAGCTTCATGCACTATCTGTGGATGATTCTCACTATCGTAGTGTCGGGAACACTATTACCTTTACTACTAATGTTGGATTTTTGGCTAAGAATCAGGCTCCTAATAAATATCCGGACCCTATTGTTATTAAGGCCCTCCCGTCTTCAGATGGGCATAGGCCTTTACTCTGTCCGGTTAGAGCTTTACGTATTTATAAACGAAGATCTCAGTTTATCAGAAAGGGACGAAAACGCTTCTTTCTGTCTCTGATGCCTAATAGAAAGGACATTATGGTCCATTCTATTGCTAGATGGATTCAATTAACTATCCGTACTGCTTTTGATAATCTATCTTCAACTCAGCAGTCTGTGCTTAAGATTTCGTCTCATGAAGTAAGAGCTCTTTCTACATCTTGGGCTTACGCAAATAGTGTTGCTATTACAGATTTAATGAAGGCTGCATATTGGTCTCAGCCATCCACGTTCACAAATTTTTATCTCAGAAATATTGAGTCCATTTCTGGAGACCTGCATTGTTTAGGTCCGTTATCTGTTGCTCAGAATGTCGTCCACTAAACAGTTGCAACTATAGTTATGCAGGCTTTCTGTTCCAGCAGTGACTCCGTCCTGCTGCCCTCTTCGCTCTGGGCTATTTGACCCAGGGCAAGGGGAAGGGGGGGGGGGGGGGGAGGGTGTTCCGTTAGGTCACCTGCTTTATAGTGAAAAGCAAGGGGATACCTCCTCCGGAGTCAGTAATTCTGAGTCGGTACCGGGATGGTTTTAAAGTGTAAAGCTAATGTTTAAATTCATTCATGTCATATTTTTAAAGTGTAGCTCGGTGTGAAGCATTTGTATGTCACGTGTCAAACGGGCGTTAATATACAATCCTCGGACACTTTTAATGAGTATAAAGAGTCTCAGTTCTCTGGACTTACTTTATTTATTGGCTTACTTCAAAAATAAATTAGTATAAAGGGTTATACTGGATGTTAATAGAGAACATGGATGTTATTATGCTCAATTATGAAAGGTGTTGTGTCTTTTTAATTTGTCATAAATAAGAAAGATACATGTAAAGCCTAATCCTCCTTTACTCCTCGAGGGGATAACTCTATTATATATAGTTGAGCTTATTGGATTTTCCTCTATGTCCTAGGCCCTCCAGCCTTTTTTCTATTCAGCTATGTCTGGGTCATTGGTACAGTATAAAAATGTTAAAAAATTTATAGTAATTTATATATTTTTTATACTTACCAATGACCCAGACGGGGATGGCCCTCCCAGGAGTTGGGAACTCGTACCTCCCCGCTGAGTACATAGCACTGACCAGGCACTGCTTGTAAGAATGATAATTGGCGCCAATTTCGAGACCTCCTTGACACTGCGCATGCGCAGTGGAGGAAAAGTATGGAGGACCATTTAGGTAGGACATGTTATTTTCGGTTTTGGATGCAAATTTGGGGGATTTGGGGCAAAATTTGTGTTTGGCCCTAGATTTTTGAGAATTAGCACCAGCTATGTCTGGGTCATTGGTAAGTATAAAAAATATATAAATTACTATAAATTTTTTAACTTTTACCCGGTACAGATTGTTATTTACTCAGTTTATGATGTTTAGCCTTTTGTTAGTCTCCTTTTTCTGATCTATTATTCAGTTTTTTTTATGTTGATCTGCCTTCTCATTATTGGTAGCATTCCTTGTACTTTGAATTTTTTTACAAATTCTTATCAGTTGAAATAAATCAGATAAACAAACTGTGGGTTAAGTTGTAATTTATTTATCAAGAAAACAACTGGCAGTATATGTTCAGTTCATGGTTTCATGTACAAACAATGCAGTAAAATTGAAAGCTGAAGTGAGTGTCTGGAGCCTGTGTGAACACTGTACATAATTCCCTTCACTGTCAAAATCACCTAATCACCCAAATGTGGACAACTCGAACATTTGGAGAACACCAAACACACTGTCAGTCCTGAAAATTTTGATTAACAAGTTTCAACTGTACTTTTTGATTCACAATGACTGGTTCGACGTTTGAAATGTAGTAGGTTGGATTATTTCAATGATTGTGTACATTATCAGGTCATTTTGGCATTACTGTTGTGGAGAAAACAGCATATCCCCCCCCCCCACTCCCACCCCATCCACCCCTAAAAAAACCCAAAACAGAAAAGTAACAAAAAAACCTACTCTAGCCCCCAAATTATCCCAATAACATACTTTTGAGTAAGTCAGATGCGGAAGGAGAAACAAACACCTTTCTTATATGACTTGTGGTATCTAATTTTCATATTTAAATAGACAGAGTGCATGTCATGCTACATTCATTGTCTTTTAGATAAAAAACAAAAACAACTTTGTGTCCTTTTGGCTATAATTATTGTAAATAAGGGTTTTTGAAGAGTATGCTCTTTCCAGAAAATGTCTTATGCAGTCGATTTAAAAATAAAATTGGCACAAACCTCATTTAATTTTCAGACTTCTTGTGGAAGACTGGTTGGACCACTACAGAATATGGATTGGTTACAGATCTAAACAGCTGGATCACATAACCACAAGACAAAATATGAGTCGTTTGCAAGCAAAGTCAGCAAAACTCTCTGAAAGACGATATGTGATGGATTTAGACCATGTTGAAACCACAAGGAAAATAAGGGCTCCATCAGCTCCTGCAGGTAATCTAAGGCCCAGCGAACATTTGTGATTCGATTCAGTTTCAAATTTTTTCACTGATTCGATTAGAAATCATCTCCATTATTTGAACAAATTCGAATTACAGAGAGTTTTGAATTTCTCTATTGTCGGCACTCTGTGGATGACAACTCATCCTGCAGTTTACTATGAAACGTGATTGACAGTATCCACCCTAACTAGATAACAAATTATTAGTTGGAAAATTCCTACAAATGTCATTTGAAGTGATAGCGAAGATGGCATTACGTCTAGTTTACACAATATATTGCACCTTGAGTGGAACAAGGTGCCATCAGCAATGCTAAAAGCATTGCAGATGGCACGTTCTTCCACTCAAGGTTTGATATATGGCTTTTTCTCTGTTCACATTAGTGAAACCTGGTCAATTCAGCCCCATTGTTAAGATATCTGCCAGGTGAGTGGTCACCACTAGTATATTCAGAACAGGAAATATCCAAACTCTTGTTGGTACTGGTACATTCTAAGCAATAGCTTTGAGTAATTTGAATGACCAGGCATCAGAACCCCTCCTTACACATTACTAATTAATGGGGAGAGCCTGCCTGTGGCACATCGGGTCTATGTACTGGTTCATGCCAAAATACGGACTACCTTTGGTTGCCATTGGAATAAATTGCTCAACCTTTTAGAAACAAGTGATAGGTCCATCTATTTGTACTTGCGGTTGAGGATACAAAGTTTTGTAATTCACCAGTTAAATTTGGCCTCGTTCTTTCTAAACACGTAATTTGATTTGCTGAGAGCTGGTCGGCTCTGTGCTCTAATCTCAGGTAAATTCACTCTTACCTAGTGATGAACCGATTATCAAATCTTGCTATGAACTGATAACCGATTATTACTCTAACGATTCCGATGCCGATTCCGATGGTTGAAATAGGGCACAGAAGAAAATCTATTGGTGCCTGTTGTACTACAGAATTTCATTGATAAATCACCAGTTACGAAAGCTTAATACCATATAAGTTCTCAGAGAATGCATATTTAGTGCTGGGCAATATAAGCCAAAAATATTTGCATTTTTGGGGATTGGAGTGGGGGAGAAGATCGTTATTAATGATACAATCACACAAAACTATTCTCTTGTGAAGATTGTGTTTTATTCCAGTAAATAGTGTTAATATGGTTTTGTGTAAGGATACAATACACTTGGCTGTATTAACCAGGAATATACTGAGCACACATACTTTGTGTGTTAATTGAATAATAATGTTGATGTTAATGTGTGTTGTGAAGTTGTATAACACATGGTTTACAGATATGTCAGAATGTATTATTCAATGTTCTTTTTTTCAACTTGTTACCACCCTTGTTGTGTTTCTCCAGTGTTTACATGAACTCCAGTCAACATGGGAGAGAAACATCAAAGGATGTAACTGAATTAAAAAATGAACTTGACAAACTGAAAACGTGTTTGTGACAGTTATGCGACTTACATGTTGAGTAACAGTCATCTATCATTGAAAAAAGAGAGTTTTTTTTAGCTCAACTTGACAAAGTCAAGCTGAGCTATTGCCATCACTTCTCGTCCGTCGGCGTACGTACGTACGTACGTACGTACGTACGTACGTACGTATGTTAGTACGTACGTCCACAATTTCCTTTGGCACACCTCACAGGTCGCAATTATGATCAGATTACTTTGAAACTTGGTATGCTTGTTTGGGGTGGCCTCTAGATGGGAGCTATCGATTTTCTTCAATTTCCGTCAAAAAATATTGCCGCGGCCAACGTTCTTAGAACTTAGTTTAGTCAAACCACAATATTTCCCTTTGGCACACCCTACAGGGCACATTTATGATTTGATTGCTTTGAAACCTGCTATGCTTATTTAGGGTGACCTCTAGATGGGAGCTATCGATTTTCTTCAATTTCCGGCAAAAAATGTTGCCACGGCCAACGTTCGTAGAACTTAGTTTAGTCAGACCTCAATATTTCCCTTTGGCACACCCTACAGGGCACATTTATAATCAGATTGCTTTGAAACCTGGTATGCTTGTTTGGGGTGACCTCTAGATGGGAGCTATCGATTTTCTTCAATTTCCGTCAAAAAATGTTGCCGCGGCCAACGTTTTTAGAACTCAGTTGAGTCAGACCACAATATTTCCCTTTGGCACACCCTACAGGGCACATTTATGATTTGATTGCTTTGAAACCTGGTATGCTTGTTTGGGGAGACCTCTAGATGGTAGCTATCGATTTTCTTTAATTTCCATCAAAAAATGTTGCCGCGGCCAACGTTCTTAGAACTTAGTTTAGTCAGAAGACTCAGTATTTCCCTTTGGCACACCCTACAGGGCACATTTATGATCGGATTGCTTTGAAACCTGGCATGCTTGTTTGGGGTGACCTCTAGATGGGAGCTATCGATTTTCTTCAATTTCCATCAAAAAATGTTGCCGCAGCCAACATTCTTAGAACTTAGTTTAGTCAGACCACAATATTTCCCTTTGGCTCACCCTACAGGGCACATTTATGATTAGATTGCTTTGAAACCTGGTATGCTTATTTACGGTGACCTCTAGATGGGAGCTATCGATTTTCTTCCATTCCCGTCAAAAAATGTTGCCACGGCCAACGTTCTTAGAATTTAGTCTAGTCAGACCACAATATTTCCCTTTTGTACACCCTACAGGGTACATTTATGATTGGATTGTTTTGAAACCTGGCATGCTTGTTTGGGGAGGCCTCTAGATGGGAGCTATCGATTTTCTTCGGTTTCTCTCAAAAAATGTTGCCACTGGCAAAAAAAATGACATTGGTACCAATGATCTTCAGTTTTGCCATTTCATTTATAACTTACCGAGTTCAAGTTTGTCAAGTTGAGCTACAGTGTCATTGACACTTTCATTTAGTTTTTTCTCCAATTTTAATCTCTTATTGTATTGTGACACTTGCATCACAAAGTTCTACAGCCTACCGGCTGAACACATTTTGTTTATACAGGTACCCAATGCAACATTGTACAGCATCATGATTGAAGGCCAGTGACTTCGATCAGCTGGGAAATGGTGGCGATCTCGTACCAATTGCAGTTAGTAAATTCTGTGATATCTTTGCTCTGCAAATCCCTAAATTTTCTGCTACATGTATTCACTACACACGTTTTTAATGGGGAAACGTTATGGAAATGGCCAGATATCAAAGGGATTTTTAATAGTCAGTGTTAACTATAGAATAACCGGAAACTGCTGGTTTTTAACTGCCATTTGTCATAATCGGCCAGTGCCCCATAACCGGCTGGTTCTGATTGCCGATTCCGATTATCGGTTCATCACTACTCTTACCGTGCTCAAATTGCCGGAAGCTGGTCAATTAGAACACGTTTGTATCCTCGTTATGTGTGACCAAAGGTGCTAAACTGCTCCTATCACAGATCGAACACACCCCAGTGTTGTTTTCTGTAAATTTGATCATGGCAAATAGACCAAGATTGAAAATGCCAATTTTTTTATTGTTTGTCTTCACATAAAACAGGCTTGAAGAATTGTTTTCACTTCAAACGATGACAGGAATTACAATGGAGATAAATGTCTCTTGTTTCGTTAGACATTCGGGAATTTGACTATGGAAAGCCATTTCTTAATGAGCTCCTTTTGGGCTTTCGGTAACAAATGGTTTGCCATAGTCAAATTCCCGAATGTCTAACTGAACAAGAGACGTTTATCTCTGAAGTGTAACCAGTACACATATTGCTATTGAGAACACTTGGGAGATAATCAGCTGTAGTATCATAACACAATTGGGAAGTGGATTCGATTCGAGATTCAGTTTGGTTTCAAACATTTTACATGATTGAATTGAAGATTTGATTCGAATGAAAAATCCTTATTCGCTGGGTCGTAAGGTAATCAGTTGTGGAAAAGAATTTATGGTGAAACATCTTGTGGATCTCTGACAACCACTTCTGGAATATATGCTGTCACAAATCCTTAAGCCTTTACCTAACAAATTACCCGCATCCATCCATGTTATTTGCAAATTAAGCAATTGAAAAAAATAAATTAAAAAAAATATTTCAACAGCAAGTTAGCACGTCCACAATTTCCTTGGGCACACCTCACAGGTCGCATTTATGATCAGATCACTTAGAAAATTGGTATGCTTGTTTGGGGTGACCTCTAGATGGGAGCTATCAATTTTCTTCAATTTCCGTCAAAAAATGTTGCCGCGGCCAACGTTCTTAGAACTTTGTTTAGTCAAACCTCAATATTTCCCTTTGGCACACCCTACAGGGCACATTTATGATTGGATCGCTTTGAAACTTGGTATGCTTGTTTGGGGTGACCTCTAGATGGGAGCTATCGATTTTCTTCAATTTTTGTCAAAAAATGTTGCCGCGACCAACATTCTCAGAATTTAGTTTAGTCAAACCTCAATATTTCCCTTTGGCATACCCTACAGGGCACATTTATGATTGGATTGCTTTAAAACCTGGCATGCTTGTTTGAGGTGACCTCTAGATGGGAGCTATCGATTTTCTTCCATTTCCGCCTGTCAAAAAATGTTGCTGCGGCCAACGTTCTCAGAACTTAGTTTAGTCAGACCTCAATATTTCCCTTTTGCACACCCTACAGGGCACATTTATGATCGGATTGCTTTGAAACCTGGCATGCTTGTTTGGGGTGACCTCTAGATGGGAGCTATCGATTTTCTTCCATTTCCGTCAAAAAATGTTGCCACAGCCAACGTTCTTAGAACTTAGTTTAGTCAGACCTCAATATTTCCCTTTGGCACACCCTGCAGAGCACATTTATGATTGGATTGCTTTGAAACTTTGTATGCTTGTTTGGGGTGTCCTCTTGATGGGAGCTATCGATTTTCTTCTATTTCCATCAAAAATGTTGTCGTGGCCAACGTTCTTAGAACTTAGTTTAGTCAGACCTCAATATTTCCCTTTGGCACACCCTACAGGGAACATTTATGATTGGATTGCTTTGAAACCTGGCATGCTTGTTTGGGGTGACCTCTAGATGGGAGCTATCGATTTTCTTCCAGTTCCGCCCGTCAAAAAATGTTGCCGCTGGCAACGATCTTTGAACTTAGTTAAGACAGGTATCAATATATTCCTTTGGCATGCCCTACAGGGCACATTTATGATCAGATCGGTTTGAAACTTTGCATGCTTGTTTGGGGTTTTCTCTAGATGGGAGGTATCGATTTTCTTCGATTTCCGTCAAAAAATGTTGCAATGACCTTCGATGAACTTAGTAAAAACTTAGTGCAGTTAAGCATCAATATTTCCCTTTGACACACCCTGCAGGGCACATTTATGATTGGATCGCTTGCAAACTTGGTGTGCTTGTGTGGGGTAACATCTATATGGGAGCTGTCGATTTTCTTCCATTTCTGTCAAAAAGTGTTGCCGCTGACCTTTGAACTTAGTTTAGTCAGGCCTCAATATTTCCCTTTAACACACCCTTCATTGCAGATTTATGAGTGGGTCACTTTGAAACTTGGTATGTGTGTTCGGGGTGACCTCTAGATGTGAGCTATTGCTTTTTTTCATTTTCATAAAAAATTATTGTCGTTATCCCCAGCCTTTGAGCGTATTGCATTTGCGCATCAACTTATCCCTTTTGAACTCTCAGCAGGGTAAATTTATGAATTTCCATAATAAACTCCCCCCCCCCCCCCCCCAAAAAAAAAAAAAACTATTGCCACAGGCATGGACCTTCTACTTAGTGCATTAACATCTTCCTTTGGCATGCCTCAGAGGGAACATTCATTATCAGGTTGTTTTGAAACTTTATATGCTTATGCAGGGTGACAAAGATAGGAGCTATTGATTTTCTTTTCATTTCCATCAAAAACTGTTGCTGTTAGCAACAATCTTCGAATTTATTGCATTTGTGTATCAACATTCTTTGACATGGCGTACAGGCCACATTTATCAAAGGATTGTTTTTGAACTTGGTGTGCTCATTAGGCAAGACCTTTAGATAAGAGCTATTGATTAGCATTCATTTCTTTGAAAAAAGTTGCCGTTTACAATAAACTCTGAACATACTGCATTTGTGTATCAACATTCTTCCTTTAGCCAGTCTTACTGTATACATTTAAAAATGCATGGATTACTCTGACATTGTGCACACACAATGCTGTTATGTTGAAATTTCATCAAATAACTTTGGTACTACTGATCTTCAATTTTGCTGTTTCATTTATAACTTACCAAGTTCAAGTTTGTCAAGTTGAGCTACAGTGTCATTGACACTTTCATTGTGCATAGCGCTGGTCATTTTTGTTTATGTAAGGTGTATAGTTAATTCCACAGAAAGTTTTCATCATTCTTATAAAGTTGGCTGAGTCATGGGTAATCTCTGCTCATGAACTTTGTGTCTGATGGTAGAAACATCAGGTACAATTTATTTGATGGACCAATACAGATTTTCAATGCACATAATTCCAAGTTGTGGCCCTTGTATTTGCAAAAACTTGTTGTTTTTTGGTCTCCACACCATAAACCTAGTGCTGTTTATCTGATTTGAAATCTAACATTTTTTATTTTGACCATAAAATAAAAGCCATGTTTGATTTTCAGATTTCAAGTGGACATAATTCCATACTTGTGATCCTTGATATTTTTATACTGTACCAATGACCCAGACATAGCTGGTGCTAACTCTTAAAAATATAGGGCCAAACACAAATTTTGTCCCCCAATCCCCAAAATTTGCATCTAAAACCAAAGAAAACATGTCCTGAATGGCCCTCCATACTTCACCTCCACTGCGCATGCGCAGTGTCAAGGACGTCCCAAAATTGACGCCATTAATCATTCTTTGTTTGGCCCTTCATCAGTTAACATCTGACTGATCTTTGTGCTTGTAAATCTCAGTTTCAATGATGCCAGACACATAAATATTAGTGAAATGGTGATTCTAAGGAGGATATAGAAGGAGGAGAGGAAAAATGAGTGACAGAAAATTATCAGGGCTGTAACTTAAAATTTTTTAATGAAATTATGTTAAGTTACCTATTTTCGAGGCAACAGCCTGTTGTGGTCATTCTTGTTATCAAGTTACACTGCTTGTTCAGTGTTTTCCTCTCTCCCTTTCCTTTAAGTCCCCTCTTGTTATTCTCCCATGCTTTTGGCATATTTTCTGTAATATTATTACTAAAATTTCTTGGGAGTTTTAGCTGGATAACAGAATGAATTCTGTTCTTTTCCCCATGTTTACGTCTTCACCTATGGGTGGTTAGGCGTAGTGTTCTGCATCTACCATCTGATGTTCTGCAGTTTCTTCCCTGGAAGTCTCTGTTTTGCATCAGATAGTGTATTATTGGTAACTGATTTCGGGCCAGGGTGCCTGGAGTCTTGATCTGGTGTTTTTACACTTATTGTTTACATTTCCAACAGCCCTCTGTGTGAGGGGGGATTTCTTGAAAATAATATCTTGATGTTAATTTAATCATAACTAGATACATTATTATTGTTCGTAAGTGTTGCATAAATTTTTTAAAATATTTTTAGAATTTTTGTCCACACTTAGGCTTGGGATCCATTGGGGCTCAACGTTACTTTTCAGAAACTTGGGCTGTTCTGCAAAAATATTTTTTCAAAATTTTTTGATTTCAGTTATTTTTTTTATGGTAATGGATCATGTTATTATGTATTTTGATTGTCAGGGGTTGGTGCGAGTACTAGGACTTTCTTTTCTTTTCACAATGAAAGGATATTGTTCAATTGTAATAAGAGGAAATCTTCCTCTGACTTTCATAATCATTGTATAATGTAGTCAGTGTACTCGCACTAACTCCTGTTCTGTATGTGTTAATTTCGATGACAACATGGGAAGCGTGTGTCACGGTATGTTAGTGGGGAATTGGCCATTCCGGTCCTTTCCCCGCAGGGTCACTCTACTTTATCAATCTCTATTTCAGACGATCATGATCAGGGTGATGTATCCGTGATGTCTTCCAAAAGTTTGCCTCCGTCGTCACAATTAATGAAGAGCTAGCGGAAAAGTGCTCATGTAAATACGTCAATTGCCTAAGAGGACCCTAGTAGGTTCGACGGCCTTTGACGTCCGCTAGCTCGCCCGGTGTAGCGTCCATTCATTGAATGGTTCGGCAGCCGGGTTCGTCCGTTGCGGTCTAGAAGGAGTTTTGGGTGATGCGAGCACTATAAATCAATCAAATGCACACCCAGTGACGGCGGATTAGAGGAGAGAACGGAGGAAGCCTTTTAGTCCGGTTCCTAGCTTGTCCAGGTCCATCCGGACTGCGAGCGAGAGAGGCGCCTCTCTCGTACAACAACATCTGGCCCCAGATGTGGAACAAAGTGTTTCGCATTTGGAGCATACGTCCGCCGCTCGGGATGCTCCGATATATAGTCAGTCCGGAGAGACTGTCAATAAGGCTTCCTCATCCTCATGGTAGCGCACACGACCGCTCTTGGCTACGTGACCTCGGATATCCAGTCAGCTTCGCCAATCAGAGAATCATCGGCAACCAGGTCACACCATCCGGTAGCCAGGGACACAAGGCCTGCAGACTCCGGACGTTCGCATAAGAAAGTGTGCGGGAGTCAACGTACACGGAGCTTCCAGCGGCAAAGCATCGTAAGACCGCTACTGCACAGGCCTCGGTGACGGACGTGCTATCCCAAATTGCACAGCTTATCGCAGCATCCCAACAATGACAGAATCTCTGTCGCATTATGTATTATCCGACGACGCTGGGTCGGGATGCTTCTTGGAAGCAGGTACGGACGTCCGAGAATTTCATCCGGTCCGACGGGATACCGAAAGGGATTCGGAGGATTTCGAGCTTTCCCTTTCGTAACAACATAAGCTGCTGTGTATGTCATCTGACTTTATCTTCTAGAGGTTCTTTCGTCGGACCAGAATGCTGCGATGCCGGATAAGAAGCTGATAGCGTCGGTGGACACAGAAATTTTTTGGTTCGGTTCAGGGACATCGTCCCTCAGTTCCGACACAGTCCAATAATGTCACACAACTTTCGAATTATTGAACGACGCTATATATATTATTATATGCTTGCTATTAACAAGCATGTCTGGTTTCTTGTTCGCAAAGTTACTGAGATGTCTTTCAAGTGTGCCTCTGTTGTCATAGTTAATGAAGAGCTAGCGGCAATAAGTGCTCATGGAATACGTCAATCGCCTAAGAGGTCCCTAGTAGGATCGACGGAGTTGACATTCGCTAGCTCACCCGGTGTAGCGTCCATTCATCGAATGGTTCGGCAGTCGGGTTCGTCCGTTGCAGTCTAGGAAGGAGATTTGGGTGATGCGAGCACTATAATAGACTTTAGTACACACCCAGTGACGACGGATTAGAGGACAAATCGGAGGAAGCCTGTTAGTCCGGTTCCTAGCTCGTCCAGCGAGCGAGAGAGGTCCCTCTCTCTTACAACAACATATGGGACCAGATGTTGTGGTACAGACATTTCACATTCGGAGCATATGTCTGTCGCTTGGGACGCTCCGTTATATTGACAGTCCGAGAGACTGTCGATAATGCTTCCTCATCCTCACAGCAGCGCACATGACCGCACATTGGCTACGTGACCTCGAGTATCCGGCCAGCTTCGTCATTCAGTGATTCCACTGCGAACAGGTCACGCCATCCGGTAGCCAAGGGACACAAGGCCTATACACTCCGTTCACTCGCATAATAGAAGTATGCACGGGGTAACGAACACGGAGCTTCCAGCGGCAATGCATAGTAAGACCGCTTCTCCACAGGCCTCAGTGACGGACGTGCTATCCAAAATAGCACAGTTTATCGCAGCATCCCAGCAAACAACAATTCTCGGTCGGATCAGGAATAATCCGACGGCGCTGGGTCGGTGCGCTCCGCTGTTGCATCAGGTTCGGACGACCGAACACTTTATAGGGTCCGACAGGATGGCGAAAGGGATTCGGACGATTTCGAGCTTTCCCTTTCGGAACAACAGAAGCTGCCATACATTTCTTCCGGCTTTATCTTCCAGAGGTTGTTCCGTCGGACTACATTGCTGCGATGCTGGATAAGAGACTAATAGCGTCATTGGACACGGAGTTTTTGATCGGTTCAGGGACATTGTCCCTGATTTACCGACACAGTCCAATAATGTCTTTAGAACATTCGAATTATTTAACGACGCTATATATAAGCTTGCTACCAAGCGTGATAGTCTAGTTTCTTGTCCGCAATTCTCTATTCTGCCTTTTTTCAATTCTAGGAAATAATTTATTTCGGCAGAACAGGGCATACCGAGAGTTCATATGCATCTAGACGGCGGTACTGAAGACTGGGAATTATCTTTTTCGCCGTCTATGTCAATTCCAACCACGATGTTGGAAACGACAACGTTGTCTAATAGGCTTAACTTAGACGCTTTATCATACGTAGACCACCTTACTGAGGCATTATCATTAAGTCTTCAAGAGAAAGAATTCCAGGATATGATCCTCAATGTGATTTCTTTCAAGGGCAGTAGTTTTTCCACGTATAACTCCGCCCTTCAGTGGCAACCTGGAGTTGGTTAGACGTGACGCAGCCCTAGTTACATCCACGTGCGTGGATAGTAAGGTGAAGAACTCTCTCAGAGTCGCTTCGGTCTCGGAGAAGCTTCTCTTCGACGGCAACTTTTCAGCAATCTATGAATTGCTCGATATACACGTTCTCTTGTCTATCAAGTGTAGCAAGAGATTCAGACTGGGGCAAACATTCGGTGGTTGACTCAGAGAGTACCACTGCAGTTTCCGGATCCGAGTTTTATGATTATGACGGATGCCAGTCAAACAGGTTGGGGTACAATATTGATCCCAACGGATTCGAAGTGCCAGGGTCTTTGGGTTCCGCAGTTTCTAGGCAAGCACTTAACTTCCAGGAAATGATGTTATTTAGGCTTGCACTATGTCATTGAATGAACATTATTCAGAAACGCATGTACAAATCCTGTTCGTTAATACGACAGTAGTAAAGTATCTCCGGAACCAGGGAGGCACTCATTCGATTCCGTTATTCAATTTAACGGAAAGAATCCTTCTGTTTGTTATAGTACACCAAGTTCTGCTTCAGTCTGTCATATTCCGGGTCGTCTGATTGTATTAGCAGACTCCTTTTCACGTAAGAGTCGCTTGTTGCCGTCAGAATGGACTCTCATCAATCAAGTATTCAATCAGATTTGCTATCAATGGGAGCGCCCAATGATAATTTATTTGCGACACAACTCACTATTCAATTGCAGACGTATGTGTTTCCATGTCCGGATCCCTGAGCTTATGTTGTTAACGCTCTATTGATCTAATAGGACGGAATGATAGGATATGCGTATCCTCCAGCGCTGTTGATTCAGCAAGTATTACTAAGATAAACATCCACAATACAATTCTGTTGATAGCATCTCTGTCTTCACAGTGACCGTGGGTAACTTTACTCAGGTGTCTACTGTGGGACTTACCGCGAAAACTTCCTCCATGAGAGGATCTTCTTTCGCTGGGGAAATCGTGTCAACTCCATCACAACCCGCAAGGTCTCAACCTTCACGTATTCCGTTGTGTGGTCCTTCTTGCACGGCAAGCATTGCACAGGACGAGTTATGGACGCGATTTCTTACTATAGGAGAACCTCTTCTTCTCTAAAAATGCGGCTAAAGTGGAGGCTCTTCCGTCGTTGGTGTAGGGATCATTATGTTGATATTTTTGATCCCTCCATACTAGACATTGCAACTTTCTAGTATACTTGTTTGACAAGATCAACTGCAGCCTGTTACTATTAAGGTTATAGGTCTATGTTATCTCATACCTATGCACTCTATGATAGTTTACAATTGAGTCTTATGTCTCTTTATCTAAGTCAGTTAGAAACTTTTCGATAAATAGTCCTAAAATCCTTAGATTAAATTCCTATACGGAATTTAGCTTCGGTTCTTATTTAGCTAAGTAATCATTTGAGCCTCTGGAAACAGTAGTTTTCAAATTCTGACCTTTTAAGACAGTTATTCTCTTAGTGTTCTCTTCTACTGAAGAGTCAGTGAGCTTCATGCACTATCGGTGGACGATTCTCACTTTCGTAGTATCGGAAACACTATTTCCTTTACTACTAATGTTGGATTTTTGGTTAAGAATCAGGCTCCTAATAAATATCCGGAACCTATTGTTATTAAGGTCCTTCCATCTTCGTACGGGCATAGGCCTTTACTCTGTCCGGTTAGAGTTTACGTATTTATAAACAGATATCAGTTTATTAGTAAGGACGTAAGCTTCTTTTGTCTTTGATGCCTAATAGAAGGACATTGCGCTCCATTCTATTGCTAATGGATTCAATTAGCTATCAGTACTGCTTATGGTATATCATTAACTGAGCAGTTTGTGCTTGAGATTTCAGCTCATGAAGTAAGAGCTCTTTCTACATCTTGGGCTTACATTAATAGTGTCGCTATTATAGATTTAGTGAAGGCTGCACTTTGGGCTCAGCCATCCACATTCAAGAATTTTTATCTTAGAAATATTGAGTCCATTTCTGGAGGCCTCCATTGTTAGGTCTATTATCTACTGCTCAGAATGTCATTCACTTAACAGTTGCTACTATAGCTAGGTAGGCTTTCTGTTCCGGCAGTGACTCCGTCCTGCTGCCCTCTTCGCTCTGGGCTATTTGACCCAGGGCAAGGAGAAGGGGGGGGGGGGGGTGGGGGGGGGGGGGGTGGAGGGTGTTCCCTTGGGTCATCTGTTTTATTATGAAAACAAGGGGATACCTCCTCCGGAGTTAGTAATTCTGAGCTGTTACTGGGATGGTTTTTAAGTGATAAGTTTATGTTTTAAAAATTCATTCAAGTCATAGTTTTTAAAGTATAGCTTTTGAATATACCACGTGTCAAACGGGCGTTATTATACAATCCTCAGACACTTTTAAGGAGTATAAAGAGTCTCTATTCTCTAGACTAACTTTATTTATTGGCTTACTTTAAAAATTATTAGTATAAGGATTATACTGGATATTAATAGACTACATGGATGTTATGATGCTCAATTATGGAAGGTGTTGTGTCTTTCTAATTTATCATAAATGAGAAAGATACGTGTAAGGCCTAATACTCCTTTTCCCCTCGAGGGGATGACTCTATTTTATATAATTGAGAAGTATGGAGGGCCATTCAGGACATGTTTTCTTTGGTTTTAGATGCAAATTTTGGGGATTGGGGGGCAAAATTTGTGTTTGGTCCTATATTTTTAAGAGTTAGCACCAGCTATGTCTGGGTCATTGGTAAGTATAAAAAATATATAAATTACTATAAATTTTTTAACTTTTCAAAAACTTTTATTTTCTTTTAATTTGTCCACAATGATCTTAACTTCCGCTTGCATAACTATTCAGATTTTGATTTTTTTTCTTTTTGTCAGAACATGAGGCAAAGTTTTATTTTCACATTCCCATCCTATAATTCCTCAGTTATCACCCTTGTTTGTGCAAGAATATTATTTTTGGATTACTGCATGGTAACTTGGATGTTTTTGGTATAATGATGAACTTGACCCTTTTTGATAATGAAAAAGGGTCAAGTTCGATTTTCGGATTTATCTTTCTAGAAAAATTGTAGTTTTGGCCCTCTACTGTTTAAAAAATTTGTTATTTAGGAGATTTCACACAATTGCTTTGGGGCTTTTGGGTGAAATGCTTTTCTCATCATTTCAGAAGGAAGACCAAGTTCTTTTTTCAGTTTTATATGTGAGGAAATGGGTACTTATGGCCTATGATTATGCAAAACTTTAAATATTTTGGGACTTCTTCAAAGGGGCATGCAGGTGGGGGCATTAGTATCCCCTTGAAGTGTTCATTCTTGCTTTTATATTTTATTTATTCATCCATTACAGTCATGTTCCCTGCAACCATAACTTGATGTTTTAGGAACTCAAGAATATGCCTACAGTGTTATGGGTTAAATATCTGGAACCAGTCTCAGACTGTGTTTGGTAACTTTCGAAATGTGAATGTTTAAAAGAGAATGTTTGGGTATGAGCATATAAATTACCCCTTGATGAAAGCTCTTAAACAGCTCAATGCTGTAGATGGAATCAAAGAAGGAAAAAAAGGAAAAGAAATTAAAAAGGATTCTGAAAAAACTACTTGTTATAAGAGCAATGCAAATCTCTGTTACTGAAGTAACATTTTTTTTTTCATCAAGACATTTTCATTTTAGCATCCAACAAAAGATCAAGCAGTTCTGATCGTCAGAAATCACCAACACCAATGACTGTGAAGTTTGATGACAGAGCTGAAGAAGCGGGAGGTGATGCACCGAGAGTGCCTTCCCCAACAGCAACAGCAGTGTTTAACCGATTGAGCGAGTGAGTTTACCACTTATAATTCTGATTCATCACTGAAATCCATAAAACTGAACACATTTTATCTATTCGGGTTTTACCAAGCTAAACTACTTGATTTTTGTTCTTATTCTTTATTTTTTTCATGGATTTGTCATGGAGTTAACCCTTTACCATCCTCCTGTATCCACCTGTATAATTTACTAATTAAGCAGTTGAAAAAAAAAATTTTTTCCAAAAAATTTCAACAAAACCATATTATGTTTATGTTGCCACTCATGGGAATGAGTTCGTTCAAGTGAAGGGTCACATGATATGGTTTTGTTGAAATTTTTTGAAACCTTTGAAATAAATAATTAATATTTTCAGGATTTTGATAATGTGTCTATTGAGTAAAGGCTTAATTCTACTTTACCCATTTCCTAAGCATTGCAGTGATACAGCTGTTGTGCTAGAATTCATTACGGTAGGCCCCCACCTAAGTGAATCTTGCTTAACAGAATCTGTTAATTGCATGTGACTTTTGAACACCTGAGACAGTTTAGTTTAAGATGGCATTTGTGAACTATCCCTGGGCATAGCTCAATTCTGACGAGGCTATGTTATTGACATATGTACCTACTTGTACATGATAAAGGTAATTTTTGCAAGCTAAATGTCTTGCATGTGTTGATGTATGAAACTAGCCTCGGTATTAAAAGTGTCTACATACACATGGAAGAATGCATGAAACCTGCCGAGTGTATGTAACGGTAGTTCCTCCCATTGCTCCAGTGGCTATGAGGGCAATATATGAAAACAGAGAACTTTGAGTTAGAAAGTGCATCATTGCACTTGTATGTATGCTAATCCTGAGGCTAAGAGTCAATGTTTATGCAATTTGAAAGTCCACTCTTCATGCTGTGGCAGTTGAGTTAAAACTGTCACAAGTGGGGTAAAGTGGCCAAACATGAAGCCTTACAAAATTTGGATTCCAGCGTTCCTGTTTGTCATCATTAATGGTGTTTATAAGAATGATAAATTGATCTAACATAATAAAGATTGATATATATACTACATGTATGTACAATAAACAAATAATGGAGTAGCTGTCTACCTGCTTGGATTCACTGAATGTAGTCGTGGATTTTTACAGTCCACTCTTAAATTACAGTGATGGCACTTTACATACATATGTTATTAGCTTTGGAGGAAAAGTTAACTATCTCTTCGTTTTGAGATAAGGCATAGCATCAAATGCCATCCCTATTTATATTATGGTTAAAAATAACAACCATCACCATCATTCGACAGATCACAGAATATGCATATATATAACAGGGAATCTCCAAAATCAGAGAATGTATAGATTCCCTGAAATATTTAGGGAATCTGTCAGATTCCCTGATTCCATCAGGGAATCTATCAGATTCTCTAAAAATTCTAGGAAATCTATAGATTCCCTGAAAAATCGTTAAAAAAAATCCAGAGATTCCCTGAAACGATATTTTTGCAATTCTTGAGGAATTTTTATACCCCATGCAAAACAAAGTTGCGGGGGTATAATGTTTTTGACTGGTCCGTCCGTCAGTCCATCTGTCTGTCAATCCATCAATCTGTCCTACTTGTTTTCCAGACTTTTTTTCTACACGCTTCCAGATATTGAGCTGATTTTTGGTATGTGAGTCTAACATGGTGGCCTACAGATCAAGTTTGCATTTTGTTCCACTCCACTGATTTTTACCGAAATTACGGCCCTTCGACTTTGAAAAGTTCATCAAAATTACAGTATTTTTATACTGTACCAATGACCCAGACATAGCTGGTGCTAACTCTTAAAATATAGGGCCAAACACAAATTTTGCCCCCCAATCCCCAAAATTTGCATCTAAAACCAAAGAAAACATGTCCTGAAAGGCCCTCCACACTTCGCCCCTACTGCGCATGCGCAGTGTCAAGGACGTTCCGAAATTGGCGCCATTAATCATTCTAAGTTTGGCCCTTCATCAGTTAACATCTGACTGATCTTTGTGCTTATAAATCTCAGTTTAAATGATGCCAGACACATAAATATTAGTGAAATGGTGATTCTAAGGAGGATAGAGAAGGAGGAGAGGAAAAAAATGTGTGACAGAATATTATCAGGGCTGTAACTTAAAATGTTTTAATGAAATTATGTTAAGTTACCTATTTTCGAGGCAGCAGCCATTTTGTTGTCATTCTGATTATTTAGTTACACTGTTTTTTAAGTGTTTTCCTCTCTCCCTGTCCTTTAAGTTCCCCCTTGCTATTCTCCCATGCTTTTGGCATAGTTTTTGTAATTATTATTACTAAATTTTCTTGGGAGTTTTAGCTGAATAACAGAATGAATTCTGTTCTTTCCCCATGTTTACGTCTTCACCTAGGGGTGGTTAGGCGTTGTGTTCTGCATCTACCATCTGATGTTCTGCAGTTTCTTCCCTGGAAGTCTCTGTTTTGCATCAGATAGTGTATTTTTGGTAACTGATTTCGGGCCTGGGTGCCTGGAGTCTTATTTTAGTGTTTTTACACTCATTGTTTACATTTACAACAGCCCTCTGTGTGAGGGGGGGATTTCTAAAAAATAATATCTTGATGTTATTTTAATCATAACTAGATACATTATTATTGTTCGTAAGTGTTGAATAAATTGTTTAAAATATTTTTAAAATTTTTGTCCACACTTAGGCTTGGGATCCATTGGGGCTCACTGTTACTTTTCAGAAACTTGGGCTGTTCTGAAAAAATATTTTTTCAAAATATTTTGATTTCAATTATTTTTTCTATATTAATGGATCATATTATTATTATGTATTTTGATTGCCAGGGGTTAGTGCGAGTACCAGGACTTGTTTTCTTTTCACATTGAAAGGATATTGACCAATTGTTTTAAGAGGAAGTCTTTCTCTGACTTTATTATCATTCTATATGTGGTCAGTGTACTCGCATTAACTCCTGTTCTGTATCGTATGATTTCGATGACAATATGGGAAGCGTATGTCACGGTATGTTATTGGGGATTTAGACACTCCGGTCCTTTCCCCGCAGGGTCACTCTACTTTATCAATTTCTATTTCAGACGATCAAGATTAGGGTGATGTATCTGTGATGTCTTCCAACAGTGTGCCTCCGTCGTCACAATTAATGAAGGGCTAGCGGAAAAGTGCTCATGTAAATACGCCAATTGCCTAAGAGGACCCTAGTAGGTTCGACGGCCTTTGACGTCCGCTAGCTCGCCCGGTGTAGCGTCCATTCACCGAATGGTTCGGCAGCCGGGTTCGTCCGTTGCGGTCTAGAAGGAATTTTGGGGTGATGCGAGCACTATAAATTAACCTAATGCACACCCAGTGACGGCGGATCGGAGGGAGAACGGAGGAAGCCTTTTAGTCCGGTTCATAGCTCGTTCCGGTCCATCCGGACGGCAAGCGAGAGAGGTCCCTCTCTCGTTCAACAACATCTGGCCCCAGATGTTGTGGTACAAAATGTGTCGCAAGCGGAGCATACGTCCGTCGCTCGGGACGCACCGTTGTATAGGCAGTCCGCGGAGACTGCTAAGGCTTCCTCTTCTCGTCAGCGCACACGACCGCACCTTGGCTGCGTGACCGCCGATATATTACCAGCTTCGCCGATCAAGGATTCTTCGGCGACCAGGTCACACCATCCAGTAGCCAGGGACACGAGGCCTGCAGACTCCGGACGTTCGCATAGGAAGTGTGCGGGAGTCAACGTACACGGAGCTTCCGGCGGCAATGCATCGTAAGACCGCTACTGCACAGGCCTCGGGAACGGACATGCTTTCCTTAATAGCACAGTTTATCGCAGCATCCCAGCATCAACTGAATCTGTCGCATATATTTTATCCGACGATGCTGGGTCGGGACGCTCCACGGAAGCGGGTACGGACGTCCGAAAGTTTCATCCGGTCCGAAGGGATTCGGAGGATTTCGAGCTTTCCCTTTCGGAACAACATATGCTGTTGTGTATGTCATCTGACTTGGTCTTCTACAGCTTCTTTCGTCGGACCAGAATGCTGCGATGCCTGATAAGAAACTGATAGCGTCGGTGGACTTAGAAATTTTTGGTTCGGTTCAGGGACATCGTCCCTCAGTTCCGACATAGTCCAATAATGTCCGACGATGCTGGGTCGGGACGCTCCGCGGAAGCGGGTACGGACGTCCGAAAGTTTCATCCGGTCCGATGGGATACCGAAAGGGATTCGGTGGATTTCAAGCTTTCCCTTTCGGAACAACATATGCTGCGATGCCGGATAAGAAACTGATAGCGTCGGTGGACTTAGAAATTTTTGGTTTGGTTCAGGGACATCGTCCCTCAGTTCCGACATAGTCCAATAATGTCACACAAACTTTCGAATTATTGAACGACGCTATATATATTATTATTTTATGCTTGCTAACCAAGCATTTCTGGTTTCTTGTTCGAAGAGTTATGGAGATGTCTTTCAAAAGTGTGCCTCTGTCGTCATAGTTAATGAAGAGCTAGCGGCAATAAGTGCTCATGGAATATGTCTATCGACTACGGAGTGACATTCGCTAGCTCACTCGGTGTAGCGTACATTCATCGAATGGTTCGGCTGCCGGGTTCGTCCGTTGCGGTCTAGGAAGGAGATTTGGGTGATGCGAGCACTTTAATTACTTTAGTACTCACCCAGTGACGGCAGATTGAGGACAGATCGGAGGAAGCCTGTTAGTCCGGTTCCTGGCTTGTCCAGGTCTGTCCGGGCTGTGAGCGAGAGAGGTCCATTCAATTAAATATCGGTACTGCTTATGGTATATCATTGACTTAGCAGTTGTGCTTAAGATTTCGGCTCATGAAGTAAGAGTTCTTCTACTTCTTGGGCTTACATTAATAGTGTCGCTATTATAGATTTTTGAAGGCCGCTCATTGCGCTCAGCCATCCACATTCATGAATTTTATCTCAGAAATATCGAGTCCATTTCTGGAGGCCTCTATTGTTAGGTCTATTATCTACTGCTCAGAATGTCATTCACTTAACAGTTGCTACTATAGCTAGGTAGGCTGTCTGTTCCGGCAGTGTCTCCGTTCGGCTGCCCTCTTCGCTCTGGGCTATTTGACCCAGGGCAAGAAAAAGGGGGGGGGGGGGGGGAGGGTGTTCCCTTGGGTCACCTGTTTTACTATGAAAACAAGGGGATACCTCCTCCGGAGTTAGTAATTCTGAGCTGTTATTGGGATGGTTGTTTAGTGAGAAGTTTAGGTTTTTAAAATTCATTCAAGTCTTAGTTTTTAAAGTATAGCTTTTGAATATTGCATATGTCAACGGACATGATTATGCAATCCTCAGACACTTTTAGGAGTATAAGAGTCTCTATTCTCTAGACTTACTTTATTTATTGGCTTACTTTAAAAATTATTAGTATAAAGATTATATTGGATATTAATAGAGTACATGGATGTATGAAGCTCAATTTTGGAAGGTGTTGTATCTTTCTAATTTATCATAAATAAGAAAGATACATGTAAGGCCTATTACTTCTTTTTCCCTACAGGGGATGACTCTATTTTATTTTATTGAGCGTATTCCATTTTGCTCTATGTCCTTGGCCCCCCAGCCTTTTTACTATTCAGCTATGTCTGGGTCATTGGTACAGTATAAAAATGTTAAAAAATTTATAGTAATTTATATATTTTTTATACTTACCAATGACCCAGACGGGGATGGCCCTCCCAGGAGTTGGGAACTCTTGCCTCCCCGCTGAGTACATAGCGCTTACCAGGCACTGGTTATTAGAATGATTAATGGCGCCAATTTCGGAACGTCCTTGACACTGCGCATGCGCAGTAGGGGCGAAGTGTGGAGGGCCTTTCAGGACATGTTTTCTTTGGTTTTAGATGCAAATTTTGGGGATTGGGGGGCAAAATTTGTGTTTGGCCCTATATTTTAAAAGTTAGCACCAGCTATGTCTGGGTCATTGGTAAGTATAAAAAATATATAAATTACTATAAATTTTTTAACTTTCCGGACTTTTTTTCTAAGCGCTTTCAGATATTATCGAAATTACGGCCATTTTAGTATGTGAGTCTACCACAATTTCCGGACTTTTTTTCTACACGCTTCCAGATATTGAGCTGATTTTTGGTATGTTAGTCTGACATGGTAGCCTACAGATCAAGTTTGCATTTTGTTCCGCTCCACTGATTTTTACCAAAATTACGGCCCTTGAACTTTGAAAAGTTCATCAAAATTACAGTTTTCCAGACTTTTTTTCTACACGCTTCCAGATATTGAGCTGATTTTTAGTATGTTAGTCTGACATGGTGGCCTACAGATCAAGTTTGCATTTTGTTTCACTCCACTGATTTTTACCGAAATTACGGCCCTTGAACTTTGAAAAGTTCATCAAAATTACAGTTTTGCGCACTTTTTTCCTACACGCTTCCAGATATTGAGCTGATTTTTGGTATGTTAGTCTAACATGGTGGCCTACAGAACAAGTTTGGGTTTTGTTCCGCTCCACTGATTTTTACCAAAATTACAGCCCCATAGACTTTGAAAAGTTCTTCAAAATTACAGTTTTTCGGGCTTTTTCTCTACATGCTTCCAGATATTGAGCTGATTGTTGGTATGTTTGTCTAACATGGTGGCCTACAGATCAAGTTTGCATTTTGTTCTGCTCCACTGATTTTTACCGAAATTACGGCCCTTCGACTTTGAAAAGTTCATCAAAATTACAGTTTTCCGGACTTTTTTTCTACACGCTTTCAGATATTATCGAAATTACGGCCATTTTAGTATGTGAGTCTACCACAATGACTTACAGATCAAGTTTGCGTTTCGTTCTGCTCGGCTGATTTTTGTGGAAATAACGGGCCCTGGACTCAGAAAAATACAAGTTACAGATTTCCGGGTCATTTTCCTAAAAATTTCAGTTTTCCGAGCTTGAAATATCGGGGCGCGTGGGGTATATGAGCGTGCTCACTAAGGTTCTATATTTTTTTATGAAACCAATCCACATAATCAAATCAGTTACGTATTTTTGTTTGGGATGAACTTCTTCATAATACCTGAAGCAAATATTAATAATTTTAAAAAGAGATTATCTTGGATCTAACTACAATGAATTACTGGTTACAGATGTTGTTCTATTTGTTTGTTCTGCTTGTATGTTCTGCATGGCCGAGGGTGATAGAGTCTTGAAAGCTATCTCACCTTTTAAATTGTGAATGATAAAAAAGCAGCAGATTTGTATTTTGGTTTGGGATGAACTTCTTCAAAATATCTGAATAACATATTAATAGTTTTAATTAGAGATTATCTTGGATCTAATTATAATGAATGGCTTATCACTTTTGTTGTTCTATTTGTTTGTTCTGCATGGCCGAGGGTGATAGAGTCTGGAAAGCTTTCTCACCTTTTAACTTGTGAATGAAAAAGTAACAGATTATGAATTCACACCTCAAATGATTGCAGCCAAGTGACCAAAATAAAGAATTTGCTTGCATTTCTGTTTTTATTTGGTCAACCATGGTGTGTCAAAACTGTCAAATTGAACAGGGCACAATAAGTATGTGCTAAATGTTAATGACTACATTAAACAAATCTAAAGTATATATTAAATACATGGAAGGCTGAACATTCAGCACATCGTCATTTTTGATTCACACTTCTGACTTCAGAGCATGAGCATGGAAATACCTGCTAGATTAGAGAAAGCCATATCAGCTCTCGGCGTCTCTTGTCCTATCTCCTGGACTATCCAGGAAAAAGGCAAGAGTGTCCAACTGACCTCGGACTTCATCATCGAAGAGAATACACCACCCTCTTCGGGGAGAGGTGGTACCCTTGGCGAGAGGATTCCCTCTCCCACTGGTCCTCACCCGAAGAGGCATAGAGGCCCTGAGAAGAGTGAGAGGAAGAAAAAGAAGAAGAGCCCTTCGACCAAGCGCAGGAGTGCCCTGCGCCTGGAGGCCTTCCAGAATAGGAAGAAAGAGTTGAGTGAGGGGGTGGAGGTTCTGGAGGCAGCTGCCAGTTTCCCTCCCAGTCCCACTGGCACACCCAACCAACTGCCGGCTCCTGAGCCGGTACATTTGGATGTGGAACGTCCAGTGGAGATTGAGGAGGAACTGGAAGTTGCATTTTCACCACCTCCAACCCCTCACTCCCCTCTTCCTTCACTGCCTGATAGCCCGGGAGTGGCAGTCACAGCAGAACAGCCGCCGAGTCCGCTGAATCACGCGAAGAGAAGATCCTGAGGAATTGCGATAAAACCATGGCTGAGACTGAGGAATTCAAAAAACAATCCGCAGAAGTATCCAGAATAGCACAGGAATGGATAGAGAATATGAGAAAACAAAAACAACAACAAAACCATGAAATAGCCTCTCCATCTCCACCTCCAAAAAAGAAATCTCGCAAAAAAAGAGGATAAGCTGCTTCCTTCTCTATTCCTCCTTTGCCATCCCCAGTTAATCAAAAAACATCTAAAGTTAAATAGGGTCGAAAGGGGCTTGCTCCCTAAACCGTCCCTGCGCGCCTTCGGCGCATGAAACCATTTGATCGAATGAACATTCAGTAGTGATGGAGGAACAATTTACCAATGAGTTGCTTCGGCAATATTCTTTAAAAGTTGATCCAACAAAATCAGGACTGATCCTTAAAGATGATTATGAAAAAAGTATGAGGTTATGGACTGTGGTGACTGGAAAAAAGTGATTTGCAGGAAAGTGAATCCCGATGATCCACCCATTCACATAGTACCCATTGAAGGTATGTTTGACATTTTGAGAAAAGCTCACATTTCTTTGGGGCATAGTGGTCGAGACAAAATGGTGAAAGAGTTTAAATGGAAATATGGCAATATTTCGGAGGAGTCCATTCAATTATCCAAATCGTTATGCATTGAGTGTCAGCGAAAACGAAAATGACCAACAGTGAAGGGCAATGTTGTGAAACCAATCCTGTCAAAAAACTATTGTAGCAGATGTCAGGTCGACTTAATCGATATGCAGTCAATGCAACATGGAGAATTCAAATTTATAATGGTTTATCAAGACCACCTGACCAAGTTCATCATTTTGAGACCATTATCATGCAAACGAGCTGCTGGTGTTGCTATTCAATTACTGGACATTTTTCTGACTCTGGGAGCTCTGGCAATATTGCAATCAGACAATGGATCGGAATTCACAGCAGACGTCATGACAGAGCTCAAAATTTTCTGGCCAGATTTAGTTATTGTTCACGGGAAGCCACGACATCCACAAAGCCAGGGCTCAGTTGAATGTACCAACTGCGATATAAAAGATATGCTGATATCATGGCTTGGTGAAAATTCCACGGATAATTGGCCGGTGGGACTTAAATTTGTGCAATTTCAGAAAAACTCTAGCCACCACAGTGGTATAAAACAATCTCCATTTGCTGCTCTGTTTGGCAGTGATGCTAAAGTTGGACTCACATCATCGATTCTTCCAGTTTGAGGTTATTAAACATCTTGAATCAGAAGATGACTTGCAACAATGAGGATCCTTGAAACTGATAATACTGACGAAGTATCAACTGACGCACCCACAGGCCATAATGAAACCGCAGATAGTTCATCACACCAAGAACTCACTACTATAACTGAAGGCGTTGAAGGCAACATGGAAATGCGTGAATCATCTACATCCAATGCTGATGTAATCACAGCCAACTCTCAGAAAATTGCTGAGAAACGCTAACTAGCTGGAGAGGTACAGGTCGCACAAGCCGAAATCATGGTCAAATGTAGCCGTGTTGTTAATATTGCAGTTGAACCTGGTGACAATACCAATACACCTTATGGACCGTGGTCGCGGGGATTCAAGAAACCTGCTTGGTATTGTCAGAAGTCATGATGAAAGTGACTTATATGTCCTGGCAGTGAGATCTGGAGTTCTTAACGTGAAATATTTGAGAAATCAATTTGACTTATGTGCACAAAGACTGTTAACACAGAACAATATCATAACGGAAACAACAGTGACATTATGTCAAGCCGTAAGTCACCAGTCCATGTGCGGTGGACAAGGCTTTATGCATTGTAACTGTATGGGGAAAAAGAGGTGTTGTTCAAACAGATGTAAATGTTTCAAGAACAAACTGTTGTGTAACTTGCGATGCCATTCAAGTTTGTCATGTACAAATAAGCAGTGAGTCATATCATCTTTGAAAATCAATTTTGCACTGAATGGTTGTTTGAGCAAAAAAATATAATTTGTAACTTTCAGTGTCTGTTTGTGGGGTGGGGGGTGGGGGGGAGCAAAATAAAGATATCCTGACCAGTTTATCTTACCCCCATTTTCTGTCAAACCATCATTTTGAAGAGAATTTCATCCGTTGAGCAAGATGCATATTCCCCACTTTTTAAAATTCAGATGAAATTCTCTACAAAATGGTGGTTTGGCCTGAACAATTTTTTTTATGTCACTTAAAGGATATTTTGGGCACCCCCCCCCCCCCCCAACCCCACCTGAACATTTTTCTCTTTCAACATATTAATCACAAAACACACATATTTAATGTAGGGGGAGTGAGAAATATAAACTAGTTTATCTTTCCATGGGGGAAGTTAAACATGGGGTGGGGGGTGGGGCTGTGAAATATCATTATTTGTGATTACAAAACATTGCAATTTACACACATGGCTAAAGCCAAAGTGCAAATTCGATGTTTTGTCATCACATTTGACATAATACCTATAAAATAACATACGTTTACGAGTGGCAAAGCCTCAAATAATGATATGTAATGCTCCCCCCCCCCCCTCCCCCACACTTTTCCTTTTCAACAACTTAAACAGATGAATCATAAAACTCACATGTTTAAGTTGTTAAAAGAGAAAAAAATTCAGGGGTTGGGGGGGGGGGGGGGATGGGGGTGCGATATCCTGACCAGTTTATCTTACCCCCAACATGACACTTGAAATTGCAAAAAGTCTTCTTTTTTTCCCTGTCAAACCATCAATTTGATGAGAATTTCATCTGTATAGTAAGATACATATTACATTACCCTCTTTCTAACAATTGGGAATATGAATGAATCTTAATATACAGATGAAATTCTCTACAAAATGGTGGTGTGACCTGAATGATTTTTTTTTTCACATCAAGTGTCAGGCGGAGGTGAGATGAACTGGTCAGAATATATAATTTTGCTTACGTGTTTGGATTTAGAGAGTCTTAGAATGTAGATATTGGTATTTGTCATTTATTAAATGAAAGGAAAATCAATTTGACACCATTAGTCACAAAATGAATGTTTTATTAAATAGAGGACTATATTTCTTCTGTTATACAGACATCTACTGGGGCTATCGACTGGGTAACAAAAGTATGTAATGAACAGAAAATCTTCACTTTTGGAGTTGATATGAGAATTATCTCATTTGTGATTACAAAACATTGCAATTTACACAAGTGGCTAAAGCCAACGTGGAAATTCAATGTTTTGTCATCACATTTGACATAATACCCATATCCACTCAAAAAATGTAAATATCCTCTGTATATCTCATTTTGTTTTCATTGTTATTCATTTATCTGTATTGACTATTGTATTTTTATTTGAACATTTTCATCAATAAACACTGCTTGTTCTCAATGAATTGTATAATGTCGAATTCCACATCATTGATATCTTTCCTTATATATTTCCCTGAATATTTTCACCCGAATTACTCCTCCAGAAATGTCAAATATCTCTTCAGGGAATCTCTAAAATTTTTGGACCAATTTTTTAGGGAATCTGGCAGATTCCCTGAAAATCTTATATTCATATAGATCCCCTGATTTTGGATATTCTCTGTAACATGTACACAGCCATGTGTGAGGTACACTGAAGCATCACTGCCTTTGTCGAATAATGATTCTCCAAGAAATTCTCTAGATTCTTCTATAGAGGCATGAACTAAGACTTTTTGGTACGCCTTCCATGACAATAAAATCATAGTGTCACAAGACTTCTCTGAGAGGCAGAACATTAATAAGACCACACAAGCAGGTTGCGAACATCATACACATTTCATTTACACATAAAAGATACATGTCAAAGTTATCTACATAGGTGTACCTCACGCAACACATAACAAAAGATACACTGTACATGGGTTTGCGTCAGAATGTTCACTGAACCTTATATCAAATCAGTCTTAAAAGTGTCAGTTTTGAGATGCATATGACCAGTTGAACTACATGTATAACTGTGAGTAATTGTATTGAAAACCCCATTTATTGGATGCAACTTACACAGGAACCATGTTTACATTTATGTATACAGTAGCTAACAGTTATCTTTAAACTGAACCATATTTTTATACTAGAACCAATGGTCGAGACTTAGCTGGTGCAAACTCAATAATATCAAGGGCCAGACACAAATTTTGAACCCTCCAATCCCCCAAATTTGCATACAATACTGAAGTCCTATCTGACCCTCCATACTTTTAGTACTTGCGCATCATTTCTTTTGTTGGGCCCAAGTTAGTAAACATTTGAACTGACATCTGTGCAATAAATTCTCTTATTTTTATACAACAACCAATGGCCCAGACCAGCTAGTGCTAACTCAAAAATTAATCCAGGGCCAAACACAGATTTTGCCCCCAATCCACCAAAATTGGCATGCAAAACCGAATAATTCAAGTCCTGTCTGGTCCTCCATACTTTTTAGATCTGCGCATGCGCAGTATCCGGGAAGGAACCGAAATTGACGCCAGCCATCATTCTTTGTTTGGCCCTAAAGTCAGCAACATTCAACTGACATCTGTGCTTTTAAATCTCAGCTTTGAGGTTGCCAGACACAAATCTACGATAAAATTGATGGATCTAAGGACATAAATGGATGATGGAAGTGAACAACGGTGGTTTGCAATATTCCAGGCTGTAACTTTATAATTTTTATCCAAACTATTTCATGTTTCCCAATTTCAGGACATGGGCCTGACGTCATCATTCTTGCTAATGATTTATCCACTGTTTGTTAAGTGTTCCTTCCCTATCCTTCCTTGAAGCCTTCCTGTTAAACTCCCTAGCTTTGGCCTGAACAATTTTTTTTATGTCACTTAAAGGATATTTTGGGCACCCCCCCCCCCCCCCAACCCCACCTGAACATTTTTCTCTTTCAACATATTAATCACAAAACACACATATTTAATGTAGGGGGAGTGAGAAATATAAACTAGTTTATCTTTCCATGGGGGAAGTTAAACATGGGGTGGGGGGTGGGGCTGTGAAATATCATTATTTGTGATTACAAAACATTGCAATTTACACACATGGCTAAAGCCAAAGTGCAAATTCGATGTTTTGTCATCACATTTGACATAATACCTATAAAATAACATACGTTTACGAGTGGCAAAGCCTCAAATAATGATATGTAATGCTCCCCCCCCCCCCCTCCCCCACACTTTTCCTTTTCAACAACTTAAACAGATGAATCATAAAACTCACATGTTTAAGTTGTTAAAAGAGAAAAAAATTCAGGGGTTGGGGGGGGGGGGGATGGGGGTGCGATATCCTGACCAGTTTATCTTACCCCCAACATGACACTTGAAATTGCAAAAAGTCTTCTTTTTTTCCCTGTCAAACCATCAATTTGATGAGAATTTCATCCGTATAGTAAGATACATATTACATTACCCTCTTTCTAACAATTGGGAATATGAATGAATCTTAATATACAGATGAAATTCTCTACAAAATGGTGGTGTGACCTGAATGATTTTTTTTTTCACATCAAGTGTCAGGCGGAGGTGAGATGAACTGGTCAGAATATATAATTTTGCTTACGTGTTTGGATTTAGAGAGTCTTAGAATGTAGATATTGGTATTTGTCATTTATTAAATGAAAGGAAAATCAATTTGACACCATTAGTCACAAAATGAATGTTTTATTAAATAGAGGACTATATTTCTTCTGTTATACAGACATCTACTGGGGCTATCGACTGGGTAACAAAAGTATGTAATGAACAGAAAATCTTCACTTTTGGAGTTGATATGAGAATTATCTCATTTGTGATTACAAAACATTGCAATTTACACAAGTGGCTAAAGCCAACGTGGAAATTCAATGTTTTGTCATCACATTTGACATAATACCCATATCCACTCAAAAAATGTAAATATCCTCTGTATATCTCATTTTGTTTTCATTGTTATTCATTTATCTGTATTGACTATTGTATTTTTATTTGAACATTTTCATCAATAAACACTGCTTGTTCTCAATGAATTGTATAATGTCGAATTCCACATCATTGATATCTTTCCTTATATATTTCCCTGAATATTTTCACCCGAATTACTCCTCCAGAAATGTCAAATATCTCTTCAGGGAATCTCTAAAATTTTTGGACCAATTTTTTAGGGAATCTGGCAGATTCCCTGAAAATCTTATATTCATATAGATCCCCTGATTTTGGATATTCTCTGTAACATGTACACAGCCATGTGTGAGGTACACTGAAGCATCACTGCCTTTGTCGAATAATGATTCTCCAAGAAATTCTCTAGATTCTTCTATAGAGGCATGAACTAAGACTTTTTGGTACGCCTTCCATGACAATAAAATCATAGTGTCACAAGACTTCTCTGAGAGGCAGAACATTAATAAGACCACACAAGCAGGTTGCGAACATCATACACATTTCATTTACACATAAAAGATACATGTCAAAGTTATCTACATAGGTGTACCTCACGCAACACATAACAAAAGATACACTGTACATGGGTTTGCGTCAGAATGTTCACTGAACCTTATATCAAATCAGTCTTAAAAGTGTCAGTTTTGAGATGCATATGACCAGTTGAACTACATGTATAACTGTGAGTAATTGTATTGAAAACCCCATTTATTGGATGCAACTTACACAGGAACCATGTTTACATTTATGTATACAGTAGCTAACAGTTATCTTTAAACTGAACCATATTTTTATACTAGAACCAATGGTCGAGACTTAGCTGGTGCAAACTCAATAATATCAAGGGCCAGACACAAATTTTGAACCCTCCAATCCCCCAAATTTGCATACAATACTGAAGTCCTATCTGACCCTCCATACTTTTAGTACTTGCGCATCATTTCTTTTGTTGGGCCCAAGTTAGTAAACATTTGAACTGACATCTGTGCAATAAATTCTCTTATTTTTATACAACAACCAATGGCCCAGACCAGCTAGTGCTAACTCAAAAATTAATCCAGGGCCAAACACAGATTTTGCCCCCAATCCACCAAAATTAGCATGCAAAACCGAATAATTCAAGTCCTGTCTGGTCCTCCATACTTTTTAGATCTGCGCATGCGCAGTATCCGGGAAGGAACCGAAATTGACGCCAGCCATCATTCTTTGTTTGGCCCTAAAGTCAGCAACATTCAACTGACATCTGTGCTTTTAAATCTCAGCTTTGAGGTTGCCAGACACAAATCTACGATAAAATTGATGGATCTAAGGACATAAATGGATGATGGAAGTGAACAACGGTGGTTTGCAATATTCCAGGCTGTAACTTTATAATTTTTATCCAAACTATTTCATGTTTCCCAATTTCAGGACATGGGCCTGACGTCATCATTCTTGCTAATGATTTATCCACTGTTTGTTAAGTGTTCCTTCCCTATCCTTCCTTGAAGCCTTCCTGTTAAACTCCCTAGCTTTTTGGCTTATTTTTATCAAAGTTTTTTATTAAATTTCTTGGGAGTTTAACGTGTAATACGGAATGTTTATTCTGTTTATCCCCATGGTTACGTCCAGACCCTAGGAGTGTTGGGTTCGTTTGGGTCATGCATCTTCTATCCGATGTATCGTTTTTTCTTCATTTGAAGATCTTACTTTACATGGGCCTTTTTATTCTGTGCCTGATGTCTTGTTTCCGGTTTTCCTAGACGTTGTTTACATTGGCAACGTCCTTAAATGTATGTAGTGTTTAGTTATTATTACTGTAGGATTGTTGTAAGATACATGTTTTAATATTCCGGTAGTGTAGCAATATTTTTGGAATTTTGTCCACGCTTGGGCTCTATCGGGATACTCTTGGGCTCTTCATGTTCCCTTTGGGAACTTGGGCTTTTGTCAAAATGTTTTCGAAAAAAATTTTGAATTTAATTTTTCGATTTCAATTTTGCTTATTGATTATTATGTATCTTTTTCATATTTTTTATTTGGAGTTTGTTGGAGTTCGATCGACTTGATTTTGATGTATTATGAACACTTATTGCACAAAATGCAAGGCGAGGAAGTCTTCCTTGGATTCACATGTGCGTTGCTTTGCTTGTAGTCGATGTACTCCTACGAAATTCTTGTCCTACATGTGTTGATTGGGATGACAAACGTTGGATGCGGGTGTCATGGTATATTGTTAGCGGTGAGAGGCCTATGCCGGTTCTCTCGCCGCAGGGTCACTCAAGTTTTTCAGTTTCTTTTTTAGAGGAACAAGAACATGGTGATGGTTTTGTGACGCTTACCAAAAGTGTGCTACCATCTTAGAGCGAGCACCTTAAAATCTAAACAAGCACACCCAGTGATGACAGAACTAGGGAAGAAGCCAGCAAGTTTTTTGTCGGGAGGCTCGGCGAGGTCTGACAAGGCCGCGAGCAGGAGAGGTCCCTCTCTAACCCAGCAACATCTGGGGCCCGATGTTGTTATAAAAAACTTGCGTGGGCTGGAGCATACGTCCACACCTGCCGCTCAGGACACTCTGTCTATAGATTGCAGCCGGCCTCGGCTGCAATCATGGTATCTTCCGCTATGATCATAACGCACACACGACTGCATCCTAGCTACCCGACTTCGGATATCCAGCCAGATGCGTGAAGAAGGGACCACTCTTTGCCCGTGAAGTCGGACCATCCGGTAGCTAAGGAGATGAGGCCTCGATCATTGGGACGTTCGGAGAAGAGATCCATCTCCGGAACGCCATCCCAGGAGCAGCAAGTGGCTAAGAAACGGAAGGCCGCTGCTCCTCAGGCCTCGATGACGGACTTGCTGTCGCAGATTGCTCAGCTGATCGCAGCATCCCAGCAAGTGCAGGAACAACCTCCCTCAGACTCAGAATCTGAGCTGTCGGACGGTGCTGGGTCGGACCAATCATCTGTACACGCAGATGTAATGGACCAAAATTCGCAACTGGTTCACTCGGATGGTGAAAGGGATAAGGAAGAGGATTAACCTTCCCTTTCGGAACAAAACATGGTTGCAATGGATTTCATCCATCGATACTACCCTGAATTTGTTCTAGTGAATCAGAGTGCTGGACAACAAGAGAGAAACCGCTGGTGTCTTTAGACCCAGACTTTATACGGAGGAAGGAAGAAGTTCTATCTTTCCCAGTTCAGTCTAGGCAGGTGTCGCAGGCTTTCGGACAAGTAGATGATGCCATATTTAGCCTCTCAAGTGCGAGGAAAAAAGGCGGTTTCTTAACATCTTCCATAAATCTATTCCTTGGACCACGTTCATTTAAAACGGTTGGAGAAGATGTTCAGAGAGCTCCACTGCGTTTGGATGAGCAGACCGGGGATTTAGATATATCCTTACCTGCATCATTCAGTATTCACTTTGATGTTATGAAAACTGCAATTTCATCAAATAGAGCGAATTTGGATGCTATGTCCTATGCAGATCACCTTACCAGAGCCATGCCCCAACGTCTCAGCAGGAAAGAATTTGAGGATGTGCGTACCTCTCTTAGAGTTCTTTCCAGGGCAATAATGTATACCACGTATAACTCCGCCCTGACAGTGGCAAATCTGGAGTTAATTAGACGTGATGCTGCCCTTGCGTTTTCATCATTTATAGATGACAAGGTAAAAAGCACTCTTCGGGTCGCTCTGGTCTCTGGACACACTATTTTTGACGACAAGCTTTCATTAGAGTATGAACAGGCCACTAAGAAAGCGTCCAGTGCTCTGCTATTGAAGTCGGCATCTCAACAACCCGCTTCAGCAGGCCGGAGTAAAGAAGAACGTTCCAAATCAAATTCATCGAAAGGGAACTCCTCATAAGGGTACAAGAAGCCCTCATACAATTACTCCAGAGGTCATCAATATAGTGACTCGGGAAAGGGGCATAGGTCTGATCGGGACTATCGGTCAGATGCCCCTAAGCCGACCTGGCGAGGATCTTCGTGGGGAGGATGTAGTTTCTCTTCCCGTAAGCCTCGCAAGTCCTACAGGTGATGGTCAAGACCTCTATTGCTTTCCAGTTGGCGGAAGGTTATAAAACTTCGTGAGAAACTGGATAGCAGCCACAGATCAGTGGGTGAGAAGTGTAGTCTTGGACAGCCTATGGCTATCATTCCGCGCGAAACCACCACTAACGAGAAGTCCTCATTGGACAATCTTCCGGCAGATCCTTTCAAAAGAGAGTCTCTTCTACCAGAAGTACAGGCTCTTTTATAAAAGGAAGCAATAGAGGTCATCGAGAATCAAAATTCTCAAGGTTTTTACAGTCACCTGTTCCTCGTACCGAAGCTTGTTCTGACCAGTAATAGACTTGAGCTGGATAAACAAGCTTATCGTGCCTCCAAAATTCTATATGGGGACCATTCGGTCGGTAAGAGCGAGCATTCGAGTGAACGACTATGCGGCAAGCATAGATCTAAAGGATGCTTACTTTCATGTCTTGGTACATCCGGCATTCAGAAAGTACCTGCGGTTCGCCGTACAGGGGAAGGTTTATCAGTTCAGAGCAATGTGCTTTGGTCTGAACCTGGCTTCCTGGGCATTCACTCGAATAATGAACTCGGTAATGTCATACTTCCGAGCTCATTCGTCTGCGGTAACTTCGGCTTACTTGGACGACATTCTGCAGAGATACAGCAACAGAATTATACTTCAGAACGATGTTCAGAGTCTGCTTCTATTACTCCGACGTCTTGGTTTCATTGCAAACGAGAGTAAGTCGGATCTAGCTCCGTCCAAGTCGTTCACTCACTTGGGAATGAGCTTTGAGACTCACAACAGTCTGGTTCATCTGCCGTTACCCAGAGCGAAATTAGTCAGTTGTTATGCTCGCTTTTATCTACACTCAGACGCATTAACAGCTAGGGAAGTCATGCAACTGATGGGGCTGTGCGGAGCGGTTGTGGATCTTATTCCAATGGGCTGCCTGCGCACTCGTCCCCTCCATATATTCTTTACTCAGAACTGGAGTGTGAAGACGCATTCACTCGAAACCAGTATTGTTTTAACGGACCTAGTAAAACGAAAGGTTCAGATTTGGGCAGATCTTCAGTGGTTAACTCAGGGAGTTCCGCTGCAACTGCCGGATCTGGCTTTCACGATTATGACGTATGCGAGTCAGACAGGCTGGGGTGCAAACCTAAGTCCTGCAGACTTGAAGTGTCAGGGTCTTTGGGACTCTTGGTTCCCTAGAGAAGCACAAACATCAAAGAGATGATGTCAATATGGCTAGCACTTCAACATTGGGTTCACATAGTAGCGAACATCCACGTTCAAATCCTGTCAGACAATTCGACAGTAGTGTTTCTTACATCAGGAACCAAGATGGCACTCATTTGATTCCGTAATGCGAATTAACAGATATGATTCTCCTAAACATCATGAATCATGGCGTTCATCTTTCTGTCCGTCATATACCGGGTCGTCTGAACGTACTAGCAGACTCGCTTTCTTGGAAAGATTGCCTATTACCATCGGAATGGACTCTCAACAAGCGAATATTCAGACAGATTTGCTACCAGTGGGATTGTCCCATGATAGATCTTTTTGCGACACACCTGAACAATCAGTTGCCGACATACGTGTCGCCTTGCCCAGATCATCAAGCATACACAGTAGACTCTCTGTTAATTTCATGGGACGAAATGATAGGATATGCATATCCTCCAAATCCATTGATTCAGCAGATTCTGTTGAAGATCAAACAGTTTTGGTGTCATCACAGAAACCTTGGATCAATCTTCTCATGTGTCTGTTATGGGACGTTCCCCGGAAGCTTCCTCCACGCGAGGACCTTCTTTATCAGGAGAAGTCCCACGCACTGCATCACAACCCGGAAAGTCTCAACCTTCACGTATTTCCGTTGTGCGTTCCTTCTTGCACGGAAAATATTTTACAGGATGCGCAGTGGACGCAATTTCTAACTGCAGGAGGTCCTCCTCTTCGTTGAATTATGCAGCGAAGTGGAGGATTTTCTTCCGTTGGTGTAAGGATCAGTCAAGTCGATAGACATATATGATCCATTCATACCAAATATTGCCGATTTCTTGGTCTACTTGCAGCCCGTCACTATTAAGGGCTATAGGTCTTTGTTATCAGATACTTACGCTCATCATGATAACTTGGCTATTGGATCAAATACTTCATTATCCAAGCTAGTTAGAAATTTCTCTATCAATAGACCCAGAACCCTCGGATTAATTCCTTAGTGGAATTTGGCTTGGGTTCTGTTGAAGCTCAAAGAGCTCCTTTTGAGCCGTTGGACGTCGTAGTGTTCAAATTCTTGACCTATAAAATGGCATTTCTCTTAGCCTTTGCATCTTCCAGAAGAGTCTGTCAACTTCGTGCTTTATCTGTTGATGAATCTCACTACCGTAGTGTGGGTAATACCATTACCCTCACTGTGGAAGTGGAATTTTTGGCTAAGAATCAGATTCTAGACAAGCAGCCAGAGCCTATTATCATTAAGGCTCTACCATCCTCCGATAACTGTAGACCTTTGCTGTGTCCAGTAAGGGCTCTACCAGATTTATAAACGTTGATCAGATTTTATTAGAAAAAAACGTTCCTTTCTTTCATTGATTCCAAACAGAAAGGATATTTCTGTTCATTCAGTCGCCAGATGAATTCAGTTCGCAATACGCATTGCCTATGAAAATCTATTTTTGGATCAACGTTCTGTTAATATGATATCAGCACATGAGGTTAGAGCACTGTCCACTTCTATAGTTATAACTGATCTCATGAAGGCTGCGTACTGGACACAGCCCTCTTCATTTACCAAGTTTTACCTGAGAAATTCAGAGTCCATCTCTGGTGACCTTAGATCTTTGGGTCCTCTTTCTGTTGCCCAGAATGCCGTCCATTAATGGTTACATCTATAGGTATTTAGGCTGCCCGTTCCAGCATTGACGCTGTTCCACTGATCTCTTCATTCTGAGGACAGGTATTTCTGAACAAGGGGAAGGGGGGGATGGTTTTTTCCCTTGTGTTCATCTGGCTTTATAGTGGAAAGCAAGGGAAGACCTCCTCCTGTGTCAGTAGTCCTGAGTCTGTGCTGGGATGGATTTAATGTGTAGCTCAGTGTGAAGCAATAACTATGTCTCATTTATGTATGATTTTTAAAGTGTAGCTCGCTGTGAAGCATTTGTATATGTCACGTGTCAAATGGGCATTACTATACAATCCTCGGACATTTTTAAATGAGTATAAAGAGTCTCATTCTCTGGACTGTCTTTATATATTGGTTTTCCTTCACCGAATTAGCATAACGGGTTATGCTGGCATTAAATGGAGAATTATATATTATGTAATACTCAATTACATTGTTGGTGTTATGCCTTTCTCTTTTCTTGTGAAGGAGAAAGACATATATAATTCCTATCTTCTCCCATTCTCCTGTAAGAGCTATCCTTTACTGAAGTAATTGACAGATTGGATTTTCCTTTAAGTCCTAGGCCCTCCAGTCATTTTACGATTCAGCTAGTCTGGGCCATTGGTTGTTGTATAAAAATATGATAAATTTCAAGTAATTTATATATTTTTTATTCTTACCAATGGCCCAGACGGGTATGGCCCTCCCTTGAGTGGGCACTCATACCTCCCCGCTGTTTATAACATTTAACAGGCAATCTGTAGAAAGAATGACGGTTGGCACCAATTTCGGTTCGGTAAGAGTGAGCATTCGAGTGAACAACTATGTGGCAAGCATAGATCTAAAGGACGCTTTCTTTCATGTCATTGTACATCCGGCATTCAAAAAGTACATGTGGTTTGCCGTGCAAGGAAGAGTTTATCAGTTCAGAGCAATGTGCTTTGGTCTGAACCTGGCTCATTGGGCTTTCACTCGAATAATGAACTCTGTAATGTCACATGCGCACGCGTCCTCTCCAGATATTCTTTACTCAGAACTGAAGTGTGAAGATGTATTCGCTTGAAACCAGTATTGTTTTCATGGACCTAGTAAAACAAAAGGTTCAGATTTGGGCAGATCTTCAGTGGTTAACTCAGGGAGTTCCACTGCAACTGCCGGCTCCTGCTTTCACGATTATGGCGGACGCGAATCAGACGGGTTGGGGCGCGACCCTAAGTCCTGAAGACTTGAAGTGTCAGGGTCTTTGTGACTCTTGGTTCCTAGAGAAGCACATAAACATCAAAGAGATGATGTCAATATGGCTAGCACTTCAACATTGGATTTGTCTAATAGCAAACGTCCACGTTCAAATTCTGTCAGACAATTCGACAGTAGTTGCTTACCTCAGGAACCAAGGCAGCACTCATTCGATTCCATTATGCGAATTAACGGAGAGGATTCTCCTATATGTCATGAATCATGGCGTTCATCGCTCTGTCCGTCATATACCGGGTCATCAGAACGTTCTAGCAGACTCGCTTTCTCAGAAAGGTCGCCTGTTGCCATCAGAATGGACTCTCAACAAGTGAATATTCAGACAGATTTGCTACCAGTGGGATCGTCCCATGATAGACCTTTTAGCGACACACCTGAACAATCAGTTACCGAAGTTCGTGTCGCCATGTCCAGATCATCGTACGTACGCAGTAGACACTGTCAATTTCATGGGACAGAATGATAGGATATGCATATCCTCCAACTCCGTTGATTCAGCAGATGCTGTTAAAGATCAAACAGTCTTGTTGCAAATTTCTGCCAGTAACACCTCTTTCGTCACAGAAACCTTGGATCATTCTTCTCAGGTATCTGTTATGGGACATTCCCCGGAAGCTTCCTCCATGAGAGGACCTTTTTTTATCAGGGGAAGACACGCGCACTGCATCACAACCCAGAAGGTCTCAGCCTTCATGTATTTCCATTGTCTGGTCCTTCTTGCACGGAAAACAGTTTACAGGATGTGCAGTGGATGCAATTTCTAACTGCAGGAGGTCCTCCTCTTCGTTGAACTACGCAGCGAAGTGAAGGGTTTTCTTCTGTTGGTGTAAGGATCAGTCGATAGACATATACGATCCGTCCATACCAAATATTGCTGATTTCTTGGCCTACTTGTTTGATGATCTCAAACTGCAGCCCGTCACTATTGAGGGCTATAGGTCGATGTTATCAGATACTTACGTTCATCATGATAACTTGGCTATTGGATCAAATACTTCATTATACAAGCTAGTTAGCAATTTCTCTATCAATAGACCTAGAACCCTCAGATTAATTCCTAAGTGGAATTTGGCTTGGGTTCTGTTGAAGCTCAAAGAGCTCCTTTTGAGCCGTTGGACGTCGTAGAGTTCAAATTCTTGACCCATAAAATGGCGTTTCTCTTAGTCTTTGCATCTGCTAGAAGAGTCAGTGAACTTCATACTTTATCTGTTGATGAATCTCTCTACCATAGTGTGAGTAATACCATTACCCTCACTACAGAAGTGGGGTTTTTGGCTAAGAATCAGATTCCAGACAAGCGGCTGGAGCCTATTGTCATTAAGGCTTTACCGTCCTCCCATAACCGTAGACCTTTGCTGTGTCCAGTCAGGGCTATGCGCATTTATAAACGTCGATCAGATTTTGTTAGAAAAGGAAGAAAACCTTTCTTTCTTTCATTGATTCCTAACAGAAAGGATATTTCTGTTCATGCTGTTGCTAGATGGATTCAGTTGACATTACACATTACCTATGAAAATCTATCTTCGGATCAACATTCTGTTAATAAGATATCAGCGCACGAGGTTAGAGCACTGTCCACTTCTTGGGCTTATTCCAACTGTATAGCCATTATTGATCTCATGAAGGCTGCATACTGGACACACCCCTCTTCATTTACCAAGTTTTACCTGAGAAATTTAGAGTCTCTGGTGACCTTAGATCTTTGGGTCCTCTTTCTGTTACTCAGAATGTCGTCCATTAATGGTTACATCTATAGGTATTTAGGCAGTCCGTTCCTGCATTGACGCTGTTCCGCTGCCCTCTTTGTTCTGAGGATATTTACATCAGAACAAGGGGAAGGAGGGGGAGGGGGATGTTTTTTTCTCTTAGGATCATCTGGCTTTAGAGTGAAAAGCAAGGGAAGACCTCCTCCGGTGTCAGTAGTCCTGAATCGGTGTTGGGATGGTTTTAATGTGTAGCTCGGTGTGAAGCAGAAACTACGTCTCATTTATGTACAGTTTTTAAAGTGTAGCTCACTGTGAAGCATTTGTATATGTCATGTGTCAAACAGGCGTTAATATACAATCCTCGGACACTTTTAAATGAGTATAAAGAGTCTCATTCTCTGCACTATCTAAATATATTGATTTTTTTTTTTGATTCACCGAATTAGCATAATGGGTTATGCTGGCATTAAATGGAGAATTTATATATTGTGTAATACTCAATTACATTGTTGGTGTTATGCCTTTCTCTTTTCTCGTAAAGGAGAAAGACATATGTAATTCCTATCTTCTCCTATTCACCTGTAGGAGCTATCCTTTACTGAAGTAATTGAGAGATTGGATTTTCCTTCAAGTCCTAGGCCCTCTAGCCTTTTTACGATTCAGCTAGTCTGGACCATTGGTTGTTGTATAAAAATATGATAAATTTTAAGTAATTTGTATATTTTTTATACTTACCAATGGCCCAGATGGGTATGGCCCTCCCATGAGTGGGCACTCATACCTCCCCAATGTTTATAACATTTAACAGGCAATCTGTAGAAAGAATGATGGTTGGCGCCAATTTCGGTATCTTCCTGGATACTGCGCTTGCACAGATCTCAAAAGTATGGAGGACCAGATAGGACTTGATTTTTTCGATTTTGCATTCAAATTTGGGGGATTTGGGGGTAAAATTTGTGTTTGGCCCTGGATTAATTTTTGAGTTAGCACCAGCTAGTCTGGGCCATTGGTAAGTATAAAAAATATACAAATTACTTAAAATTTATCATTTTTTCCTCCTATGAAGATCTAGCTTTGCATCAGGTGGTTGTTGATCGGTTACTGACTGTGGGCCTCTTGTTGGTTAGTTTCTGTTTTTTCCTCTTAACGTTGTTGTCTGTTCAATAATGTTTTGGATACATATTAATTTAGTGTTTAGTTAAAAACAATTATTGTTTTTTCTCTTAGGATACATATTATATCGTATTCCGGTAGTTTAGCTTTAATTAGGTAGTGCTTGTCCACACTTAGGCTCTATCGGGATGCCCTTGGGCTCATGAGGTTCCCTTGGGGTACTTAGGCTTGATTCCAAATTTTTTGAAAATTTTTTTTTAATTTATTTCGGAAATTTTTGTAATTGTCTATGTTATGTATCCTTGCGATGTTTATTCTGTATTATTATTGGGAGTGCAGGGGACTTATGATTTTGGCATCATTATTATTGTATCTATTATAATATTTGGTACTTAGTGTAAGTCCAGGAAGCCTTGGATGTAAAGGCTTGTTGTTTGCCGGAAGTCGCGGCACTCCTTCAATACTTGTACTATGGGATGCGCACATTGGAAACTGGTGTTGACCTGTGTGGTGGGCGGTGAGTTTTGATGTTGGAGCTTTCACCACAGGCTAATACTAGTCTTTCAGTTTCTTTTTCAGAGGAACAAGAACATTGTGATGGTACTTTGACACTTGTCCATTACGTGCTGCCGTCATTGCACTCTGATGAGCCCCGCTCTGATGAGTAAACAAAGCTAGCTGCCAAGGTGCTCATGGTATTTTGCCGGGGATTGAGGTCTCTAGTTAGTTCACTTAATCCTCTGCGAGTCGGAGCACCCCTCTGAAATGTGCAAGTCAGGATGCTCCTTCCACACTTCAGTAGGGGTCAGCTGTTGTTACGGCTTCCTCTTCTTCCATGGAAAAGCATGCTAAGGGGTATAATTGCCTACAAGTTTCTAAACGGAACACTCGGCGAGGTCTGGAGTCAGATCGCGACCTGGAGAACCCTCTGCATTATGTCAGCTGTTGGGGTCGACTGTTTCCGCTTCGAGAAAATTTAGTGAGTTGGGACGTCCGTGCACGCTTGCAGTCTGGGATGCTCATTCCACACTGTAGCCTAGTCCGGTTGCAGCTATGGCTTCTTCCTCCTTCATCGATGAAGCATGTTAGTCCGCAGACTAGCTGTCCGACCATGCATGTTCATGGTGTTCCGTGCAGGTATTCCCAGTCGTCACCACCGAAGTCGGATTAACCTGCAGCTAGTGGTTCGCGGCATTTTTATATGGGACATGCGTCGAAAGATCTGGGGTCAGATCTCCGTCCTGTGAGCAGCATATGGTCAAAAAGCGGATAACCACTGCTCCGCAAGCCTCGTTTGTGGACCTGCTGCTGCAGATTGTGTAGCTTATCACAGCATCCCAGTAGTCGCAGGTTCAACCTTCAACAGTCTCGGGTAGTGAGCTGTCAGACAGTGCTGGGTTGGTCCAATCATCTGTACATATCGGATCGTGTTGACCATGTTTTTCAGATGGAGCATTCAGATGGTGAGAGGGCTATGGTCGTTGATTCTCCATCCCTCATGGAACGGCACATTAAGACTATGAATTTTATTCATAGGTTGTTTCGAATGTTGTTCCATCTGAAGAAAAGTTTGCGTTTGCTAGGCAAAAAAATCATAAGGTACCAGGCGAAGGAAAGATGGAAGATCTTTCCTTCCCGGTTCTTTCTGCTCGGGTGTTGAAGGCCTTTTGGTCCACTTAACAATGCCTCCCTTGGCCTAGCAGTAGTATAAGAAAGGCAATGATCTATTCTTTATGAATAGAAGATCGATAGCTCATAGTTAGGCTGAGATAGCTGTCTTGTTTGGAATAGAGCTGTTAGAAGGAATAAGTACGTCTTTTCCTTCTTGGTGTTGTATTCCTAGGCGTCGGAGGCATTTAGTTCTATTGTTGGCACTATAGTAGCCTTATGTAATGTTAGATCTTTTCTTATACATTAGCAGCTAACGTCATAAGTCTCCAGTTAGTGAGTTGTCTAAGGCTGCAGGGTAACACACAGATATCTGTCTTTACCGAATTATGACTTTTAGGCTGTGTTAGCTATGCTGAGAACGCTATCTTTTTGGAATAAGGCCATTAGAAGGAAAGATTACGTTCTTTCCTTCTCGGTGTGGTATTCCTAGGCGTTCCAGGCATTTTATGGTTGTCACCTTAGTATATCTTATGTGAATTAAGAGTGGTCTGTTTATATAATATTAGCAGCTAACGTCATAGTGGCCTTGTATATTTTACAGCGGTATTTTCTTATACATAGTGGCTAAAGTCGTAAGTCTCTGTTTAGTGAGCTTTCAAAGGCCACAGGTGTCACAGATATCTGTCTTCACAGAGATGAAGACTAATAATCTGCGTTAGCTAATCTGAGACTACTGTCTCTTTGGAATTACAGCCTTAAAAGTGCAGCCCTTTATTCCTCACCTTGAGCGACTAACGTCGTTAAGTCTCCATTTAGTGAACTTTCAAGGTCGCAAGTTCGGTGTTGTATTCTTAGGTGTCCGAGGCTTTCAGTCCTTTTGCTGACGCCTTATTATAATCCAAGTGTGGACCTTTTTTCCCTTAACATGAGCGACTAACATTGTGATTCTCCGTTTAGTGAGTCAAAAAATTACACCAAGATATCTGTCTTCACAGAAATGAAGACTTCAAGCTACGTTAGCTAGGCTGAAACCGCTGTCTCTTTGGAATTAGGGCCGTTAGAAAGAGCATTTTTTCCTTCTCGGTGTTGTTTTCTTAGGTGTCACAGATTTTAGTCTTATTGTTGACACTATAGTAGCCTAGCTAGAATTATGAGCAGTGTTTTTTTTCCCTATCATTAGCGGCTAGCGTTGTAAGTCTCCTTTAATGAGCTGCTAGGGCCACAGTTAACAGCCATATAATTGTCTTCTCGAATAGGAAGACCTATTGGACAAGGTACCGTTACAAGAGAAGAGGTTGTTCTCTCCTTAACGGTATTGTTTTTGTCCCCCGACCCTTCGGGGGACTATTGTAATCAGCAGTGTCCGTCTGTCCGTGCGTCCGTCCGTGCGTCCGTCACACCCTTGTCCGGATGATAACTTTAGTTTGGATGATTTTACTGAAACTAAATTTGGTATGTGTCTTACTTAGGTGGAAATGCAGGTCAAGTTCGAAAATGGGCACGCTCCACTGATTTCTACTGGATTTATTCCCCTTTTTCGACTTAAAAAATACAGTTTTTGTGTTGTCCGGATGATAACTTTAGTTAGGATCATTTGATTGAAACGAAATTTAGTATGCCGCTTATTTGGGTGGAAATGCAAGTCAAGTTCGAAAATGGGCACGCTCCACTGATTTTTACTGGATTTATTCCCCTTTTTTGACTTCGAAAATACGGTTTTTGTGTTGTCCGGATGATAACTTTACTTTGGATTATTTGATTGAAACGAAACTAAGTATGTGGTTTAATTGGTTGGAAATACAGGTCAAGTTAAAAAATGGCCATGCTCTGCGAACAAATTGCATCCTAACAGCTCCCTTGAATTTGCCATCTTGGTCGGGGGACCGGGGGCGTTGCCCTTGTTATGTTTGTTGTCTGAGGTTTTTAGCCCTATTGATGATGCCATATTAACCTAGTGAGATTAATGAGCGTTCTTTTGAATGCCTGTAGTTAACTCCTTTTTCAGGATTATATTTCCTGCTATAATCAGAACGAGGCGCACGGAGTTCGTTTAGGTTTTTATAATTCGATGCTGGAACTTAGTTTTTCATCGCCCGCTTCATTTTTGGTCCAATCTGTTGTTAGGGATTATATTTCCACTCGGAGAATTGGATATTATGTCTATATGGTGTATTGTTTGGTGCCATGGCGTACTGCCTTGTTTTCAAGGGATATATCGACGCTATATCAGCGGGTATTTTCCTTGCAATAGTGCCATGTTCATCACATTCCTCTCCGCCGTTAGTGGCATTATGTAGTTGGTCAGACGTGAGGGAGCCCTACGGTCTTATACTATTCTAGATAACTAACTTTAAAGCCTTACGAGTCACGCCGGGTTAATTGGTCATGCTTGTTTGGAGTAACTATAAGCTTTTTAGCTGTATTACTCTTTATTGAGAACAGCAGCAGCAGTGTAGCCTTGGGAATGTACCGTGAGGTTTCCTTTTCCTATGGTGAAAAAGGAATTTGTTACAGTTCCAAGCTTTAGTATTAGTGTTCCAGCCTTACTTATCTAGCGATTCAGGTAATACGGGTGAGGGGGTTTGATATGATTTATTCCTTGAACCCCCTTGAACCCCCCCCCCCCCCCCCTTTCCCCTGCCATTATGTTAAGAGGCGATTACAGGGCAGGACATAGTTCTCTTTCCATAAGCCTCATATGCATTCAGTTATATGCATATCTTTCATTGCTCTTCGATGGCAGGTGGATTGTGGTCTAACGCCGACTTCAGGGGCGCATCCACTCTTTAGTTGGTTTGCTTCCTGTGGTTGTTCCTTCATAATTTGTATATGAGCATATGATTCCTTAACAGTAACTGTTTTGGGATTCTGAATTCTTTCATGAATACATTCAGTTGATATTGCTAGCCTTCATGTACTTGTGTGGCAGGCATGTCGGCTATCTGGACGACATTCTCCAAATGTGGCAATTAGAAATTTCGCTCAGCGTTGTCTGCTTTTGTTACGAAGTTTGAGTCTATTCCTCAGGTTAAATCGCATTAACGTCATTTTATTCCTCCAGTTTCCTGGTTATATTTTGTATCGCTTGGTCATGCCGTTGATACAGGCTGTATTCAGGCGAGGGTACATGTGGGATTCTGTTGATTGCGTGCATAATATGTATTTATCATTAGGCAGACGTATTATTAAATAGATTCTCTTAAATTCTTGCTCTGCATTAGTATAGAGCCTATGAGAATTTTGGGCTAGTTATACCCCCCGCAAACAAAGTTTGGGGGGTATATAGGACTCACCCTGTCCATCTGTCCATCCGTCCATCTGTCCGTCCGTCTGTCCATCCGGGCCAACATTGGGGATTTAGGGGATATTATTATTAGGGGCTACCTCCAAATTAAGGTAATGTTAGGGTTAGGAGTGGGGTGGGGTTAGGGTTAGGGGTAGCCCCAGAGTAGGGCTTAAGGTTGGGGAGGGTTAGGGTTGAGGTCAGGGGTGGGGTTTTAGTTTTAGTAGCCCCTTAACCAAAAAATAGCTCCTAATCCTATTGGTTTGGCTAGGGTGGGGTTGGGTCAGGGGTGGGGTGGGGTGGGGGTTAGGTTTAGGGGTAGCCCAGAGTAGGGCTTAAGGTTGGGGGATAGGTCCCGGGGGTGGGTGGGGGTTAGGGTCTGGGGTGGGCTTTTAGGGTTTAGGGTCAGGGTGGGGTAGGGTTAGGGTTAGGGTGTGGTTTTGGGGTGGAGGGTTGGGGTTAGGGTTAAATATAAGTTCTAGGGTGGAGGGGGTGGGGTTCTGGTAAAATAAGGTTTTGGACATACAAAATGGTTTTTTGGTAGCCCATAAACCCGAAATGTTGGAGTGTTCGTCTGTCCATCCTTATAAGCGCAACTTTCCTAAACCGTTTGAAGAATTTTCATGAAACTTTACACAATGGAAGAACTCCATATGAAGATGTGCATGAAGCAATATAATTCCGTTCTGACATTTCCAAGGGGAGATAATCTAACTTAAACATCTGTCCATCCTGATAAGCGCAACTCCTCCTAAACCGTTTGAAGAATTTTCATGAAACTTTACACAATGGAAGAACTTCATATGAAGATGTGCATGAAGCAATATAATTCCGTTCTGACATTTCCAAGGGGACATAATCTAACTTATACATTTCAGGCGCGGGGGATATCACTTTGTGAGCTTGCTCACAGTACCTCTAGTTGGATCAGTTATGGAGTTTCCTACAGGCCATCTTTGCATAAGTTCTCTATTTTTGGCTTCATTATTTGGAGTGATATATTCTTTTGCCAAACAGTCATTGGTTTTAACGGACCTAGGGAACAATGATTTATTTCGGGACGGTCCATGACGTTTTTTTTTAAATCATATCCCATTCCAGGTTCTGAATCCAGTCTTCAACCGGAAGCAGTACACAAGGGGAATCCTACTCTCTCATTCTGGTAGATTGAACGGTTACAATTTGGAAGTTCATTATTAGAATGTACTTGTACAACCTGAATGTGGTCACCTGTTGGTTGGCTCAGAAGCATATAAGTTCTGTCAGATAGCTTTCCATTGGGATTTGATTGGACAAGTTTAAGGGTATAAATATTAATATCACCGGTTCTCGACCTATCTCTGTATTCTGGATGTGGCATACATTTTAGAAGCTTTCAATTTTAGTAACCAGGAGCCTTTTATGCGACTATACATACTTTAGTCCGCCTTTTATTGCTCAGAGGAGATTCCTGTATTAGGTTTCTTTTCTGATATTATTCAGTACCGCTTTATCACTGATTCCAGGCCACTTTTGTCTTTGTTTTGAATGTTAATTCCTTCAAAAAAGAGGGGAGGGGGGAGTGATTTCTCTTTACCTCTTATGGCCTTAAAGTAAGTGTGTAACTATGGATGAAACTGTTATTGTCTATAGATAATACTGATCTTATGTACAGCTTGTTGCATTGTATATGGCATGTGTCTGTAGGCATTAGTCTCCAACTCTCTGACACGCTTTTCCTAATTTTAAGCATCTTATTCCAGACTAGCCTTAAAATTGGGGGCTTGTTACACCCAATTAGCGTAATCATTTATGCCAATTAATAAGGATTCACTTGGATATTGCTTCTTATTTCGGTGGTATATCCTTCTCTATTGTTGTAAAGAGAGAGATATATGTAATTCCTCAAATTTTAATCTCCTATTCACCTTGGGAGTCCTACTGCAGGCTGAGGAGCTGAAATTTAGTCTGCTATTCCTTTAGGTCCTAGGCCCTCCAGCCTTTTTGCTATTCAGCTAAGCCTGGGCCATTGGTTCTAGCATAAAAATATAAATTTAAAGTAATTTGTATATTTTTTATACTTACCAATGGCCCAGACTGGGATGGCCCTCCCATGAGTGGGCACTCAAACCTCCACGCTGAGTTATAACATTAGTAGGCACAATTAGGAAGAATGATGCTTGGTGCCAATTCCAGTCTCTTCCTGGGTACTGCGCATGCACAGTTCTAAAAGTATGGAGAGCCAGATAGGACTTTCAAATTTTGATTTTGTATGCAAATTTTGGGGATTGCGGGGTTCAAAATTTGTGTTTGGCCCTTGATATTATTGTGTTTGCACCAGCTAAGTCTGGGCCATTGATAAGTATAAAAAATATACAAATTACTTTAAATTTATCATTTTTATCCCCCACGGGAAGTGAGGCAGTGCTTGTTTTTTGTGGTAAACAATCTCCGCTTTACTGGTAAAATAGGACCCAATCACTAATTCTTGAGGTGCAAGTCCTCTAAAATAGGCAACATGAGGTATAAACAATTGACTGATCTTGACTTTATCTCCATGTTGTGGTCATGATTAGCCATTGTGTCGAAGTATGTGACACATTTTTGCTCTTTCAGTCAGCTGACTTTTAAAAGAGCATTTTTAGCTCAACTTGACAATGTCAAATATGAGCTAATGGGATGGGTTGCGATTTGTCGTCTGTCCATATGTCTGTATATCCGTACATACATGTGTCCATCCATCAGTCCATCCATCAGTCCATCCATCCTCCATCCATCCACAATTCCTTTAGCACACCCTACAGACTGCAGAGCTCACCCGATCAGTTCCAAATTTCATATGTGGCTTTGGGGCAATGTCTAGATGGGAGCTCTCGATTTTTTACGAATTTCATTGAAAAACATGGCCGCCAGTGGCCTTCTTAGATTTGGCATATAAATTGTCAACAATTCCATTGGCACACCCTACAGACTGCATCTCTTACTTGATCAGTTTCAAATTTCATATGTAGCTTTGGTGTGATTGCTAGATGGGAGCTATCAAATTTTTCCAAATTTCGTAGAAAAACATTTCCACCAGAGCCATCTTGGAATTAGCACATAAATTGTCAATAATTCCATTGGCACACCCTACAGGTCGCATCTCTTATGCAATTAATTCCAACTTGCATATGTGCCTTTAGGACAATGCTTAGATGGGAGCTATTGAATTTTTAGCTCAACTTTGACGAAGTCAAATTTGAGCTATTGTCATGGCCCGTCGTCCGTCTGTCCGTACGTCAACAATTGGCTATGGCTCGGGCTAGAGGTCGTATTTATGAACCGATCTTTACGAAACTTCTTGTGTACCTTTGTTATGACCCTAGGACGGGAACGAGTGTTTTTAGGTGTGGTCCGAAATTCAAGATGGCTGCCAGTGGCCATTTTGTACCGATGATGCAAAAATCAGTTTTTTGTACAGAACTTCTGTATGAAAGTTCTGATTTGAATAAAGTTTTGTATAAATGTTTAGTACCATGGGATACATCACATATAATACGGGTTTTTTTCTCGTGCGTAAATTATGCAAATTAGACTGACTTTGATTTATTTAGTGTTACTTTCAGAGCTGTAAGTGCCAAGCTGCTATGGCTCGGGCTAGAGGCCGTATTTATGAACCGATCTTTACGAAACTTCTTGGGTACCTTTGTTATGAACGTGGGACGAGAACGAGTGTTTTTGGGTGCGGTCCGAAATTCAAGATGGCTGCCAGCCGCCATTTTGTACCGACGATGCAGAAATCTGTTTTTTGTACAGAACTTCCATATGAAAGCTCTGATTTGAATAATTTTTTGTATGAATGTTTAGTACCATGGGATACATCACATATAATACGGGTTTTTTTCTCGTACGTAAATTGTGCAAATTAGATTAATTTTGATGTTTTTTGGGGTTACTTTCAGCACTGTAAGTGCAAATGCCAATACGGCTCGGGCTAGAGGCCGTATTTATGAACCGATCTTTACGAAATACGGCTCAGGGTAGAGGCTGTATTTATGAACCGATCTTCACAAAACTTCTTGGGTACCTTTGTTATCTCCTTGGGATGAGAATGAGTGTTTCTGGGTACGGTCCAAAATTCAAGATGGCTGCCAGTGGCCATTTTGTACCGAAATTAGGTCCAATCAGTTTTTTGTCACAAGTTCTATACAGCTCGTATTTATGAACTGATCTTCACAAAACTTCTTGAGTACTTTTGTTTTCACCTTGGGACAGGAACGAGTGTGTTTTGGGGTGCCTTTGTTATCACTGTGCTATGAGAACAAATATTTTGGGGTTCAGTCAGACCCACTCTGGGACTCAAAGATTTTTTCTAGTTCAGCATCTGACTGTCACCCACCTTTACAATACTTTACCTATACATTTGTTACAGGCAACGGTCAGTATTCATGTACAGACCGTTACAATACTTTATATGTGCCTTTGTTATCAGGTCATTACCTAGATGTTTGTCATTGCTGTGTCACATACTATACATGTACATGTCTTTGTCTTGACAAGTTGAGCAGTGTCATTGACACTTTCATTATGAATTCTATTCAAAAACATGGCCACTAAGGGCCATCTTAAATTTGGCACATAAATTGCCAACAATTCCATCCATTGGCACACCCTACAGGCCACATCTCTCATCCGATTAGTTCTAAATTTCATATGTGGCTTTAGAACAATGTCTGGATGGGAGCTATCAAATTTTTCTGAAATTCATTGAAAAACATGGCTACCATCAGCCATCTTGGTTCAGTCCCTTCTTGGACAAGTTGAGCTGCAGTGTCATTGACACTTTCATTTTTTAGCTCAGCTATGACGTTGTAAAATTTGAGGTTTTGTCATGGTCCGTCATCTGTCTCCATCCATCAGCAATTCAATATGGCTCAAACTAGAGGCCGTATTTATGAACCATTCTTTACGAAACTTCTTGGGTTCATGTACCTTTGTTATCACTGTAGGACGAAAATGAGTGTCTTGGGTGTGGTCCAAAATTCAATATGGCCGCCAGTAGCCATTTTGTACCAAAATTAGTACAATCAGTTTTTTGTACAGAACGTCTGTATGAAAGTTCTGATTTGAATAAATTTTTGTATGAATGTTTAGTAACATGGAATACATCACATATAATATAGATTTCTTTCTCATGCAGAAATTATGCAAATTAGATGATCTTGGATTGATTCAGTGCTACTTTTTCACAGTAAGTACACATGTCAATACGGCTCGGGCTAGGGGCTGTATTTATGAACCAATCTTTTTGAAACTTCTTGGGTACCTTTGTTATCATCTTGGGGAGAGAACGAGTGTTTTTGGGTGCAGTCCAAAATTCAAGATAGCTGCCGGCAGCCATTTTATACCGAAATTAGGTGCAATGAGTTTTTTGTACACAACTTCTATATGAAGGTCATTTACCTAGATGTGTGTCATTGCTGTGTCACATACTATACATGTCTTGCACAAGTTGAACTACAGTGTCATTGACACTTTCATTAACTGCAAAAATGGTCTGGAATCAAAACAGTCAACAGTTCAAATAACTGTGTCTTTTCTTTAGTGTCATTCTTGTAAATCTGGTTATATTTAGTACAATCTGCTGAACTTCATAACCTGCAAAACATGTAATTAAAAGAAGGTTTTCCAGCTGGACAATGACAAGAAATCTTTAGATTCAGTTGATGTTGCCACAAGTTAGTGGATAAAATCATCACTTGTTCTTACAGAAAGACTATTTCAGGGCTTCAAACTGAGACATTAGTTGCAAACACAACTTGTACATTTGCTGAATTTTTAGGCAAAAATCAAATCGGTCCTAAAGTGTACTCTACATACGTATATTGAAGCACATGGGAGCATAATAGATACTCCCTGATTTTATGTCAAGAATACATATAAAGCTTATAATTATTAGTGATGAACCGATTATCAAAACTTGCTATCAACCTATTACCGGTTATTTCTCTGCCGATTATGCCGATTCCAATGGTTGAAGTAGGACACTGAAGAAAATCTGTTGGTGCCTGTTATACTACAGAATTTTGTTGATAAATCATCAATTACGAATGCTTAATAACACATAAATTCTCAGAGTATGCATATTTAGTGCTGGGCAATATTAGCCAAAATACTATTTGCATTTTGGTTGGGGTGTGGGGAAAAGATTGTTATTAACGATACAATCACACGATATTGTTCTCGTGAAGATTGTGTTTTATTTCGGTAAATAGTGTTAATACCGTTTTGTGTAAGGTTACAATACACTTGGCTGTATTAACCAGGAATATACAGAGCTCACATACTTTGTGTCTTAAATGAATAATAATTTTGATGTTAATGTGTGTTGTGAAGTTGTATGACGCATGGTTTACACGTATGTCAGAATGTATTTTTCAATGTTCTTTTTTCAACTTGATGTGTTTCTCCAATGTTTACATGAATTCTACAATCTTTGGAAATGGTGGCAATCTCGTACCGATTGCAGTTGGTAAGTTCCGTAATATCTCAGCTCTGCAAATCCCTGAGTTTTCTGTTATGCACTACACATGTTTTTAATGGGGAAACTTGATTGATATGGCCAGATATCAAAGGAATTTTTAATAGTCAGTGTTAAATATAGAATAACCAGAAACTGCCGCTTTTTAACTTCATAATCGGCCAATGCCCCATAACCAGCCGGTTCCGATTGCTGGTTCCGATTATCGGTTCATCACTAATTATAATCTAATCTGTTGCTTAATTTCAGGTCAAGAGGAAGGTCAAGGTCAGCCAAGTCCAAAATGTCTTCAAGACCAACAACTGGGTCAATAAATAGAGATCGTTCTACCTCACCAGTGCCATACCAGAGTAACTGTCCTGTAGCCTTACGTCAGGTGATGCTTGGTCAGGAAAGAGCACAGTGTAGATGTAGTCGTCATCATATTCCATTCATTACAGATGTTGAGTTTAATGAATTCATCACCAATGAAGCATCCAGCCATCAGTTAATTGTTATTTCTATTGTTTCATCTCTGTGAGTATACAGCTAGATATGCAACTGTAGTCTTGGAACAACAGCAATGAAAAAATTAATTCCTTTCTCACATATAAATACTCTCAGAATATCTTAAATTTTGTTCTGATCTCTAGTATGATTTGAAGTTATCAGCTCACCCGACTGAAAGTCAGGGTGAGCTATAGTGATCACTCGCTGTCCGTCTAGTGTGAACATGGTGTTTGCACCTGCCTCTCCTAAACCACTGAACCAAATTTAGTTAAATTTGAGGTGATTGCTTGTTCTGACATCGCATTTTGTTTTTTTTTAAATCAACTTGCCCAGCCCCACAGGGAGTGGGTGGGGCAAAATCCTCCAAATTGTTTTTAAAAGGGGGTCAGATTCAAGCTTGTTGTCCCCCGACCCTTCGGGGGACTATTGTAATCAGCAGTGTCCGTCGTCGGTCTGTGCGTGCGTGCGTCCATCCATCACACCCTTGTCCGGATGATAACTTTAGTTTGGATGATTTTACTGAAACTAAATTTGGTATGTGTCTTACTTGGGTGGAAATGCAGGTCAAGTTCGAAAATGGGCACGCTCCACTGATTTCTACTGGATTTATACCCCTTTTTCGACTTAAGAAATACAGTTTTTGTGTTGTCCGGATGATAACTTTAGTTAGGATCATTTGATTGAAACGAAATTTAGTATGCCGCTTATTTGGGTGGAAATGCAGGTCAAGTTCGAAAATGGGCACGCTCCACTGATTTTTACTGGATCTATTCCCCTTTTTTGACTTAGAAAATACGGTTTTTGTGTTGTCCGGATGATAACTTTACTTTGGATCATTTGATTGAAACGAAACTAAGTATGTGGTTTAATTGGTTGGAAATACAGGTCAAGTTAAAAAATGGCCATGCTCTGCGAACAAATTGCATCCTAACAGCTCCCTTGAATTTGCCATCTTGGTTGGGGGACAGGGGGCGTTGCCCTTGTGCAAATTGGATCCCAGGGTTATTATTTAAGCTCCCTATGATAGTCCGAATTTTTACATAGTGCAATATGAGGGAATTTCTTTAAATATCTTCTTATTCAGATTCAGCTGTCACAATCCTTTCATATTCGGTTTACAACATTGCTAGTGGGGTCAGATTCAAGTTTTTTGTTCAAATTGGATGTCTGGGTTAATATTTGGGCTCCCTATGGCAGCTCGAATTTTAACTTAGTGCAATAGGAGGAAATTTCTTTAAAAATCTTCGTCAGATCTGCTTGTCAGAATGCTTTCAGATTTTTTATACAACATCTCTGGGTGGGTCAGATTCAAGTTTGTGCAAATCAGGTCTCTGAGTTAAGATTTTAGCCTTTTCTTGGAGCCCAAAGTTTAACTTAGTGCAATATATGGGAATTTCTTTTAAAATCTTCTTCAGATTCACCAGTCAGAATCCTTTCATATTTAGTATGCAACATCTCATGGGGGAGGTGGGGGGGGGGGGGGGGGGGGGGGTGGGTGGGTTCAGAATCAAGTTTGATCAGTTCTGGTCCCTGGGTTATTATTTGGACTATTTGGGTATACTGAAACTGTACACAGTGGTTTCAAATAATATTGGCATTAATTTAATAACCCTTTTCAAAACGGTTTTCAAACTTAGTTTCTTGAAATTTGAAATTGGTCTGTCTTCTACCGCATACTTTGTTACTTTTTATCCCCCCACAAGGGAGGGATATAGCATAGAGCTCCATCCATCTGTCTGTCCTTCCAAACTTTGTTTATAGTCTGGCATAACTTGAACAATAGTTTATGGATTTCAATTCTTTTTGGTGTATGCCTTCATAGCAACAATATCTATGTCAAGTAACCAAATATCAAATGTTTTTTGTATATAACTCTTTGGGAACAATGCCTACCTCAAGTTCGATGACCACCATTATCCAATGAAAATTGTTATTGCACTGCCCCCCCCCCCCCCCCTGCAGCCACTCCCCACCCACCAATTAGGCAACCTTTTTTCTTTGCCCAAAAATGCATTTTGAAGGATTTAGAGTGAGTACACATGCATGCAGAAAAAAAAATTGACTCCTATAACATATAACATCTCCCCCCCCCCCCCCTCCTCCCCCACCTTCCTGGTTCTATTTAGGCATTTTTTTTTCTTTGTTCCAAAATGCATTTTGAAGGATTTAGAGCGACTACATGTGGAAAAAAAATGACTCCTATAACACCCCCCCCCCTCCCAACCCAGGTGCTGAATAAGCATGTTTGAAAAAAAATTGGGGTCAAAATGCATTATGAATGATTTACAGTGTGTACATGCGTAAACATTTTTTTACTCCTATCACACACCACCCCCACCCCCAGGTCAGTTAGCCATTTTTTTTCTTTGCTCAAAAATGCATTTTGAAGGATTTAGAGTGATTACATGCAGAAAACAATGACTCCTATGACCTCCCTACCCCCTCCCCCCCTCCCCCCCCCCTCCCCCCCCCTCCCACTCACCCACCAGATTTTAAAGCCCTGATAGTGGCTACTAGCCCTCAACCAGTTAAGAATAAATATTTTCACAAAGGAAAATATTATTCAGTGAAATTAGGTCAATTCTATTCCCCTTATTCTTTAAATGTAAGGTTTCTTCCGTAACCTGTTCCATAACCTGTTGTGACCTAGTTCAGTTCCTGTCTGACTGTGTTTATCCAGCCCTAGTATTCATTCCAGTTTGACACATTTTGTATTGATGTGATGTTAATTCTTTTTTTGGAAACAGAAGAAATGATATACCAAATACCAAATTTTATTTCTTTTTGTACTTGCCAAAGTAACACAAAAATAGTGCCCTCCCAGCTGCGCCCAGCAATATAAATTGTCATTTATGTGCTTGCCTCCCCGATCCCATGTATACATGTGTCATTGTCTTTTGAAAATTTGAAAATTGACTGGTGGGAATTGGACAATAGGTGACTGTTTTTTGAAGGCTACTAGTCACCAGGTTTTGTATACCTACACAAACTGGCACCAGGTGAACTTGGTTTGTCTTAAATTTTTTCTTTTGAATATTTTAAATATCCTAAAGAGTTTTTATTAGGATTCACCAAACTTTGCCCTCTTTTTCACCTGAGAGAAATGAAGAGGAATAGAGCCACTTGTGTTACTTTGGTAAGTATAATAAGAAATAAAATTTGGTATAAAATTTTACTTTTTGTCATTTTTAAGCTACAGGCATGAAATTTGACAGCCTTATCAAGATCAAAAGCATTCAAGATCGAGAGACTTACTGTTTTGACTTTCCATCTTTTTCCAACACAAGTCCCAATTTATGTGTTTTTCTTGATCCTTTAATTTCAGTGCCTGTATCAAGCCTCCCTATTTCAACTTTTGTCAATCTCTTCTCTGACAAAAACCATATCTCAAAATGTGGTAACAACCTGGGAAAGTATCAACCATTATGTCTGATTTCTCGGGTCACCCTTTTCACACCAACATCACAAAAAATTAAATTTTGTCTGATTATAATGAAATTTTAGTATGTTGTAGAGCTCAAAAAATAAAAATGTAGGTGTTCTTGCATGTTTTATTTAACATTATTTCCAGCATTTTTACGTCATTTCACATTTTCACCATACCCCTCCCACTTGGTGACAGCCCTAGACCCCAAACTAAAGAACATATCACTACAATAATATCATATTTTGTCAGAAAATACTTAACACTATGAGTCTATGACATATATGCTGATCGATTTCAGAGAATGTCAAATTTCACCTCATCAAGTCGAAATCAAGATGATTTATAATACTCATTGTCCCGAATAACAAGTTGAAAAAATTCTGAAAATCTGACTTCAAATACCAGAGATATGATGTCATTTCCAACAGCAGTTACCCACTGCCTCTTGGTGACAGCCCAGTCCCCAAAACTAAATAACATAGCATTGTAATAATATCATTGGCGGCAAATGGAATAGTTGAGGGTGTCGCTTTCAAATTTTCTTTTTAACATTGTCAAAAAATTGTTAATGCTATAATTTTAATACTGATGGAGGTCGGAAAACATCACATTTAGATTTCACTGCATAAAGTTGAAATCAGAGTAACTTATAGAACTCATTGCCTCAAGTAACAAGTGGAAAATCCTTTCCCAGACTACATCACATTACATAATAAAAATTTGACAGTCAGCAAGCTGAATGGCTGAGTGCATGTTGTGTGCAGTTTCACCCAAATTGTCCAAAAATCAAAAACACTGTGAAGTTATTGGAAATCAAAGTTGAATGTGATGTCATAGGGGTCATAGAGTCTAAAATTAATATGCGTCAGAATTTTGGGAAATTCTTGTATATTGTACAGCCCCAAAATAAAAGATAACTGTTTTTTCGATGCATCACAATTTTTAAACATTTCAGGTAGGGTTAGCAAGGCTTTTGTTACATTAACTTAAAAAAAAATTCCCTCTCACAGGGGGTCATTTGGTGATGGACATGTTTCGTTGGATGACTTCTTGAAATTAGCTTTGTCGCAATTACTAAAACTGAAACTTTTATTAAAATTGAAACATTTAATGCCTATCATCTGGAGTTCTACTATAGTTGTCTTTTCTTCCAACATAGCTGGGTTCGGTTTAAACCTATAATTGGTTTGTGAGATGAATCATTTGCAAAATAACCTTTTGCCAGCACTATACCCCTTTTAATTTTTCTTTTCTTTTCTGTACTTTCGATTTTTATCACACGTTGGAATGAGCTTGTCAGATTTATCCCATTGGGCTTTAATAAGCAAGGGTTTGAAGCCAATTGAAGGAGGACAAAATTATATTTTATATAGATGCAAAAAAGTCCTTTTTGCCTGCAATATGTTAGTTATGTTAAAGGTTGATTGCCACTACAATGGGGTCTCTTTTGGTATTCTAGTTATTTCATCTATAAAGTGTTCGATCTCACACAAGTTGTTTCTTCTTTTAGAAGTCCAAATAGGTCTCCTGCTGAACTTATGATGCAGGAAATTTACTGTCATCAGAATTTGAACAGATCACGTCCATGTGTACAAGGAAGAGTTGACATGTATAGAATTCTTAACTATGACATTCACACAGCAGCTGAATTCTCCGATCACACACAGCCAGATTTACTAACAAGACATAATGTTGTTCCAGGAATGTTTCTGGTAGGTTTCATTAAAATTTCCTCATAGTGTACTGTTTGGACTATACATATGTGCTCTCTGACATGCTGTTACCCTGGCTGTCGGAAGTGTCATTAAATCACAATAAACAAACATGCTGATTATTTGATCATGGTGTGTCAGATTATATTTTAATACTAAAACAAATGGCCCAGACTAAGCTGGTGCAACCTCAATATTATTAAGGGCCAAACACAAATTTTGAACCCCCAATCCTTAAAATTTGCATACAATACCAAAAATTAAAAGTCCTATCTGTCCTTCCATACTATTAGTACTTGCGCATGCACAGTACCCAGGAAGAGACCGGAATTGGCTCAAACATCATTCTTCTGTTTGGCCCAAAGTCAGTAACAACTGAATCAGTAACAACTGAACTGACATCTGTGCTTTAAATTCTCATTTTTGAAGATGCCAGATACAAATCAATGATGGTTTTCTTGAAATCAACAGTGTAACAGGATGCTGAAAGTGAATAACGGATATTCAGGGCTGTAACTTTATAATTTTTATGTAAATTATTCATGTTACCCAATTTTGTGATATGATTCTGAACGTTGTCATTATAATATGACTCCACTGTTGTTTTGTTAATATTACTTCCCTTCCCTCTCCTGAACCCTCCTGTTATACTCCCAAGCTCTTTTGGATTTTTTATTGAAGAATTTTTGATTAAATTCTTGGGAGTTTAACTTGTAAACAGAATAGCTATTCTGTTTATCCCCTATGTTTACATCCTGTCTGTTTCAGTTAAGGACGTTTTTGTACTCTTGCATCTTCTACCAGATGCATTGTTTTTTCTTCATATGAAGATCTAGCTTTGCATCAGGTGGTTGTTGATCGGTTACTGACTCTGGGCTTTTGTTGTTGGTTAGTTTCCAGTTTTTCCTTTCGACGTTGTCTGTTCAATAACGTTTTTGGATTCGTATTAATTCAATGTTTAGTTTTAAACAATCACAGTTTTTCTATAAGGATACATAGTATATCTTATTTCGGTAGTTTAGCTTTGATTAGTTAGTGGTTGTCCACACTTAGGCTCTATCGGGATGCCCTTGGACTCATGAGGTTCCTTTGGAGCACTTAGGCTTCATTCAAAAATTTTCGAAAATTTTTTTAAAAATTTTATTCAAAATTTTTTTTTGTTTTGTCTGTTATGTATCCTTGTGATGTTTATTTTTTGGAGTGCAGCAGACTTATGTTTTTGGCCTCATTATTATTGTTGCCATTATAATAATTGATATTTAGTGTAAGTCCAAGAAGCCTCGGAATATAGGCTTGTTGTTTGCTGATATTCGCGGCACTCCTTCAATACTTGTACTATGGGATGCAAATGTTGGAAATGGATGTCAGCCTTTGTGGCGGGAGGTGAAGTCTTCACTGCTGGCTAATACTAGTCTTTCAGTCTCTTTTTCAGAGGAACAAGAACATGGTGATGGTACTTTGACACCTGTCAGTTACGTGCTGCTGTCGTCGCACTCTGATGAGCCCTGCTCTGATGAGTAAAATAGAGCTAGCTGCCAAGGTGCTCATGATATAAATGCACAGAATTAAAGCCATAGTAGCTTAATTCTCTGCATGCAGCTAGCTGGACCGGTGCAGTGGTTGGCCCTTTTAAGGGAGCTGAGACACCGGGTATGTCCGTTGCGGTCGAGTAGTATAATGTAGGTAGAACGAGCACCTTATAATATAAAGCTCACCCAGCGATGATGGCAATAAAGAGAAGAAGCCTTTAAGCTTCTCTGTGCTACACTCGGCGAGATCTTGGGTCAGATCGCAAGTTGGAGAACCCTCTCCGTCCCGTTGGCAGTCAGAGTCGACTGTGCCCGTTGTGAGAAACTATAATGAATCGGAACACACATCGGATGTTCCTTCCACAATGCAGCCGGCGTTGGTTGTGGTTATGGCTTCTTCTTACATGGAAGTGCACGCAAAGGGGATTAGCCGACAAGTTTCTCAACAGGATACTCTGCGAGATCTGGAGCCAGATCGTGAGTTGGAGATCATCCTCCATCCCGATAGCAGTCGGTGTCTACTGTTTGTCCGTTGTGAGAAACTTTTATGAGTCGGAGCAATGCTCCTTCCACACTTCAGCCAGAGTCGGCTGTTGTTACGGCTTCCTCTACTTCCATGAAAAAGCATGTTAAGGGGTAGAAGCCTACAGGTTTCTAAACGGAATGCTCGCTGAGGTCTAGACTGCGAGCGGGAGACCCCTCTCCATTCCGACTGTTTTCACGTTGAGAAACTTTTGTGAGTTGGGACGCCCGTTCACGCTTGCGGTTCGGGATGCTCCTTCCACACTGCAGGCTGGGCCAGTTGCAGCTATGGCTTCTTCCTCTGCTTCAGCGATGAAGCATGTTAGACCGCAGACTAGCTAGCCGACTTAGCATGTTAATGCTGTTCCACGGAGATTTTCCCAGTCTCACCATGGAAAACGGATTAACCTGTAGCTAGTTGTTCGAGGCATTTTTATACAGGACATGCATTGAAGATCTGGGGACAGATCTCTGTCCCGTGAGCAGCATATGTTGAAGAAATAATGGATAATCGCTGCTCTGCAAGCCTCGTTCACAGACCTGCTGCCACAGATTGCACAGCGTATCGCAGCATCCCAGTAGTGGCATGTTCTGCTGTCAAAAGACTCAGGCAGTGAGGTTTCGGACGGTGCTGGGTTGGTCCAGTCATCTGTACATTTAGATGGTGTTGACCATATTTCAGATGGAACATTCAGATGGTGAGAGGGCTACGGAGGTTGATTCTCCAGCCCTCACGAAACGTCACATTAAGACTTTGAATTTGTAGTCATAAACTCCTCAAATCTTGTTCCATCTGAACAAAAGTCTGCATTTGCTAGGCAAAAAACAGCTTAATATACAGGGCGAAGGAAAGACGAAGATCTTCCATCCCGGATCTTTCGGCTCAGGTGTTAAAGGCTTTTGGTCCAATTAACAATGTCTCCCTTGGCTTATCAATAGTATAAGAAAGGCAATGATCTATTTTTTACGAATAGAAGATTGATAGCTCATAGATAGGCTGAGACAGCTGTCTAGTTGGGAATAGAGTAGTTAGAAGGAGTAAGTACGTCTTTTCCTTCTCGGTGTTGTATTCCTAGGCATCAGAGGCATTTAGTACTATTGTGAACGCCATAGTAGCCTTATGTACAGTTAGAGCTGTCTTTTCTTATACATTAGTGGCTAACGTCGTAAGTCTCCGTTTAGTGAGCTGTCTAAGGCCACAGGGTTACACACAGATATCTGTTTTTCACCTATATATGACTTTTAGGCTCTGTTAGGTACGCTGAGACTGCCAGATGTTTGGAATAAGCTGTTAGAAGGAAAAATTATGTTTTCCTTCTCGGTCTAATTTTCCTAGGCATCACAGGCAGTTAGTCCTATTGTTGTCACCTTAGTTTGGCTTATGTGAATTAAGAGCGGTCTGTGTCTATATATCAAGAGCGGCTAATGTCATAGTGGCCTTATATATTGTTACAGCGTTTTTTTTCTTATACATTGCAGCTAATGTTGTAAGTCTCCATTTAGTGAGCTTTCCAAGGCTGCAGGTGAAACAGATATTTGTATTCATGGAGATGAAGACTAATAACTGCGTTAGCTACCTGAGACTACTGTATCTTTGGAATTTCGGTTGTTAGAGCTGTCCTTATTCCTTACCTTGAGCGACTAATGTTGTAAGTCTCTGTTTAATGAGCTTTCAAGGTCGCAGTTTCACCCAAATATCTGTCTTCAAGGGATGAAGACTTAATGCTATCTGATAGGAGACTGCTGTCTCTTTGGAATTAGGGCCGTTGAAAGGAAAGAATATGTTGTTTCCTTCTCGATGTTGTATTCTTAGGCATCTTAGTCCTTTTGTTGATGTCTGATAAGAATCAAGTGCGGCCTTTTTTTCCCTTAACTTGAGTCTCCATATAGTGAGCTGTCTAAAGTTGCAAAATTTACACCGAGATACTGTCTTCACGGAGATGAAGTCGTCTAAACTCCATTAGCTACGCTTAGACCGCTGTCTTTTGGGAATAGAACCGCTAAAGGAAAAGAGTGCTCTTTTCCTTCTTGGTGTTGTTTTCTTAAGTGTCATAGACTTTAGTCTTATTGTTGACATCTTAGTAGCCTAGCTAGAAGTTTGAGCGGTGTTTTTATCTCTGTCATTAGCGGCTAGCGTTGTTAGTCTCCTTTAGTGAGCTTCAAGGGCCGCAGTTATCAGCCATTTAATTGTCTTCTCGAATAAAAAGACTTTTAGCTGCTTCAGCCAGGCTGAGACCACTGTCCTATCGGACAAGGTACCGTTACATGAGAAGAGTTTGTTCACTCCTTAGCAGTATTGTTTTTATGTTAGTTGTCTGAGGCAATTAGCCCTATTGATAACGCCATATTAACCTAGTGTGATTAATGAGCGTTCTTTCGAATGCCTATAGTTAACTCCTTTTCAGAATTATATTCCTGCTATAATCGGTACGAGATGCAAGGAGTTCATCTAAGTTTCTTATGATCGGCTGCCGGAACATAGTTTTCGTCTCCCACTTTCATTCTTTTCAAATCTAATGTTGTGGATTATATTTCCACTTGATGATTGGATGTTATGTCTATATGGTGTATTATTTGACGACATGGCGTACTGTCTTGATTTCAAAGGATATGTCTACACTGTTTCAGCGGGTATATTCCTTGCAATAGTGCCATGTTCATCATGTCCCCCTCCATCCTTAGTGGTATTATGGAGTTGGTCAGACGTGAAGAAGCCATATGGTTTCTATACTATTCTAGATAACTAACACTATAGCATTACGGGTTGTGTCGGGTTAGTGTCATTCTGCTTGTTTGGGCTAACTACAAGCTTTTTAGCAGTATTACTCTTTATTGAGAATAGCAGCAACAGTATAGCTTGGGAATGTAGCATGAGGTTTCTTTTTCTTATAGCGAAAAAGGAATTTGTCACTGCCCAAGCCTTAATATTACTGCGCCGGCCTTACTTATTTAGTGATTTAAGTGTTGCGGGTGAGGGGGTTCAATATGATTCATTTGCTGACCCCCCCCCCTCGCCAATATGTTAAGAGGCGATTACAGGGCAGGACGTAGTTCTCTTTCCGTAAGCCCCATATGCATTCTATTATATGCATGTCTTTCATTGCTTTTCAATGGCAAGTGGATTGTGGTCTAACGGCGACTTATGTTAAGAGGCGATTACAGGGCAGGACAGAGTGCTCTTCCTGTAAGCCTCGTATGCATTCAAGTACATGCATGCCTTTCGATTGGCAGGTCGGTTGTGGTCTAACGGCGACATCAGGGACCCAGCCACTCTTGTTGATTTGCTTCCTGTGATTGATCATTTCTAAGTGATATATGAGCATGTGATTTCTGAACAGTAACTGTTCTTGGATTCCAAATTCTATTATGAATACATTGGGTTGATAGTACTAGCCTTCGTCTTCCTGTATGGCAGGCATGTCGGTTATCTGGGCGACATTCTCCAAATGTGGCAATTAGTCTACTCTGAGTAGTTACGCTCAGAGCTGTCGGCTTTTCTTACGACATACAAGTCTATTCCTCAGGTTAATTGCATTAACGCTGTTTTAAGGTGGGATTCTGTTTATTGCATGCATAATATGAAAACATTATTAGGCAGACTTATTACGGAATAGATTCTCTTGATTCTGGCTCTGCATTACTGTAGAACTTATGAGAATTTTGCAGCTAGTTGGATCAGTTATGGAGTTTCCAACAGGCCATCTATACATGCGTTCTGTTATTCTGAATTCATTATTCGGAGTTGTAAATTCTTTCTCCGAACAGTCATTGGTTTTAACGGATCTAGGGAACAATGAATTATTGGGGACGGTCCGTGACAGGCTTTTTATTCGTATCCCTTCCATATTCAGAATCCAGTTTTCAACCCTAAAGCGGTACACAGGGCTTATTCCTACACTCATATAATTGTACGGTTACTATTGGGTGTTCATTATTGGGATTGTACACCTGAACGTGGTCGCTTGTGTGTTGGCTAAGAAACATATAGTTCTATTAGATAACTTTCCATTGGGATTCAGTTGGACAAGTTTTAAGGTTGTACGTTTTTATATCACCGGTTTTCGACCTATCTACGTATTCTGGATGCGGCATACATTTTGAAGCTTGCGATTTTAATAACTGGGATTGCCATGATATAGCCTTAGCTGCTGATGTGGCATTAACCACCTATAAATTAATAATGTGTTAATAATAATTAATAGCCAGGTGCCTTTTAGATGAATATATATATTACTCAGTACCACTTTTTCACTGTTTCCAGACCACTCCCCTCTTGTTTTGAAGATTATTCCTTCAAAAAAAGGGAGGGGGGTGTTTTCTCCTTACCTCTTCAGGCCTTTTAATAAGTGTATAACTATAAGTTAAGCTGTGATCGTCTGTAGATTATTCTGATGTTGTGGACAGCTTGTTACATTATATATGGCATGTGTTTGTGGTCATTAGACACACTTTTCCTAATTTTAAGTGTCTTATTCTGGACTAGCCTTAAAATTGGGGGCTTGTTACACCCATTTAGCATAATCATTTATGCTAAGTAATAGGGAATTACTTGGATATTGCTCCTTATTTCAGTGGTATGTCTTCTATATTGTGGTATAGCGAGACATACTGGTAATTCCTTAAAATATTAAAACTCCTTTTCACTTTGGGAGTTCTAATGCAGGCTAAGGAGCTGTATTTTGGTCTGCTAATTTAAGTCCTAGGCCCTCCGCCTTTTTAGGATTCAGCTAAGTCTGGGCCATTGATTTTAGTATTAAAATATGATAAATTTAAAGTAATTTGTATATTTTTAATACTTACCAATGGCCCAGACGGGGATTGTCCTCCCATGAGTGGGCACTCATACCTCCCCGCTGATTTATCACTTCAGTAGGCACAACTAGGAAGAATGATGTTGGTGCCAATTCCGGTCTCTTCCTGGGTACTGCGCATGTGCAAGTACTAAAAGTATGGAGGGACAGATAGGACTTTTAAGTTTTGGTATTGTATGCAAATTTTGGGGATTGGGGGGGGGGGGGGTTCAAAATTTGTTTTTCCCTTAATAATATTGAGGTTGCACCAGCTAAGTCTGGGCCATTGGTAAGTATTAAAAATATACAAATTACTATAAATTTATCATATTTTTATACTATAACCCAATGGCCCAGACTAGCTGGTGCAAACTCAAAGTTATCAAGGGCCAAGCACAAATTTTGAAGCCCCCAATCTCCAAAATTTGCTTGCAAAACCGAAAATTAAAAGTCCTATCTGGTCCTCCATACTTTTACTCTCTGTGCATGCACAGTCGTCAGGAAGTGACCGGAACTGGCGCCAACATTATTCTTTGTTTGGCCCTAAAGTCACCAACAATGAACTGACATCTGTGCTTTAAAATCTCCTTTTTTGAGGATGCCAGACACAAATCAATGCAAGATTTGGTGGATCCAAGGCTGTTATTCGATGATGGAAGTGTTCAACGGTGGTTTTAGATGTTAAGGTCTGTAACTTTATAATAATTATAAAATTATTTCATGTTTCCCAATTTTGGGACATACGCCTAGTGTCATCATTTTTGATAATGATTATTTCACTGTTTGTTAAGTATTCCTTCCCTATCCTTCCATGAACCCTTCCTGTCAAACTCTTAAGTTTTTTTTAAAAAATGTCTTGCAAGTTATATGTCCGCCCTCCACTCGGGACCAGATTTGTTAACTCTCCCGGTTTCACCATGAGTCTCCCGGTTTAAAGCACCAACTGACGCTCTCATGGTCACATCCTATTTTTTGCCGATTTGACACTTTTCAAAGTAGTTGTCCTGAAATCCATCACATTTTGCTGTTTACAAATTTCTGAAATCTCGGACACACGAGATTACAAACAATTGTGTGAATGTGTTCAATGACGTCAGATTCGGCTGTGATCGACTCAGTTTCTGCAAAATTTTGCATCTTTCAATGGCAAGTCTTGTGTTCTATTTTGAAAATTAAACAAGATGTCAAGTTGGTCACGATATATAAATTTATGACACAGAATACTTGTTGGAAACGATAATTTATCAAAGATACATATTTACTTGACACGATATAAATAAATTGTGTTTGATGGTAAAACAGAATGCCAGTTATGCAAGATTGAAGTAAATACCGCAAACATTTGATTTTCAGTCGGTTTTAAAAAATTTTAAATATCATTTGCCGATGAAATATTGACTGAAATGTATCGTGGTAATTGTGAATAAATCGGAAAAAAATATAGATTTACAATTTTATAAGGTAAGTTGAGTTTGGAATCGTATTCTTTGTGAAATAAATCACTGAAGTTGTAATTTACATGAATAAATGGCATGAACGAAGAAGGAATGCTTGTGTTGGTTCTTGAACGTTTTGGTCCTGGGACGTTTCGGCCCAAGATGTGTCAGCCTCCATGTATTGAAGCACCTGGATGGGCTTGCATGAGCAAGGAAAAATGGCCGGACTGAGGGTGGAGGGAGGGGGGGGTTGGTACAGACAAAGGCTAGATAGGCATCCACTCACATTTGTGTGTGTGTTGGGTGGGGTGGGGGATGGGGGTGGGGCTTGGACCAGTGATATCCATATTTGTATGCTTTTACTGACAAATACCATTAAAAGTGTTAAAATAAATTATTAAAATGAAGTATAATGCATTTGGGCTGGGGGTGCTCAGGTGGGACCGTGGGAAGCATAACAAGGAAAATATTGATGTATTGGTCGTGTGCAAAAATCTCACTGACAAGCATCCAAATCTCACTGAGAGCTCACCAAAATCTCACTGACAGTCACCTTCAGAGGTTAACAGGTCTGCTCAGGACACTCTGTTTAGGTCTGCAGCCAGGGTCAGCTTCAGTCACGGCTTCCTCCGCTACGTTTCACAAGCCAAAATGAAGTTTTCTGGTTGGAAACTTGCACGAGATGGAGCATACGTCCGCCTACCGCTCGGAATGCTCCGTCTAGTCTGCAGCCAGGGTCACTTTCAGTCACGGCTTCCTCTGCTACCTTATTAAAGCACTCGACTGCATCCTAGCTACCCGACTTCGGATATCCAGCCTGCTGTGCGAAGAAGGGACCACTCTTCGCCCGTGAAGTCGGACCATCCGGTAGCTAGGGAGACGAGGCCTCAATCATTGGGACGTTCGGAGAAGAGATCCATCTCCGACACACTGTCCCAGGAGAGGCAAGCGGCTAAGAAGTAGAAGACCGCTTCTCCTCAGGCCTCGATGACAGACTTGCTGTCGCAGATTGCACAGCTGATCGCAGCATCCCAGCAAGTGCAGGTGCAGCTTCCCTCAGACTCCCAACTTGAGCTGTCGGACGGTGCTAGGTCGGTCCAGTCATCTGTTCATGCAGATGCAATGGACTGAGATTCGCAACTGATTCTCTTGGATGGTGAAACGGATGAGGAAGAGGATTACCCTTCCATTTCGGAACAGCACATGGTTGCGATGGATTTCATCCATCAATACTACCCTGAATTTGTTCCGACGAATCAGAATGCTGTGACAACAAGAGAGAAACAGCTGGCGTCTTTGGATGCAGACTTTATACGGACAAAGGAAGAAGTTCTTTCTTTTCCGGTTCAGTCTAGGCAGGTGTCGCTGGCCTTCGGCCATGTAGCCGACACCGTATTCACCTCTCGAGTACAAGGAAAAAAGGCAGTTTCTTAACTACATCTTCCATAAACATACCGTTTCTTGGACCACGTTCATTTAAACCGGTTGGAGAAGATGTTCAGAGAGCTCCTCAGTGTTTGGATGAGCCGGCTGGGGATCTAGATGTATCCTTGCCTGCATTATTCACTATTCGCTCAGACACAATTAAAATGGCAATTTCATCAAGTAGAGCGAATTTGGAAGCACTGTCTTACGCAGATCACCTTAACAGAGCTATGGCGCAACGTCTCAACGGGAAGGAATTTGAGGATGTTTTTACCTCTCTTAGAGTTCTTTCCAGGGCAGTTTGTATACCACGTATAACTCGGCCCTAACAGTGGCTAATCTGGAGTTAATCAGACGTGATGTTGCCCTTGCGTCATCATCACTTACAGATGACAATGTGAAAAGCTCGCTCCTCACCTGTCTCCGGTTCGCTCTGGTCTCTGGACATACTATTTTTGACGACAAGCTTTCGTTAGTCTATGATCAGGCTGCTAAGAAAGCGTCAAGTGCTCTGCTATTGAAGTCGGCATCTCAACAACCCACTTCAGCAGACAAGAGTAAAGGAGGACGTTCCAGATCTAAACGTCAAAAGGGAACTCCTCACAAGGGTGCAAGAAACCCTCTTACAATTACTCTGGAGGTCGTCAATATAGCGACTCAGGAAAGGGGCGTAGGTCTGACCGGGACTATTGGTCAGGCGCCCCTAGGCCGACAGGAAGAGGTTCTTCGTGGGGAGGACATAGTTTCTCCTCCCATAAGCCTTGCAGGTCATACAGGTGATGTTCAAGACCTCTATTGCTTGCCAGTTGGCAGAAGGGTATCAACTTCACGAGAAACTGGATAGCAGTCACGGAAGATCAGTGGGTGAGAAGTGTAGTCTCGGATGGCCTACGGCTATCATTCCGAGCGGAACCCCCACTAACAATCTTCCATCGGATCCTTTCCAAAGAGAGGCTCTCCTAGCAGAGGTACAGGCTCTCTTATTAAAGGAGGCAATAGAGGTCGTCGAGAATTAAGATTCCCAGGGTTTTTACAGTCACCTGTTCCTCGTACCAAAGCCAGACGGCTCGTTATGACTGGTAATAGACTTGAGCTGGATAAACAAACTTATTGTGGCTCCAAAATTCTCTATGGAGACCATTCGGTCGGTAAGAGTGAGCATTCGAGTGAACGACTATGCGGCAAGCACAGATCTAAAGGATGCGTACTTTCATATCCTGGGACATCCGGCATTCAGAAAGTGCCTTTGGTTCATACAAGGGAAGGTTTATCAGTTCAGAGCAGTGTGCTTTGGTCTGAACCTGGCTCCCTGGGCATTCACTCGAATAATGAACTCAGTAATGTCATACTTCCAAGCAGTATGCGGTTTCATCTGCTGTAATGTCGGCTTACTTGGACGACATTCTGCAGAGATACGGCAACAGAATTATTCTTCAGATCGATGTTCAGAGTCTGCTTCTATTACTGAGACGTCTCGGTTTCATCGTAAATGAGAAAAAGTTGGATCTAGCTCTGTCCAAGTTGTTCACTCACTTGGGGATGAGCTTCGAGACTCACAACAATCTGGTTCATCTGCCGTTACCCAGAGCGTAATTAGTCAGTTGTGCTCGCATTAACAGCGAAGGAATTCATGCGACTGATAGGGTTGTGCGGAGCGGCTGCGAATCTTATTCCGATGGGCCATCTACGCACACGTCACCCCCAGATATTCTTTACTCAGAACTGGAGTGTGAAGACGCATTCCCTCGAAACCAGTATTGTTTTAACGGACCTAGTAAAACTAAGGGTCCAGATTTGGACAGATCTTCAGTGGTTAACTCAGGGAGTTCTGCAATTGCCGGATCTGGCTTTCACGATTATGACTGATGCGAGTCAGATGGGTTTGGGGTGCGACCCTAGGTCCCGTAGACTTGAAGTGTCAGGGTCTTTGGGACCCTCGGTTCCTAGAGAAGCACATATACATCATAGAGATGATGTCAATATGGCTAGCTCTCCAACATTGGATTCACATAATAGCGAACGTCCATGTTCGGGTTTTGTCGGACAATTCGACAGTAGTAGCTTACATCAGGAACCAAGGTGGCAATCATTCAATATGCGAATTAATGGAGAGGATTCTCCTATACATCATGAATCATCATGTTCATCTTTCTGTCCATCATATACCTGGTCATCTGAATGTACTAGCAGACTCTCTCTCTCGGAAAGGTCGCCTGTTGCCATCGGAGCAGACTCTCAACAAGCGAATATTCAGACAGATTTGCCACCAGTGGGATCAGTCGCCTGTTGCCATCGGAGCGGAATCTCAACAAGTGAATATTCAGGCAGATTTGCTACCGATGGGATCATCCCATGATAGATCTGTTTGCGACACACGGGAACAATCAGTTACCGACGTTCGTGTCGCCATGCCCAGATCATCGAGCATACACAGTAGACGCTCTGTTGATCTCATGGGACAGAATGATAGGATATGCATATCCTCCAACTCCGTTGATTCAGCAGATTCTGTTAAGATCAAACAGTCCCGTTGCGAAATCCTGATAGTAGCACCTCTGTCATCACAGAAACCTTGGATCAATCTTCTCAGGTGTCTGTTATGGGACGTACCCCGGAAACTTCCTCCACGAGAGGACCTTCTTTATCAGGGAAAGTATTTGTTCTTCACGTCCTTCTCTGCCCTTAGTGGCATTATGGAGTCGGTCAGATGTGAGGGAGCCTTGCGGTTCCTATACTATTTGATGACTAACACAAGAACGATTCAAGTAATGCGGGTGAGGGGGGTTTGATATGATTTTGAATCCCCCACCTGCAATGTGTTAAGAGGCGATTACCGGGCAAGATGTAGTTTTCTTCCTGTAAGCCTCGTATGCATTTAAGTGCATACATGCATTTCATGACTTCTCGATTGGCGGCTGGGTCGTGTTCTATGGTGACCTCATGGGCACATCCACTTTTTACTTGGTTGGTTTCCTGTGGTTGTTCGTCTATATGTCACATTCGAGCATTTGATTCATCATCAATACATTGCTAGCCTTTGGGTACCTGGGAGGCTGTCTAGTCAGTTGTCAGGTATTCAAATGATTACATGTGGGATTTCAATGCTCACGCGCATAATAAATGCTTTATTAGGCAGACACATTATTGTATGTTATGGACCTTAGAAACAGTGAATTATTTCAGGGCACTCGGGAACTCGTTACATCCAAATTAGCATAGTCTTCATGCTAAGAATGCAGAATTACTTGAATTTGGCTCCTTATTTATGATATGTCTTCTCTATTACTGTATAGAGAGACATACATGTAATTCTTTTCAAATTTAATTTCCTTTCACCTTGGATTCAGGCTTGGAACTATGTTGGTCTACTAATTCTGAAGTCCTAGGCCCTCTGCCTTTTTACTATTCAGCTAGTCTGGGCCATTGGGTTATAGTATAAAAATATTATAAATTTAAAGTAATTCGTATATTTTTTATGCTTACCAATGCCCCAGACGGGTATGGCCCTCCCCTGAGTGGGCACTCCTACCTCCCTGCTGAGTTATTATTTGTCTTTTCTACAAAGAATGATGTTGGCGCCAATTCCGGTCACTTCCTGATGGCTGCGCATGCGCAGAGAGTAAAAGTATGGAGGACCAGATGGGACTTTTAATTTTCGGTTTTGCAAGCAAATTTTGGGGATTGGGGGGTTCAAAATTTGTTTGGCCCTTGATAACTTTGAGTTTGCACCAGCCAGTCTGGGCCATTGGTAAGTATAAAAAATATACAAATTACTTTAAATTTATAATTTTCCAGAGTCTGATTTTTTTCCTGATTACTAATTTTTGTTAAAATTTATTGGAGAGTGCCAAAAGGCACTGTCCAATAAATTACAACAAAATAATTCCAAAGGAAATACCCTTTGCATCTATCTAAATATGAGTACATGCTGAAAATAAAATATAAAATTTATGGGTTCAACTGAACTTTATAAGGCCATACAAAGTTGATTGTCTGTTTCTCAGGCCATTTTTTCCAAAAAAGCATGCGGGCGGGCAGGTTTTTTTTTTTCTTTTTATTTTCTCCCCGAGAGGTTGTTTGTGGTAATTTGACCCCCACCGAAACGCCTGGTGGACCACGCAAAATTTCGCAAATATATTGGTTATTCACCACAGGGGTGTTGAGTCGAAAATGAAGTGGGGTTTGAATGTTTGTTTTTTCAGTGAAACGTGAAAATTATAATACAGGACGAAAGTCACGAAATGCCTCGTGGGTGAAACGTCTCGGGTTGAAACGTCTCTGGGACACATTAAATGTCGAAGTGCCAACTTTCAGAGATTTATTTTACCCCCCCCAAAAAAATCCTTTCACAATTTGCCTAATAAAATCGTGAATCGCAGTTTTTCCCCATTATATTCAAAATTATCACAACCCATTTGAACGGGCAGTTCATCCATAAATCATATTTTTTTTAAATCTGAAAATGAAATACAAAACGAATGTTTGCGTGTTTTTATTAACCAATTCGACCGCACATACCTGCCTATATGCAATTTATTTTCAACTATGACTGTTACTTTTATATCAAGCAACGGTTACTATTAGTTATCCAATTATCCTGCATCTCAAATGCATTTATTTAAATTAACTGGGAAACTCGTAACGGTTTCAAATAACAATACACAAATTCCCAATGACGGCCATTTACAATACAAATGTTACTAAAAATAAATGCCAGGAGACTGTGTTCCATTCAACATAGCACCTGACTTTGCAGACTTTCTGAGAGTTGGTGCGAATCAAACGTGGTGCGAATCGACCATTCCCCTTTGTGACTGTTTGTTGTCAGACTGAAAGACACCTTCCTTCTTGCTGTCATTATGACTTACCTTTTACAGAATAAAACACTTTCTGTCGTGAATATTGCTAAAACCCACCCACTTTATTAAGGTATGATCTAGAAAAAGCTTGAAGTGCGTTAATTTAAAATTTACGAACGCATCAATATCGATTTACCGAAATGAGCACAATATCTCAAATTTTTTTGAAGATTTTTTTGGTGTCATAAAAAGGTTGCATGCGCACCAAAAATGACCATGCGCGCGGGCCTGAGAAACAGAGGTTCTTTTTTTTATAGCCTAATGAAGTCCTAATGTGGCTTCCAGAATTGAATTAATAAAGAATATAAGGTTCATTTAATGTACACATTGAAGAGCACAGTATACCAACTTAACTAGATACTGAATAATGAAATGGTTCATCCTTATTTACACATATTTTCAGCACAAATCTATTTACTTTACATTTAATGGAAGTTTGAACTCCTTAATCCATATTGTTTATCAAAGAAATCTTAATTGCTATAGTGCTGAAATGATTGTTATTTTTCAGGGTATACACTTCTGGCAGTGGGTATCATTTAATCAGAAAATAGAGCCCTGCAAATTGGCAATTTCCACTCAAATCATAATGGAATTGATTTCTGGAAAAGTTCACAAATTTAGTCAAATTTCAGTTCAAATCAAGCATCTTTTTATTATGTAAACTGCTGGATTTGGGTGTGTCATATTGATGGATATCATTTCCATTGCATTGTTTGGAGACCACATAGCTAGATCAGCTGTCTTTCTATCGTCCCCTTAAGGGATAATTTGATATACATAGCAGCATACTGGTCAAACTCTAATGGCAACATATTTTTCCCATCCATACAGGTGAATTAAAGATTATGATTGTCCACACCCACCCACAGCGTTCAGTTTGTTCGAAGGTAGATATTCAAAGTGTGAATTATTGGCATCTGTGAATATTTCAGTTGTTGCCTAATTGTATAGAGGACCTGATCAGTAAACATCAGTTGTATATTATGGCAGCAATCCAGCACGACATGGGCAGTATCAATACCTTCTACATTATTGTTAGTAATGAGCTTATCAACACAGTCCATAGAAGGTATTGACACCTCCCATACCACAGTGGATGCCAGTCAAACTACAACTAATGTCAAGGTCCACATGATGAACACCCAGGATTGTTGTAGTGTGTAGAAGAGGAATGTTTAAGTTTCAACTCTCACTCAGTTTTCCAACACCTGTATTAATTTAATACACTGACGGTTGTCAGAGGGTGTTAATGCATCAAACATTACAAAATTTAAGTGAATCTAATTTCCTTCGTTCAAAATTGACTAAAACATCAAATCTGTCGCCTCATACAATCTTTACAGAGATATCTCTTGAATCACAAAATAGGAAGAGAATCTTTTCATTTACTTAAGTCACATTCATATGTTGAATTGACAATTTGTGACTTGACTGATCAGGATAATGACTGAAAGAAGGGAAGACACCTGTTTGAAATCACAATAACACCTAAAGAATTCAATGTAATATTTTAGCATTGCTTTGTTTTGAGACAATGAGTTATTGACCAGCAAACAGAAGTTCAGTCAATCGGTGTAGGATATTCTGGAATATTCAAGGGTCCTGATTCAAATTCAGATTGAATCAAATCAGATATTGACCAGTTTTCAGCTCACCTGACTAAAAGTCTGGGGGAGCTTAAGTGATCACTTTTTGTCTGTTGTCCATCCAGAATGAACTTTACATTATTAACTTTTCCTCCTAAACCCCTGGGCCAAATTTGATATGCATGGTCCTTATCATACGTCGATTCAGGTTTGTTTAAATAAAGCTGCCACACTCCATAGGGAGGGGAGGGGGAAAATGCTCCAAATTTCTAAAAAAATCTTCTCATGAACCAATGGGTACAATGACTTGATATTTGGTATGGAGCTTCCTTTTGAGGTATAGAATCAAGTTTGTTCAAACAAAGTTCCTGGAGCTATATTTGCCTTCAATATGGGAGGGGTTAGATTTTTGACCCTGCCCAAAATTTCAAAGTTCTGAACTGATGGTCCGATTTGAATGAAATATGGTATGTGATGTTATTGGGTCATAAGTACTTGATTGATTCATGCCCCCCCCCCCCCCCAAAAAAAAAAAAAAAAAAATTCACATATTCCCTGTGGGAACCCTGGGAGCTAAAAATAGAAATATTTTCAAATGCCTATATTTCCCAAACCCCACGGAACAGAGAACTGTTATTTGGTATGAAGCATCCTTAGGACCAGTAGAATGGAGTGGTAAAAAACTTGCCATCAGTTTTGTCAGGGTGTTCTCTAGGGAGCATCGAAAAAATGTCAGCATATTTGCAAATATTAAAAAAGTTTTCTTCTCCAGAACCACTGATCAGAATCTTGATATTTGGTACGCAGCATCCATGGGGAGGAGGAAGAGGTGGGGGGGGGGGGGGGGGGTGGTTGAGGGGGGGGGGGGGGGGGTCAGTTACAAGTGTGTTCAAATTAAACCCCTCGATTCATATTTAGGCTCAATACAGGAGTGCGAAACTTAACTAAGGGCAATATGAGGAATAAGCTTTAAAAATCTTCTTCTTCAGAACCCCTAGTAACAATCTTTTAATATTTGGTATACAACATTTCTAGGGGGGTTAGATTCAAGTTTGTCCAAATCGAGTCCCTGGGTTAATATTTGGGCTTCCTATGGGAGTCCGAATTTTACCTTAGTGCAGTATGAGGACATTTCTTTTAAAATCTTCTTCTTCAGATACACCCAGCAAAATCCTGCCATATTTGGTATACAACATCTCTAGTGCGATCAGATTCAAGTTTGTTCAAATCGAGTCCCTGGGTTAATATTTGGGCTTGCTACGGGAGCCCAAAGTTTACCATAGTGCAATTTGAGGAAATTTCTTTAAACATTTTCTTCAGATCCACCCGTCAGAATCCTTCCATATTTGGTATACAACATCTCTAGAAGGATCAGATTGAAGTTTGTTCAAATCGAGTCCCTGGGTTAATATTTGGGCTCACTATGAGAGCCTGAATTTTACCTTAGTGCAATTTGAGGAAATTTCTTTAAAAATCTTCTTCTTTGGATCCACCAGTCAGAATCTTTTCATATTTGGTATCTCGAGACTCGGGATGGGGGGGAAGGGGGGGGGAGGGGGAGGTTTAGGTAGATTCAAGTTTGTTCAAATCGAATTTGGCTCTCTTTGTGGAGGGGGGGGGGGGGGGGGAGTAGGGGGAGGTTAGGTTCAAACTTGTTCAGATCCATTCCTTAGTGGTTTTCCATAAAATTTGCATTCCAAACTGCAGTGACATAATAACCCTTGGATGTTTGGCAGTGCTTGTCTGCTGCTGATAGAATTGGAAGCAATCAGGAAGACCTATGATAATTATCATCTGGCATGGACACCAGAGTTATGATTAATTTCATGATGTCATTCCTCTGTATTGTTGATGAACCATGACTAACTGAATATGACCTAATATACTTCTTTGAACCACTTTGTCAGGTGCTCGTTTAAGCCTTGTTTTTATTCTATTTAGCCAGACATGTTATCTTTTACCGAAAATGAAAGTCAGACACTTGCAAAATTCTTAAATAACTAAAAAATTTTCATTTTTTTTGGCATAATAAACATAGCTAATTACCCCTCATTGGAATGAGCCCATTCCATTGAGTGATCATAAGCTATGTTTTTGAGACACAAAATGAAAAAATAATGAAAATTGAACAATGATTTTTGCAAATAGTGCTGGCCGTTACTTTGGGTAAAAGGTTAATTCTCCCCAAATGTACATGAAAATCATGGAAATTCAGTGTAGTTTCAGGTCTCCCAGAAGGTAATCAGTTTGGACCAAAGATCCCAGAAAATAAACACTTGAATATTTTTTCCTGTTTTGAGATGTTCTGTGTCAAATCACAGGCCTTGGAATTATAATTATATAATTATAATAAATAAAATAATAAAGTATGGATACAGGTGATATATATTTATTAAAAGGGAATACCCAAAATGCTATTGAGAACCGTTAAGCCCAATAGTTTTGTTTCTATAACTGTATAAAGAGTTCAGAAATCCATGGGAATGAAGCTTATGACTAAACATTCACCCATTACCTGGGAACTCAAAAAAGATGCTGACTGGGCGAAGTTCAAAGAAAAATTGAAACCAAAGCTTGCAACCGTACACAAGGGGAGCAGTGTCCAGAAGATGGCCGATGCCATAGTTGCGAGCCTAGTGGAGGCCAGGGTGGAAAGTGTAGGAAAGATTAGGGTGCCAACACGGGAACTTGGGTACAGAGTGAATGAAGAACTGAAAAGGGCCATAAAGGGTAGAAAAGCTAAATGTGCTGCATGCAGGAGAAGTAGAAAACTTAAGGGGGCGGAAAGCAACGAGGCCACAGTAGCAAAGGAAGAATACCAACAAGCATGAAATAAAGTAAACAAGATTAAAGACGTTAATCGGAGAGTGTGAAAATAGCAGTCTTATTTGGACGATAAGAATGACAGGGTGGGTCGAGTTCGAACATATTTTGGAAATGGGTGAATAAACTTAACAAAGGAAGTAACCCACAGAGTATTAAAGTAGATGGCAGAGTTATTTATTTATTTATTGATGTTTAAGGTCACATATTTATGCACAATGGCTAATCATGACCGTGACAGTTTTACGGGTGGAGGAAGCCGGAGTACCCAGAGAGAACCACCGAGCAACGACGAGCAGCTGCCAGCTCCCCAACATCGTAACTCTGCACTGCAGCGCAGGCAGGGTTAGATTGGTTGAGATGGCAGAGTTACAGACGATCAAGATCAAATCGCATTAGAACTAGTCAAGCACTGGGAAAAGGTAAACTATAAGCGATGGGGCATGGGGAACCCACTGGAGTGTCCGAACCAGGTCGAGGAAAGTCTTCCAAACTTCATGTGCAGCAAAATTAAAATGGAGGAGGAGCGAAAGGTGATCTCAAAATTAAGGAATGGAAAAGTGAGAGGGGTGGACAAAATTCCTAACGTGTTTATCAAAAAAGGGGGAGAGGAACTCTTGGAAAGCCTAACTGCCCTATTAAATTTAGCCATAAAAAAACAAGAGGTCCCAAATGAGTGGAGAGAAAGCAAAATGACATTTATTCACAAAAAGGGGGAAAAAGTCGTTTTGGATAATTATTGAGGAATCTCTCTGTGAGTAGCAACATTGGAAATGTTTTCTGTGAAGTCCTGTATGGGAGATTAGAGGAGGTGATTGAGGAGAAGGGTTTTTTTGGGAGAGATCCAGAATGGCTTCAGGAAGGGTTGGAGAGTCACTGACCATCTTTTCAAGCTATCCCAAATGATAGAATCTGCCAAAGCAAAAAAGAAAAAGATGTTTATGGCTTTTTTGGATGTTAAAAAGGATTGTTGGGAAATATGGGAGCAAATGGAGACTCGAACTTAATGAAAGCAAGAGCAAAGTTATACCTGTGGGCTGCAAAGTGGACCCCACTCGAAGGTGGAGAGTGTGGGAGTTCTGTATTTCGGAAAGTAGCAGCAAACTTCTTAATGTAGGAGAGACAGGTGACTAGGAGTATCTGGGGGTAAATATAAACATCACAGGAAGAGGCAACTACCGAAGCCACACAAATAAATTGATTCTGAAGGGGGAGCGAATCCTTAACCAAATGAAACTTATAGGGAGAAACAGTTTCAATAAGGTTTTTGTGGAGAAAACCATTTGGGAAATGGTGGGTCTGCCAAGTATAACATACGGTACGGAAGTGGTACCCCTAAACCAGACAGTTTTAAAGAGTTTGGAAACCCTACAGAATGATGCAGGCCGATGGATAACGGGGTCGAGTAATGCCACAGCACTAGAAGCAATCAGGGGTGAGCTTGGGTGGATGAGGATCAAGGCCTGGACAGATAGACTTATTGAAACTCGGTTATCTTAATTATTTTGTAAATCTCCACAACAGCCAATGCTGTAAAGTAATGTTCCTGGGAATTTTCAACTAGAGATGAGACGATTAATTGGTGTAACATCGGCAGTCGGCTGATAAGTGCCCATTGGTTCACCATCGGCACTCATGGTTCAACATTGGCCCTCGCCTATTGTCTGAAACTCAGTGAAACTGTTATGGATGATCTGTAATGACCCTCGCCTATTGTCTGAAACTCAGTGAAACTGTTATGGATGATCTGTAATGAACTTTCTTCCCTTCATGGGACAACCAGTGGCAAGCGATCGGTATGTCACTCGTCTGTTACTGATATCAGGTAACTGATGGTTCGTGAAAGAAAAGGCAGAATATTATATTAAAGAATAAAGATTTTGCTTGTGTAACTGTGTATCAGGTTGTTTTTTATCCATCATGATTCATGTGAATATGGACACTCTTCACTGCCCAAACTGGACTGCATTCTGCAAAATGTCTTGATATTTCTTTCAACCACACTCATCGTCTCATTAAATATAGCATTCTTTATTCCCATATTGGACAGATAATTCCTCCACATTAGTAATCTGTGTTAATTGTGAGAGGTTTGGGTGCAATAAGTTTAATATCAGGCGATTCAGGGTGGGATTTATCAAGTGGTGCTGAATTTTTCTCATTGTTTGAATTGTGTGGAGCATGTGATAAAAATAGATACCACAGGGGGCAGTTGCCGCCAACATTGATATATCGACACTGAACCTGGCTGTTATTACCAGAGAAGGAAAAAATTTAGAATTTTTCGTGCGGTGACCACACAACTCATTTCATTGGTAATAAGTTGTGAGATAACCGCACCAAGAGCAAGATGAACAGGGAGATGTCTGAGCCCCCCCCCCCCCCCCCCCCCCAACAACCTGTGGCATTCACTTTCTCCAAGAGCAAGATGAACAGGGGACGTCCCTGCATCCCCCCCCCCCCCCCCCCCCCCCCCCCCCCCAATGGGCAGGCCTGCCTATCTGTACAGGCCAGTAAGTTGCACAAGATTGTCACAAAGAATTTTCTCACGTTTTTTTGTTATTGATTCTTTCAACAAGCAAAACAAAAATCATGAGCCATTGTCACTTGCCCTTCATTTGCTGCTGTAAAAGTGTGTGGGGGGGGGGGGGTACTGAATTCTTCATGTGGTGGAATGGGTGGAAAACGCTATTGCTTCAAAATGAAAACAAAATACACAGCTGGGTCCATGTGTTCTGAATCTATTCGATTAGAAGTAAGGGGAGGTAACTTAATTCTTGTGATATCTCACAACAGAATTTTTGTCAGTTTTCAACAAACTTTCAATTATATTTTTTTTTACACAAAATGGATAAATTTGGTATGAACCATAACAATAGTATATATCATGGATCAGCTGAAGTTAATTATACTTCAGAGGTCATATTTTTTATTTAATTTATATTTCGAATTTATATAATTTGATTTCACATAACCGTGACGGTATGAGAATATATTTGGCATACAATGCAATGAATGCATTTGATAAAACACGTGGGCATGTTTATAAATAAACAAACTATATTTAAACTGACCACCCTGGTGAACATAATGTGTCCCCATTGTTGTGAACAATATGGCTTTCCCTTGTTTTCAAAACAGACCTTCATGTAGCATGGATCAAACTGGATGTTACAACTCGGGGGTATTAATTCATATTTATTTTTGAGCAGCTATTTCTGCAGGGATCACATCAGGTAATTTCTCAACTCATTTTCTAAAGTAATAAGAAGGAACAATTTGGGTCACTGAAGTCTGAACATGCTGTCATTAATAATTTATGAACTGGGAATTTCCCATTCTTCTTCAACATAAAGTTGATAAACATGGGGGCTGAGAGTAATAAATAACACAAAAGCATGTAGTTTGGGAATTTATTATTTTAGCTGCAAATGTGAAAAAATTAAATTGAGAAAAAAAACAACTCCATAACACTTTCAGTTTCACATAATTTTATTTTGATTGAACAATTGAAATTTTCGTGCACATTTTCGTGATGACCGGTACCGGTACTGGTGGTAGTCAAAACTTTAATTCAGAGAAATATGGGGTGGGCTTATTTTGGGGTGATACCCCAAAAAATATGTTTTCTAAAAAGTTGGGGGGTGTGCTTACCCATGAGAGTGGGCTTACTGATGGGACGGTACGGTAAATTAAATTCTGATTACTCAGTTTACTGTAAATCAGCCAGCTTCTGCAGTAAGCTTGAATAATAAAGAAACTATCTGACATCGGCATTCGGTATCGGCCGAATGTTGTCTAAAATAATCGGCATTCGTCTTATGGGACATTTTACTAATCAGCTCATCTCTATTTTCATCTCAAATATCAAGACAGGGTGGATGGTCCAAGTGAGGGAGCTAATAGAGAACTACTCATTGGAGATCTCGGTCCTAGACATTTGGGCAAACCAGGGTAAAAAAATTGTCAGAGAAAGGATCATGGAGGATGTTAACCGTAATTGGCAAGAGGGGGTCAAATCAAAGAGGTCTTTGGGTGGCCTGCATGATAAAGAGAAGCCTGGTTTTGAAGAGTACCTTGATCGCACCTTTGGGTGGTCACTGTTGTTCAAGCTGAGGTCGCGGTCCCTGGAGCTGAGGAGAAAAATTGGGAAAAACAGTGAAAAGGAGTGCCAGATGTGTAATTTGGGCATGGTGGAGACCCTGGAACACTTTCTTTTAGAATGCCCAAAATACCAGTCTCAAAGAATAAGATTCACTGGGAGTATAATGGGGAATGAAGGACATGTGGTTAGTGGGAGACTCAAAGGAGAGGGTTAATATGTTAATCAGAGAGATTGGGCAGAATGGAGCAAGGGATGTCATCAATCAGTTCGTCTCCAAGTGCTGGGAGGAGGGAAGAAGCGTGGGAATAGGGAGGCTATTGGGCGTACAGGGGTAACCAAGGCCTTCTCATCCGAGAACCGCAACAAATCAGTGGCCAAAGTGTTATTATTATTACCTAACTGAATGGACAAGACAATGGATAAATCTGGTTTCCTGTATGTATGACAATCTTCCAATTCATGTTTTCTTTGCTTTTCTTTCACAAGATTTTGTTTAACCTTTCTTTGAATGAGCTTGCATATTGATACCATTGAGGGGATTCAAATTTTAATCAGCTATCTAAACATTTGTAAAGTAGTATTCAGTTGTACATCTGTAGATACCAGCTTGCTTACCTTCCATTTTCTTTTTATGTCTGAGAAGTGATGTTGTCACTGGACTTTACATGTGAACTAACACTGACCTCTTCATCACACACTGTTTGAAAAAAAAAGTCATTGTGATGAATTGACGGTAACATGTTCTGAGTTTTATGTCACAGACAGAGCTTATGTTCAACCCTGACACACCATGTCTTGGTTGAACGTAAACTCTGAGCCATAAACTTCAGACCATGTTACTGTCAATTCATCACAATAACGTATATGCTCCAATAAGACCCTACCCATAGCCCAAAACCCACATCATGAAATTGAACACAGAAACTTTTAACAATAACAAGTTTAGTGAATAAACCTCTTGTGTACCCAAGATGTCACTTGACAAATAATCAATAAATAATAACGCTGAGGTCATTCCATCTTACTTCAAATCGTAAACTGATTATATGGTAAACAACACTTCATTGGGAACATCATCTGCCACACATGTGAAAATTCTGGAAAAAGGAAGTGGTTTGCAAATTCCTCCATTGATGAAATAATTACTAAACATGCAACGTCATTTCAGATTTTTTGTGTGGTGATGTCAGATGGTAATATATGAAACTGGAGCCGTAAACATTGAAGAAACTATGCACACTCTCATTCAATCAGAGGGCAAGGATATTAGTTTTATTGGAACATTTAATATTCATGTCCAAGATGGAAACAAAATGGAACATGTATAAATTTATTAGTATTATTATATTGATTTTTTTTTACTATTTCAGATTTATTGTGCCTCTAAGTTACTGTTTTGTGATCATATTTTCAATGGATATGGTAATGCTAAGAAAGATTTTAAAAAGCAGATTATGAAATGTAAATTCGATTCTTTCAAAGACTTTTCACTTCCAAACAACTTTCGGTTTAGGTATGTATCAACAATGATTAGTAACCAAATCAAATTTCCATTTGAGAGGGATTTTTTTTATTTCAAATATGATCCACATCACTTTTGTGTCCTAATCAGGATGCTGTGTCCAATTAGTTTATTCCTCTGCATACTGATGTCAAAATTCTTAAATTTCAAGTACAAATTTTTTCCAATAATGCAAACAAGACTGGGTTGGTTAAATTCCTAGTTGAATTACGAGGAAAAATTACAGAGGTAAATCAAATCAGGAATGTGCATTGCATAAAGGTACAGTACCATGAACCAGAGATGGAAGTTTTCCAGAATTTAATGGAATTCAATAATTTTTGTTTGTAATTCCGTATCATAAACTTATCATCAGCATTCTGAATTTTGACACAACCTGAACAATGATACAGCCTCTACATTTTTTCATAGTTTTGATTTTTTGTCAGTAGGTCCAAGGTTGTTGAGTATTTGACATAAGTATCCAGTCTTTTCTCTCATGTAACCTTCCATTTGTGCGAATGGCAGACACACAAGTCTCTGGAATACCCCAGTCTAACCTCTAATCACTCCTGGGTGAAGTCAAGTGCATATTATGTATCCTTCATCATTAATTACACAATACATTCCAATTTTGAGATTATGCTTATTACTGTCTCATTTTGTGGAAACATTTAGATACCTGTTTTATTTTGGGGGGGGGGGGGGGGGTTATGGGTGTGGCACAAAGCCAAAGTATTTGAAAATAAACTTTGAGCAGTTTAGTTTGAATGTGGACTTATTGCCACATGCTTGATCTCAAATTCAGGGATGGAAGGAATATAGGAAATATAGCTTAATGTTAACTTCAGACACAGCTGATCAATGCATGTGTTTGGTATTCCTCACCTTCCCATGCACAATCTTCACACTATCTCTTCTAATCTGTCTTCTAGGTCTGAAGATTAATTAATTTTGTCCTGAGCAGAGAAAAATACAAGGCTGCCTTCATGGCAGTTCTACTTCATTTCATTCCATACCTGTCTGCCAGTCAGAGTGGCACTGGTTTGCAATCCCTTCAACCCATGCAGCCCACCCCATTATCACATCTTTGTCCAAACCCAAAAGTCATTTTGTCCAAAATGATCAAATGTTATATCTATTAGCATTAGGCATTTTATCAAATAGCATCAGACAAAAAACCCCAAATGTTTTGTACTGAAAATCAGATATTTTGTCGTAGACGATTTGGCATGGACACCTTCCAATTGGGGAGTCATAATCTAGGTGTTTGAGGCAACAAAGAATAATAAACTTGTGTGGGGATTTTTCTAATTATACCCCCCGCAAACAAAGTTTGGGGGGGTATATAGGAATCACCCTGTCCGTCTGTCTGTCCATCTGTCCATCCATCGTAAGCGCAACTCCTCCTAAACCATTTGAAGAATTTTCATGAAACTTTACACAATGGAAGAACTCCATATTGCAATGTGCATGAAGCAATATGATTCCGTTCTGACATTTCCAAGGGGAGATAATCTGCAAGTCTGACAATCCTTGGAAGCGCAACTCCTCCTAAACCGTTTGAACAATTTTCATGAAACTTTACACAATGGAAGAACTCCATATGAAGATGTGCATGAAGCAATATAATTCCGTTCTGACATTTCCAAGGGGAGATAATCTAACTTATGCTGTCTGTCCATACTTGTAAGCGCAACTCCTCCTAAACCGTTTGCAGAATTTTCATGAAACTTTACACAATGGAAGAACTCCATATGAAGATGTGCATGAAGCAATATAATTCCGTTCTGACATTTCCAAGGGGAGATAATCTAACTTATACCGTCTGTCCATCCTTGTAAGCGCAACTCCTCCTAAACCATTTGAAGAATTTTCATGAAACTTTACACGATGGAAGAACTCCATATGAAGATGTGCATGAAGCAATATAATTCCGATCTGACATTTCCAAGGGGAGATAATCCAACTTATACATTTCGGGGGGGGGGGGGGGGGGGGGGGGGTATCACTTTGTGAGTTTGCTTACAGTACCTCTAGTTAGTACTGGCTGAATGTGGCTGTAATTGTAGGAGGGGGGTTGAAGAACACAAGCACACTTCTAGCCAACAGTCTTTTAATACTGGGGTACATTGCCTGAAATTTGCTTGTGGCTTCAGTACAAACTTGATCTGTTAATTGTATGTGGGTTTTTGAATAAATTCCTGTTAACTGATTAAAAAATCTTGGGATCTATCAAAGAATTGTTTTGACTTCCACAAAACTCCCCACATTTATAGACCTTTGTGACCACAGTACATCCAGTACCAGCATTTAGTCTTTTATATCTTGTTTGACAGAGTTCCATGAGCAAAGTCAAACAAGATATAATAAAATACATACATCATTTAAGACTGGAATACAGGATAATTTACTTCTGTTAATTTAATCTTTTCCCCTGCCAAAATGGCTATTCAACTGAGAGGATGTGACTTATTTTATTTTGCTGATATATTTCACACTCATCTTTAGTTTTACAAGTGCTAAAATTTGTCTTGCTTTATTTACATTTACAACAGACTGTATATGTTTCAGTTATTTGCTCATGCATATTTCTTCAACCCATGGGAACCCCACAAAGTGGAACAGTTTTTTTTCACTGAGATAAACAAAATCTGTTTTACAGGGTAAATAGAACCCTGTAATCAATTCCTGATGTGGAAGTTCTCTAAGGATAGCAGCACTGGTATAAACAGTTGCCTAAATCTGACTTTATATAATCATTATATAGCTGTGGATGCTGAAAGTGATTTTAAACACCTTTAAATAAACAAACAAATAAATATGATTTTGTCTTCATGAAGGTTCATATCAACGTCAATGAACACAACTGTATATTCAGAGGTGAGCTGTTTAACAACTATTGTTAGGTGCTTGTCTTGTTGGTCCTGACCTTTTCGGGGTGTTTAAAATTTCAAGCCTGAAGCTATCGATTAGTTATTATCCCCCACCAAAACTAAGTTTGCAGGGAATATAGAATAGGGCCTGTCCATCCGTTTGTTTGTCCCATCCATCTTTCTGTCTGTCCATCCATCCATCCATCCATTCATCCATCCATCCATCCATCCATCCATCCATCCATCCATCCATCCATCCAGCCATCCCTCCATGTGTCTATTAGTCTGTAATAACTTTGGACCTTCATATCTAAGTCAGTGGATGTTGGATTTAAATGGTCTTTGGTATGCTGACAGACCACCATGGGGGAAAGGATATTCACAAGTTTTTGTTTTCTAGAGTTATGAGCCTTTTTCCTACTTAGAAACCCTTCAACTTAGAAAAAAACCTTGGCTGAGGATACGATGGCATTGCACCTTTTAATTTACAAACAGTGTCAAGCAAGTTATACAACTTTAATAATGCCTCTCTTTGGCCCAGTGGCACATGTATGTGTGATGATTTCCATAGTGACAACTTGGTAGCCTCAGTATTCTTGTTGAATACTGTGAAGGGGTCTCTAACTTGCACAGAGTGTGTCTTTCTCTGCACTGGGGGCAGCCATTTTATGTCCCCACCTTATAGGAAAGTACAAATGTGACAAAATCAACCCACAGTTGATACTTCCAGATAGTTTTCAGACACCTTAAGAACTTTCAGATTAATTCCAGGACCTCTGACATGAAAGACCACCCAACACATTTACATTGTTGTTGATTAGAATCATTTCTCTATAGAGCAGTCATTGTCTGAAGACAAATCAATAATCATATAGTTTAATTTTTTTTTCAAGTGTGCCTTATGGTAATCCTGGAATGCGATCAGCTTGGGGTGGAGAAATTGGTGCCTTGAACATAGAAACGTGTGGTGGTCCTGGTCTTTCACTAGACTCCGCTCTAGATTCACTCAATATTCATGATACAAATCAAGAGTAAGTATTATATTCAGTCTTATTGAATATTCTATTTTTTCTATTGTGGCTTACAGCATAGATATCATATCACAAGTAATGCAGCACTGAAAAGGAATTAGAGGGGAACTCTGTTGGCTACTGGTTGAAGATCGAATAGATATGGGAAATTGTGCCACTTGAATTATCTGGTAAACCTTCCAAACAGCAGGTGGTGTAAAAGGATGTTTATCTATATATGGGACTCTAACAGCAAGGGAGTTCATGCAGAATTACTCTATTAATAGAGATGTAGATGGGAGACTGAAGCAGGCAAGCAATTTTGTCAGGGGAAGGGTACTCAAGGATTGCAATAGAAACTTGCGAGCTGGACTTTGGGACCAAGAGCTCTTTAGACAGGTTATATAAAAAGAATGTGCCAACTTTTGAGGAGTACCTTTATGGATTGTTTGGGGATGGGGGCGGGGGGGGGCATTTGTTGTTCAAAGTGAGATCCAAGTTATTGGAGTTAAGGGGGAGAATTGAGAAAGGTGAGGAAAAAGCATACCAAATGTGCAGCTTAGGATTAACGGAGAACATTTCATTTTTGATTTTTGAACACCCCAAATATTTGCCTAGTAGAACAAAACTAATGGAAGAATGGGATGAAAACATAAAGGATAAGTGGATGAGGAATAACATTAGGGAAAAAATAATTTAGCACTCTACCAGTTATATTTTACAGCCTAAATTCCAGCCTTTGATTTCATGTATTATTACTTTTTCATGAGCTGGGTACCAGCATGCGTTTCAAGATAATCAAACATTATAAAGTTGGTGTTCTGTTGGTTTCCACTCATATCTTAGGTTCTTTTGTTGGTTGCAGGGACATGACTGGGAATTACAGCTGAACCACATGTCTTTTTTCTGAATGAAAGCAATGAAAAATGTTGAACCCTTAAAGGCCAGGAGTTTTCTATACATTTTTAATTCACTTGGGCAGTGTGAATCCAGTTGTTTCGAGGAAAGTTTGGCAGTAATAAAGCCAGCCAGAGCTTGCCTAGAAACAGTAGCCAAGGTGCTTGGAATGTAACTTGTATGTTTATCCAAAGACTACATGTTGGGGTACCTTTTTTGTGGCAGTGAAAAGTTCTCAAATTAAATTTCAACATATTTTATTCAGTTTAATGTGGAACAAGTGCTAGAAGCCACTATGATACTGGAAAGTGATGGACTTGACTGAAAAGTAAAATGATGATGATGTTTTTTTTTGTTGCAGTAAGCAGAGGATTCTATAATTTCTTATTTACATTAACTGTGTGAGGGAATGTTTTGTTGATCTTACACATTTTTGTAGAGGGTGATTCAGTATTTGACCACACACTGGGTGGGCCTTTCTATACCTCTACCACTTTCTCTCTTGTCTGGTGGAAACTTCAGTGATCCTAAAAATCAAAATACAGTGCATGGATGAAGATGGTGGAATACCCAGTGTTTCTTGAATTATATGTTTGCATGGGTCTATAAGTTTCTTTTGGACCAGCCATTAACTAGTTGAATGCTGGAAGCACATATTTGAACTCCTTTCAAAAGTCATGGTCCTCCAATTGAAAGAGTTTATATTCTATGGATATGCTTCATATTATCTTGAGAGAGGAATTATATTGTTTATGGCTTTGTCTTGTTGCAGTTTATTGGCAAACCCCTGTGAACAAATTCTGATGACAAAATCAATTTTGCCCTCAGATAAGGATATGGATAGATATCCACATGGTGGGTGACAATGTAACAGATTACCTTAATATTTTACCTCTTAGAAGTATCTGAGAATTTCTTTGGTTTTAAAATGCCACATGCAAGCTGCACATAAATTGTATATGGCCATTAAAAAAGCTTTTTACGGTCGGCAGTCAAGAGACCCATCCCCTTTGTTTATCGATCTTTCAAAATGTCGGCAGACCATAACCACTTCCTGTAAAACAAGAATTTATTATGTATCACAGTTGCTATTATGTTGTATAGAAAAAGTAGTCAGTAATAATGATATATTTGTTGGACATTTTGTAAGTGACCTAATATGGTTCATACTGTGTAGGTTAATTATTACATATTACGTCCCTAATATGTATAGCAAATATTAATACACCAGCCAGATAGATTAACCAATCAATGAATGTTCATAACTAGTGACCGGGGTCTGAGGAATACCCGGACAATAATGGTCAACAGCACCCCTGTTTTAATTCAGTTTACTGACACTGATGGTATATTAATTGTCACTGTCTGCCATTTTGGTAAAAAATAGTCTGAATTTCGGCTAATTGGCACTTGAGAAAATTTGTTTTCGGGTAAAAGCTTCAGAAAGAATGCCAAATTATAAATGCACCAAAAATGTTGGAGGTAATAAATCAGCAATTAGGATTTATCTTCGTGATCAATGAAATGTTAGATTACTCCACATGAATTTCATTGCCAATCATCTGCTTTTATAAACAAATGAATGCAGATTGGAAAATTTAAAGAAAGCATGAAACGGTTTGCAAACACTTCGGCTGGAGTAATAAATAGTAAATAAAAGACCAGTATTAGACTAAATCCTTGCCTAATATTCCTCTCACTTCACCTTTTATGACCCTGTATCCACCAACTATTTGTCCCATAACTTATAATATGCTGTTAATTAACATACTGTTGTAAAGGGTTTAAAGAACCATTTCCATCAATATTGCATTCAACAGTTTATCATTACTGGGTTTTATGGGTCCATGATAGCACTTTAACTTTAAAATTAGAATTTCCTGTCCATTGAATCTGCTTCAAAGTAGGACCTTCTTGCAAACTGTCATGGAAAATCCTTGAAAAACATATTTTGGTTATACACAGTTTATCTTATATGGGAATACAATGTCATTCTTCCAGGCAAACCTACACTTAAAACAAAATATGCAAAAACTTCAGGATGCAGAAAACATCAAGTATCCAATATAATGCATAATGAAAAAAATTGAAATGAATAAGACAGTGGTATCATTTGTATAGCTCAGGTTTCAGTGAAAGATGGTTGGATGTAATTTGTACATTTATTCAAGTGGTACTTGTGGTATTGCATTAAAACACATTCAGTGTGGGTTTGTTTACCCAAGTTGACATTTTTTCATGAAACTTTGTAATTGTTTTGTTGCCTCATTTTTCTCAAAATGTCTACTTATAAGCTATGGTATTTATGAATTTTTCTTGTGTGAATTGCATTTTTTTATCCAATGAAGTTATACTTGAAGCTGACTCTGATCATTGGGAAGCTCTCAGATGGAGCTTCCCAAGAATCTATGTTAGTGCATGTATTATTGGTTTGGAATAAATGAATAAAAATTGTCAATTGGTATGTATACAAACATCAGAGGTGGTTAATCCTCTGCACGTTGATTTAAAAATACAGAAATTTCAACTAGCAATTTTTTTCCATAATGCAACTAGAAATTTAATCAATTAAATCTTGTTTGAAAAGTTCTATGAGCTATGTCAAGCAGTATTGAAGTGCTTAAATTCACAGTTGCATAAACTCTTTGCCTAACAAATTGCTTATATCTGCCATTTAATTTAAAAATTGAGCAGTTGAAAAATGTTTGTATTTTTACACTATAACCCAATGGCCCAGACTAGCTGGCTGCTAACTCGAAGTTATCAAGGGACAAACACAAATTTTGAAACCCCCAATCCCCAAAATTTGCTTGCAAAACCGAAAATTAAAAGTCCTATCTGGCCCTCCATACATTTACTCTCCATGCATGCGCAGCCTTCGAAAAGTGACCGGAATTGGCGACAACATCAATCTTTGTTTGGCCCTAAAGTCAGTGCTTTAAAATCTCCTTTTTTGGGGATGCCAGACACAAATCAATGCAAGAATTGGTGGATTCAAGGCTGTTATTGGATGAAGGAAGTGTTCAATGGTGGTTTTAGATGTTCAGGGCTGTAAATTTTTATACTGTACCAATGACCCAGACATAGCTGGTGCTAACTCTTAAAATATAGGGCCAAACACAAATTTTGCCCCCCAATCCCCAAAATTTGCATCTAAAACTAAAGAAAACATGTCCTGAAAGGCCCTCCACACTTCGCCCCTACTGCGCATGCGCAGTGTCAAGGACGTTCCGAAATTGGCGCCATTTATCATTCTAAGTTTGGCCCTTTATCAGTTAACATCTGACTGATCTTTGTGCTTTTAAATCTCAGTTTAAATGATGCCAGACACATAAATATTAGTGAAATGGTGATTCTAAGGAGGATAGAAAAGGAGGAGAGGAAAAGAATGTGTGACAGAATATTATCAGGGCTGTAACTTAAAATTTTTTAATGAAATTATGTTAAGTTACCTATTTTCAAGGCAGCAGCCATTTTGTTGTCATTCTGATTATTTAGTTACACTGTTTTTTCAAGTGTTTTTCCTCTCTCCCTGTCCTTTAAGTTCCCCCTTGCTATTCTCCCATGCTTTTGGCATAGTTTCTGTAATTATTATTACTAAAGTTTCTTGGGAGTTTTAGCTGTATAACAGAATGAATTCTGTTCTTTCCCCATGTTTACGTCTTCACCTACGGGTGGTTAGGCATTGTGTTCTGCATCTACCATCTGATGTTCTGCAGTTTCTTCCCTGGAAGTCTCTGTTTTGCATCAGATGGTGTATTTTTGGTAACTGATTTCGGGCCTGGGTGCCTGGAGTCTTATTTTAGTGTTTTTACACTCATTGTTTACATTTACAACAGCCCTCTGTGTGAGGGGGGATTTCTAAATAATAATATCTTTATGTTATTTTAATCATAACTAGATACATTATTATTGTTCGTAAGTGTTGAATAAATTGTTTAAAATATTTTTAAAATTTTTGTCCACACTTAGGCTTGGGATCCATTGGGGCTCAACGTTACTTTTCAGAAACTTGGGCTGTTCTGAAAAAAAATATTTTTTCAAAATATTTTGATTTCAATTATTTTTTCTATATTAATGGATCATATTATTATTATGTATTTTGATTGCCAGGGGTTAGTGCGAGTACCAGGACTTGTTTTCTTTTCACATTGAAAGGATATTGATCAATTGCTTTAAGAGGAAGTCTTCATCTGACCTTATTATCATTCTATATGTGGTCAGTGTACTCGCATTAACTCCTGTTCTGTATCGTATGATTTCGATGACAATATGGGAAGCGTATGTCACGGTATGTTGTTGGGGATTTGGACACTCCGGTCCTTTCCCCGCAGGGTCACTCTACTTTATCAATTTCTATTTCAGACGATCAAGATTAGGGTGATGTATCTGTGATGTCTTCCAACAGTGTGCCTCCGTCGTCACAATTAATGAAGGGCTAGCGGAAAAGTGCTCATGTAATACGCCAATTGCCTAAGAGGACCCTAGTAGGTTCGACGGCCTTTGACGTCCGCTAGCTCGCCCGGTGTAGCGTCCATTCACCGAATGGTTCGGCAGCCGGGTTCGTCCGTTGCGGTCTAGAAGGAATTTTGGGGTGATGCGAGCACTATAAAAGTAACTTAATGCACACCCAGTGACGGCGGATCGGAGGGAGAACGGAGGAAGCCTTTTAGTCCGGTTCATAGCTCGTTCCGGTCCATCCGGACGGCAAGCGAGAGAGGCCCCTCTCTCGTTCAACAACATCTGGCCCCAGATGTTGTGGTACAAATGTGTAGTTAGCGGAGCATACGTCCGTCGCTCGGGACGCTCCGTTGTATAGGCAGTCCGCTGAGACTGCTAAGGCTTCCTCTTCTCGTCAGCGCACACGACCGCACCTTGGCTGCGTGACCGCCGATATATTACCAGCTTCGCCGATCAAGGATTCTTCGGCGACCAGGTCACACCATCCGGCAGCCAGGGATTCGAGACCGATGGACTCCGGACGTTCGCATAGGAAAAGTATGCGGGAGCCATCTGATGCGGAGCTGCCCTCGGCGAAGCAGCGATAGACTGCGCCTCCGCAGGTCTCGACGCCGGACATTCTTGTGCACATAGCACAGCTTATCGCAGCATCCCAGCAGCCGACAGAAACGGTGTCGGATCGAGAATTATCCGACAGCGCTGGGTCGGTAGCCGGGGACTCGAGGCCTGCAGACTCCGGACGTTCGCATAGGAAGTGTGCGGGAGTCAACGTACACGGAGCTTCCAGCGCCAATGCATCGTAAGTCCGCTACTGCACAGGCCTCGGGAACGGATGTGCTTTCCTTAATAGCACAGTTTATCGCAGCATCCCAGCATCAACTGAATCTGTCGCATATATTTTATCCGACGATGCTGGGTCGGGACGCTCCGCGGAAGCGGGTACGGACGTCCGAAAGTTTCATCCGGTCCGATGGGATACCGAAAGGGATTCGGTGGATTTCAAGCTTTCCCTTTCGGAACAACATATGCTGCGATGCCGGATAAGAAACTGATAGCGTCGGTGGACTTAGAAATTTTTGGTTCGGTTCAGGGACATCGTCCCTCAGTTCCGACATAGTCCAATAATGTCACACAAACTTTCGAATTATTGAACGACGCTATATATATTATTATTTTATGCTTGCTATCCAAGCATTTCTGGTTTCTTGTTCGAAGAGTTGTGGAGATGTCTTTCAAAAGTGTGCCTCTGTCGTCATAGTTAATGAAGAGTTAGCGGCAATAAGTGCTCATGGAATATGTCTATCGCTTACGGAGTGACATTCGCTATCTCACCCGGTGTAGCGTACATTCATCGAATGGTTCGGCTGCCGGGTTCGTCCGTTGCGGTCTAGGAAGGAGATTTGGGTGATGCGAGCACTTTAATTACTTTAGTACTCACCCAGTGACGACAGATTGAGGACAGATCGGAGGAAGCCAACAACATAGGGGACCGCATGTTGTGGTTCAGATATTTTACATTCGGAGCATATGTCCGTTGCTCGGGACGCTCCGTTATATTGACAGTCCGAGAGACTGTCTTTAATGCTTCCTCATCCTCACAGCAGGGCACACGATCGCACATTGGCTACGTGACCTCGAGTATCCGATCAGTTTCGGCATTCAGTGATTCCACAGCGAATAGGTCGCGCCATCCGGTAGCCAAGGGACACGAGGCCTATACACTCCGTTCGCTCGCATATTGGAAGTATGCACGGGGTAACGATCTCGTAGCTTCCTGCGGCAATGCATCGTAAGACCGCTGCTCCTCAGGCCTCAGTGACGGACGTGCTATCCGAGTTAGCACAGTTGTTTCGCAGCATCCCAGCAATTGACGGTTTCTCGGTCGAATCAGGAATTATCCGACGGCGCTGGGTCGGTGCGGTCCGCGGTTGCATCAAGCTACGGACGACCGAACGCTTTATAGGGTCCGACAGAATGGCGAAAGGGATTCGAAAGATTTCGAGTTTTCCCTTTAGTAGTATCGGAAGATGCATTTCATATCTTCTGGCATTTCTTCCAGTGATTATTTTTCGGACTTCATTGCTGCGATCTTGGATAAGAGACTTATAGCGTCATTGGACTCGGATTTTTCGATCGGTACAGGGACTTTGTCCCTGACTTACCGACACAGTCCAATATTGTCATTACAACATGTGTTTTATTTTTCGACGCTATATATTTATATATATATACAAGCCTGCTAATAAGCATGATAGTTTAGTTTCTTGTCCACGTGGCTCATTTCTGCCATTTTATCTTTTTTACATATAGTTTATTTTGGCAGAGCAGGGCATACCGAGAGTTCATATGCGTCTAGACGGTGTGATTAAAGACTGCATATATTCTTTTCGCCGTTACGTCTTTTCCAATTTCAATGTTGGGAACGACATTATGTATAGTAGACTTAACTTAGACGCTTTATTATACGTAATCCGCCTTACTGAGGCGTTATCATTACGTCTTCAAGAAAAGATTTACGAGATATTATTCTCAATGTAATTTCTTTTGAGGGCAGTAGTTTGTTCACGTATAACTCCGCCCTTCAGTGGCTGATTGGAGTTGGTTAGACGTGATGCAGCCCTAGCTACATCCACGCGTGGATAGTAGGTTAAGAACTCTCTCAGAGTCGCTTCGTTCTCGGAGGAGCTTCTCTTCGACGGCAACTTTCCGGCAATCCATGAATTGCTTGATTTATACATTCTCTTGTCTATCTAGTGTTACAAGAGATTCAGACTGGGGCAAACATTCGGTGGTTGACTCAGAGAGTGCCGCCGCAGTTGCCGGACCCGAGTGTGGCTGTTATGACGGTTGCCAGTCAAACAGATTGGGATATATACTGATCCCTACGGATTCGAAGTGCCAGGGTCTTTGGGTTCCGCAGTCTTTTAACTATCAGTTTAACTTCCGCGGAATAATGTTTTTTAGGCTTGCTTTATGTCATTGCATGAACATTATTCAGAAACGCATGCCCAAATTCCTGTCCTTTAATTCGACAGTAGTGGCGTATCTCCGGAACCAGGGAGGCACTCTTTCGTTTCCGTTATTCAATTTAATGGAAAGAATCCGTCTGTTGGTTATACTACACCAAGTTCAGTTTTGGTCCGTCATATTCTGGGTCGTCTGATTGTTTTATCGCACTCCCGTTCTCTTACGGGTCGCTTGTTGCTGTCAGAATGGACTCTCAACAAACAAGTATTTAATCAGATTTGCTATCTATGGGAGCGCCCAATGATGTTTTATTTATGACACAGCTTGCTAATCAATTGCAGACGTATGTGTTGGCTTGTCCAGATCTCTGAGCTAATACTGTTAACGCTCTATTGATCTATAGGACGGAATGATAGGATACGCGTATCCTCCGGCGCTGTTGCAGGTATTGCTAAGATAAACAACCACAATACATTTCTGTTGATAGCATCTCTATCTTCACAGAGATCATGAGTAATTTACTCTCTTGTCTACTGTGGATCTTAACGTGAAATCTTCCTCTATGTGAGGATCTTTTTTCACTGGGTAAATCGTGTCATCTTTATCACAACCAGCAAGGTCGCAACCTTCATGTATTCCGTTGTGTGGTCCATATTGCATTGTAAGCACTGTACTGGACGAGCTTTGGACGCGATTTCTTACTATAGGAGATCCTCTTCTTCGCTATTCTATGCGACTAAAGTGGAGGCTCTTCCGTCGTGGTGTAGGGATCATTATGTTCATATGGTTGATCCCTCCATACTACTCATTGCTATTTTTTAGTATACTTGTTTCACAAGATCTACTGCAGCCTGTTGTTATTTAGGTTATAGGTTTATGTTACCTCATACCTATGCACTCTACGATAGTTTACATTTGAGTCTTTTGTCTCTTTATCTAAGTCAGTTAGTAACTTTTTGATAAATAGACTTAGAATCTTTAGATTAAATTCCTATACGGATTTTAACTTCGGTTCTTATTTAGCTAAGTAATCATTTGAGCCTCTGGAAACAGTAGTTTTCAAATTCTGACCTTTTAGACAGTAATTCTGTTGGTTTCTCTTTTACTGTAGAGTCAGTGAGTTTCATGCACTATCGATGGATGATTTTCACTTTCATAGTTTCGGAATCAATACTTCCGTTACTATTTAGGTTGGATTGTTGCATAAGAGTTAGGCTCCTATTATCCGGAACCTATTATTTTAAGGTCCTTCCGTCTTCGTATGGGCATAGGCCTTTACTCTTTCCGGGTACAGTTTATGTATTTGTAAACAGATATCTGTTTATTACAAGGGCGTAAGCTTCTTCTGTCTTTGATGTCTAGTAGAAGGACGTTACGCTCCATTTTATTGTTAATGGATTCTATTAACTAGCGTACTGCTTATGGTATATCATTGGCTTAGCAGTTGTGCTTAAGATTTCGGCTCATGAAGTAAGAGTTCTTCTACTTCTTGGGCTTACATTAATAGTGTTGCTATTATAGATTTTTGAAGACTGCTCATTGCGCTCAGCCATCCATTCATGAATTTTATCTCAGAAATATCGAGTCCATTTCTGGAGGCCTCTATTGTTAGGTCTATTCTCTACTGCTCAGAATGTCATTCACTTAACAGTTGCTACTATAGCTAGGTAGGCTGTCTGTTTCGGCAGTGTCTCCGTTCGGCTGCCCTCTTCGCTCTGGGCTATTTGACCCAGGGCAAGAAAAAGGGGGGGGGGGGGGGGGGGGGGAGGGTGTTCCCTTGGGTCACCTGTTTTTTACTATGAAAACAAGGGGATACCTCCTCCGGAGTTAGTAATTCTGAGCTGTTATTGGGATGGTTGTTTAGTGAGAAGTTTAAGTTTATAAAATTCATTCAAGTCTTAGTTTTTAAAGTATAGCTTTTGAATATTGCATATGTCAACGGACATGATTATGCAATTCTCACACACTTTTAGGAGTATAAGAGTCTCTATTCTCTAGACTTACTTTATTATTGGCTTACTTTAAAAATTATTAGTGTAAGGATTATTGGATATTAATAGAGTACATGGATGTATGAAGCTCAATTTTTGTAAGGTGTTGTATCTTTCTAATTTATCATAAATAAGAAAGATACATGTAAGGCCTATTACTTCTTTCCCCTACAGGGGATGACTCTATTTTATTTTATTGAGCGTATTCCATCTTGCTCTATGTCCTTGGCCCTCCAGCCTTTTTACTATTCAGCTATGTCTGGGTCATTGGTACAGTATAAAAATGTTAAAAAATTTATAGTAATTTATATATTTTTTATACTTACCAATGACCCAGACGGGGATGGCCCTCCCAGGAGTTGGGAACTCTTGCCTCCCCGCTGAGTACATAGCGCTTACCAGGCACTGGTTATTAGAATGATAAATGGCGCCAATTTCGGAACGTCCTTGACACTGCGCATGCGCAGTAGGGGCGAAGTGTGGAGGGCCTTTCAGGACATGTTTTCTTTAGTTTTAGATGCAAATTTTGGGGATTGGGGTGCAAAATTTGTGTTTGGCCCTATATTTTAAGAGTTAGCACCAGCTATGTCTGGGTCATTGGTAAGTATAAAAAATATATAAATTACTATAAATTTTTTAACTTTTATAATATTTATAAAATTATTTTATGTTTCCCAATTTCAGGACATACACCTGATGTCATCATTTTTGTTAATGATTATTCCACTGTTTGTTAAATATTCCTTCCTATCCTTCCATGTACCCTTCCTGTTAAACTCTCAAGCTTTTTGGCTATTTTTTATTGAAATTTTGTATTAAATTTCTTGGGAGTTGAACATGTATTACAGAATATTTATTCTGTTTTTCCCCAGGGTTACGTCCTTACCCTAGGGGTGTTAGGTCGTTTAGTCTTGCATCTTCTATCCGATGTATCGTTTTTTCTTCGTATGAAGATCTAGCTTTGCATCTGGTAGCATTTAAATTGGTTCTGACTTTGGGCCTTTTTGTGTGCCTGATGTCTTGTTTACATTGACATTGTTTTCATTGACAACATCCTCATATATAGGTAGTTTTTTTTATATATTCTGTTCCTGTAGAATTACTGTAGGATACATGGATTATTATTCCGGTTGTGTAGCTCAAATAATTAGCTCAACTTTGGCGAACCCAAATTTGAGGTATTGTCATGGCCCGTTGTCCATCTGTCCGTCCATACACATGGCTCGGGCTAGAGGCCGTATTTATGAACTGATCTTTACAAAACTTCTTGGGTACCTTTGTTATCACCGTGAGATGAGAACGAGTGTTTTGGGGTTTGGTCCGAAATTTAAGACAGCCACTGGCAGCCATTTTATACCAAAATTAGGTGCAATCAGATTTTTGTGCAGAACTTCCATATGAAAGCTCCGATTTGAATATTTTTTTTTGTATGAATATTTAGTACCATGGGATACATAACATATAAAACAGGTTTTTTTCTCGTGGGTAAATTATGCAAATTAGACTAACTTTGATTTATTTAGTGTTACTTTCAGCAAAGTAAGTGCAAATGCCAATACGGCTCGGGCTAGAGGCTGTATTTTGAACCGATCTTTATGAAACTTTTTGGGTACTTTTGTTATCACCGTGGGACGAGAACAAGTGTTTTTGAGTCCAGTCTGAAATTCAAGATGGCCTCTGGCAGCCATTTTGTACAGAATTAGGTGCAATCAGATTTTTGCACAGAACTTCCATATGAAAGCGGTGATTTGAATAATTTTATGTGTGAATGTTTAGTACCATGGGATACATCACATATAATACAGGTTTTTTTCTCGTGCATAAATTATGCCAATTAGACTAACTTTGATCTATTTAATGTTACTTTCAGCACTGTAACTGCAAATGCCAATACGGCTCGGGCTAGAGGCCGTATTTATAAACTGATCTTTACGAAACTTCTTGGGTACCTTTGTTATCACCTTGGGACGAGAACGAGTGTTTTGGGGTGCAGTCCGAAATTCAAGATGGCTGCTGGCGGCCATTTTGAACCAAAATTATTGCAATCAGTTTTTTGTACAGAACTTTTGTATGAAAGTTCTGATTTGAATCAATTTCTGTATGAATGTTTAGTAAAATGGAATACATCACATACAGTACGGGTTTTTTTCTCGTGCAGAAATTATGCAAATTAGATGAATTTTGATTTATTTAGTGCTACTTATACACCAGGGCTCGCCTTGAGTAAAATGGTCGGGGCCTAAAAAAAGTGCCCCACATATTGAGGTCGGGGCCTTTTCGGGGCTGATTTTCCATTTTTTCTATTATTGTTAGTGCTTTTTTGTGGAAAATGTCGGGGCTTGAAAAAAAGCCCCCAGCAAGTGCTCCTCGGGGCTGATCTCGGGGCCTGGGCTGATCAGCCCCGACTCAAGGCAAGCCCTGTTATACACTATAAGTGCACATGTCAATACAGCTCAGGCTAGAGTCTGTATTTGTGAACTAATCTTCACAAAACTTCTTGGGGTACCTTTGTTATCACCTTGTGACAGGAACGAGTGTTTTTGGGTGCCTTTGTTATCACTGTGCTTTGAGAACAAATATTTTTGGGTTCAGTCAGACCCACTCTAGGACTCAAAGATTTCTTTTCTAGTTTGGCATCTAACTGTCGCCCACCTTTACAATACTTTATCTATACATTTGTTATAGGCTACGGTCAGCATTTATGTACAGATCGTTACAATATTTTGTTATCAGGTCATTACCTAGATGTTTGTTATTGCTGTGTCACATACTATACATGTACATGTCTTAAACAAGTTGAGCTACAGTGTCAGACACTTTCATTTGGATTTTGTCCACACTTAGGTTCTATCAGGATGCCCTTAGGCTCTTAATGTTCCCTTTGGGAACTTAGGGTTTTTTTAAAAAAAAATATTTGTTTCCAAAAAATATTTTGAATTTAATTTTGATTGCTATTATTCATGTATCTTAATTATATATATATTTTGTTGTGGAGTTTGGAGGACTGATATCGACTTTAGTCGATGCACTTCTGCGGACTCATTCTTTTGTTCATTGAGATGACTGATGTTGGAGTCGGGTGTCGCGGTACGTTGCTGGCAGTGAGGTTCTGAGGCCAGGCCTCTCACCATGTAATAATTCATTTTGTCAGTTTGTATTTCAGAGGAACATGAACATGGTGATGATATTCTGACACCCATCCAAGTGTGCTACCATCATCGCGCTCTGTGGAGCATATAGAGCTAGCTGTAGTGCTCACTATTGCAAGAGTTAAGGCCTTTTGTTAAGGGTTTTAATCTCTTGCAAGCAGCTAGTTCGACCGGTGAAGTGGTACTCTGTCCGTGGGTGCCGTGATGCTGGGTAAGTCCGTTGTGGTCGAAAGAAGTGGATGTGGGTAGAGTGAGCACTTTAATATAAATAGCTCACCCAGCGACAACGGAAATAGGGAGGAAGTCAGCAAGCTCTTGTACTTGCCGAGGTCTGATAGACCGTATGCGGGAGAGGCCCTCTCTAATCTAGCAACATCTGGGGCCAGATGTTGTTTTGAGAAACTTGCATAAGCCGGAGCATATGTCTGCCCTCCACTCGGGACGCTCTGTTTAGTCTGCAGCCGGGGTCGGCTTTAGTCAAGACTTCCTCCGCTACGTTTCACAAGCCAAAATGAAGTTTTCTGGTTGGAAACTTGCACGAGACAGAGCATATGTCCACCCGCCGCTCGGGATGCTCCGTCTAGTCTGCAGCCAGGGTCGGCTTCGGTCATGGCTTCCTCCGCTACATTATTTAAGCACACACGACTGCATCCTAGCTACCCGACTTCAGATATCCAGCCTGCTGCATGAAGAAGGGAACACTCTTCGCCCGTGAAGTTAGACCATCCAGTAGCTAGGGAGACGAGGCCTCGATCATCGGGACGTCTGGAGAAGGGATCCGTCTCCATCACACCGTCCCAGGAGCAGCAGGCGGCTAAGAAACGGAAGACCGCTGCTCCTCAGGCCTCAAAGACTGACTTGCTGTCCAAATTGCACAGCTGATCTCAGCAAGTGCAGGTGCAGCCTCCCTGCAATCAGAATCTGAGCTGTCGGACGGTGCTGGGTCGGTCCTGTCGTCTGTTCATGCAGATGCAATGGACCAAGGTTAGCAACTGATTCTCTCAGATAGAGAAAGGGATAAGGAAGAGGATTACCCTTCCCTTTTGGAACAGCACATTGTTGGGATGGTTTTCATCCATCAATACTACCTGATTTTGTTCCACCGAATCAGAATGCTGCGATGACAAGAGAGAAACCGCTGGTGTCGTTGGATGCAGACTTTATCCGGACAAAGGAGGAAGTTCTTTCTTTTCCGGTTCAGTCTAGGCAGGTGTCGCAAGCCTTCGGCCATATAGACACCGCCATATTTATCCTCTTGAGTGCGAGGAAGAAGGCGGTTTCTTATCTTCATCTTCCATATACATTCTGTTTTTTAGACCACATTCATTTAAAAACGGTTGGGGAAGTTCCTCTGTGTTTGGATGAGCAGGCCGGGGATCTAGAGGTATCCTTACCTGCATCATTCACTATTCGCTCAGACACAATTGAGATGGCAATTTCTTCAAATAGAGCGAATTTGGACGTTATGTCTTACGCAGATCACCTTACAAGAGCTATGGCGCAACGTCTCAATGGAAAGGAATTTGAGGATGTTTGTACCTCTCTTAGAGTTCTTTCCAGAGCAATTATGTATACCACGTATAACTCCGCCCTAACAGTGGCTAATCTGGAGTTAATGAGACATGATGCTTCCCTTGCGTCGTCATCACTGATAGATGACAAGGTGAAAAACACTCTCCGAGTCGCTCTGGTCTCCAGACATATTATTTTTGACGACTAGCTTCCGTTAGTCTATGAACAAACTACTAAGAAAGCGTCTAGTGCTCTGCTTTTGAAGTTGGCGTATCAATGACCCGCTTCAGCAGACAAGAGTAAAGGAGGACATTCCAGACAAAAATCGTGAAAAGGAAACTCCTCACGAGGGTACAAGAAACCCTATTATAATTACTCTGTAGGTCGTCAGTATAGCATTTCGGGAAAGGGGCGTAGGTCTGATCGGGACTATCGGTCAAATGCCCCTAGGCCAACGAGACAAGGTTCTTCATGGGGAGGACGTGGTTTCTCCCCCCGTAAGCCTCGCAGGTCATACAGGTGATGGTTAAGACCTCTATTGCTGGCCAGTTGGTGGAAAGTTGTCAGGCTCTGCAAAACTCTGCATAACAGTCACGGAAGATCAGTGGGTGAGAAGTGTAGTCTCGGATGGCTTACGGCTATCATTCCGAGCGAAACCCCCACTGACAAGTTGTCCGCGTTGGACAAATCTTCCATCAGATCCTTGCATAAGAAAGTTTCTCCTAGCGGAGGTACAGGCTCTCTTATCAAAGGAAGCAATAGAGGTCGTCGAGAATCAGGATTCTCAGGGTTTTTACAGTCATCTGATCGTCGTTCCGAAGCCAGACGGCTCGTTCCAACCGGTAATAGAGTTGAGCTGGATAAACAAGCTTATCGTGGCTCCAAAAATAATATATGGAGACCATTCGGTCGGTAAGGGCGAGCGTTCGAGTGAACGACTATGCGGCAAGCATAGATCTAAGGATTTCTTCTTTCATGTCCTGGTACATCTGGCATTCAAAAAGTACCTCTGGTTCGCCATACAAGAGAAGGTGTATCAGTTCAGAGCAAGGTACTTTGGTTTGAACCTGGCTCCCTGGGCATTCACTTGAATGATGAACTTAGTAATGTCATACTTCCGAGCTCATTCGTCTACGGTAAAGTCTGCTTACTTGAACGACCTTCTACAGAGATATGGCAACAGAATTATTCTTCAGAACGATGTTCAGAGTCTGCTTCTATTACTCCGACGTCTCAGTTTCATTGTAAACAAGAAAAAGTCGGATCTAGCTCCGTCCAGGTCGTCTATTCACTTGGGAATGAGCTATGAGACTCGCAACAATCTGGTTCGTCTGCCGTTACCCAGAGCAAAATTATTCAGTTGTTATGCTCGCTTTTGTCTACACTCAGGCGCATTAACAGTGAGGGAATTCATGCGACTGTTGGAGCTGTGCTGAGCAGCTGTGGATCTCATTCCGATGGGCCGTCTGCACGCACGTCCCCTCCAGATATTCTTTACTCAGAACTGGAGTGTGAAGACGCTTTCGCTCGAACCAGTATTGTTTTAACGGACCTAGTAAAACAAAGGGTTCAGATTTGGGCAGATATTCAGTGGTTAACTCGGGGAGTTCCGCTGTAACTGCCGGATCCGGCTTTCACGATTATGATGGATGCAAGTCATACGGGTTGGGGCGTGACCCTAAGTCCCGCAGACTTGAAGTGTCAGGGTCTTTGGGACTCTCGGTTCCAGGAGAAACACATAAACATCAAAGAGATGATGTCAGTATGGCTAGCGCTACATCATTTGATTCACATCCATGTTCAGCTTTTGTCGGTCAACTCGACAGTAGTAGCGTACATCGGGAACCAGGGCGGCACCCATTCATTTCCGTTATGCCAACTGACGGAGAAGATTCTCCTATACGTCATGAATCATCATGTTCAGCTTTCTGTCCATCATATACCGGATTCTCTGAATGTACTAGCACTCTCATGGAATGGTCGCCTGTTGCAATCAGAGTGGACGCTCAACAAGCGAGTATTCGGGCAGATTTGCTGCCAGTGGGATCGCCCCATGATCGATCTGTTTGTGATGCACCGGAACAATCAGTTACTGACGTTCGTGTCGCCATGCCCAGACCATCGAGCATATGCAGTAGACGCTCTGTCAATCTCATGCGAATGAATGCTAGGATATGCGTATCCTCCAATTCCATTGATTCAGTAGATTATGTTAAAGATCAACAGTCTCGTTGTGAAATCCTACTAGTAGCATCTCTGTCATCACAGAAATCTTGGATCAATCTTCTCAGGTGTCCTTTATGGGACATTCCCCGGAAGCTTCCTCCACAAGAGGACCTTTTTTATCAGGGGAAGTATTTGTTCTTCACGTCCTCCTCCGCCCTTAGTGGCATTATGAGTCTGTTAGACATGAGGGAACCATTGCAGTTCCTATATTATGTGATGACTAACAGAAGAACGATTAAGTAATGCAGGTGAGGAGGGTTCGATATGACTTTGAATCCCTCCCCCCCCTCCCCCCCACTCCACCGCCAATGTGTTAAGAGGCGATTACCGGGCAAGACGTAGTTTTCTTCCTGTAAGCGTCGTATGAGTTTAAGTACATACATGCATTTCATGACTTCTCGATTGGTAGCTGGGTTGTGTTCTCTAGCAACCTCATGGGCACATGCACTTTTTACTTGGTTGGTTTCCTGTGGTTGTTCGTCTATATGTCATATACGAGCATATGATTCATCATCAATAAATGCTCGTCTTTGGGTACCTCGGGCTGTCTAGTCAGTTAACTGATATTCAGATGATTACATGTGGGATTTCAATGCTCATGCGCATAATAAACAAATTATTAGGTAGACGCATCATTGTATGGACCTTAGAAATATGAATTATTTCGGGGGCAGTCCCATGTCGAGTCCGTTAATCATAGCTTGTTCCATTTCTAGATCCAGGTTCGATTAGTGTTGGTACCCAATTGAATACACCTTGTCTTACACTCTCGTATATTCGCACGTTTCTAGATTCATAGATATCGGATAGTACACGCAGGGGAGTGTTATTACTGGAATTTATTGTACACCTGAATGGGGTCACCTGTGGGTTACCTCGGAAGTGTGTTTACTCTCCAGAGATCATCCATTGTGATTCTATTGGACATGTGTATGTTATATATTATATCACGGGTTTTCGACCTATCTGCGTATGCCGACTCCGGTATACATTACAGGTGGGTGATATTAATTACTGGGATCGCCGCTATAGCCTTAGCTTCTGAAGTGGCATTAAGCATCAATTTATTAATAATAATTAATACCTGAGTGCCTGTTCAACAAAAATTTATATTGTTTTTTGGTACCACTTTTACTGAGTCCAGAGCGCTCCCCTCTTTCTTTTTGAAAAAAATTTCTTCAAAAGTGGGGAGGAGGGGGGGGGGGGGGATTTTTTACCTCTCCTCCGGGTTGATAAGTATGTAACTATGAGTGAAGCTGTTTTGTCTGTAGGTATATCCTGCATACAGCTTGGATTTTATTGTATATGGCGTATGTTTGTGGGGGATATTCTCTCATTCTCAAATAAGCCATCCTAATTTTTGGGGCTTAGTCCAGGCTACCCTTAAAAATTGGGAACTTGTTACATCCAAATTAGCATAGTCTTCATGCTAAGAATATGGAATTACTTGAACTGGGCTCCTTTTTTATGATATGTCTTCTCTATTACTGTATAGAGAGACAGACATGTAATTCCAAATAATTTTTATTTCCTTTCACCTTGGAGTACATGATTGGAACTATGTTGATCTACTAATTCTGAAGTCCTAGGCCCTCCGCCTTTTTACGATTCAGCTAGTCTGGGCCATTGGGTTATAGTGTAAAAATATTATAAATTTAAAATAATTTGTATATTTTTATACTTACCAATGGCCCAGATGGAGATGGCCCTCCCGTGAGTGGGCACTCATTCCTCCCCACTGAATTATTATGTAGTACTCTCTTCTACAAAGCATGATGTTGGCGTCAATTTTGGTCACTTTCTAATGGCTGCGCTTGCGCAGAGAGTAAATGTATGGAGGGCCAGATAGGACTTTTAATTTTTAATTTTCGGTTTTGCAAGCAAATTTTGGGGAATAGGGGGCTCAAAATTTGTGTTTGGCCCTTGATAACTTAGAGTTAGCAGCCAGCTAGTCTGGGCCATTGGTAAGTATAAAAATATACAAATTACTTTAAATTTATAATTTTCCCAAAATATTATAAAACCCATATCGTATGACCCTTCATTGGAATAATATGGTTTTGTTGAAATTATTTTTCAAATTGAAATAAAAAAATTATTAAAGATTCAAGTGTGATAGCATGTACATTGGGTATAAGGTTAAGTGAAAAATGTGCAGCTTGAAATTTTTATATTTATCCATCATTACCAATGGCCCAAACATAGCTGTGCTCTAATTAGATTAATTCAGACCAAACACTTAATTCCACCCCCCCCCCCCCCCCAAATTAAGACAGATATCCCAAAAGAAAGAGTCCTATATGGCACTCCATAGATGACATCTGTACTTTCGCATATATCCAGGAAGTTGCCTCCAATCCTGCCAATAACTATTCTTTTGTTTAGCCAGGGTATCAACAGTTTAGTGTTTACTTGCTCCAAACATATTTCAAGTTTTAATGGCTCAAACACTGGATCAGTCAGAAAAGATGGTTCGAGACAAGAAGTCTGAAAAGGATGGCAGATGGAAAGAATTCCATCAGGACTATTCTTTCTAAAAATTTATTTACTTACTGTAAAAACATTTCTATTTCTTTCCATTATATTAGGTCTGCTCATTGTTACCTTCCCCTTTTCCTGGCTCTCCTGCTGTTGCCCTATTTTTGGGCAGTTTTGATTTATTTTTTTTTAAATTCTGTGTTTGTTAACATTGGCAAAGGCTGCATAGGACACTAGTTCTTGGGTACCCTCCTACATTATGCCTGTCCCAGGTGACTTTTGGAATGTTTGAATTACATTTCTGGTGCATTATTATTATCATAAATATAATTTATAAAAATTTGTCAGCCTTCAACAACTTAGGCTACATCCTAAATCATTGCAGATTTGTGTTCGAAACAATTTTATGACATTTTTGGGAGATTTTCATTTATATATGCTTAGGGGCTGTTGTTCCTGATTTTGATTGTATACTATCTTGTTTTCACTAATTTTATTACCTCCTATTTTTGTGCACCCAAAAAATTTACATTGTCTGTCCCAGATGTAATCTACTGAATCCTTGTATTGTTTGCAACAAATGGAATAAGTCATTAGAGAAAAGGTTCAACTGTCATTGGTTGATGCTGAACCAATTATGCCTAGGTTATTGCATAGTTGTACCTCAAAAAAGTCCTCTTCCATTATACGAAGATAAGCAGAAGATTTGACGGTACAGAAGACAATGACAGTGGATGATATACCGCATACAATGGGAACATATTCCAACAGAGTGGCTGAAAATGATCTGGCATCAATATTGCTACCTAATAATACAGCTGATGTGACCTGTTAACAGGGAAATTCAGTGGTGCAGATCCCAGCTCACAAGGGCACATGTGCTCAGACAGTAAACAAGGGGATTCCCCAGAAAAATCAACTGGTAGCAATTTGTTGACACAGCTAGCTGCCTCAGTATCATCAACGTTCACTGAGCCACCACTATTCAAAAAGTCATTGATCTTCACACAGCCATCTTCACAGCAGGATGCACTCTTCTCATCAAATGACTGATTCTTTGCATCATTCACGCTTGGTTGAGAGTAGACATCACAATCATAAAAGTCAATCCAGGGTCTCTCCATCATGGTCACCTGATTGCCTACGGAAGGGCATGGTGGTGCCGTGTGCTAAGGTGTACTGCACCCGATGGTGCATTTGTTTGTCTTCAACCAATGCTAACCCTGCTTGTGTGGAGTTAGTATGTTGGGGAGTCTGACAGATGCTCGCTGTTGCTCAGTGGTTCTCTCCGGATTCTCCGACCTCCTCCACCCGTAAAACTGTCTGGCATGACATGACCCTGGCTGTCAAAAGTGCTGTTAAAACCCAATAAATAAATCAAGTTCACCTGCCAAATGTTATTCCTGACTGCATCCTTGGGACTCCCACGTCTAGGAAGGCATTTGTACAGGCACTGCAATTGCTCTCTTCTGCTTTTACTAAGAAAGAAGAGTATCTAGAAAATCTCCACTTCCTCTCCTCGTTGAGACCACTCAAGTTCTTATTTTTATTCCTGGTTGGATCAACATTTGGATGACTGTGGTTACTATTATAGATCATTCTGCTATCCCTCTGAAGAGTCATCAGATAACAATGGCAGATCTTCATTGGCAATACGGCATACTGAGACATTGCATTTTATTGAACATTATTGTCCTAGTACAGTGCCGAAGGAGCTACAGAGTTCGGCTTCCATATCTAAGCTATCATAGATGTTATTAGAAGAGACAAAATATGGCTTTGTTGTTTCCAACGCAAACTAGTTTTTGAAGTGTTCAAGAGTTTTAACAAACTTCCATTAAACAAAGGAGAGGGTAAATTCTTCATTATGAAGAAGGAGCTATCACTACCATTCTGGGTGTCATTATATTTTCACACGGTCGGTCTTTCCATTCAGACAGATGTTTTATCTCCAGACAGGAAGTCTTTGTCCCTGAACATCAGTATCCCTACTCAGTGTTTTGATACATTCATTGATTTCAGACAAAACAATTCCATCTTCTAGATAGATGCCCAATGTGCTAATATCTCCAGGCCACATCATGTCAGCTTTAGAAGTTTGAAAACATGGAGTGCACATTTTGTATCCTCTGTTTCCTCCTCTGGGTATTATCACAGGCTGTAGTTTCTACCATTTATTTTACAACATGTGATGTAAATCTTGAGCTGATCAGAAGGGATAATGCTTTAGCCTCATCTACAATGCTGGATACAGCACTCAAAGCATCACTTAGAGCAGCTTCTATAACTGAGTCAAGTCTTTTCAATGATCAAGTGGTCTCTGGTTCATGAAGAAGTTACTAAGTAAGCCTTGGATAGTTTGCTACTCTGGTAATTTTCTGGATCTAATACTGCACAAACACAGTCTTGTTACAAGAAGAACAACAGGCTTCTGTGGCACATACTCTCAATGAAGCTCTTCACGGAAGTAATACCAGTCACGGAAACAAAGTAGCCAATCATTGAAGGATGATCTCTGTTGGCTAGTAGAGGAATGGCAGCTAGAGGAAAACAATCTAATTTCTCTTACTGTAAGCCTTGAGGAGATACTCTATTGTCTTCCAGCCAGCAGAATTCACATTTTTTTACAAATTCGTTGAATATTACACAGGATTCTTGGGTACTTTCAAGAGAAAACCACCTCTAAATGGAACACCAACAAGGTCAACATCTCTGTCTGCTGATCCAGTCAAGAGAACCTGCCTTATAAATGCAGAACAGTTAATGCTTCAAAAGAGGACAATCGAGGTAGTCGACAACATAAACTCTCCTGGGTTTCATTCAGTTCCCTTGCTGGTCCTAAGCCAGATGGTACGTTCCAATCAGTCATCAACCTATTTTAGATCAACAAACTCATCATAGTTCCAAATATTTCTCTATGGAGACTATAAGATCAGTATGAGCCAGCAATAGTCAGAATGACTTTGTAGCGAATTTTGATCTTAAGGATGCTAATTCCATGTCAAGATGCTTCAAGCATTCATGAAATACCTGTAGTTTTATGTGTTCTGAGCCATGTGCTTCAGCTCGAACATTGCCCCTTGGGCATTCTCGTGCATAATGAATATGATAATGTCTCACTTCAGAGCACACACAACTACAATGACTTTAAACATACCTACCGAAATTGATTCCTCTTATAAAAGCTTGTCTAATGAGAATATTCTCCTTCTATCTTATGAAAGCAGCCTCAGTCACTGCGAGGGAGTTCATGAGACTTCTAGGTCTGAGTAACACCACAGACCCAATTTCACTTCTCCCCTTATATAACTGTTAACACTTAGCAGGCACTAAAAAAGAATGGATATTGACAAGATTTGAGGTGATGTCCTGGACCTCGGCACATGCACATACGTCATCTATGGGGTGCCATTCAGGACTCAATGTTTTCATATACTCGTTTTTAAAAAACAGGAGTATTATATTCAGGTGTTGTCTTTTCATGCCCAGGCCATAACTTTTTGGTCAAATGTTTTTCAAAAACTCAACCTACAGTTTGATGAAGTGGGAGCGTTGGTGAGCAAGCAGATGGACAGACAGATGGTTGGGTGGATAGTCCGGCAGTCATTCAAGGGCTGGGGGCATAACCTTTCTCGTTCATGCAATAACAAATATCAATGGATTTGGTCAATATATGGTATGTGAGACTTTCCTTAAAATATCTTGAATGAGTTTGAAAACTGGTACAGTTTGACCATATTGAGTGGAGTTATGGCCCTAAATTTGTTAATTTTTGCTTGTTTTCAGCTCGTTAATGCAATAACTTGAAACAAATATCAATGGATTTCTTTTTCTTTTCACAAGCCTTACAGGTGTAAAAACACTTGATCCTACATCACCGATGTGTAATCCTTATTAATGGAAAGAGATATCACAATGAAACTTGAGCAAAATATGTATCACCATTAGATGGTGCATTGCATACAAAATTCATGACATCAAGATCAAGGTCACAGATAGAGGTCATCACATGGAATCAGCTTAAACATTAACTTTTTTGTGTCCGGAAAAAAGTTAGTGGAAGAAGAATAAAAATAAAACTTAACCAACGTATGTATCACTCCTACATGGTGAACTCTGTGCAAAATTCATGACCACCCCCCCCCCCCCCCCCCCAGAGTCAAAGTCACAGATAGAGGTTAGCACATGAAATCACCATGCCCATCAACTATTTTGTGTCCAGGACATAACTTTTTAGTGGAAGGAGGAATCACAGTGGTACTTAACTAACAAATGTATCATCCCTAGGTGGTATGCCATGTACAAAATTCATGACCATCCAATTAAGATCAAGGTCACAGATAGAGGTCAATACATAGAAATGGCAAATCAACTTTTTCCGTGCCCGGTACATAACTTTTTTGTGGAAAGAGATATCACAATGAAGCATATATAACCTATGGACCAACACTAGGCAGTGTATCGTGAACAAAATTTCAACTGTCCCACTAAGTGAATGTCACAGATTGAGGTCAGTGCATAGAATTAGCATGTACATCAACTTTGCATGTCCAGGACATACCTTTTAGTGGAAAGAGATATCACATTAAAACTTACACAACCTATGGACTAACACTAGATGGTGTGTCTGGTACGAAATGCATGACCAATCTAAGTTCAAGGTCAATGTGGTCAATTAATGAGCATGCACATCAACTTTTTGTGTTTCAACTATTCACTTTTTAGTGGAAACAACATAGCAACTAACACTAGATGGTCAGTACAAAATTCACGATCAACCCACGAAGGTCATGGTCACAGATACAAGTCAGCACATAGAATAAGATGCATATCAATTTGTTCATGTCTTGACCATAACTTGTTAGTGGAAGGAGATATCACAATGAAACTTACACAACTGATGAACCAACACAATATGGTGTGTCACATATAAAATTTACAACTGGCCTACAAAGTTCAAGGTCACAAATAGAAGTCAGCACATAATATTGGAGTGCACATCTATATATGCTGGGTCTCCCACCTAGTGATATATGCTTTTGTTGTTGATTGGGCTTAATTTTGATGCATTTGGGGGAAGGTTTGAGAATTAAGTGTTTGGCCTGAATTATTCTAATTACAGTGCAGCTGTGTCTGGGCTAGTGGTAGGTATGATAAATACAGAAATTAATTTAAATTTCCAATTTTTGGTGAAGGTGATGGAAAGTGCTTGAAAATTCATTCCCTTGGAATTTCCTGGAAATATTTTTCTCAGACGATTATGAACCATCATATTGCATGTGCACTAGTCTTTAACCAACAAAGTGAAATATTCTGTGGCACCATAGAGTTAAAAAATATGATGCTCAATAATATAGATTGTAACATTATAGGTACACAGTCAGGAACACTGTAACACATTTACCTCCCATAGATGCAAAACTTAACCATGGAATCAAGATATAAACCGTAAGATGGCCTAATAATTTGCTTTGTGTGTTTTTATTAACTAGAGTATAGCATTGCTTGCCAATATAGACCTTCAGAATTCCTGAATTTATTGTGCCCTGCTGTGTTTGCCACTCAAATGGTGTTGTTTAGAATGTTGCTATTATAGAGAATGCAGCTCCATTTAGAAGTTCTTTCATTTATAGTCCTTCATGTGTACATTTTAGTGAAAATAAATAAATCTGTCATATACTGAAGCTGTAATGTCCCAAATCACCCAAGTGGAAGATATAGATAAGTTGTGAAAGTGCCTCTTTCAGACATGTGGTGAAGTTGACCTGATTATAGCCCATGATAATTAACCTTATGAACTCTGAGGTTAAAATTTCTAGCTTGAAATTTTCCCAATTATGCAACTAGAAACTTGACCAATTCAGACTTGTTTGACAAGGCTCACAGAGCTCAGTTCAGCAATATTGAAAAGGTTAAATTCCTACTTGCCTTATGGGGAGAGCTCTTTCAAACAAGATTTAATTGGATAAATTTCTAGTTGCAAGGTTAAGGAAAACTATCAAATTTTTATTGAAAATGTTATTATGTGCAGCCTTAAATTCTCATTTGAAACAATTTCAACCCATTTATGAAATGCTGTTATCAGATGTTTTATATTTTGAATGATTTGCCAGTGGCTCTTTCAAACTATTAAAATCTTTTCTGAAGAGTGGATAAAAAAAGATAATCTGATGTTTTCGCACAGATACTGGTGATTATGTCCAAACAAAATCATGTATTTACAATTGCAGAAAACCCCCTCTTTGAAAAACATATTTCTCATGCCCACTCATGAGATAATCATAACTATCCATGTGAAAGAGCAAGATAGGTCATTCTTTGTCAGTTCAACCAGTTGTTCCCACAAAACCCTCTTAGACTTTCCTGAGTTTTTATTAGATGAAAACATGCAAAATTGTAGGGCCCCCACTTTGAATCTGTTCCAAGATAGAGCCCATTGAACAAACTCTGAGTACTTTTGCACTACATTGAGTATATTTAATTATACCCCCACCTTTTTTCCAAAAGTGGAGTATACTGGATTGCGCCTGTCCATGCGTACATGAGACCATGCATCTGTCCGTATGTTTGTCCGTCCGAACTCAGATGTCTGTTTGCATTATAACTTCAACATTACTGCTCAGATTTTGATGAAATTTCATAAAGATGTTCACTATCATGAGACCTTGAAGCGGCATTAGCCGTTTTGCTGTTGAAATATTTTTTCTGTGAGTTAGGTCCCTTTGAGTATACAAAAATAGGCTATTTTTTGTTTGTTCGTGTCTTCTCTCAGGTTTGGGTCATTGGGTCTCAATGAAATCAGGAATGAAAATTGTTTATGGGAAACGCTTTCAAATGAGTCTCTAATAATATTTTTTACTTTTCATTTTTTAAACTTATCCCCCTTTTTAACTTTGAAAAATCACTGTTTGTCTCGCAAAATAGCCAATTTTTTGTCTGTTCGCCTCATATTTTAGGTTTGGGTTACCAGATTTCACTGAAATTTGGAATGAATATTGTTTATGGGAATGGCTTTCAAATGAGTCATATCCCTGCAGTAAAACAAAGGGGGGGGGGGTGCAGTGGCATTGCAGTAACTGGCTCTTGTCAGATCACCGAAGTTAAGCAACGTCGAGCCCAGTTAATCATTGGATGGGTGACCATCTGAGTGATCAATTCGGACTCCTGCATTGTGTCCTTGGGCAAGGCACTTAACCCTGGTTGTCCACATGGCACAATGACACCATGTACTAAGGCGTACTGCACGTTGATGGCGTGCATGTCTTCAATCAATCTAACCCTGCCTGTGCTGCAGTGCGGAGTTACGATGCTGGGGACCTGGCAGCTGCTCGTCGTTGCTCGGTAGTTCTCTCCAGGTATTCCGGCTTCCTCCACCTATAAAACTGTCACGGTCATGATTAACCATTGTGCATAAGTATATGACCTTAAACACCAATAAATAAATAATACTAATAATAGTAAAACAAAGAAAATACATGCAAATCAACTCCCCACATGTGGCATTATGTCTTTGTTTTTTAAGGTTTGGGTTAACAGATTTCAATGAAATTTGGAATGAAGATTGTTTATGGAAAAGGCTTTTAAATGAGTCAGGTCCCTGCAGTAAAACAAAGAAAATAGATGCAAATCACCTCCCCACATGTGGCATTATGTCTTTGTTCTACATCTCTGATGTGAATAGTCCGATCATCACTAGAGTTCAGTAACAGGTGTTTTTGGCCTTCACAATTACCTTGCTGTAAAACAAAGACAATAATTTTGCTGTTTGTCTCATAAAATAGCCAATTTTTTGTCTGTTCACCTGATATCTCTGGTTTCGGGTTTGCAGCTCTCGATGAAATTTGGAATGAAGATTGTTTATGGGAGTAGCTTTCACAGTGTCATGGATAATTTCATCTCTTATCATTGTTTGTGGTATGCACCATGGGTGTATGCCCGTGGGGTGCCTTCCCCCCTCTTGTTTTCAATCATTTCAGTGTCTAACTTTTGAACTACAGTAGATAGAAGCTTGAAATGTTAAGTGTGATAGACATTCTGGTGTTGTAGTGAATTGTATGAAATAAAGAGATGAGCCAAAGTTGACCAATTTTCACATACAGTATTACAAAATGTCACTTTTTGACCAACCACATTAAAATGTATTTATCAGAATTGCATCAGTTTTGGAATAGTTATTATTTATGATCTGAATATTTAACATGGTTATAAAGAAGTACCTATCTATAGAGGAGCCATAATTATGTTCAACAGAAATCTTCATTTTTAGTAGCAAATAATGATAAGTGAGATAATTAATTCTATAAGACAAATTTATTTTTATCTGAAAGTTCAATTTGACTCAGAATGCATATTTTTCCCATCAAACTTTATATGTAATATTGCTATATATTCCCATCAAACTTTATATGTAATATTGCTATGTTGAATACTGTCCAGGACAGTACAATACAGACAATGTCTATCAAAGCTGAAAATTCCAAGCTTTAATCATTTGTCGTATAATGCTGTGAAGGTGTTAGAATGGTAAAAAATTAAACAATCTTGATGCAGTGCTCAAAATAGCAGTGCTCATGGCTTGTTTTGGTAGGCTGTTTCTTGGAACATTTTATAATTGGGGCCTGATATTTTGCACCTTTTCTTTTTATATGTTTTACTTCACTTACGTGTACTAAAAAAGGAAAATCTTAGATGATCAGGTCAGCTTCTGAAACTTGGTTGCTTCTCTATAAATTTATTTATTATGTGCTATGTTCAAAGTTATAATATATTACTGAAATAATGTGGATCTACAGCTTGGAAATGACATGGCTCCAGTTTTAGCCGTGTTATTCCCAGTTGGAGCAAGGCAGTAACATAAGAATAATTCAAGACATGAGACTCCAGAGTTTTCAACTGTTTAATTATGTTATTGTTCAACCTAAAGTTCTTTTTACATCATTCTTGTAATTGGGAGCCTTAATCTGTTACCATCTTCAGGGTTCAGTGTGGTCCTTGAAAGTCCTTGAGTTGAAAGGTGGGTTGTCAAAGCCTTGAAGGTACTTGAAATTTGTGCATTGGCCTTGAAAGTCCTTGATCTTTAAGGATGCTTCAGAGTTTTAATTCCTGGATGCTTCAAAGTTTTAACTCCTACAAGCGTGGGAAATAAGATGAATTTATTGAACATGAAACTTTTACCCAACACAAAAAGAAAACAACATTTGCAAACAAAATTCTTGAATGACTATTCTTTTCATATTTTTATACTGTACCAATGACCCAGACTTAGCTGGGGCTAAATATTTAGGGCCAAACACAAATTTTGCCCCCCAATCCCCAAAATTTGCATGCAAAACCGAAAATTAGAAGTCCTATCTGGCCCTCCATACATTTTACCCTCCGTGCATGCACAGACTCCAGGAAGTCACGGAATCTGGTTCTTTGTTTGGCCCTTGTCAGATAACAACAAACTGATATTTGTGCTTTTAAATCTCAATTAATAATGATGCTAGACACAAATCAATGGTTAAATTGGTGGATCCAAGGACAGAACTGGACGAAGGAAGGAAGAAACGGTGGTTTGATACGTTCAGGGCTGTAATTTTTTTATTATTTAGTAAAATTAGTTCATGTTCCCTAATTTCGGGACATGAGCCTGACATCATCTCTGATTGATTATGATCTATCCGCTGTTTATTTAGTATTCCTTCCCTGCCTTCCGTTGATCCCCCCAGTTAAGCTTCCAAGCTTTTTGGCTTGTTTTTATAAAGATTTTTTATAAATTTATTGGGAGTTTAACGTTTTATGCAAAAAATTGTTCTATACATCCCCAGGGTTACGTCCTCATCCTTAGGGTGTTCGGGCATTTTGGTCATGCATCTTACATCCAATGTATCATTTTTTCTTCTGAGGAAGATCTTGCTTTACATCGGATAGTCTGGTTTCTGTTACTGACTTCGGGCCGTGTTGCCTGGGGTCTTGATTCCGATGTTTTGTTTACATCTTTAGATAGTTTCCTAATTTTCTTTAGGAACAACAGTTGTAGGTAACATTAAATATTCTGATCAAGGTCACAGATAGAGGTCATCACATGGAATCAGCTTAAACATTAACTTTTTTGTGTCCGGAAAAAAGTTAGTGGAAGAAGAATAAAAATAAAACTTAACCAACGTATGTACCACTCCTACATGGTGAACTCTGTGCAAAATTCATGACCACCCCCCCCCCCCCCCCCCCCCCCCAGAGTCAAAGTCACAGATGGAGGTTAGCACATGAAATCACCATGCCCATCAACTATTTTGTGTCCAGGACATAACTTTTTAGTGGAAGGAGGAATCACAATGGTACTTAACTAACAAATGTATCATCCCTAGGTGGTATGCCATGTACAAAATTCATGACCATCCAATTAAGATCAAGGTCACAGATAGAGGTCAATACATAGAAATGGCAAATCAACTTTTTCCGTGCCCGGTACATAACTTTCTTGTGGAAAGAGATATCACAATGAAGCATATATAACCTATGGACCAACACTAGGCAGTGCATCGTGAACAAAATTTCAACTGTCCCACTAAGTGAATGTCACAGATTGAGGTCAGAGCATAGAATTAGCATGTACATCAACTTTGCATGTCCAGGACATACCTTTTAGTGGAAAGAGATATCACATTAAAACTTACACAACCTAGGGACTAACACTAGATGGTGTGTCTGGTACGAAATGCATGACCAACCCTCTAAGTTCAAGGTCAATGTGGTCAATTAATGAGCATGCACATCAACTTTTTGTGTTTCAACTATTCACTTTTTAGTGGAAACAACATAGCAACCAACACTAGATGGTCAGTACAAAATTCACGATCAACCCACGAAGGTCATGGTCACAGATACAAGTCAGCACATAGAATAAGATGCACATCAATTTGTTCATGTCTTGACCATAACTTTTTAGTGGAAGGAGATATCACAATGAAACTTACACAACTGATGAACCAACACTAAATGGTGTGTCACATATAAAATTTACAACTGGCCTACAAAGTTCAAGGTCACAAATAGAAGTCAGCACATAATATCAGAGTGCACATCTATATATGCTGGGTCTCCCACCTAGTGATATATGCTTTTGTTGTTGATTGGGCTTTTGATGCATTTGGGGGAAGGTTTGAGAATTAAGTGTTTGGCCTGAATTATTCTAATTACAGTGCAGCTGTGTCTGGGCTAGTGGTAGGTATGATAAATACAGAAATTAATTTAAATTTCCAATTTTTGGTGAAGGTGATGGAAAGTGCTTGAAAATTCATTCCCTTGGAATTTCCTGGAAATATTTTTCTCAGGCGATTATGAACCATCATATTGCATGTGCACTAGTCTTTAACCAACAAAGTGAAATATTCTGTGGCACCATAGAGTTAAAAAATATGATGCTCAATAATATAGATTGTAACATTATAGGTACACAGTCAGGAACACTGTAACACATTTACCTCCCATAGATGCAAAACTTAACCATGGAATCAAGATATAAACCGTAAGATGGCCTAATAATTTGCTTTGTGTGTTTTTATTAACTAGAGTATAGCATTGCTTGCCAATATAGACCTTCAGAATTCCTGAATTTATTGTGCCCTGCTGTGTTTGCCACTCAAATGGTGTTGTTTAGAATGTTGCTATTATAGAGAATGCAGCTCCATTTAGAAGTTCTTTCATTTATGGTCCTTCATGTGTACATTTTAGTGAAAATAAATAAATCTGTCATATACTGAAGCTGTAATGTCCCAAATCACCCAAGTGGAAGATATAGATAAGTTGTGAAAGTGCCTCTTTCTGACATGTGGTGAAGTTGACCTGATTATAGCCCATGATAATTAACCTTATGAACTCTGAGGTTAAAATTTCTAGCTTGAAATTTTCCCAATTATGCAACTAGAAACTTGACCAATTCAGACTTGTTTGACAAGGCTCACAGAGCTCAGTTCAGCAATATTGAAAAGGCTGAATTCCTACTTGCCTTATGGGGAGAGCTCTTTCAAACAAGATTTAATTGGATAAATTTCTAGTTGCAAGGTTAAGGAAAACTATCAAATTTTTATTGAAAATGTTATTATGTGCAGCCTTAAATTCTCATTTGAAACAATTTCAACCCATTTATGAAATGCTGTTATCAGATGTTTTATATTTTGAATGATTTGCCAGTGGCTCTTTCAAACTATTAAAATCTTTTCTGAAGAGTGGATAAAAAAAGATAATCTGATGTTTTCGCACAGATACTGGTGATTATGTCCAAACAAAATCATGTATTTACAATTGCAGAAAACCCCCTCTTTGAAAAACATATTTCTCATGCCCACTCATGAGATAATCATAACTATCCATGTGAAAGAGCAAGATAGGTCATTCTTTGTCAGTTCAACCAGTTGTTCCCACAAAACCCTCTTAGACTTTCCTGTGTTTTTATTAGATGAAAACATGCAAAATTGTAGGGCCCCCACTTTGAATCTGTTCCAAGATAGAGCCCATTGAACAAACTCTGAGTACTTTTGCACTACATTGAGTATATTTAATTATACCCCCACCTTTTTTCCAAAAGTGGAGTATACTGGATTGCGCCTGTCCATGCGTACATGAGACCATGCATCTGTCTGTATGTTTGTCCGTCCGAACTCAGATGTCTGTTTGCATTATAACTTCAACATTACTGCTCAGATTTTGATGAAATTTCATAAAGATGTTCACTATCATGAGACCTTGAACTGTTGAAATATTTTTTCTGTGAGTTAGGTCCCTTTGAGTATACAAAAATAGGCTATTTTTTGTTTGTTCGTGTCTTCTCTCAGGTTTGGGTCATTGGGTCTCAATGAAATCAGGAATGAAAATTGTTTATGGGAAAGGCTTTCAAATGAATCTCTAATAATATTTTTTACTTTTCATTTTTTAAACTTATCCCCCTTTTTAACTTTGAAAAATCACTGTTTGTCTCGCAAAATAGCCAATTTTTTGTCTGTTCGCCTCATATTTCAGGTTTGGGTTACCAGATTTCACTGAAATTTGGAATGAATATTGTTTATGGGAATGGCTTTCAAATGAGTCATATCCCTGCAGTAAAACAAAGGGGGGGGGGTGCAGTGGCATTGCAGTAACTGGCTCTTGTCAGATCACCGAAGTTAAGCAACGTCGAGCCCAGTTAATCATTGGATGGGTGACCATCTGAGTGAGCAATTCGGACTCCTGCATTGTGTCCTTGGGCAAGGCATTTAACCCTGGTTGTCCACATGGCACGATGACACCATGTACTAAGGCGTACTGCACGTTGATGGCACGCATGTCTTCAATCAATCTAACCCTGCCTGTGCTGCAGTGCGGAGTTACGATGCTGGGGACCTGGCAGCTGCTCGTCGTTGCTCGGTAGTTCTCTCCAGGTATTCCGGCTTCCTCCACCTATAAAACTGTCACGGTCATGATTAACCATTGTGCATAAGTATATGACCTTAAACACCAATAAATAAATAATACTAATAATAGTAAAACAAAGAAAATACATGCAAATCAACTCCCCACATGTGGCATTATGTCTTTGTTTTTTAAGGTTTGGGTTAACAGATTTCAATGAAATTTGGAATGAAGATTGTTTATGGAAAAGGCTTTTAAATGAGTCAGGTCCCTGCAGTAAAACAAAGAAAATAGATGCAAATCACCTCCCCACATGTGGCATTATGTCTTTGTTCTACATCTCTGATGTGAATAGTCCGATCATCACTAGAGTTCAGTAACAGGTGTTTTTGGCCTTCACAATTACCTTGCTGTAAAACAAAGACAATAATTTTGCTGTTTGTCTCATAAAATAGCCAATTTTTTGTCTGTTCACCTGATATCTCTGGTTTCGGGTTTGCAGCTCTCGATGAAATTTGGAATGAAGATTGTTTATGGGAGTAGCTTTCACAGTGTCATGGATAATTTCATCTCTTATCATTGTTTGTGGTATGCACCATGGGTGTATGCCCGTGGGGTGCCTCCCCCCTCTTGTTTTCAATCATTTCAGTGTCTAACTTTTGAACTACAGTAGATAGAAGCTTGAAATGTTAAGTGTGATAGACATTCTGGTGTTGTAGTGAATTGTATGAAATAAAGAGATGAGCCAAAGTTGACCAATTTTCACATACAGTATTACAAAATGTCACTTTTTGACCAACCACATTAAAATGTATTTATCAGAATTGCATCAGTTTTGGAATAGTTATTATTTATGATCTGAATATTTAACATGGTTATAAAGAAGTACCTATCTATAGAGGAGCCATAATTATGTTCAATAGAAATCTTCATTTTTAGTAGCAAATAATGATAAGTGAGATAATTAATTCTACAAGACAAATTTATTTTTATCTGAAAGTTCAATTTGACTCAGAATGCATATTTTTCCCATCAAACTTTATATGTAATATTGCTATATATTCCCATCAAACTTTATATGTAATATTGCTATGTTGAATACTGTCCAGGACAGTACAATACAGACAATGTCTATCAAAGCTGAAAATTCCAAGCTTTAATCATTTGTCGTATAATGCTGTGAAGGTGTTAGAATGGTAAAAAATTAAACAATCTTGATGCAGTGCTCAAAATAGCAGTGCTCATGGCTTGTTTTGGTAGGCTGTTTCTTGGAACATTTTATAATTGGGGCCTGATATTTTGCACCTTTTCTTTTTATATGTTTTACTTCACTTACGTGTACTAAAAAAGGAAAATCTTAGATGATCAGGTCAGCTTCTGAAACTTGGTTGCTTCTCTATAAATTTATTTATTATGTGCTATGTTCAAAGTTATAATATATTACTGAAATAATGTGGATCTACAGCTTGGAAATGACATGGCTCCAGTTTTAGCCGTGTTATTCCCAGTTGGAGCAAGGCAGTAACATAAGAATAATTCAAGACATGAGACTCCAGAGTTTTCAACTGTTTAATTATGTTATTGTTCAACCTAAAGTTCTTTTTACATCATTCTTGTAATTGGGAGCCTTAATCTGTTACCATCTTCAGGGTTCAGTGTGGTCCTTGAAAGTCCTTGAGTTGAAAGGTGGGTTGTCAAAGCCTTGAAGGTACTTGAAATTTGTGCATTGGCCTTGAAAGTCCTTGATCTCTAAGGATGCTTCAGAGTTTTAATTCCTGGATGCTTCAAAGTTTTAACTCCTACAAGCGTGGGAAATAAGATGAATTTATTGAACATGAAACTTTTACCCAACACAAAAAGAAAACAACATTTGCAAACAAAATTCTTCTGGGGCTAAATATTTAGGGCCAAACACAAATTTTGCCCCCCAATCCCCAAAATTTGCATGCAAAACCGAAAATTAGAAGTCCTATCTGGCCCTCCATACATTTTACCCTCCCTGCATGCACAGACTCCAGGAAGTCACCGAATCTGGTTCTTTGTTTGGCCCTTGTCAGATAACAACAAACTGATATTTGTGCTTTTAAATCTCAATTAATAATGATGCTAGACACAAATCAATGGTTAAATTGGTGGATCCAAGGACAGATCTGGACGAAGGAAGGAAGAAACGGTGGTTTGATACGTTCAGGGCTGTAATTTTTTTTATTATTTAGTAAAATTAGTTCATGTTCCCTAATTTCGGGACATGAGCCTGACGTCATCTCTGATTGATTATGATCTATCCGCTGTTTATTTAGTATTCCTTCCCTGCCTTCCGTTGATCCCCCCCAGTTAAGCTTCCAAGCTTTTTGGCTTGTTTTTATAATGATTTTTTATAAATTTATTGGGAGTTTAACGTTTTATGCAAAAAATTGTTCTATACATCCCCAGGGTTACGTCCTCATCCTTAGGGTGTTCGGGCATTTTGGTCATGCATCTTACATCCAATGTATCATTTTTTCTTCTGAGGAAGATCTTGCTTTACATCGGATAGTCTGGTTTCTGTTACTGACTTCGGGCCGTGTTGCCTGGGTTCTTGATTCCGATGTTTTGTTTACATCTTTAGATAGTTTCCTAATTTTCTTTAGGAACAACAGTTGTAGGTAACATTAAATATTCTGATAGTGTGGTAGTTTATTTTACACAGTTTTTATAATTTTGTCCACATTTAGGCTTTATTGGGGCTCATCGTTCCCTTTGGGAGCTTGGGCTCTTATATTAGGAAAATTTTTTCAAAAATTTTTATTTTATTTTTGAACGTGTTTTTCTTTTGGATATATTTATTTCATTGATTATATTTAATGTTATCTTATATGTAGATTTGGTGGTGGTACAATGACTATATTAGTTTTAGGTAATTATTTTTATCTAATGGTATGGCAAATAGAGGAAACATTTCCTTTATTTACTCGGTTGTTGTAATGAGTTAACTTGATGTACTACCACTAATTCTACTCCATGTATCAGATTTGTTAATCTGAATGACGGGCGTCATGGTTTGTGTTAGGCGAGTGGACACTATCGGTCTTATCGCAGCGAGGGGACTCGGTGGTCCTCTCATCAAAAGGTCCTGAAAGTTTTTTAGTTTCTATTTACAGAGGAACAGGAACATGATGTGGCTTTGTGACGCGGTCAAGGAGTTTGCTGTCATCGCAGATCAGTCAAGAGCTAGCGGCAAAAGTGCTCAGGTATTAGACAATGCCTAGATCCTTAGTAGGATTGATGACCTTGTCGCCAGCTAGCTTGACTGGCAGATCTAACTCGAGATGAGGGACGTGATGCTGGGTATGTCCGTTGCGGTCGAGAAGAGGAATAAGGGTGTAGCGAGCACTATAAACATACAACATGCTCACCCTGCGACGCCAGGAAGGAGGAAGCACGGGAAGGAGGAAGTAGACATGTTCCGAGGTATGCTCGTCCGGATCTTCATGATCGCGAGCAAGAGGGAGGTCCCTCTCTCTTATGGCAACATCTGCGATCAGAGGTTATTGGTAGGAACTTGGCAGTCAAGTTCTGAGGTATGCTTGTGCAGGTCTTCCGTGATTGTGAGCAAGAGAGAGATCCCTCTCTCTTATAACAACTCTGCAGCCAGATGTTGTTGGTAGGAACTTGGCGGTCAAGTTCTGAGGTAGGCTCATCCAAGTCATTCGTGTTTACGAGCAAGAGAGAGGTCCCTCTCTCTTATAACAACATCTGCAGTCAGAGGTTGTTGGTAAGAACTTGGCGGACAAGTTCTGAGATATGTTCGTTCAGGTCGTCCGTGATTTTGAGCAAGAGAGAGGTTCCTCTCTCTTATAACAACTTCTGGGGACAGAGGTTGTTGGTACGAATTTGTGTCAGTTGAACTTACGTCCACGGGACGCTCCTTCCATAGACTGCCATGGTTGCCAGTCTTATAGTTTCCTCTGAGACTGCCGTGGCAGCCAGTCTTATAGCTTCCTCTATGTTCGAAAAGCACACGACCGCACATGTCCGTTGTCGCTAGTTAGCTCGAACGGTGAAGTAGTTACTCAGCCCATGAGAACTATGACGCCGGGTGTAGATGATCCGGGCTAGAAAAAGTGAGATCATATAGGGTGGAGTGATCGATATGATATGCAATTATGCTCACCCAGTGACGACGGAAGGAGGAAACTGATAAGGTCCGAGGCCGGCTAGTCTTATGGTTTTCTCTACATGTGGATAAAGTGATCTTTATTTTGCACAGGGCTATAAAACCCGATGAGTGGTGTCAGTTCCCTGTCGTCGGTGTAACGGTTAAGATTGGATACTTGGACCGTGACTCCGGATGTGTCACATTTGCATTGTATTTAGAGCTAGTGAGTGAGTGCTCAATGATTTTAAAAAAGACAAGGGCTAGGTTTCACGGAGGCTTATGTCCCTTGTCTAAAATAGCTAGCTCATCCGGCAGATCTCACTCGTATGTGGATGATGTGATGCCGGGTATGTCAGTGGCGGTCGAGAGAGAATAGGGTGTAGTGAGCACTGTGGATCGAATCCATGCTCCCCTAGTGTTGATGGAAGGAAGAAGATGACAAGTTCTGAGGTATGCATGTCCAGTAAAGAGAAAAGAAGAGGAACAAGCACTCCCGACCGCACCTTGGCTAAGTGACTCAGGTTTCCCGGTCTTCATCGTCAAAGGTCCATCTTTAGTAAGAAGTCGCACCATCTAGTAGCCAAGGAGACGAGATTTCATTCATGGGGTCATCCGCAGTAATAACTATATTGGACTCCTTGTTCTAGGAGCAGCTGGCGAAGAGGCTATTTGTGACCGCTGCTCCTCAGGCCTCTGTAACGGACTTGCTGTCGCAGTTGCACAGCTAATCGCAGTATTCCTGCTAAGGCAGAATTACTCAACGTCGATCTCAAAATCTTGAGCTGTTGCATAGTGCTTATTTGGTCCAGTCACCTACCTGTTTAGATGCTAGTGACTGTGATTCTGTCTGATTTAATCATATTATGGATAGGATAACTTTCCTTCCAGAACAACTCTTGGATGATATAGATATCATACATTATCATTTCCTTGATCTTGTTCCAGTGATTCAAAATGCTGCGAGCAATTATGAGAAACCGCTAGCGTAGTTAGACACTGACTTCATCTGGTTAAAGCAGGGCAATAAGATCTCTTTCCGGTTAAGTCTACATGGGTGTCACAGATCTTCGATTCTGTATACGACACCGTATTTATCTTCCGGCGGAAAAAGTAATTCAGTTTCTTATCTTCTTCCTCTGTATTTTTAATCGTTTATGATGGCTCACATACTTTTAAAAACAGCAGGGGAAGACATTGAGAGTTCCTCAGCCTTGATTGAGCAGGCTAAGATCCTAGTTTTAGCCTTACCTTCATTTAGCAGTTCGTCGGACGCAATTGAGAAGATAATTTCTTTAGTCAGAGCGAATTTAGTCTCATGGTCTTATGTACTTAATTTTAAGTACTGTGATGCATTGTCTATATGGAAGGAATTTTGTGGTCGTTGTACCTTTTAAAATTCTTTCCAGACATAGTATTTATTTCTCGGTCTTAAATTATGTTAAGTGAGAGTTATGCTGATGCAACGAAGCCTTGTGTCTTCATCTTTGCATTTGACTAGGTGGAAAACTTGCCATAGGTCGCTTTAGTCTTCCAATTCTAGTTTTTATGATAAGAATCTATTCTCGTCTCTTTAAGCTGGGGTCTAATGTACCATTACCAGTAGAAAGAGTACGAGAGGTTGTCCTAGACTCAAATCGTCTATTAGGACTCATAGTAAAGGTATAGATATACCTATGTCTTTGATGGTAACCTTTCATTATTGTAGGATTAAACTACAAGAAAGCATCTATTCTCAACTCTTTAAGTTGGGGTCTAATCGACTACAGCCAACAAAAGAGTAGGAGAGTTTGTCCAAGACTCAGTTCCCTTATAAGGCTCATAGCGAAGGTATAGGTATCTCTCCTATATATAATTCTTTAGGTTTGTCTATACAACCACTTAGTTAGGGGTTTCTCGTCAGACTAAGTTACTGATCAGATTCCCCTGAGCCGGTGGTTCGAGGCTCTTATAGAACTCGGTCCGGCATATTTTGACTGGATATCGATAATTAGATTATATATGATTATCTTTCAGTCTATAAGAAAACATTCGGTAATTGCAACGAGTATAGTTCTTTAGATCACTTGTATTGTGAACTAGATAATGTCTCATGGGATTTATGATAGGATTCATGTATCCCACTATTCATTTGGCTGGTTCTTCTGTTTCACAGAGCGAATTAACCAGTTGTTTTAACTCGCTCTTATCTGTTATCTGACGCATTAATTGCGATAGTTTTATGCACCGGATGGAGTTGTGTGGAGCGGCTTGGGATGTTTTTTCGATGGGTCGCTTACACACATGTCTACTCCAGTTATTAACTGGAGTGGTAGACGTTTTTCCCTCTTGACCTGTTTTGTTTTAGAAAATCTTTTAACATAAGGTCAAGTTCGGGCATACATTACGGTTTTCTCAATTATTTCGGACGTGAGTTCATATATTGCATTACAATCCTGAGTCCGACGGTCTCTCTATGCACATCAGAGTTTATCAGAAGAGAAGTTACGCTTTTGTTGTCATTATTTTTCAATAGAAGTGACGTTTATGTTCATTCTATTGTTAAATAAGTCAGCTATGCGTACTGCTTGGGTTATTTATCTTCCAATTAGCAGTCAATGCTTAAGATTTCAGCACGTAAGTAAGCGCTGGCTATATCTTGCGCTTATTCTAACTGTTTGGCTATTATATGATCTTATGTGGGATCTCTTCAGGATAGTTAAGTTTGGGAATAATAGTTTCCAATATTTGTGTCGCTAATATAAGGCTTTGAGCGCATACATTGGCGCTCAGCCATTTTCATGGGAATGAATGATAGGATATGTGTATCCTTCAATTCATTTGTTTCTATTGATTTCATTGAGGTTATGGGGTCTGCTATTGAGCAATTGCCAAAAGCTTCCCCATTAGAGGGTTTTCTTCTTTAAGGGAAGTTTTATTCTTCATGTCATTCTCCGCTCTCAGTGGAGTATTCAGACGTGAAGTAGCTTTATGATCTCTATATTATTTCTGTATGCGTCAGCAATGATTAAGTAATGTGGGTGAGGAGGTTTCGACATATATTTGAATCCCCCCCCCCCACACACACACACACACTCACACTGTCCCGTATATATATTTTTATACTGTACCAATGACCCAGACTTAGCTGGTGCTAACTCTAAAATATCTAGGGCCAAACCCAAATTTTACCCCCCCCCCCCCCAATCCCCAAAATTTGCATCTAAAACCGAAAATTACATGTCCCATATGGTCCTCCATACTTTTACTCCACTGCGCATGCGCAGTGTCAAGGAGGTCTCGAAATTGCCACCAAAAGTCATTCTTTGTTTGGCCCTCAATACAGTTACACTTCACTGTTATTTGTGCTTGTAAATCTCAGTTTTAAGATGCCAGACGCATAATTATGAGAGAATTAGTGGATATATGGTGGAAATAGAAGGTGGAGAGGAAAAACAGTGGATACAAATGTTCAGGGTTGTAACTTATAATTTTTTTTATAAAATTATTCATGTTACCTATTTTTGAGGCATGGCCTTGTTGTGGTCATTCTTGCTATGAATGTTCCATTGTTTAATCAGTGTTTCCTCTCTCCCCTTTCCTTTATTCCCCCCAAGCTATTCTCCCATGCATTTGGCTTATTTTTGTAATGTTTATTACTAAAATTTCTTGGGAGTTTTGGCTTGGTAACAGAATTATTTTCTGTTTTTAGCTCAACTTTGGCGAAGCCAAATTTGAGCTCATGCCATGGCCAGTCGTCCGACGTCCGTCTGTCCGTCAACAATTCAATACGGCTCAGACTAGAGGCCGTATTTATGAACCGATCTTTACGAAACTTCTTGGGTACCTTTGTTATGACCGTGGGACGAGAACGAGTGTTTTGGGGTCCGATCCGAAATTCAAGTTGGCCGCTGGCGGCCATTTTGTACAGACTTAGGTGAAATCAGATTTTTGCGCAGAACTTCCATATGAAAGCGCTGATTTGAATAATTTTTTGTATGAATGTTTAGTACCATGGGATACATCACATATAATACAGGTTTTTTTCTCGTACGTAAATTATGCAAATTAGACTAACTTTGATGTATTTAGTGTTACTTTCAGCACTGTAAGTGCAAATGCCAATACGGCTCGGGCTAGAGGCTGTATTTATAAACCGATCTTTATGAAACTTCTTGGGTACCTTTGGTATCACAGTGGGACGAGAACGAGTGTTTTTGGGTGCGGTCCAAAATTCAAGATGGCCGATGGCAGCCATTTTGTACAAAATTAAGTGCAATAAGATTTTTGCACAGAACTTCCATATGAAAGCGCTGATTTGAAAAATGTTTTGTGTGAATGTTTAGTACCATGGGATACATCACATATAATACGGGGTTTTTTCTCGTGCAGAAATTATGCAAATTAGATGAACTTTGATTTTTTCAGTGCTACTTACACACAGTAAGTACACATGTCAATACGGCTCGGGCTAGAGGCTGTATTTATCAACCGATCTTCACGAAACTTCTTGAGTACCTCTGTTATCACCTTGGGACGAGAACGAGTGTTTCTGAGTGCGGTCCAAAATTCAAGGTGGCTGCCAGTGGCCATTTTGTACCGAAATTAGGTCCAATCAGTTTTTTGTACACAACTTCTATACGGCTCAGGCTAAGGCCTTATTTATGAACCGATCTTTACGAAACTTCTTGGGTACCTTTGTTATCACCGTGGGATGAGAACGGGTATTTTTGGATGTGGTCTGAAATTCAAGATGGCCACCAGCAGCCATTTTGTACCAAAATTAGTGCAATCAGTCTTTTGTACAGAACTTCTGTATGAAAGTTCTGATTTGAATAAATTTTTGTATGAATGTTTAGTAAAATGGAATACATCACATACAGTACGGGTTATTTTCTCGTGCAGAAATTATGCATTCTTTTCTAGTTTAGCATCCGACTGTCACCCCCTTTACAATACTTTACCTATACATTTGTTGCAGGCTATGGTCAGTATTTATGTACAGACCATTACAATACTTTATATGTACCTTTGTTATCAGGTCATTACCTAGATGTTTGTCATTGCTGTGTCACATACTATACATGTACATGTCTTGACAAGTTGAGCTACAGTGTCATTGACACTTTTATTTCCCCATGTTACGTCCTCACCCTAGGGGTGTTTAGGCGTTTTGGTCTGCATCTACCATCTGATGTTTTACAGTTTCTTTTCTGGAAGCCTCTGTTTTGCATCAGATAGTGTTTTAATTCGTAACTGATTTCGGGCCATGTTTGTTTCAGTGCCTGGAGTCATGTTTCCGGTTTGTTGACACTTTTGCTTATGTTGACAACTGTTACTTCTGACAGTAATTACTTGTCTTCTGCTTAATTTAGTTCATAGTAAGATACATTAATATTGTCCGTAAGTGTTACATTAATTTTTCAAAATGATTTTAAATTCTTGTCCACACTTAGGCTTTTTTGGGATCCATTTGGGCTCAGGCATTGGGAACTTGGGCTCTTCGGAAAATTTTTTTTCTTTTTGAATAATTTTTAGCTCAACTTGACAAAGTCAAGCTGAGCTATTGCCATCACTTCTCGTCCGTCGGCGTACGTATGTACGTACATACGTTAGTACGTTAGTACGTACGTCCACAATTTCCTTTGGCACACCTCACAGGTCGCATTTATGATCAGATTACTTTCAAACTTCTTATGCTTGTTTGGGGTGACCTCTAGATGGGTGCTATCAATTTTCTTCAATTTCCGTCAAAAAATGTTGCCGCGGCCAACGTTCTTAGAACTTAGTTTAGTCAAACCACAATATTTCCCTTTGGCACACCCTACAGGGCACATTTATGATTTGATGGCTTTGAAACCTGATACGCTTATTTAGGGTGACCTGTAGATGGGAGCTATCGATTTTCTTCAATTTCCGGCAAAAAATGTTGCCACGGCCAACGTTCGTCGAACTTAGTTTAGTCAAACCTCAATATTTCCCTTTGGCACACCCTACAGGGCACATTTACGATCAGATTGCTTTGAAACCTGGTATGCTTGTTTGGGGAGACCTCTAGATGGGAGCTATCGAATTTCTTCAATTTCTGTCTAAAAATGTTGCCGCGGCCAACGTTCTTAGAACTTAGTTCAGTCAGACGACTCAATATTTCCGTTTGGCACACCCTACAGGGTACATTTATGATCGGATTGCTTTGAAACCTGGCATGCTTGTTTGGGGTGACCTCTAGATGGGAGCTATCGATTTTCTTCAATTTCTGTCAAAAAATGTTGCCGCGGCCAACGTTCTTAGAACTTAGTTTAGTCAAACCACAATATTTCCCTTTGGCACACCCTACAGGGCACATTTATGATTTGATTGCCTTGAAACCTGGTATGCTTATTTAGGGTGACATCTAGATGGGAGCTATCGATTTTCTTCAATTTCCGGCAAAAAATGTTGCCACGGCCAATGTTCGTAGAACTTAGTTCAGTCAGACCTCAATATTTCCCTTTGGCACACCCTACAGGGCCCATTTATGATCAGATTGCTTTGAAACCTGGTATGCGTGTTTGGGGAGACCTCTAGATGGGAGCTATCGATTTTCTTCAATTTCTGTCAAAAAATGTTGCCGCGGCCAACGTTCTTAGAACTTAGTTTAGTCAGAAGACTCAATATTTCCCTTTGGCACACCCTACAGGGTACATTTATGATCGGATTGCTTTGAAACCTGGCATGCTTGTTTGGGGTGACCTCTAGATGGGAGCTATCGATTTTCTTCAATTTCCGTCAAAAAATGTTGCCGCGGCCAACGTTTTTAGAACTCCGTTTAGTCAGACCACAATATTTCCCTTTGGCACACCCTACAGGGCACATTTATGATTTGATTGCTTTGAAACCTGGTATGCTTGTTTGGGGAGACCTCTAGATGGGAGCTATCGATTTTCTTTAATTTCCATCAAAAAATGTTGCCGCGGCCAACTTTCTTAGAACTTGGTTTAGTCAGAAGACTCGATATTTCCATTTGGCACACCCTACAGGGCACATTTATGATCGGATTGCTTTGAAACCTTTCATGCTTGTTTGGGTTGACCTCTAGATGGGAGCTATCGATTTTCTTCAATTTCCATCAAAAAATGTTGCCGCAGCCAACATTCTTAGAACTTAGTTTAGTCAGACCACAATATTTTCCTTTGGCTCACCCTACAGGGCTCATTTATGATTAGATTGCTTTGAAACCTGGTATGCTTATTTACGGTGTCCTCTAGATGGGAGCTATCGATTTTCTTCCATTTCCGTCAAAAAATGTTGCCACGGCCAACGTTCTTAGAATTTAGTCTAGTCAGACCACAATATTTCCCTTTTGTACACCCTACAGGGCACATTTATGATTGGATTGCTTTGAAACCTGGCATGCTGGTTTGGGGAGACCTCTAGATGGGAGCTATCGATTTTCTTCGGTTTCTGTCAAAAAATGTTGCCACTGGCAAAAAAACTGACATTGGTCCCAATCAATCAGTATCAATTTTGCCATTTCAAATTCATTTATAACTTACCAAGTTCAAGTTTGTCAAGTTGAGCTACAGTGTCATTGACACTTTCATTTCACAATGTTATAATGGATTATTTTATTATATATCTTTGTTTTCAAGGTTTGGTGCGAGTACTATGACTGTTTACTTTTTCACTTTGAAAAATTTATTGTTCAGTTGTAATGGGAGGAAATCTTCCTCTGAATTCTGTATTAATTATAGTCAACGTACTCACACTAACCCTTGTTCAATGTGTATTAATTGGGATGACAAACGTCGGAGGCGTGTGTCATGGTAGGTTGTTAGTGGGGAGAGGACCATGCAGCCCTCTCTCTGCCGGGTCACTCTAGTTTTTCACTCTCTTTTTCAGAGGAACAATAACAGGGTGATGTTTCAGTGATGGCGTCCAAGAGTGTGCTTCCGTCGTCACAATGAAGAGCTAGCGGCAAAAGTGCTCATGGATATACGGCAGTTGCCTAAGAGGCCCCTAGTAGGGTCGACGGTGTTGACGTCAATGTCCGCTAGCTCGCCCGGTGTCGCCCCCATTTACCAAATGGGTCAGCGCCCGGTTTCGTCCATTGGGGTCCAGGAAGGAATTTCGGGTGTTGCGAGCACTATAAACATACCATGTGCACACCCAGTGACAACGGAACAGAGGATAGTATGGAGGAAGCCTGTTAGTCCGGTTCCTAGCTCATCCAGGTCCATCCGGACCTCGAGCGAGAGAGGCCCCCTCTCTCTTACATCAACATCTGCACCGCGATGTTGTATGTTCGCTTGATAGTCGGAGCATACGTCCACTCCTCTTGCTCGGGACGCCCGTTGCATAGACAGTCCGATGAGGCTGTTCTATTGGCTTCCTCATCCTCACGTCAGCACACACAACCGCACCTTGGCTTTGTGACCACAGATTCCTGAGGACGTTCATATATGATATAAGGCAGGAAGGAACGTTCCGGGATCTCCTGCTTCGCCGTCCAGGGATTCCACGTCAACCAGGTCACTCCATCCGCTTGCCAAGGACACGAGGCCTTTCAAGTTGGGACGTTTGCATATTATATAAATGCAGAAATGAATGTCCCTGGAGTTTCCAGCGGCTATTTACATAAGACTGGGGCTCCACAGGTCTCTTTGATGATCAAGAACAGAGTAATGTTTCCGTGATGTCTTTAAAGTGTGCTTTCGTCGTCACAGTCAAATCAAGAGCTAGCGGCAAAACTGCTTATGCAGATACGTCAATTGCCTAAGAGGTCCCAAGTAGGATTGACGGCTTTGGCGTCCGCTAGCTCGCCCAGTGTAGCGACCATTCAGCGAATGGCTCGGCACCTGGGTTAGTCCGTTGGGGTCCAAGAGGAGGTTTGGGTGATGCGAGCACTATAAATACACGTGCACACGCAGTGACGACGGATACAAGGATGGTATGGAGGAAGCCTATTAGTCCGGTTCCTAGCTCGTCCAACTCCGCATGGGCTGCGAGCGAGAGAGGTCCCTCTCTCGTACAACAACATCTACGTACAGATGTTGTCGTACAGAATGTTCCTCAGTCAGGGCATATGTCCACCGCTCGGGACGATCCATGATATAGACAGTCCAGAGAGACTGCTTTATTAGTCCCCTACGGGAACCGTAAGGGGACTATAGGATAGCACTCCGTCCATCTGTCTGTCTGTCTGTCTGTCTGTCTGTCTGGCCATCCGTCTGTCCGTCTGTCTGTCTGTCTGTCTGTCTGTCTGTCTGTCTGTCTGTCTGTCTGTCTGTCTGTCTGTTTTTTATGTTACCACCTCTCCCTCCAACATGCTTTAAGCTACAACTTTCATATTTGGTACATGGATAAATGGTTCTGAGGGGATGATGCACGCTCAAAAATTTTTTTTTTTCAAAATCCAAGATAGCGGAATGGCGGCCATTTTTGTTGTGTTTTTTAAGCTTTTTTTCTCTATTTTCATGTTACCACCCCTCCATTTTTGTTGTATTTTTTAAACTTTTTTCTGTATTTTATGTTACCACCCCTCACTCCAACATGGTTCAAGCTACACTTTTTATATCTGGCACATGGATAGAGGGTTGTAATGGGATGTTGCACGTTCAATATTTATTTTCCAAAATTCGTCCGTCCGTCTGTCCGTCCATCTGTCCGTCCGGCCATCTGGCCGTCTGTCTGTCTGTCTGTTTTTTATGTTACCACCTCTCCCTCCAACATGCTTTAAGCTACACCTTTCATATTTGGTACATGGATAAATGGTTCTGAGGGGATGATGCACGCTCAAAATTTTTTTTTCAAAATCCAAGATGGCAGAATGGCGGCCATTTTTGTTGTGTTTTTTAAGCTTTTTTTCTCTATTTTCATGTTACCACCCCACCCACCAACATGGTTCAAGCTACACTTTGCATATTTGGCACATGTATAGAGGGTTGGGAGGGGATGATGCACGTTCAATATTGTTTTTCTCCAAAATCCAAGATGGCGGAATGGCAGCCATTTTTGTTGTGTTTTTTTAAGCTTTTTTCTCTATTTTATGTTACCACCCCTCCCTCCAACATGGTTCAAGCTACGCCTTTCATATATGGTACATGGATAAAGGGTTGTGAGGGGATTATGCACGCTCAATATTTTTTTTTCAAAATCCAAGATACTTATATACTCTAGTGTCTTCTGTGACAAAAACACCTTATGTCACAAAAGCGCCATAGGGGACTAATACCACCTCGGTGGTCAAATACTTGTTGGCTTCCTCATCCTCACGGCAGTGCACACGACTGCACCTTGGCTACGTGACCAGTGATATCCACCCAATCTCGCCGACCAGGAATTCATGGCGACCAGGTCACGCCATCCGGTAGCCAAGGATATGAGGCCTTCATACTTCGGACGTTCGCATTAAAAAGTATGCAGGAGTCAACGTCTTAGGAGCTTCCAGCGGCTAAATATTGTAAGACTGCAGCTCCACAGGCCTCCGTTACGGACGTGCTACTGCAGTTAGCACAAATTGTCGCAGCATCCCAGCAACTGACAGAAACTCTGTCAGATCAGGAATTATCCATAGAAGCAGGTGCAGACATGGACGACCAAGTATTACAAGTGGTCCGACTGGATGGCGAAAGGGATACGGAATAGTTTAATTTTTCCCTTTCGGAACAACATAATTGCCGTGGAGTTCATCCGCCTTTAATTTTCTGACGTTCAGCAAAATGCTGCGTTGCCGAATAAAAGACTGATAGCGCCACTGGACACAGATTTCTTTTAATCGGTTCAGGGACATTGTCCCTCAGTTTCCGTCTCAGTCCAGAAATGTCTCAGAGACATTTGAATTTTTATATGACGCTATATATAACTTGCTATTAATAGAGCAAGTCCGGTCTCATATTGGCAAGTGCTCTTCATCTGCCTTTCATCAATTCATGGAATAATTTGAAATGGCAGGACAGGGCATTCCAAGAGTTCCTCTGCGTCTAGACGACCAGGTCTAAGTCCTTGAGTTGTCTATACTTTCGTCTACATCTATTCCAACCATGTTGGAAACGTTAATATTGTCTAATACGGCTAGCTTAGACACATTATCGTACGCAGATCACCTTACCAGAGCGTTATCATTACGCCTCAAGGGAAAAGAATTCCAGGATGTATATCCTCCTTATAAATTCTTTCAAGGGCCTCATGTAGAACTCCGCCCTTTAGTGGCAATATGGAGTTGGTTAGACGTGACGTGGCCCTGGTTACATTCACACGTGTGGATAGTAAGGTGAAAAAGACTCTCAGATTCGCTCCGGTCTCCGGAGAGTTTCTCTTCGATGGCAAGCTTTCCGCAATATATTATCAGATAACTAAGAAAGCTTAATCTCTCTGCTATTCAAATCCGCTTCCTATAGTCGGATTCAGCGGAGAAAGTAGGACAGGCACTTCTGGGGCGAATACGCCCGAGGGAAGTTCCTATAGAGGTTTCTATGCATCCTCTAGGTCTTACTCTAGAGATCGTCAGGGTAGCGACTCAGGTAGGGGCCGTAATTCTGACTGAGATATCCGGTCAGATACCCCTAGGTCGACGGGGTGAGGTGCGGGCCGTGGAAGACATGGTTTCTCCTTCCGCTAGCCTTGCAGGACCAGGAGGTATTGGTCTTATCCTCTATCGTGTACAGTAATTGGAAGACTGTCGAGTTTCTCAAACTTTAGGGAGTAGTTTCTGGACGTCCCTTGGTTTCGAAGGATGATTTCGGTAGGACTATATTGTCCTTCAAACATAACTTACGTTAACTCAAAGTCCAAGATGGACTCAGTTTCCGTCAAGTACGCAGGAAAGAGGCTCGCTTCCACTAGAAGTCCAGTCTCTTTTGGTGGGATCGCGATAGAGATCGTAGAAATCTAGGAATTTCCAGGTTTCTACAACCATCCTTTCTGGTTCCAAACCAGACAACTCGTTCCGTCCACTCATAATCTGAGCTGGATAACAAGCTGATTGTGGCTCCAAGTATCTATATGGAGTCTTTCCGATCGGTCAGAGCGAGTATTCGGGTGTACGACTATGCTACATGCATAAATTTCTAGTTGCATACTTTCATGTCATGGTACATCAGGCGTTTAGAAAATATCGTTGCTTCTTGATCATAGGAATTTTGTATCGGCACCAAGCAATGTGTTTCGGTATGAATCTAGCCCCTGGGCTTTCACTCGATTATCGAACTCGGTAATGACTCATTTCCGAGCTCATTCGTCTGCGGTAACGTCGGCCTACCTGGACGACATTCTTCAGAGGTATGGCAGTGAGTTAATGCTTCAGAACGATGTGCAGATTCTGCTTCTGTTGATCCGATGTCTCGGTTTCTTAAGTAAATGAGGAGAAGTCGGATCTGGTTTCGTCCAAGTCATTTACCCACCGGGGGATGAACTTCGAGACGCATTACATTCTTGTTCGTCTGCCGTTAACCAGAGCGAAATAAATCGGTTGTTATGCTCACTATTGTCTTCAAAAGACATGGTCTCAGTGAGAGATCTCATGAGACTGATACGCTTTTGCGGAACTTCCGCGATTTTATTCCGATGGGGCGGTTACGCATTGGTCCTCTTCAATTTCTTTTAATTCAGAATTGGAGGGTGAGGATTCTTTCGCTCGATACGGACATCTTCTTGTAAAATCAAGTGAATAAGAGTTTCAGACTTGGGCAAGTTTGCTTAACTCAGGTAGTTCCACTGCAATTGCTGGATCCGAGTTTTACAGTTTTGACGGATGTCAGTCAAACACGTTGGGTCATTTCATTGAGCCCAACGGATTTGAAGTGCCAGGGTCTTTTGATTCTGTAGTTCCTTATCAAGCCCTCAAACATCAAGGATGATGTCATTTTGGCTTGCGCTACGTTATTGGATAACGTTATTCAGAATGCTCATATGCTAATTCTGTCCGACAACTCAACGGTATTAGCGTATTTTCGGAATTATAGAAGCACTAATTCCATCCTGTTATTCATGTTAACGAAATGAATCTTTCGGTTGGTACTAGAACATCAAGTTCTCTTATCAGTCCGTCATTTTCCGGGTCGTCTCAACGTATTAGCGGACTCCCTTCACGGAGGGGTCGTTTGTTGCCGCCAGAATGGTCTTTCAACAAACGAGTATTCAATCAGACTACCAAGGAGAGCGGTCTATGATCGACTTATTTGCGACGCATCTCAACAATCAGTTGCAGACGTATGTGTCAATGTTTGGATCTTCGAGCATTTGCAGTAAACGCTCTATCAATCTTGTGAGACGGAATATTAAGATATGCATATCTTTCAGTACCGTTGATTCAGCAGATATTGCTCTAGTGTAATTTTTTCAATGCAAATTCTGTTTGGTAGCTTCTCTAGCTCCACAAGACTGTGCACAAATTTACTTAGGCATCTGTTGTGGGACATTCCGTGGTAGCTTCCTCCACATTTCGGTCCATTCTATGGCCAGATGGATTCAATTTACTATCAGTACTGCTTATAATATCTTCCATCAGCAGTCTGTGCCTTAGTTTTAAGCTCATGAAGTAAGAGTTCTTCTACATCATGGGCTTAAGCTAATAATGTTGCTATTATAGATCTAATGATGGCTGCATATTGCTCTTAGCCCTCCATTTTCACGATTTTGTATCTGAGAATATTGAGTCCTTTTCTGCAGTTCTACATTGTTTAGGTTTGTTATTTTTTACTCGAAATGTCATCTACTAAACAGTGGCAACTATGTGTGTATAGGCTTTCGGTTCCGGCAGTGACTCTGTCCTGCTGCCCTCTTTGCTCTGGAGTATTTGACCCAGGGCAAGGGAATGGGGGGGGGGGGGGGGGGGGAGGGAGAGGGGGGGGGGTCCCTTAGGTCACCTGCTTTATAGAATAAAGCAAGGGAATACCTCCCTTGGAGTCAGTAATTCCGAGTCGGTTCCGAGATGATTTTTAGGGTAAAGCCTATGTTTACACATTTGTGTAATAATTTTTAAGTATTGATTGATGTGAAACATTTGTATATATCATGTGATTAATTGGATGTTAATATACAATCCTTGAATACTTTTAAATGAGTATATAGAGTCTCATTTATCTAGACTCCCGTATTTATTGGCTTTCCTTAAAAAATGTTAGTATAAAGGGTTATACTGGATGTTTTAGAGATCATTGATGTTATTGTGCTCAATTACAGAATAGTGTTGTGTCTTTCTTTTTTGATACAAATAAGAAAGATACATGTAAGCCTATCTCTCCTTTTCTCTTTACAGGAATAGGTCTGTTATGGGTAATTGAGTCTATTGGATTTTCCTTATGTCCTAGGCCCTCCAACCTTTTTACTATTCAGCTAAGTCTGGGCCATTGGTACAATATAAAAATGTTAAAAAATTTATAGTAATTTATATATTTTTTATACTTAACCAATGACCCAGACGGGGATGGCCCTCCCATGAGTTGGGAACTCATACCTCCCCGCTGAGTACATAACGCTTACCAGGCACTGGTTGTAAGAATGACTTTTGGCGGCAATTTTGAGACCTCCTTGACACTGCGCATGCTAATATATAAATTACTATAAAATCTTTAACTTTTTAACACATACATACTTTGCGTTTGGGTCGTGTTGGATAGCACCATCATACGCATACATGCAGTTCTGTTGCATTTGTTTCCGGTATTTATTTTCTGATTTTGGAGCCAGTTTATCATACCTACCTCCATTTCTTGATCCTGGTCTCTATTTTGTCGGTTCTTAAATCACATATTCTCAAGTGTTAAAAGTTGTAGATATCAAATAGTACACATTGGAGAGTGTTTTTACCAGATTTAATATTTCAGAGGCCTCCTGTGAATGATCTTGAAGCCTGTTGGGCAGCCAAGACCTGACTAGAAATCACTGCCCAGGTGATTTGTCAAATTGTCAGCAAGACCTTGAGGGTTAACAAAACTGTAGAGTAAATCACTTCTTTCATGAAAATGAACCTTTCAACTGTTAACAAGCCTCAACAGGGACTTATAAATAGTGAATTGAGGAAAATTTGAAAGTTCAGACAGTTTTGCTATTCAACGACTGGTTCAGCTCTGTTTTTCGGTATCCCCATGATATCGGTATCAGTTCGGTTTTTCAGTACATTGCCCATCTCTAATACAGATTTGTAGTCTGGATATTGTTATTTGTATTGGAGAAAATATTTACTGCCTGTCCGTCCATCCCGAAATTCAATCATGAATGACTTGTAAAGTACTTGGTTGAGTGACTTGCTATTTGGTATGCAAGTGTATCCCATTGCTGTATATCCATAGTGAAATTTTATTGCCAGAGTCATTGTCCTTTATGGACTTAGAATTTGTCCGCCTTAAAATTAATTCATGAATAACTTAAAGAGTACTCAATGGAATGACTTCATATTTGATGTGCAACTCTATCTTATTGATGTGTACCCACAGTACAAGGTCTGTCCACCTATCAGTCCGTCTGTCCATCCATCCCGAAATTCAGTCATGAATAACTTGTAAAGTACTTGGTTGAGTTTCTTGATATTTGGTTTGCAAATCATTTTATTGCCATAGGCATTGCCCTTTATGGATTTAGAATTTGAATTTGTATATACCCCTAAAATTTATTTTCATTGTTAAACAAGCCAGGGGGTGTGGGGAGGTGGGTAATGGGTAATTGAGTCTATTGGATTTTCCTTATGTCCTAGGCCCTCCAACCTTTTTACTATTCAGCTAAGTCTGGGCCATTGGTACAATATAAAAATGTTAAAAAATTTATAGTAATTTATATATTTTTTATACTTAACCAATGACCCAGACGGGGATGGCCCTCCCATGAGTTGGGAACTCATACCTCCCCGCTGAGTACATAACGCTTACCAGGCACTGGTTGTAAGAATGACTTTTGGCGGCAATTTTGAGACCTCCTTGACACTGCGCATGCGCAGTGGAGTAAAAGTATGGAGGACCATATACAACATGTAATTTTCGGTTTTAGATGCAAATTTTGGGGATTGGGGGGTAAAATTTGTGTTTGGCCCTAGATATTTTAGAGTTAGCACCAGCTAAGTCTGGGTCATTGGTAAGTATAAAAAATATATAAATTACTATAAATTCTTTAACTTTTTAACACATACATACTTTGCGTTTGGGTCGTGTTGGATAGCACCATCATACGCATACATGCAGTTCTGTTGCATTTGTTTCCGGTATTTATTTTCTGATTTTGGAGCCAGTTTATCATACCTACCTCCATTTCTTGATCCTGGTCTCTATTTTGTCGGTTCTTAAATCACATATTCTCAAGTGTTAAAAGTTGTAGATATCAAATAGTACACATTGGAGAGTGTTTTTACCAGATTTAATATTTCAGAGGCCTCCTGTGAATGATCTTGAAGCCTGTTTTCTCTGCAGAGATTGTTCATCTTATCCCGCTTTTGTATGTTATAATTGATTTTTCACTGATTTCGTCGTACCTGTATACGGCGTTTGCAGTGCATATTTTATAGTGGATTATGTTATTTACTAAAATCATCGCTATAGCCTTGGCTTGTAAAGTGGCGTTAAGCACCATTTATTATTCATGAATTAATTTTTTGAGTGCCTGATCGATATTTATTTATATCGTTTCCGGGTACTGCTTATTGATTCAAGAGCTATCCCCTCCTTCTTTTGAAGTTATGTTAAAAAAAAAAGGGGGGGGGGGTAATTTTGTCCACTTCTCTGCCTTATGGGGTATGTAACTATTGAGGAAGCTGTCTTTTCCGTACTATGTCAGGCGATCAGCAGCAATATTATTGTGTGGCGTAGGTTTATGGGAAATTTCTCTCATTCTCAGTATGCCTTAATTATTTTTAGGGCCTAGACCAGACTAGTCTCTAAAATTGTTTATTTGTTACATCTTAATTAACATGATTTTATGCTTAGATTTAGGATGTACATAATTGGATACATATTAGGTTATGTCACTTCTATTATGGTATTAAGAGACATACATGTAATTTTAATTTCTTCATCATGGATTGAAGGATTTGATCTATGTTGATCTACTATTTCCGAAGTTCTAGGCCCTCCGCCTTTTTACGATTCAGCTAAGTCTGGGTCATTGGTACAGTATAAAAATGTTAACATTTTTTTTAGTAATTTATATATTTTTTATACTTACCAATGACCCAGACGGGAATGGCCCTCCCATGAGTGGGCAGTACTGGGCACTCATACCTCCCCACTGAATTATTATAATCCTTTTTTTATACAAAGAATGGTTTATTTGGCGCAAGATTCGGTGACTTCCTGGAGTCTGCGCATGCGCGGAGGGTAAAATGTATGGAGGGCCAGATAGGACTTCTAATTTTCGGTTTTGCATGCAAATTTTGGGGATTGGGGGGCAAAATTTGTGTTTGACCCTAAATATTTTAGAGTTAGCACCAGCTAAGTCTGGGCCATTGGTAAGTATAAAAAATATATAAATTACTATAAATTTTTTAACTTTTGTGTTAAAAACATAGCTTATGACTCCTCATTGGAATGAGCTCAGTGTGCTCATTCCAATGAGGGGTCATAAGCTGTGTTTTTGTAACAAAAAAATGAAAATTGAATAGTGATTTTTGAGAATAGTGCTGGCTAGTTTTGGCCATTACATTGGGTAAAGGGTTAAAAAGTATCAAGATATACAGCCTGAAGTTGTTTTGAGTCAAGTGTTGTATGCCTTAATTAATAGGCACACAACACTTGACTGAAAACGAGGTCTCAAGACTGTGGTCCAAAGGTCAAGATCACAAATAGAAGGCACAAGTAGCATGTGTATCACCATTTGACAGTCTGTCATGTGTAGATTTTAAGACCAAGCTCCCAAGGTAAAGGTCACAGATGGAGGTCAAAAGAAGGAATCAGCATGCACATCAACTTTTTGTTTCTGGTTGATAACTTTTTTATGAAATGAGATATCAAAATGAAACTGATATATGTGTATCCAGTGGCAAAAGAATGCAATAGTTTGAGGGGTAAAATATGTCACTGACCAAAGAAGACAGACATGAAATGCATTTCAAGGGGAGAGCATGAGAGATGTAGGAAGTTTGGGGGTGTTAAGTACCCTATAATTTTATGGTGGAATGCAAAACAGTGGAGCCCATTTAATTGGATATCTCTTAACAGAATAACCTTGTTAACTGAATATAACTTTCAAACACAAAACCATTTTCCATGATTTAAGTACACATTTGACCTATTAATTGCATATAGGTTTCAGAATAAACTCCACTTAATTGAATAAAAAATCTTGTGTAACATGTCCAGAAATATTATCCTGACAATCACCAAATTTTCTTTGTTTTTAGATCTATTTGGCCTCAATACATCCAAGAAAGGCATTTAATCAATTATATATTGTTTGACAGAGCTCCATGACGAGATAAAATAAACTAAGTGTTGAGTTTATCTATAAAATACAGGAAACTGACAAATCCATGTTAATTGAATACTCTTGTTAAATGAATATTTTTTACTGGCAAAATGACCATTTACTTAGCAGGGTTTGACTGTATTAGGATACAACTTGCTGCATGACACAGATAGAGTTCAAAAAGAAGGGACCAGCATGCACATTAACTCTTTCAAGTTCAGTCCGTAGATATTCATTTAGTGGAATGATATAACAAGATGAAACTTGTATCATGCATAGCACCAGTAGACAGTGACATGCTGAACAAATCAACATGAACATCAACTTCTGTATGTCCAGACTGTGACTTGTTTAGTTGAATGTGATATCAAGATAAAACTTGTTACATTAATAAAACTTGTTACATTAATAGCACCACCAGATGGTGTGTCACCTGTAAAATAAACACAGAGCAAGACCACATCTCCTTTCGTCCTGCCCACAATTCCTGAAGCAATATATAAATAGGCATATAATGCCCTGCTAGTCAGTGCTCTTGTTTGCTTTATGCTTTTGCTTGCTCATAGTAATATAGCCCATCGTATTGCATTTTTGTTCAGTATATGAGCATTTTGTTTACAGACCTAGTATGAAATTGATACTTTTGAAGTTTGTAATTTTCATATCAAAATATTATGTTACCATTGATTTAAATGACACTGCTGATCAAATTTCAGGAAAATAATGGACAGAGAAAAAGAATGGCAAATCAATTTTGGGAACTGGTTGTTGTTAGACTACTGAGGTTGAGATTAGATTGGTCAAATTTTTAAGTAACCTTTAAAGATGGATTATGGCATCCCTACATCTTTGAAGAAATAGATGTTTGGAACCTATTCTGGTTGTTATTTGTTAGCAATGCCAAACTTTGTATGAGCATACTTGTGGGCATCCTGGTGTATTCCAAAATTGGAAAAAATGTAAAAATAACTCCCCAAAGTTTTTGATGAAGGGTTGGAAAACTTGCACCTCAAATGCAGCTTTGTATGATGATGTGTTAAAAACCCTATATTAACTCTCTGACCCTTGATTCATGGTTGAATACACTATGAAAATATTGTTAAAAACTGCATCACCCAAACAAACCAAAGATGTATGTAATGGGAATACCAAAAAGTTTATATTTATATACATATTTGGATAGTAGACTTTTCATTATCAAAATTAGGTCACTATGAATCCAACTTGACGTGAGCTTTCTTCTGTTTTTTTAATATTCAAGAAGCATAACTTTTCTTTTGCAATGAACAGATTTATTTGTCGCCTGTAAAATTGACCTTTTAACAACTTATATCATGTTTGAGCTTAAAGAGATCTGTCAAAGAATATGTAATTGGTCAGCTTTTAATACATATGCCAGCAAATAATGTTATATTTATGAAATAAAGATGATCGAGAAGAAAACTGCTGTCATGCATAGCACCTGTAGACAGTGATTTGCAGAGAACCCTTAAGGTCACAGATATAGATTAACTGAACAAATCAACATGAACTTCTTCATGTCCTGACTGACTTTTGTGTGGAAGGCGAAAACAAGATAAAACTCTTCTTACGTGCATAGCACCACCAAAGTGTTCTTGTTACATGTATAGCACCACTATAGCGTTCTTGCACTTGCACATACAAATCTGCTTGCAAATAGACAGTTACTTTTGCATGATCGTTTGTTTAGAAGAAAGGATTGTAAGTTTCTTTGAAGAAAAATACATTATTTTTGACTGTCTGGCTGAATGAAAAGTAAAAACGTGCAGTTTCTCTTTTCCCTGTTTTTGCTGTTCACAGCCCTGTTAATTGTTCACTTTTCTTGAAAGAAAATTCTCAACAGCAACAGATTTTCCCGATGGTAATCAGTTTGTATTACTATTGCAGCTTGTGATGACTTTGTGTCCATAATATCGAGTTGTCAAAATTAGGTATGCTGCATGACGTTTTTCCTTCTTCTGACTGAGAAAGAATTTCAAAGCATCTTATACAAAGCTACGTATGTGAGTTGGTATCTTGCAAGAAGCAAATATTTTCTCCAATTCAATTCAAATAAAAACATCCAGACTACAAATCTGTATTAGAGATGGGCAATATACTGAAAAACTGAACTGATACCGATATCATGGGGATACAGAAAAACAGAACTGAACAGGTCGTTGAATAGCAAAACTATCTGAACTTTCAAATTTTCCTCCATTCACTATTTATAAGTCCCTGTTGAACTTGATAACAGTTGATGAAAGAAATTGACTGATTTCTCTTCAGTTTTGTTAACCCTCAATGGCCTGGGCAACTATCCTGAATTCCTACTAGACGACAACCTGTACATGTCCATTTGCTTAGCAGTGATTTTTAGGCAAGTCTTGGCTGCCTGTTGGGCAGCCAAGACCTGACTAGAAATCACTGCCCAGGTGATTTGTCAAATTGTCAGCAAGACCTTGAGGGTTAACAAAACTGTAGAGTAAATCACTTCTTTCATGAAAATGAACCTTTCAACTGTTAACAAGCCTCAACAGGGACTTATAAATAGTGAATTGAGGAAAATTTGAAAGTTCAGACAGTTTTGCTATTCAACGACTGGTTCAGCTCTGTTTTTCGGTATCCCCATGATATCGGTATCAGTTCGGTTTTTCAGTACATTGCCCATCTCTAATACAGATTTGTAGTCTGGATATTGTTATTTGTATTGGAGAAAATATTTACTGCCTGTCCGTCCATCCCGAAATTCAATCATGAATGACTTGTAAAGTACTTGGTTGAGTGACTTGCTATTTGGTATGCAAGTGTATCCCATTGCTGTATATCCATAGTGAAATTTTATTGCCAGAGTCATTGTCCTTTATGGACTTAGAATTTGTCCGCCTTAAAATTAATTCATGAATAACTTAAAGAGTACTCAATGGAATGACTTCATATTTGATGTGCAACTCTATCTTATTGATGTGTACCCACAGTACAAGGTCTGTCCACCTATCAGTCCGTCTGTCCATCCATCCCGAAATTCAGTCATGAATAACTTGTAAAGTACTTGGTTGAGTTTCTTGATATTTGGTTTGCAAATCATTTTATTGCCATAGGCATTGCCCTTTATGGATTTAGAATTTGAATTTGTATATACCCCTAAAATTTATTTTCATTGTTAAACAAGCCAGGGGGTGTGGGGAGGTGGGGTGGTTATCTTATTTTGTCACCGTGTATTGACACTTTATTTTCCTTTCCTGTTCTGAGTATCAAAATGAAGCACCTATACAATGTGCTAACATATTTTTAAAAATCGACATGATAGCAATCTTTATTTTGGGTTGGCCTGCACATTGCGGGGGTATTTCGTTAACTATGCTTCTGAACAGGTCTAGTTTTAACTTCGGTAAAATAGACATCAACCATTTAATTTATATTTTTTCATGTTTGCTTTGGTTATAAAAAAGAGAGAATGTGGCAGCCAAAGGGGGCCATGTGGGAGGGCCTAAGAAACAGAGTTTTAGCTTTTTTAGGCCTAATGTCATTGTTTTTAATCCAGCACATGACAACAGTGCTGTGAGTTTTCTCAAGGGAATGATACCACTTTATTGTGACACATCTTTCTGTCTTTTTTTTTGGACATCAAAGGAAATTATGTGTTTGAAGTACCTGCTGATTTATTTATTTATTGGTGTTTTTGTTTTAAAGTCATATACTTATGCACAATGGCTAATCATGACCATGACAGTTTTACGGGTGGAGGAAGCTGGAGTACCCAGAGAGAACCAAGGAGCAACTGCCAGCTCCCCCACATCATAACTCTGCACTGTAGCACAGACAGGGTTAGATTGGTTGAAGAGATGTGTACCATCGACATGCAGTATGCCTTAGTACACAACGTCATCGTGCCCCCATGTGGACAATCGGGGTTAAGTGCCTTGCCCATGGACACAACGCAGGAGTCCGAATGGTACCAGCTGAAGTTTCTAAAGCAAGAACGGGATGCCACTCCTATTACAGTGCTGTTCCTGCTGCAAGTGACTTAACATTCGTGTTTAATTCCTCATTGTATTACAATCTCACATTATGAAGTCTGGAAATCCCCCCCACCCCACCCCACCCCCTTATAAAATCAAAAAATAATTTGGGGAAGATTCATTTTTTTCTGTGTGCCTCTTGAAATATGTGTGAGCTATACGTTATCCAGTTGCAGATCATGTACAATTTCAAATATAGGATCTTTGAGTCAGAATGTCAAAACAAACAGTTGAAGTTTGGTCGCAAGTTTTCTGATTTGAGGTATATTATTAACATTTTGAGTAGCATGTTGGAAATTCTAAAAAAAAAAATTAATTCAGTTTGATAGTTTACGCATAGTTCCACGTATTTTGGCATTTGCTTCACGTGTGGTGTGGATTTACCAATAATTACTTGTGTGATTTATTATATCTTTTATTTTCCTGAGAAAAATCAGTTTTAAGGTTAAAAAAAATGTATGCATAGTCTCTCACAAGTAAGTTGTTTGAAATGTTTAAACACCAGTATCCACGCTGTATTATCTCAGCAATTCACTTGAAATACCAGTTTACAATGACTGCCAGTTATTTCTAAAGATAGAAGTTTTCTCTCAAAAATAGTTAACTTTTAAAATAACTGATATTAAAAAAGCTTATGTTGTTTAACTAGAATATTAAAATATACTGTTACCAATGGGCCGACCTATCCTGGGATGGGTAGCCCCACCCATGCAACAGAATATTTTTAGTTGCATTGCATATCAAGGGAGATAATCAAAGCTAGACTTTGTAGTGGATACAGACTTGGACTTGATCATGGAAGGAATCACATACTTCCCATTTTTATAATACATTAAAATGTTTGGGGCATGGAAACTTATAATATGAAGCCCAGTCTGCTTAATTTAACAGTTGAAACAAAAATAGCCAGTGAAGATCAAGCACAGGTCTTTGGCAGGGAACACAGCCCCATGCACCCTGTCAGAATTCTGTATATCCTTTACCTGTGGCTCAAGAGTACATAATTACATTTTAACAGAGAACATGAGGCTGTGTACCCTACCAAAGACCTATATAACTAATATTGTCAAACTGCAAATAAAATTGTTGTATTAGTTACCTTGCCGTGCTGCATACAGCTATGTTCAGATTTTTACTGGGGTACATAAACTCATGCAGAGTTCTATGTAGTCAAAAGAGATAAATCCCACTTGAAACTTGATCCGAGAAGATGATTACATCAAAAAATAAAGTTATGCATGGTTTGGAATGTACAAAATCAAGTAACATGAACAGATTTGCAAACCACACAGCCTGAAATCTCAACAGAGCAAGGTGATAAATAGGCCAATATTGTACTTTACGCTTGGTTGCTAGGAAGGAGATTAGAAAATGGCTGCATTCGGTACATGTTATAATTGTTTTCCAGTTTGACAAATTCTTTCTACAGGACTGTGGCAGGGTACATGGGGCTGTGAACACTGCCATAGACATGTATAACTAATATTAGCTACAGATACTGTTTTTTCATCCATGACAGGTACAGCAACTTGGAATTCAAAGTCATCAGTTGTAATTTTTTTAAGGGTTGCAAGTATCAGTTTTTTTTCTTGATTAGTTTTATCAATTGTGTTTTATTGGGAATTACTTCCTAACAGAAAGAGAAAAATTTTATAGTGCTATATCCCCTCCAAAAAAAATCTAATTAAAAAAACCCTTTTTTCTATCAAACATGGAACCTTGATTTTGACATATACTACACAAAAAAAAGTTTTAAACTACCCCAAAATTTCGGTGTAAATGACAAAAAAAAAAAATGAAACAATAATGAAAATTTTCTATGTGAAAGCTATATCCTTTACTAACAAATGAATGATTGTTTCAGACAAATGCATTGAAGAGAGTGTGTTGTATCACCTGTCACATGCTGAGGGATGGTTTCTAAAAACCACATTTTTACTAGTTTGTATAATGTGTGTCGATCTCTGATTGTAAACATACTAGACACCTCTGCCTTTTGTCATGAATGTCATGTTTAATAATGGGTATAAGCTAACCTTAATAAATAAAACAAAATAAAAACTAAGTTCATTTCAAATGTGTTCATCATCATTGTCGCTAATGCTTGCACTCTTAAAAAAAAAATGTTTATCCTCATTTAAAATACTCTTTAAACTAAAAGTGAGGACCATGCTCAAGGTTGCCAATGCTCATGCTGGAAATTGACAGCTCTGAGAATATTTTATTTTTTGAAACTTGTATAACAATTGCTGTACATATTGAAAACCTGTATAGCAATTAATGAACAGTACATTGTAGTTTTTTAAATCTTAATTTTGAGATAAAAATTGGCAGGTAGAGTTAGTTTGGTGCTGGTCAAAACATGTTAGTGAATTGGGTCATACAGTGGGAGGTTTTCGCTGGAGGATGCTTTTGGTGGGGGATGTGTTACCTGGGGAACATTTTTACCAACAATGGGAGATGTTCTCGCCAATAATGGAACTTGGAGGACGTTTTGACCAATGTTAGGAGACATTGTGAGATGGTAGGGGATGTTTTAACCACTATTGTTTGGGGGACTTTTTGGATTGGGAAGTTTTTGACCAGCAAGATTTTACATTGCTTTTATGGCATTATGTATTACATAATGTGGTGTGATAGCGGTTAAAATATTCCATGCTGTCTAATATACTCTACTTGAAAAGAATTAGCTTGACTAAACTAGTGAATACATGATAATGTTCAGTTTCACAATTTGAAAAATTTTGATTTTTTCCACAACACTTTGTTAAAAACTTGACAAAGCACTTTGCATTCTTTGCATACTAAGCAAAAAGTTGATGTACAAATATGAATCAAACATTTTGGTTTTTCTAGCAAGACACACAAAATATCACTTTTTATAGTTATCCATGGTATTATGTGTATTGAACACTGTGTAAAATATGAGGTTATAAGGATCTGGAGTCCAAAAAAATATTGGTCACTCAAATGCCAAGATTTCTCCAAAAAACATTAATTTGTTTAAAAAATGTTGACCATTTAGTAAAACCACAATTTTCATTATTTTCATTTAGGAATTAGCCGAGAGCATAATGCGTTGCGCTCGGAGTCCAAGGTTTGCGAGTTTGAACCCCCAGTCAGGGAAACGTAATGTAATGCAGTACCGGCATGGATGCAAAACCACACTGCTCCTCCATAGTGCCATGTTTGGGGATGCTGCTATGCTCGTCTCATCGGGTGAGGACTAAATGGCTGTCTCGTGTGCAGTAATTACTGTGCACGTTCAAGAACCGTACTGTGGTAAAAAGAGCTGCAGCTCAGCAAAATTCCCTGACCTCCCCCCCCCCCTCTATAGTGTACTTCATTACCTGTATAAAGAACTCCCACAATGAATCGAAAAAACAGCGGAGGAGTGACTGTAAAGCGCATTGAATCGTGCATCTACTGGAATAAAACGAATGTAAGACGCAATTTGCAGCATCAGTCCACACAACAAATACCTGAGATGATTCTGATGATGTGGGGTTCACACAGGGTACTCTGAAAAATTAATGAGGGAATTTCCAAATAACATAACATGTGCAAAAATATCCTTATATTTCAAGTTTCCTTTATATGAAGATGTCGAAATGCATATATGACAATTGAGTACTTATCTACTTGAAAAAAGTTTTGTGTATTATTATTATTTTAAAGAATTACTTTAAATGAAAGTAATTCTTTAAAAGAATAATAATGAATGAATGTTTTTGACCTGTTTCATTTGAGGAAGGTTTCAAGTTCATACCGACGGGCAGAAAAATTCTAATGCTACCACCAAGTTGAACAATTTTGAGATCCTAGCATTGGGCATTTTCTGGAGCCAAACTAATTTCAACTTTACATTTATCTGTTTATTTTCAGAGGTAGATGGTTTTGAGATAATGATTCTTGAGAGTTCTCAGCATGTCTTAACCCCTCGAATGAGAAGTCTCTTTTACCAGGTCTGAGTAATAAGTGTCCCTATTTTGATGACTGAGGGAAATTGCAGGATTGACCAATCAATATTTTCAATAATTGTCCCTATTTTGATGACTGAGGGAAATTGCAGGATTGACCAATCAATGTTTTCAATGAATAGCTTCAAGTCTGCATTTTGAAAATATTAATTGGTCTTATGCCAAATGATGAATATTGACTCTTCCATTCGGTACCATTTAAATGACATGGAATGTACCATTACTGTTAAAAGTGTTAGTTGTATTTATACTGCTCAGTTGGTGGATTTCTATAATCTCAAGTTCAGTTCTAATAATACTGACAAGTAGTTGCTTGGGCAATGGGGTAAGAAAAACAGAAACTCTTATTTTATTGTATAACTGTATGCTGTAGTCAGTCGTATTGCTGTATTTGTTTCTGAAGATAGTTATAGATTCCTCACCTTTTCCCTTATATGTGAACATTGTAATGTGCAGAATCAATTGTTAAGTGAAGCTTGTTGGAAAGATCCCTCCATTACTGTATGTAAATCATTGCTAATAGAATATTCCTTTTGCCAATATGTCATTCAGTCAGTGTGTTTATTCAGTTATCTAGAATTTCAAATATTTCTTTCATCTGGAAAACATGGTAAGAAGTTTTATTATATGACAGAAAAAATCTGGTAATTTAATTGGTTAAAACACTTGTCAGAAATGTTGATACACTCCAACATTGCTAATCTATTCTATTTTTACCGAAATCATTGATTGATATTTCACAGCTCTGTCATTGTTGTCTATAAAGAGCACAGGTAGGTTGATATGATGATTCCAAATACCTGTTCGCGATAAAAATAGAAATGGTATTTCCAACATACTCCTTCCTTTAATTTCCCTGTTCCAGTGTTTAGGAACTGATCAAATATAACAATTAACTACAACATGAACAAATAAGTTAATGCACATTGCATTCATATACTTATGTGTTGAAATTAAATAAAACAAATTTGCAAATGATATTTTTAGTCGAGTTGTGACGAAGTCAAACCTAACTTATAGTTTGATGAATGGCAGGTGGGTGGGCGGACGTAAACAATTGGTTTCCGGATGATAACTTGATAATGGTTCAACCCATGTTCATGAAACTTCATAGGTAGGTTGGTATCGGTGAGAGGAAGAACCCTATTAATTTTGGACTTGCTTGGTCAAAGGTCAAGGTCACAGTGACCTTGAACATAGTAAATTGTAAACAATTGGTTTCCGGATGATAACTTGACTACGGTTCAACCCACATTCATGAAACTTCATATGTAGGTTGGCCTTTGTGAGAGGAAGAACCTTATTTATTTTGGACTCACTAGGTCATTGGTCAAGGTCACAGTGACCCTGAATATTGTAAATCAAAACAATTGGTTTCCAGATAACTTGATAATGGTTCGACCCATGTTCATGAAACTTCATAGTTAGGTTGGCATCAGTGAGAGGAAGAACCCTATTTATTTTGGACTCACTAGGTGAAAGGTCAAGATCACAGTGACCTTCAACTCAGTAAATCGTAAACAATTGGTTTCCGAATGATAACTTCATAATGTTTCAACCCATGTTCATGAAACTTCATAGGTGGGTTGGCATCAGTGAGAGGAAGAACCCTATTTATTTTGGACTTGCTAGGTGAAAGGTCAAGGTCACAGTGACCTTCAACATGGTAAATCGTAAACAATTGGTTTCTGAACAATAACTTGATAATAGTTTGACCCACATTCATGAAACATCACAGGTAGGTTGGCCAAGGTGAGTGGAAGACCCCTATTTATATTGGACTCACTAGGTCAAAGGCTAAGATCACAGTGACCTTGAACATAATAAATCATAAATAATTGGTTTCCAGATGATAATTTGACAATGGTTCCACCTATGTTCATGAAACGTCATAGGCAGCTTGGCATTGGTTCAAGAAAGAGCCCTATTTATTTCGGAATCACAAGGTCAAGGTCACAGTGACCCTTCACATAGTAAATTGTAAACAATTGGTTTCTGGACGATAAGTTGATAATTAGTCTGTGTGAAACACACAGACATTTGTTTTTGTATGGTTTCTTTTTCTTTTTTTTTTCTTTTTTTTTTTCTTCTTCTTCTCCTGTCTTCTGTCTTCTCATCACTTCTTGTCTGCAAGATAACTCGAAAACGAATTGCCCTATCTCGTTGATTTTTGGCATGCTGATAGACAAGTTCTCGGCACCTATGTTTTTCAGATTCCTAGGGTATCAGGGATGTCTGTAGGCGTGTTTTGAAAGTGGGTCACACCCATATCTCAGGTGTGGTATGACATATAGACCTGGGACCAACACCAAATGAGTCGACACTCGATGGAGATTCAAAATATGGGTCATGGTCGCGGGGGTCACCCAGGGATCATTGAGGGCATTTTTCATAATTGCTGGAAATCACATTTTTTGACCCCCTAAAGCATTCCTGACGTGTACACATGCATTTTTACGTTAAAAAAGTGGGCATGGCCAAAATTTTTGGAAGTGGGTCATGCCCATATCTCATGTGTGAAATGCCATATGGATCTGGGACCAACTCCAAACGAGTCGACACTCGATGGAGATTCAGAATATGGGTCAAGGTCACGGAGGTCACTTAGGGGTCATTAAGTGCATTTTTCATAATTGCTGGAAATCACATTTTTTGACCCCCTAAAGCATTCCTGACGTGTACACATGCCTTTTTAAGTTAAAAAAGTGGGCATGGCCAAAATTTTTGGAAGTGGGTCATGCCCATATCTCATGTGTGATATGCTGTATGGATCTGGGACCAACTCCAAATGAGTCGACACTCGATGGAGATTCAGAATATGGGTCAAGGTCACGGAGGTCACTTAGGGGTCATTAAGTGCATTTTTCATAATTGCTGGAAATCACATTTTTTGACCCCTAAAGCATTCCTGACGTACACACATGCATTTTTAACATTAAAAAAGTGGGCGTGGCCAAAATTTTTAAAAGTGGGTCACGCTCATATATCAAGTGTGGTATGATAAATGGACCTGGGATCAACCCCAAATGAGTTGACACTCAAGGGAGATTCAAAATATGGGTCAAAGTCACGGAGGTCACCTAGGTACATTTTTCATAATTGCTGGAAATCACATTTTTTAACCCCCTAAAGTATTCCTGACGTACAAACATGCATTTTGACGTAAAAAAAAGTGGGTATGACCAAAATATTTGAAAGTGGGTCACACCCACATCTCAGGTGGGGTATGACGTATGAACCTGGGACCAACACCAAATGAGTCAACACTTGATAGAGATTCAAAATATGGGTCAAGGTCACGGAGGTTACCTAAGGGTCATTGAGTGCATTTTTCATAATTGCTGGAAATCACATTTTTTGAGCCCCCAAAGCATTCCTGAGGTCCATACATGCATTTTTACGTTAAAAAAGTTAATGTGGCCAAAAATTTTGAAAGCGGGTCATGCTCATATCTCAATCGTGGTATGATGAATGGACCTGGGACTAACACCAAATGAGTCGACACTTGATGGAGATTCAAAATATGGGTCAAGGTCATGGAGGTCACCTAGGGGTCCGCCTGAAAGTGGTCACCAAAGTCATCAAGTGCATATTATTCAGAAAGACTGGGAAATGCATTTTATTAGTCCCCTACGGGAACTGTAAGGGGACTATAGGATTGCACTCCGTCCGTCCATCCATCTGTCCATCCATCCATCTGTCTGTCCATCTGTCCGTCTGTCTGTCTGTCTGTCTGTCTGTTTTTTTATGTTACCACCTCTCCCTCCAACATGCTTTAAGCTACACCTTTGATATTTGGTAAGTGGATAAATGGTTCTGAGGGGATGATGCACGCTCAAAATTTTTTTTTCAAAATCCAAGATGGCGGAATGGCGGCCATTTTTGTTGTGTTTTTTAAGCTTTTTTTTCTCTATTTTCATGTTACCACCACTCCCACCAACATGGTTCAAGCTACACCTTTCATATTTGGTAGATGGATAAATGGTTCTGAGGGGATGATGCACGCTCAAAATTATTTTTCAAAATCCAAGATGGCGGAATGGCGGAATGGCGGCCATTTTTGTTGTGTTATTTTAGCTTTTTTTTCTCTATTTTCATGTTACCACCCCTCCCACCAACATGGTTCAAGCTACACCTTTCATATTTGGTGCATGGATAAATGGTTCTGAGGGGATGATGCACGCTCAAAATTTTTTTTTCAAAATCCAAGATGGCGGAATGGCGGCCATTTTTGTTGTGTTTTTTTAAGCTTATTTTCTCTATTTTCATGTTACCACCCCTCCCACCAACATGGTTCAAGCTACACGTTTCATATTTGGTACATGGATAAATGGTTCTGAGGGGATGATGCACGTGCAAAAATTTTTTTTCAAAATCCAAGATGGTGGAATGGCGGCCATTTTTGTTGTTTTTAAAGCTTTTTTTCTCTATTTTCATGTTACCACCCCTCCCACCAACATGGTTCAAGCTACACCTTTCATATTTGGTACGTGGATAAATGGCTCTGAGGGGATGATGCACGCTAAAAAATTTTTTTTCAAAATCCAAAATGGCGGAATGGCAGCCATTTTTGTTGTGTTTTTTAAGCATTTTTTCTCTATTTTCATGTTACCACCCCTCCCACCAATATGGTTCAAGCTACACTTTGCATATTTGGAACATGGATAGAGGGTTGGGAGGGGATGATGCACGTTCAATATTTTTTCTTCAAAATCCAAGATGGCGGCATGGCATCCATTTTTGTTGTGTTTTTTAAGCTTTTTTCTCTATTTTATGTTACCACCCCTCACTCCAACATGGTTCAACACTTTTTATATCTGGCACATGGATAGAGGGTTGTAATGGGATGTTGCACGTTCAATATTTGTTTTCCAAAATTCAAGATGGCGCCATGGCAACCATTTCTGTTGTGTTTTTTAAGCTTTTTTCTCTATTTTTTGTTACCACTGCTCCCTCCAACATGGTTCAAGCTGCACTTTTCATATATGGTACACGGATAAAGGGGTTGTGAGGGGATTATGCACGCTCAATATTTTTTTTTCAAAATCAAACATCTGTCTGTCCGTCTGTCTGTTTTTATGTTACCACCTCTCCCTCTAATATGCTTCAAGCTACACCTTTCATATTTGGTACATGGATAAATGGTTCTGAGGGGATGATGCACAGTCAATATTTATTTTTCAAAATCCAAGATGGCAGAATGGCGGCCATTGTTGTTGTGTTTTTTAAGCTTTTTTCTCTATTTTATGTTACCACCCCTCCCTCCAACATGGTTCAAGCTACGCCTTTCATATATGGTACATGGATAAAGGGTTGTGAGGGGATTATGCACGCTCAATATTTTTTTTTCAAAATCCAAGATGCTTATATACTCTAGTGTCTTCTGTGACAAAAACACCTTATGTCACAAAAGTGCCGTAGGGGACTAATACCACCTCGGTGGTCAAACACTTGTTACACCTTAATGCATTTCTAAAGTTTATGAACGTATTTTATCACTCAAATTAGTGGACAGAGCCAAAAATGTCCATTTCTGATTCTTGTATCGAACTCTTTGAATGCTGGTCACATATATGCCTTTTCTGGTTTCTTATAAAAAAATTGTTCTGATTCCAGTATGAATATCTGTAAATACTATTAACGAAAATCCATTTCTGATTTGTTTAAAAATATTTTACTCCTGAAAATAAGCCTCCATAAATTCTCTTTCTCTATAGTTCATTCCTGATACGTTAAACCTTTTCACATGGATTTGAATTTACTGGGTGCAGTAAATTCTGTTTCTCTAGTGATTAAACCCACTTTTGTGCTTTCACAACTCGACATTGGATCGGTGATCCTATCGGGATTTTTTTGTCAATAATAAAACAATAACTGACTTTCCTTGATGTTGATACAAGGAATTATCAACCTCAAGAAAGGTCAATTGTATAGTGTCACATGGAAGTCAGCTTAGAGTCTTCGTTGTCAAATTAATACTTGGAATATTCAATGCTGAAACCAGAAGTCATCGGCCCCAATAAAAAAAAAATATCGGAGCTGCTATTTATTTATTTATTGGTGTTTAAGGTCACATATTTCTGCACAATGGCTAATCATGACCACAACAGTTTCACGGAGGAGGAAGCCAGAGTACAGGGAGAGAACCACCGAGCAACAGCGAGCAACTGTCAGCTCACCAACATACTAACTCCACACAGGCAGGGTTAGCATTGGTTGAAGACAAGTGCACCATCGACGTGCAGTACGTCTTAATACATAATGCCACGGTGCCCCCACATGGGCAATGGGGGTGAAGTGTCTTGCCCAAGGACACAACACGGTTGCCGCAAGTGGGATTCAAACTGAGGACCTCTCGGCTTGCAGCCTACACCTCTGCCTACTGAGCAACCAGAGCTACTATGATCAGCTTTGATTCAAAACTTCATTACAACGGTAATATGTGTCAAACATAACAGTCAGGACCACTCCTTCAAGGTCAAGACTATACATGATGTTAAAGGTATCTATCAAGCTGTCACAACTCAACCTCTAAAGATACAGTTATCAGACCACACACAAATCTCAAGAGCTGTATCAAAATGTGGATCTGATGCACAGCTGAACACAAAATTTGATTTCATAAAATAGGATACATATTAAATTATTGCTGTTTGTCAATTAGGTTCACTTTTTCAATGAACTCCTTGAATTTGATTTCTGTTTGTGGGTGCTATTTGAGTAAATACATGTCATTGTGTATCTCTGTTGGAGTCTTAATACAGGCTTGCTCAATAAATAACTTACCAACAGAACACTGATGTCAGAATAACAAAATATCAAAAAGCAAATGCTTACCACAATATAACAAGGAATTTAACCAATTCAGTCTTGTTTTACAGAGCTCAACAAGCTCTTGTCAAACAAGATTGAATTGCTTAACTTCCCAGTTGCATAATGGTGGAAAATTGCAGCTTGAAATTTTGGAATTTGAACTTAAGAGTGCAAGGGGTAACATGGTTTGTGTTATCTATTTATAAGCTAACTGAATTTTTGACTTGATAACAAAAGTGATTTACCTATATTTTAATTTCAGTGACAGTGAAGGCAAAATATTTACATTGCGTTTACCACAGCAGCAGCAGCAGCAGTCAGAACAGCTCATGACACAAATGAGAATTTACAAACAATTATCTGCTGTACCTGAGGTGGCTACATGATCTCATTTGATTTCAGATCTCGTCACAGCAACAGACAGCCTGTTTTTGATTTCTTGTGTGTATGTGAAGTTACTCACCGAGCAACCGATTTCTGAATGGAATCGATCTTTAGAGAACTGATGTTCGACATCTGCTCTGAAAGTGCATTAACTTCATAACTACAAGGGATAATCATTCATTCTTAAACACATTCAGCCTACATTTTAATAGGCACTGTAACTAGGGCCCTGCAAATCATACATTTTCGATTCAAATCAAATCTCAAATTGAATTGCTTCTATTATTCAAAATCAAATCAAATTGAGAATTTAATTTTGAGCACCTTGAGAATGACCAATAAGGGAAGGGGGGACTGTAACCTGGTTTTGTTCTGACTGATGGCTCAAGTCCCGACTGATAAAATATTCCAGCTACATCATCAAGGCATGCCTTCCTGGAAGGCGTGCCTTGCTGATGTTGTAGGAATATTACCCAAGAACGGGGTGATGGCAGGGGGGATTTACCAGCAATAAACACTGCACAGGACTAGCCGCCAGCAACACTCATCGTCAACATTGTTTGGAAACTTAACTTTGTTTTTAGCAGTGGTAGAGACAAGATAGACTGGAATTAGCATGGGCGGGGGCATGGTCATATGCTGTTTACATTAATATAGATGGAATTACACTCTGTATGTATTTGGATTATATGTGTTGTAAGACGACGACAATGACTAATACCAAGCTATATTCCTGTGTTGAAGATTTGAAAGAAAACAAATTGGGTAACTGATATCGAATTGAATCAAATATCAACTTAAGATTTAAAATTGAATCAAATCTCGAAGCTTTGCAGGGCCTTAACTGTACCTTAATCACAAAAGCAGACAGAGAATTTAAACCAGATTGCATCGAAATTATCTTTCCACATTCTATAGCACTAGAATTTCACCTATTGGAAAAGAATTGCAAGAACATCACTGGTTTCATTGGTGACCCATCTTTTCAATGGGCAGATTTTTTCCTTTCCCATGAATGGCTTTAGCACCAAATGGACAGGCATTGGTCCAAACATGAGACTATAAGAATGTAATTTATTTTTTTTAGTTTAGTATGCCCTGCAGGACATACAAAACTAAAAAAAAATAAATTATTGCATTATGGCCAATACTTTAATTTGACCGACATAAAAGTAATGGCTGCCAGTGTGAATGAAAACACTAAATTACATTGCGGCAAACCCACACCATTTGAACATTAAGTTCTTATGTATTGATGTGTATATAATGGTAAGTGTGTGGAATTTAACTTGCCGTTCTATGTCAAAATACAAACAACAAAAATGACCGATACTGTTCTCTATAATGTTTTCACTGGTAGAGTGCTACATTTTTCTTGACTGCGTATTTCCTTTCACCATATATTGCTCTGTTACATTTGATTGGATAGTGCCTTGGAGGCACTATCCAATCAAATGTAACTGAGCAAGATGTCAACAACAAAATTTGATTCTTGCGAGAGGGTCAACATAAAACCACCATCAGTAGACTGTTGATGTCATAGTCACAGCCTGTGGTATTTAGTAAAGCCCAAATATGGGCTTCCTGCACTTTACCAGTTAGGAAAGTAGACAACAAAGAAACCTCTACAAAACTGTAAATGGTGCATTTGAAAACCAGTATTCAACATGTACACCATATGGGCAGAAAGTTTTAAATGGGTTAGATTTGATTCGTAGTAAACCTCTGAACATTAAATCTGAGATGCTATTTTCATTTGTTTTTCATGTAAGAAGATGCGGTTTTGATTTTTCCATATATTATTTATGAAATCTTAACCCATGGTGTGTCGCGACCAATATTCATTTATTTATTGGTGTTTAAGGTCACATATTTCTGCACAATGTCTAATCATAACTGTGAAGTTTTATGGGTGGAGGAAGCTGGAGTACCCGGAGAGAACCACCGAGCAACTGTCAGCTCCCCAACATACTAACTCCATACAAGCAGGGTTAGCATTGGTTGAAGACAACTCATGATAGTGATCTGATCAAGAAAAATACCACTTAAGTGTGATGACAGTACTGTATCTTTTTATGACATTCAACATTACTTTTTTATTACACTCAGATCATTTCTTGGTACATGAGGTACAACAAATAAATATATTATATAAAACGGAGGATTTGGACAAAAGAAAAAAATCGCAGGGTTAAAGTAGTGCCTTTCTGTACTGTTATTGATGGAACATTGATAAAAATAATGTATTTCAAGTTTTGTTAACAAGAAGAACCCTTTACAAAAAATTATTTCATTAGACATAAAAAATTATCAATACCAGTGACCTTACAATTGTTTCTAGTCTGGTATCATCTGCCCAAACAGGCCTATGACACCTAACTGGAGAAACAATTGCTCAGGTTATGGGAATTTTTTATCATCATCATCATCATCACCATCCATCATCATCCTCATCATCCCAACTATCAATATTAGAGCACCTGCTCTACAACATCAGAATTGTGAGACTTGACTTTAGTCTCCGAATTGAAGTTAGTAAAGAAAATCCCCCCCAAAAATCCTCAGAATATGAATTTTATTACTTTGTTTCATATTAGCTTAGAAGAATATCGGAAATTGAATGCAGTGGAACTCGGTTAATTGGATAGCCACTTTGCCAAAAAAGTATTCAGTTAACAGGAGAATTCACAGGAATTCGATGATTTCCTGTATTTTCATGGTGCTCTGTCAAATAAGATATGATGAATTAAATGCCTATATTGGATGTACTGAGGCCAAACAAGCCAGAAAATAAGCAGACTCATCTCCAAAATGAGGTCCCTGGAGGCTGAATTTGGTGATGCTACCCTGCACAGCAGAGTGGCATCACTAAATTTACCCTCTGTGAACCTCAATCTGAATCAGGATCTCAAACCTAAACAGAAAGAGGTACCCGGAGGATAAATTGGCCCACTTTATGGGATAGCATCAGCAAATTCGCCCTCTGGGAACCTAATTCTGCAAATGACAGATTGCTTATTTTCTGGCTTGAGGCCAAATAGGTCCATAAATTTGTTATTCTTGTTATTTGTTATTCTTTGATAGATTATAAGATTTTTATTCTTGTAAACTGCAGCAAACAAGTTCTATGACACAATGTGACGCTGGTTGCTGAATGTGACATTAACCCCAATAAACAAACAAGTTCTGTTTTACAGGTAAAATAAGACCTGTTAACCAGTACTTGTAGTAGAAGTCCTCTAAAGAGGGCACTATGGGTATAAACGATTTGTTAAACTTGACTTTATACTTGTGTTATTGTCATGATGGTACAGTTGATCCCACTTAATAGGATATCTCTAAATTGAATAATAATTTAATTGAATATAACTTTCAAACCCATTTACCATACCTTCAGTACATATATGACTTGTTTCCTGGATGTGGATTATAGAGTAAACTCCTGCTAATTGAATAAAAAGTCTTATGTTGAGAAATTACCTTGACAGTCCCCAAATTCCCTGTGTTTTTGGACCTATTTGGCCTTAGTACATCCAATATAGGCATTTCATCTATTATCTCTTGTTTGACAGAGCTCTGTGAGCTCTGTCAAGCAAGATATAATAGAATAAATGCTCAGTTTTTCCCCAGAATACATGGAAGTGATTTATTTATTTATTTATTTATTTATTTATTTATTTATTTATTTATTGTGGTTTAACAACACTTTCAACAGCCAAGGTCACCTCATGTCTGACAGTTTTATGGGTGGAGGAAGCAGGAGTACCTGGAGAGGAAGCGATTAAATTCCTGTTAAATGAATACTCCTGTTAATAGAAAATTTTTCGCAGGCAAAAATGGCTATTCAATTAACAGGGTTCCAGTATGTTTGTAATGACTATTTAAAAGTTGAATCCAATTAAGCCCCAGGTGGCGTATTTAGAGGTCTTCAGTAGGGAGGAGCTTGGCAATTGACAAAGTCTTCTGATCTAAATAATTTTATACTTGACATATAACATCTTTGTAACATGCAGGATGAACTGTCATGATTAATCCAGAAGTCGACTTATTGTCAGAAACACCCATCATCAACTACAATTTCAAAATCGCCAATTATGGGTTTTCATCACTCCTTTATTGATGAATTATAGTTATTACTCTCACCCCATCATACTTGTAAGAAGAGTTGGAGACTGGTAGAATATCAAAATACATTGTAATTTTATAGGAAAGAAGAATAAAGATATAACACATGACATCAGGTCTGGCACTCTAGAAAGTGTGGGAATACAAATAATTGTCCTCCTTAGTTTGCCAAGGAGTGCAATTGCCTTCTTAACTCTCCATGCAGCTATTATTAGACTCTTAACCAGAGGCTCAGGTTTGGACCTGAGGTGGTCTGGAGTCTGAATTTTGCCCGGAGAGCAGTAGGCATGCAGCATGCCTAAAAAATGCCCGGCCCTTGGAGCTAATGTCCTAAAATATTGTTTTCTATATAGTTGTTTCTAGATGTCACAGGGTACGCTTAAAATCGACTATTCTTCAAAAGTCATTTGTGAAATTTTATAATCGTGCCAGCCCTAATAAGCGGTTTCAAAGAAGTATTGCTGTTTGTCAATTGGGTTCTTTTTTTTTCAATGAACTGATTTGTACAAATGATGCCTACAATCCTGACTGTTCAGTTTCAAGGAATGACCAGTTTATCAATGTTTTTTTTTACCAGAAAATATATTGTGGCCTGCTAAAAAGAGAAATCTAGTGGTGCCTGGGGTAGTATGCTGATAGCTCTCTTCTCAGAAATTACACAAAATAGTGTTAGTTCTTTGCCAAACAGCACGCTAGAAAGTGTTGGGTGATACAATTTTAACCAGTTTGTGATTCAGTGGGGCCAGTTGTAATGGCATCTTATGTAGAGATGGTTAAGATTTCTGTATAAATTGTTGATAAAATCATAAATTATCTTGTGCCTTATTATCAGCTCTTGTCCTTATTTACGCTAATGCTATATATCTTTCCTGAGCAAACAGAAGTGAGATGATGCAGTGGTTAACTAAGTCAGACCTAATTTCAAGAGGCAGCTGAATTGAATGCAACCCCAACCCTCTTCATTTGTTTATTTGCCATCTACCTAACACAAAAAGTAGACAACACTTACAAACAAAATTCTCGAATGACTAAATTGTTTCTGTTTTTGCATCAAAAGCATAGCTTTTGACCCTCATTGGAACGAGCTCAACTTGTTCCAATGAAGAGTCATAAGCCATGTTTTTGAGACAAAAATAATGAAAATTGAATGGTAATTTTTGTGAAAGATGCTTGTTGGTTTTGGACGTTATGTTGGGTAAAGGCACTTGACTCCCCTTGGGAACCCTGGGAAGTGGTGGAGTGGTACTTCTTTGCTGGAAAAATAGAACCTACTATGCAATGCCTGAGGTGAGAGTCCTCTAAAGTGGGCAACATTGGTGTAGTTGATTGGTTAAACTGGAGTTTATACTTATGCTGTGGATGCTGTGGAATAGCTATAGAAGCTTAAATGACTTTGAACACCAACAAATAGTAATAATAAGGCACTTGACACTTAAATTGGACAATGCCCGAAATAACAAAAAAATGTAGTTCTGTTGATGCAACCAATAAATTCTATATGCAAGAGTACTCACAGGTTTTTAGCTCGCCTTCAGAAAGTCAAGCTGAGCTAATCTAATTGCTCTCCGTCCATCGTCAGTCAACACCATGTTTTGGTCTTCTCCAAAACCACTGGGTCAATTCAAGTGAAAGTTTTTGTGAGTGATGGTCCCGAAGGGGCATTGCATTTTTGTTCAACTCAACATGCCCAGCCCCATAGGGAGGGGTGAGAGAAATGCTCCAAAATATTTTTAAAATATTCTTCTCATGAACCAGTGGGTACAATGACTTGATATTTGTTATGGAGCTTCCTTTTGAGGTGTAGAATTGAGTGCCTGGGTTAATATTTGGGCTCCCTATGGGGGCAGGAATTGACCATGCAGCTGAAGAATTAGAAATTTTGTATTTAGTACCCTCCAGAGATGTGTAACTAAGATTAATCCACATAGGGTGTATCAAGGGGCTTCATAGGGGAGCTCCACTTTTTACATTTTGATCAACTGAAGAAAAGGCATGATGCTTGGACTATTTTAGTCAATTCTGAGGGGCTGAAGGATTGACAATGTATCCTATGGAGATGGATTGCTTAATGTAGATTCATTCTTGGCCTCTGCTCATATCACATTCTGTTCAAGGTGAGAGTTGCTCACCATTGCTTGATGGTTCTCTCTGGGTACTCTAGCTTTTACCATCCATAAAACTGTCAGACACGATGACAATGTGGCCCTGGCTCTTGAAAGTACCACTAAACCCCAGGTAAACAGACATTAATAACGTGTCCGTCCAACATGTTCTGTGCTTCGACAGTGTCACCATTTGTTGGATTGCATTAAGTCTTTGCTCCAAAAGCATGGGGGAGCATATTTTATGGCAGGATGGATGTTTGTTCCGTTTCAGAGGTACTTCCCCTTTCCTCAGTTGGAGTTCCAGTACAAAATCTGTTTATTGCTTCATGTTTTTGGTGTATGGGAATAAGTTTTACTGAATGGCAATAGAAAACTGCGAAATTTTTATATTGCCCATGTCAAAGGAGTTTGCTTGAGGAAATTAACGAAGACAGACTGCATGTGTGTTAGTTTATTTGTTTAAAATGATGGATCTTCACATCATACTGGATTTTTTTTAAAGCTGCCAACATTTTTTATTGAAAACACTTTATTTTTTCACATAATAATTACCGATTATAAATGTCTCCCCTCCAGTAAAACACTATTGTAACTTCAAAAGTGAGACTCAACAGGTAGAGTTGAGAATGCAGAAAATGGCTCATACTTCTATATTGGGCATATCCCATGTTATATATCCATGTTGCTCATTTTAGAGGACTTTCACCCCAAGCACTGGTGACTGGGTCCTATTTTACCAGTAAAACAGAGCTTGTTTACCTTCACAAACAAATACTGCTTCACTTCCCAGGGTTCCCACAGGAGAACCAATTAAGTGAAAAATCATTGGGGGTTCAAAGTATGGATCATGGTTGCTGGGGTCACCCAGACTTCATTGAATGCATTTTAAAACAGTTCTACAAATCACATTTTGAGATGTATTGATAAATTTCTGAACCACATTTTGGAGCTTCGAGAAGTGGGTGGAGCCTAAAATTCTGAATGTAGGTCACACTGATATTTCATATCCTGGTAATGACATGCCAACTTGGGACCATTACCATATGAGAATCAACGGAGGGTTCAAAATGTGGGTCAAGGTCACTGGGATCACCTTGGGGTAATTTTTAAACAAATTCTGCAAATCACTTTGGGTGACCCACTAATACTTGCAGATTCTCATATTTTGAATTTTAGTGCCTCATGAAGTGGGCCGAGACAAAAATACCTAAAGTGGGCATGAAAAATCAACTTACAAATAAGTGAAAACTCGTGGAGTGGGGAGTGTCCAAATATGGATTTGTGTCAGTGGAGTTATTCAGTGCATTTTAAAAAACATTCATGAAAATGTTTTTTCAAGACCATACAATGGAGGCCTTAAATGTGTTTTTGAAGCAAAAAAGTTTTTAGTCATCTAAGAAAACTATATGAAAATGTTGTCTTCTTGTCATGTTAGGTAAATGATTTGGTGAAGTAATCTCCAATTGCACTGATACACTTCAATGGTGTGCATCTTGGTGGGAACTGCTCTTGTAAATCAATGCCACTCAGGATATCAGATGCTTACACTGTAATTGTTTCAGGTGAACAAGGGTCATTGTGATAGAGACTATTCATTATATTATCTAGCAAACTGTGATAGCATTTCTTGTTTACAGTCATTGTTTATTTTTTGATTATTTATGAAGCATGGTATTGTAATTCATATGACCAAAATCAGTTTTGAAAATAATACATTTTTGAAATAGGTTCTTTTTGTTCACTTTTTCCTAGTTTTGACAATACCTTTCTAAATATTACTCATGGAAATGATGGAGGCAAGCTGTATTTGGAAATACTTACGGCCTCTTCAAAGGTCACAAAGATTTATTAAATTCATTGGATGGTCCATGCAAAGATTGTTTCTGTTCCCAAATAGAAAGAGTTGAATCTGTTCTTATCTCAAACTTGCTTATTTACTTTAACCCTCTGCACACTGATGTAAAAAATACCGAAGTTTCATGAAGCAAACCCTCTGCACACTGATGTAAAAAATACCGAAGTTTCATGAAGCAAATTTTTAAATTTAAGGCAACTAGTAATTTAATCAGTCTTTTCCGACAGAGCTCAGTAAGCTGTCAAAAAATGTGAATTGGTTAACATCTTAGTTACATTATGGGAAAAACTGGTGTATGGAAATTTAATATTTATTTATTTATTGGAGCTTAACAACACTTTTGGCAGCCAGGGTCACCTCATATTGGACAGTTTTATGAGTGGTGGAAGCCAGAGTACCCGAAGAGAGCCACCAAGCAACTGTCAGACTCCCAACATACTAACTACACACAAGGAGGGTTAGCATTGGTTGAAGACGTGCACCATCAACATGCAATACACCTTTGTACACTGCACCATTGTTCTCCCTTGTGAGCCATCAAGATTAAGTGCATTGCCCAAGAACACAATACAGTTACCCCTGGTGGGGTATCAAACCATGGCCCTTCAGATTTGAAGTCCAATGTCATAATCATTGAACCACCATGCTCCCTATTTGATATTTAGGAATCAGTATGCAGAGGGTTAATATGATTGTAATGTGGCTGAAAATTTGATTTGTACTTTGAGATATATGGGCACTTATTAAGGATCTTAATTTATCTTATTTTCAAGTAATAAAAAAAAACGAGATTGTCACTCAGAAGTGACTATGTCCCTGATGTGGCAATGATCTTGATATGTGACCTTAACCTCCATCGAATAAAAAAAATTTGTGGGTGACACATCGTCTCCCCATAAGCAAAATGTTTGCCAAATTTAAACAAAATCCAACAAAGCATCTCAGAGTTATGGAGCGGACACGAAAATCTTCCTGATGGACAGCTGAAACTTGATCTGTGACCTTGACCTGCATCGTTCCAAAAAAAAATTTGTGAGTGACACATTGTTTCCCCATAAGCAGCATGTATGCAAAGTTTCAACAAAATCCAATGAAGCATCACAAAAATCTTCCTTTACAGATAGTTGACCTTGAACCGTGACCTTGACCTCCATCGAACAAAAAACTTTTGTGCATGACACATCGTCTCCCAATAAGTAGCATGTATACCAAGTTTCAACAAAATCCAATGAAGTATCTCAGAGTTATGGAGCGGACACGAAAATCTTCCTGGTGGACAGTTAAGATGGACAGTTAACCTTGATCTGTGACATTGACCTCCATCAAACAAATGATGAAGTGGACATGAAAATCTTCCTGATGGACGGACAGACGGATGGAAATGACAAATACAAGATGCCCCCCCCCCCCCCCAAAAAAAAAAAAATGGGGGGGGGGCATAAAAATAATAAAAATGAAATAAAAATAGACACTATGGTAGTTGCCCAGCTAGTTACATGGGAATAGCTCATCCAATTGAAGATTCTTTTTAGGTTTTTTTTATGACTTCATTATTGTAGTGTTTTCTTATGCAACTTTTACCATACCATTGGGAAACATTTATTAACCCTGTGCTTGAAAAGGTTGATGGAAATCAAAACCACAATTTTTGGTGAGTTTCAATTTCTCATCATATTTTACAAAATATCATTTTGCACACTTATAGATATCAAATGACTCATTACTTGAAAATAAAGTAAATTTTGTTTCTCAGTTAATGTCCATATATCTCCAAATGCAATTAAACTTTCTAGACATTTTTCATCACATTACCGTCACATTACCGTCACATTAACACACTTATGAATTTGAAGCTGTCCAGAGATTTGAATTTTTTTGTGCACATCTGAGTGAATCTCATATATGAGCTTATCCCATCACTATCATTTGTCAGTCTTCAAGAGTTGCAAACATCTCAGATGACTTCTCTAGAACAATGGGTTAGTTTCAACCAACATTTGGTCACAACCACAAACATGCATATGTGATGTGCACATGTGATAATATTAAAATCCTGCAGAAATAAAGACCAGAAGGAGCGGGGGTGGGGGGATTGCACCAATTTGGAGGATCCCTGGTCCGGCTCATTACCCTCGCACAACCCCCAGCACCACCTGGTGGCCGGCGAGTGTATTGGGCCGGCCCATCAGCCTCACCGAGCCTCTCAGCACCAGATGGCCCCACCCTCACCGGGCCCCCACCCTCGCCGCCGAAAGGCCATCCCACTTGAGCATCAGCGTAGATTCACTTTCTACCCCAACACCAAACGGGCGTAGATAAAGAATGGGCCATCCCAGAGAGTCCCTAAGGGACGGCCCACCCTCTAAGCGGCCCGGGGGCTTGAATAGACATAAACCTCCTTCCGTGGTGAAGCGTATTAGACATATCCGTGATATTGGATATTTCCGATCAGGCGCACAATGCGGATAGGTAAAAACACATGTCAGTGACTTACTTTGAGCTCTTCGGAGCTCTGTGGCCGGCGCTGTATGGGCGAGTACTGTGGGGTACATGTGGTCAAACTGCGAAATGGATCGTGTACAAAACCTTTCCGTGTTTGTGGCAAGGGGGTAGCAAAGCAATTATCGCTCTGCCGGAGGTGTGGTTATAAGAACGAACATATGAAATTACTGCACCGAGAGCAGAGGGCCGTGGAAAAGGAATTTACCCGGCTGGCGGCCATCAGAATTTCCATTCAGAGGTGTGGTGGCAACAGACATAGTTATTCAGCATGGCAAGTATGACAAATACATCAATCAGCTGTTGGCAGAAATGCCAGACCCGGTTCCAGAGGGACAACAATTCATCGACCTGGATGACCGGGTCTCTCTCCCCTTAAGGCCCCCAGCCGATGAGCTGTGAGTTGAGATCCTGAACGGCGCCAAAGACGAGTTTGAAGTTGAGGGCGCCGCCGTGGTCTTCTCTACATGGAGGGCAGAATCAGAGGACCCGCTTGACATTGGTGACATTGAGATTGCAGATGGTATTGAAGCGAAGGCTGGCCGCATTGCCCTGGATGCCCACATGGAAGACGTGAGGGCAGCACGGCTCCTTACAGCCCTTCCAGAGGGCTCGTTCATCCTGAAAATGAAGTTCTTGCGTGAGCATGACGAAGGAGAGTGGGTAGTCAAAGACAAGTTTGACCCTGTGAAAGCAGAAAGAAAGAAAGGCCAGGGTATTATAGAAATCACACAAAACACCAAACCAGACGCCCTCACGGGGATCAACCAGATGTTGTACCAGAATGCTTACCCTGTCACCGCGGTCGTTTACGCGTTCTACCCTCTCAGAAACCCAGACCCTGCCAACTTGACTCCAATGCGTGACGGCGATCTCAATTGCGACGCCCATAGAGTGGTTGTGCACTTTGATGGCGCTCTCAGAGGACAGGGCCCAACCCCGACCAGGTGCCAGAAAACACAGAAGTGGGAAGAGAGAGGCCACGGCGCTGGTGCAACGGTCGACGATGTGGCCGAGCTGGAGAAAATCCTCAAACGAGCGACCACCGTGAAAGACATAGCTAGTGAGGATATCTACAACAGTGGCAAGTATCAGTTTGGAGGAAATGGTGTGAGAGGGAAAGTAGAGCTCATCTGCCATAACGGCCACGCCTGTCCAAAGATCTGCACTTCCCCCATTCCAGACAGGTCCACATATACGAGGGTGACGTCTGGGAAGCCATCAGACAGGCCACCCAAAATGAGCCAATGGCTGTCTGGCTACTCGGAGGTGACCAGGATAGACAGCTCAATATCGACCAGTTCGTCCTACAAGACAGCCGCACCTACAGGACACAGGGGACTCATCAAACCCTCCAAGCAGCCTGCGCCCATCTGGGAGGTGAGTCTCTTGCTGACAGGTCTTCGGAGTGAACCACGCAGCCAGCATCGTAGCAAAGGAAAGGAATGACTGGAAGCCGACCCCAGCATCTTTCCTGGATGACATCCAAAAGCTTGTGTCGAACATGGCCACGGTGGCCTCTGGAACGCAGAACGGTATCACGTCAATGACATCATAAGCATTGACATGAAAGCATGCTATCCCTCAAGCTTCCAAGATCTGAGTGAGGCTCAGCCCTACTTCGAACGTTTCGGTCATCCAAAGGCCAACATGACCCGTGTAGCAATCAATGGTGCTTTGCCAAAAGACATAGGTACCGGTTTCGCCTAAATACGCAAGTGGGCTTTCGAGCCAAGTGTCCACCCTGTCATCCCTGCATGGTCCAGGAGACATTTCGAGGAGCAGGGCTGGGCTCCGACGACGCTCCTCCTCTCATATCTCATGGATTCCGGCATTCTAACCGAACTAGAGGTAGGAGAAGCCATCATCGCTTTCGGAATGAAGAATGTAGTATGGCTCCCCGAAGATAGAGATCAGGGCTGCAGCATCATCGGGAAGTTCACTCAGGGCGCAAAAGCGGATGGTAAACGATTGACTCGACGCCTGGTCACTGATCGCGGTGAACTAGATTATCTTGTGAGAGATACTCGCCACTCTCGTCGGAGCACCAGAACGGTGCCCCCTAGGTCATGTGCTAACTTACTATGATGGCAGCCAGCCCCAGTACGCCAACCTAATGGCGTTTATGTTAGCATACGCCCATATTAACCTTCTCAGTATGTTACAGCGTTTCGACAAAGAAGAGACGGTTCGGGTGGCGATAGACAGCATATATGTTAAGAAAACAAGACTCTACAAACTCAACGGTGTCCAAGCCTATGTACCACCAGAAGTCCACCCTGAGGGCTATTGCACAAGGTGCTGCCTCTATCATGACGAATCCACCCTACAGCCTCCCGAAAAGTGTAATGTCCTGCCAGCTCAGTGGGGCGACAAGGGTAAGCAGATATACATGCTCACAGAAGTTCATCCCCCATGTCATCATCTGGGATGAGGTATGTACTGTGCCCCGGCCTATCCTAGAAGTGTTCTTGGACTGGCTGGACCAGCGTGGGGTCCAGGTTATCTGCTATGGTCATCAAGGCCAGCCACCACCAATCGCTGGTGAGATGCCCCATGATTGGTTACGTCAAGCAGTGGGTTATTACGAAGAGGTCAAGGCAGACCACCGGGCAAAAAGATAATGCGCTCAAGGCCCCGAAAAGGCACACCCGCCTCCAGGCTGATAAGGTCCAGTGTCAGGAGATGCGGAAGGCTCCCCCAGCTGTCTCGGATGGGGGCGCTTCATGGAGCAATGGAGGCCAGGTGATCTGATCCTCGCCAGCCGGCAGAAAGTTTCCGACCGGGCACAAGAGCTGTTGCTCCAAAGTACAAGGAGTACTTTCCAGACAACCCACTTCCACTGCTATACCACCCCAAGGACAGCCGAAAGCAGAAAGCAAAAACATCGCGAGGAAGCTTGTCCACTGCAAGCGCCAGGATCAGGTCAAAGGACTCTCGGGGTACAATCTCAAGGTCAACTATATCCTGCGGCTCAAGGAGGACCAACAGAACCACTGTGCGACGTGCAACATCGTGATGCTGTGGGCCTACCAGCCCAAAGATATGGGTTTAGAAAAAAGCATAGTACCGTACATCCTATCATGCAGTTGTTAAAAACTATCTCGGATGAAAATAACAAATCATGTAAAAATAGCACCTTGGCTATCATGATATTTCTTGACCTCTCCAAAGCATTCGATACTATAGACCATAATATCTTATTGATGAAATTAGATAGATACGGCTTCAGGGGATTAAGTAATGACTGGTTTAGAAGCTACCTAACGAACAGATTACAATATGTGACTTACTGTGATACTAAATCAAAGCAGGCCGAAATATCATGTGGTGTTCCGCAGGGCTCGATCCTAGGCCCCATCCTCTTCCTAATATACGCTAACGATATACTACTGGTCTTATCACAGGTAATGATCCAGAACAAATGGTTAGCTACATCAACGACGAATTACAGAAAATATTCGAATGGTGCTGTACAAATCGACTTTCCCTGAACGCCACAAAAACTAAATATATGTTAATCAACCCATCTTCTAAGAATCGGTAATAATCCAGCGTAACATAGCAATCAATGGTCATGTCATTGACAGAGTAAGTACAAATGACGCTGAGAAGTCCCTCAAATTTTTAGGTGTACATATTGATGATAGTCTATCTTACAAACACCATATTTCCCATATTTCTTCCAAAATTGCCTGAGCGAATTTTGCCTTGAACAGAGCCAAATCCATACTTCCCCGAGACGCTATGAGAACCCTTTACTATGCGCTAGTGCATTCCCATCTTATGTATGGAATAAATATTTGGGGTGACGCCAAAACTATTAATAAATTGTTCCTTTTACAGAAGCGATCCGTCCGAATAATTAATAACAGGAGATATAATGCACATACCGACCCCTTATTTCTAAACAATAGAATTTTAAAAGTGAATGATCTTTTCAAACTGCAATCGAGTCTGTTTTTTTTTATTGGTACCACGGTATGCTGCCTGCATCGTTTGGTGACTTCTTCAACCCCTTCGTTGATCGAACTGGACGAGCCAGTAGACGAACGGACCTCCTTCTCAATGTTAACAGGACAAGGACTAAATTTCTTGACAGCTTACCAACCAACACTCACCCGAGAATATGGAATGATCTCGACATTGAATTGCGTTCCGTAATGAACAGAAATGTTTTCAAAAACAACTTAAGTTAAAATTACTCTCCTCACACACAGGAAATGCCTACTGTGACAATCCTCACTGCCCTGACTGTGTTATATGAGGAATAGAACCCTCAGCCCATCTGGCTATTACTTTTGTGAAAAACCAAACTTTATTTATTATTATTATTATTATTATTATTATTATTATTATTATTCCATGCTGTCGTAGGTGATAGGTGATATTCGCCTTGCACAGCACGTAAGTAGTGCCCAACAATTGCTTAACCAAGATAAGGTCTAAACAATCTCGCAATCTTAACTATTCACGCCCGCTCTCAGATACGTGGCAACTAAATCTGACATAGACCTAGAATATTTTGCCGATCCACCAACTCACTAATATCTTAGTGAATGTTATACAGCATGTTTCCACCGTTATATTATACAATTTATATGACTCATACTTCTGGGTGGCAACAGGTAGATAGCCAATCTGGCTGTGTTGTCTCCCTATGGTATATTTGTTATTGATTAATCTAATTAATGTATATATGATAAGTGAATAACCAAAATGCTTGTATACTGCAAAATAAAGTATCTGTCTGTCTGTCTGTCTGTCTGTCTGTCTGTCTGTCTGTCTGTCTGTCTGTCTGTCTGTCTGTCTAAGATACACAACAGTTCAGTGTCGACTGGCTGGACAACAGCAGTGGGACACTGCCGGGGGAACGTGCGATTGACCTACCTGTTTAGAGTGTAACCGAAAAAGTGGGGTTGCAGCAGTGCCAGAGGCACAACCGCCTCCAGGCTGACTTAGTGTCTAGTCCGAAGGACTACCCGGTCCGAATGAACATCGGGAGGCAGCTGGGTGTCGGGAGGCACCACAAGCAGCTCTTCCCGGACGAAGCCACGAGCTGGTCCACCGAGCGTCCAAGACGGTACACTTGGAGGGACCACACAGGGTCAGTTGCGCGACGGTGACCCCCCCCCCCCCCTCCAGCTCGCCTGCCTGGTAGAGATAGCGAACACCCACATTGGAGGGGAGCTTCTGCTCCTTGAGACCAACAGGGCGACCAGAAATCACAGAGGAGGGCTTTTGTGTCACAACCTTGGCCTTGACGGCGTCAGATGGCCTCTTTTTAGTTAAGCGAGTCACTTCACCATTCAGTGCCGCAACAACGGCGGGTAGCCGAGCGACCCATTCACTTGACCTCTCACCTGACGGTAACCTCATCTCCTGGGCGTATTGGTGCCCGAACAGTTGATCTGCCAGGGTTCGGTTGAACCGCTTCACAATTCCCTGGTCCCGGTGGACGTCCACACGGCCACGTCGGGCTTCTGTCCCGTATTTTGCCAGCAGCTGATTCACCGCGCCCACGAACTCGCGCCCGGGATCGATCTGAAGGAGCTTGGACCACCGCAGTGGCCCACGCTTGTATATCTTTTCTAGGGCGGCCGCGACCTCTTTGGCCTCTTTTGTGGCCAGGGGCTCTGCCTTTTTACAATGGGAGGTTACATCAACGACTATGAGCGCATACTTGTAGGTTTTGCGGGCCACCCGGTCGTGTGGCAGAAAGAGCAGGTCGACCTGGTGGGCCTCATTCGGCATCCGCACATCGAATTTGGGTCGTGGTATGTGTGCGCTTCGTACAGCTGGAAGCGATATCTGCCAGGGCCCACTTCTTAAGCCATGACCGAGCCAAATCTTCAGAGACCTTGGCCATGGAAGCAAGGTTTTGGATGGCCGTGAGTCCCTTCCAGTACCCCTTGGGGCAGTAGTAGATTGAAGCCAACTTTGTTGCAAGCTTGCTGTCCATTCTTGGGTATTCCAGCATCCTTTGGACCTCTAAAGGCCATATTTTATAATGGTAATATACAATTATGTACGTGACACTATCTGACGTTCAAACCGTGGACCTACCAAGGGCGCTCCCTGCCGGAAAGCAATTTGAGTGTGCCTTTCTGAAGTAACCTACTACCCTCTTTGGTTCAACATTAGCTCGGGGCTGCGCAACAATATTATTCGCGTCGTGGATGAGAAAAATGACCCAGTTGAGGGAAAGATAAAAATCTCAGATGGCTATTACAATGTATGCGAGCTAAATGACGAGGTGTTTAGTCAGGTAGGGGCTGTAATGGATCTTCACAAACCTTCTGGTCGTCTGCGACTCAAGACAGATAAGTCTCTAAAACTGGAAAAGTTGGCACGCACCTTGGGATTTGCAGCAACGAAAACCTCTCAGGGAGGGGAGCTGCTGATGAGGGATGAGTTACCTGAACTTGCGACCCACCGTGAGCTCTACGTTCATCTGTCAGAAGTCAGCACCACGGACAATATTTACAACGGGCTACCCAGTACACTACTCAGAACAGTACCTGTAGTAAATGAAAAATGTGCCAGTGGCAGAACAGTAACTTTCTCTCATTTGCAATACAAAAGGCTTGTCCCAGGCCCTATAGGCAATGTTACAGTGAAGGTTTTAGATAGCATGTGTGGCCCTATTGAATTGCATCACCTATCCGTAACATTACATATTCGAAAGATACCTACGGAACAACAGCAACAGCTGCAACAAGTGTAAAGACATGGTGAATAGCGGAGGACCAGGAGCATGACGCATTGCCTTGCACGACCCTTAAGCTGGCTGATCTCGGGGACACGCAGGGCTTTGGAGAACCAGGGATGACGGACTAATTGTATGTATTTCAGCTCTCCGAGGGGTTATACAAGAGAAAAGAGCTCTCCGTTTCTGTTCCCGTTCCGAAAGAACAACCACAACAAGCTACATTTACCGAACTGCGTGGTTTGAACCTGGAAGGCTCAGCCTCGTGGAGGAGCTACGAACTTATCCAGAATGACTCCAGTCAATGGTCTCTGTATAGGCACCCTGTTCGCGGTGGGTGGGAACTTGACTTCAGGATCATCCAACCTCACATCCAACTGGGTCGAGGCCACAGGCTCCGTAAACTCCAGAACACTGGCCGTGTGTTGGCTTCTTATATACCGAAAGGTGCTATTTATGCTCAAGAAAGCAATGCTGGGTATGTGTTGGGTGGGGGTGAAAGGAGGGGCTATGATGAAGCTCTTTTGGGAGTTTGATCGTCTTACTCCTGGCCAGGGTACCACCACAATTATACAGATTGTCCTGGGTATACCATCCAACGACTTGGGTTTGACCTAAAATGGCCGGTGTGGCATAATGGCAAAGAACTTGTCATTATCCATGGCAAAGATGTGTTGTTCTCGTTAAGTGGTGTAAAGTACAAGGTCACAGATGCTAGTTTTCCAACTGACACATTCAATACCCTATATCTTGGCCCAGCTAAGCTCAAACGCCTGCGGTTTACCAGACAGACACTGACGAACGACGATTTAAAGATATTAGATTTGTCCAGAACTCAATACTAGCGACGCGAATACTTTCCGCGTCCAGGAGATCGGAGATGTAAGAGCCCGTCTCATGGCCGAACGAGGCTGCGGGCGTTCTCTCGGCAAGAAGTACCAGCGAGGGGTCAATATCGCAGATGGCATCGAAACATTTCTATCCGCGACCGGCGTTGGGGTCGGCGTTGGTGGAATATTAGGATGTTGGCCAGCGTAGCCGCAATTCCTGTGGTTACAGCACGAGCGGCTGCAGCATGGGCCTGTGGATTGGCTGGTGTCTTCGGGAAGTTTGTAAGCCGAAGGCTCACAAAGAAGGCAAAAAAAGCACAACACCATCGCCATCTTAGTATTCAAAGGCTGTTGCCGATGGCCAGATATCCGAGGAGGAATTCAGTCATGTACTCGCGGAGGAAGATAAATTCAACCAACTCCGGTTTGATATCCGCAAGTCATCTCACCGGAGAGTCCGCCGGACTCAAAAAACGAGATGATGCTGTTGATACGCCAAGAACTCGCCAGGCAGAGACAGGGACCTGTTGTTCCGAAGGAACGGCTGAGACTAGAGCCCACCGCACCCGCCGATCTGTAGTTGCTGTGCAACTCTCATGGGCTTTTGGGATTACTTTACAGCATAGCTAGGTGGACTTCCGTTCAACCCGTCACCCTAAAAAATAAAAAAATAAAAAAGTTTTTTTTTTACACGCGTAGCGAATCACTGGGCGAGTTTGTAGCTAACAAGCCCGACCACACCCTGCCCTAGCATGATGAAGGCGATCTCCGGTCCTTTTGCCTGCCTGATGGTGTGTAAAGGTCGTCTAGTTGCGGTTCTGGGCCAAGAGTGTTTTAACTGTTTCCAGTTACCTGAGCATACTCGCGAATCGCAGCATCGACATCCTGGAATGTGCGCAAGGCATGGCCTTGGCTACGTAGTTCTTCGTTGATCCAATCGAGGCGTTTTGTTCGCTTACTGGACCATGCTTCCTGGGCGGCCTGAAGCTTTTCTACGGCTTTGTCATGACGCACACGTTCCACACCAGCATCGTTATCCCGAAACTTGGAGAAAAGGTAGTTGCTGCCAGAGAAGGCCACTGCGTTAACAAGGGCGCCCCCAACTAGCATTGCGATCGAGGCCATCTTGTTATTTCATAATATCTGCTGGAATGAGTCCTTGTTTAATTAGCATTTCCTTGGTTACCGTCGCCAGCTCCACGTCAAGGACTACCATCCCGACGTCATAGCCCGTGAAGTCAAGTTTAGGGGTGGCTCCCTTCATTGCCATCTTACCTAAGCGGGCATACCCTATTGGGCAGAGACCACGGCGCTGTGATAGGCAGCATTGACACCTGCATCTTTCCATCGGCTGAAGACATTGTATATACATATACATACACTACTCCATATAGAATGGGTTTGAGGATACCTTTAAATGCCTGTTCGGAGTGCCGCGCTACTGTTGACCGGATCAACAGGCGGTGTCATTAAATTGGCCGCCGACTTATTGCGGAACTGGAACCATAATGCCAAGCTAGCCAACCCCACCGCCCCAGCAATCCATGAGGACCAGTCATGTCCGTGATGCATTGCATTCGAGACCCCTTGCTGTTGTCCATGTTGTCCATGTTGTCCATACCGTTCCCGTTGTTCCCATTCCGAAGGGTCCATCCGCCGCTTGGGATGCTAATGCGTTGTTTACGACCATTGTCTGGAGATTGGCCTTCTCTTCTTGCAACCCGACGAAGGCTTTTTGTTGTTTTGCATTCCGCGCGGCATCTCCTGCCCGTCCGGCGGCCACTTTTTAGGGTCTTTCTGTCGCTGTTCCCGTTCCTTTGGAACTGGAACAACAGGAACAACCCACGACTCAGTGGTTGGCGCAGCTGTCACTCTCTTCGCGTGTTTCTGTTCCGTTGGAACAACAGTAACTATTGGCAGCTTTGGCTCTGTCATCGATGACATCGTCTTGTTAAAGGGCAGGTATGTCCAAATCGACAGTGTTTAGCAGTGGTTAGCATCGTGGTTAGCGGTGCTAAGTACATGCCATAGCGATGATGTAGCTCGCACGTGATACTGGTTAGCGCGTGCCCAACAAATGGATCTGCCTCAACGATCAGCAACCAACTTTAGTTGGTTCTCTGGGAATATGGGAAGAAACATGCTGACCGCCCCTGCATAGAGTTGCAGTGCAGCCGCCCCCAGAGTTTTTGTCATTGCTGCGCCGAGTCGTGCCTCATATCGGGCATAGAGTTTATCGATTTCCTCGTCGTCCGACTTGATCAATTGTGAGGTTTTTCCCTATATACTGCTTAGCCTGCCCACCGGAAGCTAATGCAGGTAGCCTTTCGCGTTTGGTCCCATCGACCTGTTTTTCCTTCGGAAGTTCCAAAAGAACAGGCACAACAGGATCCACGGCCGTCTTGCCTCCCTGTTGTTCCATCGGAACAGGGCCACCTTGCTCTTCCAGCAGTTGGTGAATGATATCGTCACAATACATGGTCTGTATACATCTACATATACGCCGTTATATATATAGCTGCTTGGGTCACTAGAATCGCTGCTTCCCACAAACTATAGGTCGTTATCGCAACACTTTATAAGTGGTTGGTTGGTCTGTTTTTAACACTAGCCAGGCATGTTTATTCTCCGCCAATGCCTGGCGAACTCTTACACGTTCCTCACGGCTTCCAATCACACAAATCTCTCGTAGACAATCCTCGAATCTGTTTTTGCCCTTACAGTGGAACAGGCTAACCCAGCGGGTCTGCTCACGCCTCCTTTAAGACAGAGTTATACTTCTGAGTCAAAACCCAAACGCTCTGCTAGCTCAGACAGCATGTCTTTCTTTTGCGTCAAAGCTTTCGTAGCCGAGCAATCGTCGATAATGTACAAGGTTGGCTCCCCCGGAACATCTGATAGAAGGCCCGTAGATATGAGGGGAGGTGTTCACCAGGATTTGCTTTGTACACATCGGGGTCTTTCCAAATCCATGGACGATCGCGGTATGCTTTTTGTATTTGATTGTGGGACAGAGCACCACAATGTGCCGAAACACGCGCCGGTAAGGGCCCTCCAGCAGGTCCAGTGTGAAAACTGTCTTCCCACAGCCTGTTTGACCGCAAATAATGGCTGCGTGGGGCTCCGTTCGGAAAAGGTCATTAATAAACTGTATTGGTGAACCGGCCATTTTCAATGTTAAGATGCTCATCCATGAGAACGTACAGATATACGTTCAATGAACCACTCGCCTCTGCTGTCTTTGTGATCTGGATAGTGATACCTTCACTGGCGTTTTCTATTTTCCGGCCACTGCCGTGTAGCCCGCCATCATCCGAGGTCCGCAGGTCAAGTCATAGTACATACTTGTTGGTCAAGAACTCTTGTGACATCAGCCAGAGATAGCTCCTTTGCGACCAGAGCCACCTCAGGATCTCTTTTGCTGATGGGGCAAGCTCCAAAGTGCCGAGTGGCTTCATTCCATACCTGGTAGGCGCGCAATCCCTGGGAGTACAGCTGGTTGGGCACCCCTTCGATGATAACCTCAACTTTGGTGATCTTGGGGTTATAAAAGACCTCAGGCTTCCTACCGAAAGGTGCACCGGCCGCAGCAGGGTCCTCGAACAGCAGCAGGTTCCCTTTCATGCCCTTTGCGGCAACGTTGAGGTTGATGTTTCACAGAGAGTCGCTCTTGTTTTTGGTCATTTTGCGATGGCGAAGGACGCTATCGTATAGGATTGCGAGACGACCAGCATACTGGGTGCGGACGATGCAAGCAGGTTCAGATTCGGTGACCATTTCATATTCCAGGCTGATATTATCAATGGTGTAACTGGCAGTGGCATCGCCTGTGACCAGGACCGCTCGGCTGTAATCATTGAATGTCAGCTCGTACTCGAGCCGATCCCCAAGCGCACTCTGGTAGAAAGGCATATGAGCCTCGAGGAGTTCAAAGTCCAGCGGGATACAACACCGATTGCCATAGGCATCAGCGATAACCTTGTCTACAAGAACAGTGTCAGCCTTGTCTTCTGCGCCGACCCGCAGCTCAGTAGCATTTCTTCTCTCAGAGGTATCAATGCCCTGGTAGTGCACATTTTTGCGCTCGGAGGCAGTCTTCCAAAGGAAAAGATAGCAGTGGAACACGTCTGCATCGTCGACCGACATCACCTCGTTCCCGCTGATCTTGATTGCCATTTTCTTGACGATGGCACAGCCAAGATTCTGAACGACTGACCTGTTATCTGTTGAATTCAGGGTGACTGCAAAGGCTAGGCGCACTGTACCTGGTACGATAAGGTCATGGGGTCCGAGGTTTGGGAACCGGATATTGAGCTGTTGTTTCGGGCCAATCGTACTAGGGTTGTGCGTGATCACAACCGACTGCAAAACTCCCTTTACCCCAAGAGGCTCTCGTAGTCTGCGGTGTGGGTTAAGCTTACGTCCATATTGGTTTCCATATTGGTTTGAAGACATGGTGAATATATTGAACATGTCTCCGATCAGTCTTCAACACAATGGCAGATTTTGACCTCGACGAGTTCACAAGACAACAGGACGATGATGATGAGTTGAAAGATGAAACTAGCTTTACCCGGGCCCCTGACAGCGGAGCTGTCGTGGAGCAAGAGACGGGCGTTAAACTGCCTTCATTGCAGCATGAGCTCTTGGAGGAGACTGTCAATGGCTACTACCAGAATCTATCTGAGAAAGGGATGGTGCCGTGTCTACGTGACTATTCCAAGTTTGAACTCGACAAAACTTGGAGGCTGAGGCTGAAGGCCCATCCAAATATCGACATTGTTAGTAAATCAGGAGCACCCCATGCTCTCTCAACAATTGTTGGAAAGCGTGGCGGTGGTGAGATCATCCGGAATGAGCTGGGGTTTACGGACTGGACTCGAGGGGGCAAGGCACTTAAGCCAAAGGTGTTTGAAACACTGCGGGTCAATGACATTGAGTTGGATAAGGCAGTTACTAGGATCGGATCGAATACTACAGAGCTGCGAGACTTGGAACAGGTGGCTAATTCTGCGTCAAATTCCACTCAAAACGTGGTGGAAAGTCTTACCGAGGAGGAAGAAACTGCACTTAAAACCTTACATGACCCTCCACTTGATACCTTGGGGTCGTAGTACAGCATCAGAGAGCTCCGCGGACTCGACAGGGCAATGCGGACCACCCGAGGAGTGTTAACGAACAACCTGGCCAGACTGTCCGGGCTGGATGAGCACTTCGCTTTGGAAAAGAGAAAGCTCGATGAAGCTCAAGATGATCAGTTTAGTAGGCGCCGGATAGCAGAACGCTTGTGCAAACTGGAAGATGAACGAGCATCCCGCCTGGAGGCGGCCGCAACTAATAAAGAGGCTCTCCGATCTCAAATCAACCGAATCAGTGAGACGATTAATCGGATCCTCAATGAGGACACGACGCTCGGTGAGCGCATTCGCATCCTCTTCCGGGAACAAGGGATTACGATCGCATCTATCCTCACAGCGATTGGGATGGCAATCGCGACCCTAGTACTTGCTCTGACCGGCGGGGGTGGAAGTACCCCCACTCCACCCCATCTGATAAGAATGGCCCCAAAGAGTGGGTGAAGAAGCACCTACAGGCTCTTGGGCGCATCCTGGCCAAGCTAGCTGAGAATGCGGCAGCTGCGCTACCTGGAATTATAGACTCTATTGTTTCTTGGCTGTTTAAGCTACTCGCAAAACCTGTAGGCTGGCTGGCCGAAAACCTGTGGGCCGTGGTCCTTCCTTGCTAGTGGGGGTCTGCTTCTCGTGGTGGCTCGTCCTCAAAGAAACCAAAGCGCGAGTAAGCCAACTGTAACCCCACCACAATAACGGCAGTTTTCTCGTAATTTAATTCCACTCTCCAGGTCCACTGAGTGGGCAACGGCATCTTCCACATTCGCCTCAAACTGCTTTTGGACATCGAACGCTGTATCCGTTCCGAGGATCGATGAACGGGTTGAGCCTGGGACCCGATTATTGCCCAGACGTATGTCCTAATGGACTCATTGATTCTTACGACCCCTGCCCTTGTAACCCCGTTTGCCTCGTCAACTATAAACGTAGCATAATCTGCATGCTCTTGTCTGATAAAGTCTGCAGGAGTATGTCCGTACCCTGAGCATTTTGGTGAATGTAACCGTATGGTGGTATCTTCGACTCTGCGAGTGTAATGCGAGAAATCCGCTGTATGGTGTGACTTGGTACAAAGTGCCCAACCCGTCGTTATAATTTCCCTTTTCTCTCCAATCTGTATCAGGCGACACACCGAATTCATTTCATAGTCTTTCAAAAGCGCGTCTGTCATATGAGTTATTGCATCTAGACCATGCATGATCCTGGGGTAAGGCAACTTTAATTTGGGCTAAAATCCGCCGTGTCTGGTAGTAGAAATGGAATAGCCAGAAACCTCTAGCGAACAAGTCTGTGGTTTGGTTCAGGTCATCAGTAGCCGAGACTCCGCACCCTGTCGTCGCACACCATACAGAGAAGTTCACCTGGTTTTGCCAGAAACCCATGGGCGAACTCCGCCATTGTGATGACTGTCCCAGAATTTATATCTGGGTGTCTATACTTTGAGAAGATGTCCAAGTGATTGGTTTCAAAACTCTTGGTCTCTAAGCTATGTGGGGGTGGGGGGGGGGGGGGGGGGGGGTGGGTTAAAACCACATGAATTTCGTTGATATCACTTAGTTTTTTGTGCTTGAAGAATCCACCCGCATTATATCTGGCAGCGGCATCGTACCCAAAGGCTTTTGGGTGGTCAGCCATCAAAAGGAATAATCGTGTGCGCAGTGTTAAATCTTACACTAGTGAAAGTATTTGCTCTGAATAGATTCAACGACCGTGTAAAACTGCAACCTCTCGGTGAAAGTATTCATTGTGAATCTTTTTGGAGCGAATATATTTAATAAATGAGTTTAACTGGTTGTGAATTATTTTTATGATTGTCAATCGCGCTGTATGCTGTTAAGAAATGGGTCACACGATTTCGTAAATTGTAGTCGCAAAGCAAATTGAAGCAAAAAAGAGGAAATTAAGACCAAAAAAGGGAAAAATTAGAGCAAAAAGGGGGGAAAACTTCCACATGCTTATGGGCCTTGGCTGGATGTGTAGCTCCGACAGCCTGCTGACCTCACACATCCATTGAGTGTCACTTATAGCTGTAACCGCTGGTACATTATAGTTAACACCGGATGATACAATAGCAGTATCCGCTGACCCCAGGCAGTGGGTCGAAGCATGTGGCCCATCGGGTTCGGTGTCCTTGTCCTGAGCTAGTACGGTCCGCAGCTGCGCGCCGGGCAGCTGATGGGTTGAACCGCACCACACCTAACGGATTTAACATACCCACCACGGAATGGCCAATCCCGCTAGCGGCAGATACATAGGGAACCCGCTGTACCATGTACTAGTTATACAAAACAATCTGTGCTCATATATAACGCTAATATTTATTTAATTCTCCAGTGGTGTTAAGCGATAAATGTTTCTAATCAGCTTGTTTACACACGAGACTGCAGGGTGCCCAATGAACAACTGGCTTTTGGTTGAGGAAGACACGGCAAACCCTAACAACGTGCGGCCTCCTGCTGCATTGTAAGGTTACACACATGGATAAGTGGAAGGCTGTGAGGCATGAGGACCTGATCCCGATATCTTACAGCTGTAAGATTGCCCTGGATGACAACGAGAGGTGTTTTCATCCCATGAGAAATTCCACCTCCTCCCCAAACCATGACAGACCCTCCCCAAAATCTGTTGTTTTCCCTAATGCATGCGTCAGAATATCGCTCACCTGGACGTTGATAGCAACGTTGTCGTCCATCTGACCTGTAAAGCGTGAACCAAGATTCATCAGTGAATAACACTTCACTAAATACTGGTAATTTAAGGGTTCCTTGGATTCAGTTTCCTAAAAAGTTCTATACCAGTGATCTATAATTGTATTATGAGGTTGAGATAGGTTCACATTTAGAACACACCGAACTCCAAAAGAAATATTATCCCATAGCTTGATAATAACCTAATTTGGCCACAATGGCAAATACGGATCCACTGTCTTGTGGCCTCGTAGGAGAGAAAATGACTTGTGCTCCAACTTCTCAGCATCTATTTCATTTTTGTCCCTCAGAATCATAGTTTACAGACTCTTGTTACAGGTCTTTGACAGTCTCAAAAATGACACTGTTGTCTGTTGACGCACATTGCTTTTCACTGGCAAACTCTGTGGTTTTTTAAACTTTTTTTTTATCTATTACATTCTTTGTTTCGACTGGTAGGCCCGGAATTGGTGTATACAGAAATCAATTATTCAAATCTCTCATTAATGCCGAGGTGTTGGGATATTTTATCTATATGTCGTATAAATCCATCTTCTTGTGAAATAGTGAAAGAAAATCCAATTTTTTTTCCATTTTCTGACTTATATCGTGAAAAATGTCTTTCAAACACACTATAAAGTGTATACAGAAAGACTATTTGGTCACGTGATTTGTCTTTTATTTTGATCAGGGATGTTATGAATCATATTTTCGGCAAGTTCTGGAAGGAAACTGGCACGAGTTACACCCGCAAACGTCGGTAGTTATTTTGTTTCGTATATTTCTGACGTGTGTCCAAATTTTAATGTTGTACACAACTTATTTATCGATTTATTATCGATTGAAGTGCCTGAGGCTAAAATCATCAACAGCCGAGGTCGAGAAGGTGTATACAGAAATTAACTCTAAAAAGTGTATACAGCTGCCGAAGGCGGATCGCCGACAGGGAGAGAGAAAGCGTATCTATAATTATAGTTCAATTATATTTAAAAAATGAATGTTGTATCACCAGAGCGGACACGAAGAAGTCTCCTAAGCAAAACGTCGTGTCATATGCCAAGAGAGCGGGATCCGAATCTCTGGCTCCGAGCACACGGTCGACTTCAGTTAGCACATCTTTGTTTGCAAGAATCAGGGAAAAAAGCAAATTCTATGACAAAATGTTCCAAGTTATAAGCTAATTCCAGTGTGTTGTAGGCTTCATCGTTACTACGTTTCCGATGTTTATTAGCGCCATAGGCATACCGTTGGTTCTCAATTTGTTTTTTATTTTTCGGATTTCATAATTCCTTGATTTGATGGTTTCACGCTTTTTGTGACGTTATTCCGATAAACCTTTTCTGGCTCACTGTCTCTGCACTGCTCTTTTATTGAAGTTAGAGTTGACTCTCACTCGCTCGGCGACCCGGCTTCGGCAGCTGCATACACTTTTAGTGTTAATTTCTGTATACACCTTCCCGGACTCGGCTGTTGATGATTTTCGCCTCAGGCGCTTCAATCGATAATAAATCGATAAATAAGTTGTGTACAACATTACAATTTGGACACACGTCAGAAATATACGAAACAAAATTACTACCGACGTTTGCGGGTGTAGCTCGTGGCAGTTTCCTTCCAGAACTTGCCGAAAATATAAGATTCATAAAACCGCCGATCAAAATAAGAGACAAATCGGGAAACACCCAAACCGTCCTCTGCAATTTTACCCAAACCGGCCGTTACTTTTTGATCCAAACCGACCGCTAATGAACGCACCCGTCCTCTAGTAAAATTATTTATTTCCCTCTTTTTTTAATACTTTAAAGTGATTTTTCATTATTTTGAGTAAATAATAAGTTATTTTCGAAAGTTTGAGAGTTTATCAAAATCATTTTTCATGTTTGTTTTCGATAATTACTTATCACTGAGTAAGCATTATTTGAGTACATTTAATTAGTTGTTATCATATACTTTATTTCTTTTTCTTTATTTTCATACCTCGACATTTTCGGGTTCAGAAAACAACAATTGTACATAAACAACGGACCGCCCATACAAGCGCCAGAAAATCAATGAAGACCTACCAGCACCAACGCTAGTAAATCAAGAAAATCGGCCTGCCTATATTTAGCCGATATCCAACACATATTATATTACAGATTATATTACAGATGATACTGACAGGCACATTCCGCTCCCCGATTTTTACACAATAGACAACTGTCGAGCTCGTACGAGTCTGGATAAAACACTGAATACCTATGGACGGCAGCTGATTTCCTTCTGTCAAGCAGCCAAACTCAGAGTTCTGAACGGCAGGGCTCCTGGGGACTACATGGGAAATTTTACAAGATTTCAATATAATGGAGCCAGTGTTGTTGATTATGTAATCATTTCAGAAATGTACTTGTCAGATGTAGTTTACTTTTGCGCAAAAGCCCCCAATGAACATTCAGATCACTCCCAACTAACAATGTTATTGAAATTCAGGAACACCTCTAATACATCCGACGTAAATCTAAAATATAAATATACCATGCCCAAATTCACACTAAGGTGGACACTTAATAGCCAGATGAGAGCTATAAGAGCAATTTATGGCCACGATGTTGAATATTAAAAAACAGCAGTTTCTAATGACACCCTACACTCAGGATAGAAAAGGCACTACTGACGCCGTGGCCGAATTCATTGAGTTATTGGGTATTATTAACACAGCTGCAACAAAAAGAATAACTCTTAGGAAATCGAAAATGAGACCTAAGAAGAGATAGTTTGATAGCGAATGTAAACAACTAAAAGTGCTCTGGATGGCGCTATAAAACGCTTGCAACGCACACCCCACGACAGGTCATTGATTCAGAAATTTTATTCTGCCAAAAAAGGATATAAGAAAACACTAAAAAGAAAATCAAAGTTATACTTCAAAAGCATATGCGATAAACTAGAACACCTGTCAACATCTGACCCCAGAGAATACTGGAAAACAATTAATTCATTGCGAAAAAACAAAGCCGCAGATCAACATCTGGATGCCGACAGAACTGTAGATTTCTTCGGTGATCTTCTCTGTAGACGTCGACCACCGAACAAATCTAACAGTCCTGACACGTTTAGCAGAAATCAAGATTATCAGTTTGCACTTAATAAAGGTTCATTTACTGCCGATGAAATTATGTACTCAGTTAAACGACTCAAAAACAAAAAAGCATCTAGTTGCGACAATATATCAAACGAACTGCTTAAACGGTTACCCCACATCTAATCGATCACTTAATTAAACTTTTCAACAAGGTGTTTGAATCACACCATTATCCACTGATTTGGAGCAATACTGTACTAACAACTATCTACAAGAAAGGTGATAGATATGATCCAAATAATTAGAGCAAACGCCGTAAGCAACACGCTTGGCAAGCTATTTAATAAAGTTCTGAACGAAAGGATTAACACATTTCTTGAAGACAATTCCTTAATCACCGATAATCAATTTGGCTTTAGACAAGGTCGAGGTACAACCGACAGCGCTTATATTCTTAAAACATCGATAAATAAATATAAAAAGATGAAAAAACCAATATACGCGGTTTTTGTCGATTTTAAGAAAGCCTTCGACACTGTTGACAGAAATATTCTCTTCCAGAAACTTAACAAAGTGGGTATATGTGGTAATATTCTCACAGTGTTAAGTTCTTTATATCAGTCAAGCTTTTATCAAATAAAAACCAAACTTGGCGTGAGCCCCGCACAATTATCGACAATCGGTGTTAGGCAGGGCTGTGTTATTTCGCCTACATTATTTAAAATTTTTATTGATGACATTGGAGACATTTTTGATGAAAAATGTGCACCTGTAAAATTAAATAATACTACATTCAATCATCTGCTTTTCGCAGATGATCTGGTGCTGATATCAGACAACCCCTACGGATTGCAGCGATGCTTAGACCAATTGAACGATTCCTCTGTTAGAAGCGGGCTCCATGTAAATGTAGATAAAACAAAGGCGATGACATTCCACTCCCGTAAAGTTAGAATGCCAAACTTCCACATTGGTTCAAATTCAGTTACTCGGGTATCCGATTACACTTATCTTGGCCTATGTTTAAAAATGGAAAGTTAACAAAAGCACAACAAGAATTAAGCAAAAAGGGCATGAAAGTACTGTACAGTCTACTAAATACTTTCAAAAAGGAATGGCCACCTCCGATAATTTTTCTCACTAAACTTTTCGATTCACTTATTAAGCCTATTCTTTTATATGGAAGTGAAATATGGTCGTCTGAAATAAACAACACACACGGTGATAAGGTTCCGTGTGAACATGTTCATCTACAGTTCTGTAAAAGCCTACTCGGTGTTAACAGGAAATCATCCAACCACGCAGCGAGAGCGGAATTAGGTCGATATTCTGTGCACATAGAGGCTACGATGCAAATGATTAAATGTGCAACCAAATTGTACCAGATGTCTTCTTCAACACTGTTGACTGAAGCTAGAATTGAGTCTGAAAATTATACATTACCAGATTCAATCATTTCAAGATGTCACCGTCTTGTGGAAGATAGTGGTCAAGCAAATGCCCCCGGTAAACAACCAGCAAACCTTAGCAATTGGAAAATTGACGTAATTCGTTAAGACTTGAAGACTGGCCACCTTAATACTTTTCTAAATGATATATACAATGATGATAAGAAGGCCGGAAAAAACAAACTTAGAACCTATAGAGTTTAAAGACATTTATAACATAGAAGTTTATTTACTGAACACAACTTCGGAACATGCAAAAATATGTTCACTCGATTACGTATTAGTAATCACAACTTAATGATTGAAAAGGGTAGACATATGAGGCCCCCATTACCTGTACATAAAAGGCTATGTAAGGACTGTAACAATGGTAATATAGAAAACGAATTCCACTTTGTTATGGATTGTAAGAGATATGACTCTATACGTGCTGACTCCTATCGCAAAATCGGGAGAGAATATCCAGATTTTGTTGGTATGAGTAGCTCTGAGAGACAAATTAAAGATGATAACAATTTAATAGCGAATCTGGTGTTCCAAATATCTAACAGCAATCAACATTTAATAACCGGACTTGTTGGATATCCGAACAATTTTAGAGAAATAGCTCATGGGATTTCCCAATAAAATGAAGCAGAGTAACGTTTGGAAATCCAAACTATAACTGAATTCTCACTTATGATCAAGGCTATATATACAATATAATAAATGCGTCATGTCATAACAAGTTTATACTTGATATAAAGATTTAAAAAAAAGTAAGCTTTCACTGGGTCTTAATGATATGCCTTATTAACTTAGTGAATAGATCTTAAATAAACAATGGATGAAAACAATGAATAGAGGCAACTTGTTAACAACTTCTATAAGAGAGGCTTGCTGTCACAGGACGATGAAGAAATATGCCAAGTTTGAAACAATTGAAATTAAATTGGACAAAATGCGAATAGTAGATTTTGAATGCAATATAATAACAGTAAATTTGTCTTTTTGATTCGAAAGTTTATCATGGTCTGTACATGCTCCGGTGATATATCTCTGGCGCTCCAATTTCGATTCGTCCCGAATCAGCACTTTAAGATAGGGTTTGTGGACATGCGAAAGCTATCCGGGTAATGTGTTGAGGATTCTGAGTGGCAACGTACGACAGTAGATGTATTTTCTATCTCCATTTCGAAGCTGATAGAGTACAATCCTGGTATTGTCACTCGACCGATACAGTACTTGCAAAGGCTTGTCAAGTTGTCGTACCTCAAACACCGGGGTAACTTCAACATCATAATCCTCAACTCCCCCGCAAGGAAAATATTGAAGAACATGCTCAGTCACGATCGAAATTTCAGGGGAATGTCTGTAGCTAGAACTTACCGGTCTTGAGGTGTCGGTCCGAGTGGAATTATTATGCTGCATGCCGCGAGGAGATTTGTCTTTTGTTTGTGGATTTTTTGTTGATGTACTTGTTAGTACATCCTTTTTCGAAATGTCACTTTGTATGGCAAAATCACGAGTAGATCTAGACGTTTGGGTACTGGTATTCGTTGATGTTGGCCTTACCAAAGTCACGGCATCCTCAGTTGAAACGATGCGTGTTTGCGTACCCATAGAATCCTTGTGAATGGGCTCCTTTGTTCCTGGTATAGCATGTGAATCACATGCACTAACCTCTGGCGATTTATGATAGTTCTGGGGAAACTGAATGTTCTGATGCTGATGAGTTTGTTGTTCTAGTTGTTCGGTGTTTTTTCTCTTGTTGTATTCTGTCATACGTCGCTCTTCTCTCAGTTTATTTACAGGGGACTTTTGCATAGGTTGTTTCTTCCATGACAATATCAACGTGGTGGAATTCTCACCAGTCTGGAGAGTCCGTTGCATCTTCATTTTATCCAGATGAAGATTATCAAGGATTGTCTGTATATTGTCTGGTAGTTTGTTGAACATCTTTATAGTAACAACTGGAACGTGGTACCTGGATCGTTTGGGCAAGCTAAAAAGATGTCCAGCCGCGGATTCTCTCGCCAATTATAACCGGGAACGTCTGTCGGATCTGTTACAACTGGTCTTGTTGGATATCCGAACAATATCACCGTAGTAATAGCTCATGGGATTTCCCAATACAATGAAGCAGAGTAACGTTTGGAAATCCAAACTATAACTGAATTCTCACTTATGATCAAGGCTATATATACAATATAATAAATGCGTCATGTCATAACAAGTTTATACTTGATATAAAGATTAAAAAAAAAGTAAGCTTTCACTGGGTCTTAATGATATGCCTTATTAACTTAGTGAATAGATCTTAAATAAACAATGGATGAAAACAATGAATAGAGGCAACTTGTTAACAACTTCTATAAGAGAGGCTTGCTGTCACAGGACGATGAAGAAATATGCCAAGTTTGAAACAATTGAAATTAAATTGGACAAAATGCGAATAGTAGATTTTGAATGCAATATAATAACAGTAAATTTGTCTTTTTGATTCGAAAGTTTATCATGGTCTGTACATGCTCCGGTGATATATCTCTGGCGCTCCAATTTCGATTCGTCCCGAATCAGCACTTTAAGATAGGGTTTGTGGACATGCGAAAGCTATCCGGGTAATGTATTGAGGATTCTGAGTGGCAACGTACGACAGTAGATGTATTTTCTATCTCCATTTCGAAGCTGATAGAGTACAATCCTGGTATTGTCACTCGACCGATACAGTACTTGCAAAGGCTTGTCAAGTTGTCGTACCTCAAACACCGGGGTAACTTCAACATCATAATCCTCAACTCCCCCGCAAGGAAAATATTGAAGAACATGCTCAGTCACGATCGAAATTTCAGGGGAATGTCTGTAGCTAGAACTTACCGGTCTTGAGGTGTCGGTCCGAGTGGAATTATTATGCTGCATGCCGCGAGGAGATTTGTCTTTTGTTTGTGGATTTTTTGTTGATGTACTTGTTAGTACATCCTTTTTCGAAATGTCACTTTGTATGGCAAAATCACGAGTAGATCTAGATGTTTGGGTACTGGTATTCGTTGATGTTGGCCTTACCAAAGTCACGGCATCCTCAGTTGAAACGATGCGTGTTTGCGTACCCATAGAATCCTTGTGAATGGGCTCCTTTGTTCCTGGTATAGCATGTGAATCACATGCACTAACCCCTGGCGATTTATGATAGTTCTGGGGAAACTGAATGTTCTGATGCTGATGAGTTTGTTGTTCTAGTTGTTCGGTGTTTTTTCTCTTGTTGTATTCTGTCATACGTCGCTCTTCTCTCAGTTTATTTACAGGGGACTTTTGCATAGGTTGTTTCTTCCATGACAATATCAACGTGGTGGAATTCTCACCAGTCTGGAGAGTCCGTTGCATCTTCATTTTATCCAGATGAAGATTATCAAGGATTGTCTGTATATTGTCTGGTAGTTTGTTGAACATCTTTATAGTAACAACTGGAACGTGGTACCTGGATCGTTTGGGCAAGCTAAAAAGATGTCCAGCCGCGGATTCTCTCGCCAATTATAACCGGGAACGTCTGTCGGATCTGTTACAACTGGTCTTGTTGGATATCCGAACAATATCACCGTAGTAATAGCTCATGGGATTTCCCAATAAAATGAAGCAGAGTAACGTTTGGAAATCCAAACTATAACTGAATTCTTACTTATGATCAAGGCTATATATACAATATAATAAATGCGTCATGTCATAACAAGTTTATACTTGATATAAAGATTAAAAAAAAGTAAGCTTTCACTGGGTCTTAATGATATGCCTTATTAACTTAGTGAATAGAGCTTAAATAAACAATGGATGAAAACAATGATTAGAGGCAACTTGTTAACAACTTCTATAAGAGAGGCTTGCGATCACAGGACGATGAAGAAATATGCCAAGTTTGAAACAATTGAAATTAAATTGGACAAAATGCGAATAGTAGATTTTGAATGCAATATAATAACAGTAAATTTGTCTTTTTGATTCGAAAGTTTATCATTGTCTGCACATGCTCCGGTGATAGATCTAACCAATAAGTTTCAAAACGATAAAACTGTTACAATTTAATTGTCTGAGAATGCTCCAGAGAACACCATTTACAACGTAAGTTTTAAAAATTTTCTCAACTTCGGGAGGGAACACCCATCCTGACACCCACCCCGGCTCGGCCCAGCGCGCCGAGGCCGCCGCCGCTGCGCGGCGGGCAATACCCAACTGTACCCCCTTACTTCTGTAACTCTGGCGCCGCCACTGATGGATATACACACTGAAAACGCTCATACCACTCGGCTTGAACAGAAAGGACTTTTAGTCACTTGATGAATGAAAGGTTTTAGCGCGCCGAAGGCGCGCAGGGACGATGTGGGATTTACAAATCCCTTGTGACCCGGTTATCCTTATTTTATTTCTCTTGGATCACACAGGCCTAGCTTTCCTATTGCCTCAAATGGGGTCTGAGGGGATATGCACGCGGTTAGAATTTCCGGCAGTTCAAGTTGGAGTGATAGATTGTCAATACTCAATCCGTCAACGCCATTAAGACTATTAGAGAGTGGGCTCTATACAGGTTTGAGTCCCACCATGGTGGCGAGCCAGAATATAATGTTGTGCGATGACAAATTTAAGGGAAGAAGAGAAAAGAAAACCAAACAGCAACGCGGGTTTGGTAGCGGCCTCGGTATATGACCATAGCGCTTACAAAAAAGGAGTGGAGAAAGCTCCAACAGTTTAGTTTTGAAAAACCTGGAGTCATCCATCAAGCCTTCTGGGAGATAGGATGCCGTATGTGATTATGAGGTATCTGGTTATCCTTCAGGAATTCCAAATGACCTCCTCCACCCCCCCCCCGAAAAAAAAAAAAAAACACCCTCCCCTCCCCCTCCCCCCCAAAAAAAAACCAAAACAAACAAAACCCCCCCCAAAAAAACACCCTCTCACAGACACACACCCTCAAGCCCTTAAAAGGGCTGTTAAATCTTTATTCAAATGTTTATTTATATAAAATGTACACTCGTCCCCAGCCAGACAAGCTTGTTTCAATCCTTGTCTGGTGTTTGGTGGTTTCTTGTGTATGTTGCAGAAAGGTTGGTTGCACCAATTCCTCCTACGCTTTGTCTACCATTTCCATGCGTCTTCTTGATAAGAGTGTTGGAAGAAAATTTGAGAATGTTCAATTAGAAAAGTTATAGGTAGAGAGAAAGATAGGTATCCGCTATTGTATATTGTGCCTATTGTGTGATTGTTGCTATGGATGGGATAAGAGGTGTGTTTCTTCGGAGCCCACTCCCCACACGCAGAGTTGCGAGGCAATCCCCACAGACTCAATCCTAAAGATCTCAATGAGTAGCGAGGCAATTCTCACTGACTCCACGCACTTTAATTCTATTGAGTAATTTTAATTTACTGTGGCTTATTTTGTTTTTCTGTTAAGGGTTCGGTGTTCGTTCAGCTTCACCATTGATTTACTATCCTGGAGTATGTGGAGGGTTTTGTTATATAGATCTATATTAAACGCATTTCAATCGCGCTTCAGCAAAGTTGCGAGGCAGCCCTCACAGACTCTATCCTAAAGTTCTCAATGAGTAGCGAGGCAATCCTCACTGACTCCACGCAATTTAGTTATATTGTATAATTTTTTTTTTCCGGAAACTTATTTTGTTTTTGTGTTAAGGGATCGGTGTTCGTTCAGCTCAACCATTAATACACTATTTTGGAGTCTGTTGAGGGTTTTGTTTTGTTGGTCTTTTAATCGCGTATCAATAGTTTCTATTTTTGCTAGCTCGTGAGGTTCCTTTATCGGTGTCCATTTCGGTTTGCATAGTGCCACACGCAGGGCATAATTTTGAACCCTCTGTAGCTTCTGAATGTTGGTTTTACTCAGGTCACTTGTTATTATGGCACCGTATTCTAGTACCGGGCGGATAAATGGTTTGTAGAGCTTGAGAAGCACATCTTTGTTTGCTCCCCAATTTCTGCCTCTGGCCATCTTCAGAAAATTGATACGTTTGGTAGCTCTAACCGTAATGGAGTTTACGTGAGTGTTTAGACTGGGATTGCTATCTAGGATAAATCCCCCAAATTTGGCCTCTTTGTTTGCTTCTAATTTTTGATCGTATAACTGGAGATCGATACTGGGGACTGGTTTTTTCCTTTGCTTCTTGAAGAACGTAACTTTTTGAGTTTTGGCGGCATTGAGTTTGTTGCGCCACAGTGCGCACCAGCTCTCAAGATCGCGAATGGTATCCTGTAGACGATTTTTAATTATGTTTCTGGGCTTGCTGGCCGTCCAAATGCCTTTGTCGTCTGAGAACTGCGATAGTTCAACACAGTTTTTCCCAACTTTTTCTATGTCATTCACGTATATTATGAAAAGAAGCGGACTTAGAACCGACCCTTGTGGTGTTCCCGCTTCGAGTATTACTTCCTCTGACACCTCGCGATTAACCCTCACCTTGATTTTTCGGTCAGTTAGAAATGATGACATGATCCTCAGAATTTTAGTGGGTAATCCCATTTTCGCTAGTTTATATCTCACGCCATTGTGCCATACCGAGTCGAACGTTTTTTCTACATCCAAGAAAAGCGCTGTTCTGATTTCGTTTTGACTAAATGCTGTTTTCATATAATCGACCAGTCTATATACGTGTTCTATTCCCTCTTTCTGACTCCTATACGCTCTTTGCCATTTGTTGAAAAAGCTGATTGATTCGAGATAGCTGCGAAGTCTCGTAGTCAGAATCCGCTCAAATAATTTTCCAGCACAGCTAAGCAAGCTGATTGGGCGGTAGTTAGAAGGGCTGGTAAAGTCTTTGTCGGGTTTAGGTATCATGACTCCTGTGGCCACTTTCCAGCGTTTTGGGAAGTACCCACAGGAGAGACAGCAATTTAGGAGTTTGGTAAGTCTGCAGTAGAAGATGCTGGGGCACTGTTTCATTATTTTGTAGGAGACTTCGTCTTCTCCTGGGGACGAAGATGACTTTCATTTTCTGATTATACCCATGACCTCTTCTACGCTCATTGGTTCGGTTAATTCATGGCCGCCCCCGTCTTCATGCCTTTGGTCCAAGTTCGGTTCATTGAAAATTGAGTTGTTATCTTGGACAAATTTATTTACTTCTACCTTAAAATTGTTGTCATATCTGTTCCCTTCTTGTGGACGATGCGCTTTCTTTAGAAGTTCGGCAAAAGCTCTAGCCTTTGCCTTGTCGTCCATGGCCATAGTTCCGTCACTTTTTAATGCTCAATAATTTTTATACCTTTCTGTTCTTCACGCCACCTGCCCGTTCGAGAATATGCACAACGTAGACGCAAACGCGACACAATTAACACTACGTAACAATGACTCTGACCCAGAGAGAGTCAACTACAAGTCATACCATTCACCATGGCTGAAACCTGCACTATCTGCAGCGCAATTTATGCGACTAAACATTCAAACCGTAAACGACACCTTCAACAAATACAACTAAACCAGATGGCAACTGAACGAGTTACAAATGACACTGATATACTTGGCATTGAAGTGAGGGCGATCTTAACGCCCGCCCGGCAAGATCAACTAATCATGGAGATATTAACAGAAACACCATGAATGTTATTCCACCTGATGAACAGGGTGAACTGGCTTCAATTACACCCCTGCAACGGCAGACCGCCCACAGAGGACGCAACTCAATACGTGAAGACCCCCTCAACTGCCATATTAATGCCGACATCGGATTACCGCACCCGAAGATAGAGTCACACAAGGGCAATACCCCGCCAAATACAGACTCTCTCACCATCTCAAGCCTGTATAACACCGGCAAAGTACTCAGATATGCCGCCGATATCCTTTACAGAGACTCCTTGAATCATACCACGCTCCACTTACCCATCAAAACAGAAATATATTTAAAGAAACAACAACACAGTGATTTATATTTTTCTTTAGTATCTATGGTCAACATAATGGTAAACGAATTCTTGAAATCTGAAAGACATAATTGCCTAAACATTAACGTAAATCAGCATACTCTAAACTTATCCATAAGCTAAATCAGCAGATCTATACCCGCCACATCAACCCGTCAGATCTACCCGCTTTACATACCCGCCAAAAAACTTTTTGCTTTTACAATCGAGCAGTTCTACCAGCCACCTCTACCCGGCAATTCTATCCGCCAGGCTTTTTATATATGTTACAGTCAAACTGTGAAATTAGTCATTTCGTGAAATGACTAAAACTTTCAGTCATTTCATGAAATGCCTGTGGGGGTCAGTCATTTCGTGAAATGACTAAAATGTCTAGTCATTTCATGAAATGTCTGAATTATTGCCATATTTTTACACTATTTGACTACCATGTTCATTCAAAGCGTGAAATGGCCAAAATTACCAGTTATTTGAAAGAATGAAAGGTTTTAGCGCGCCGAAGGCGCGCAAGGACGATGTGGGATTTACAAATCCCTTGCGACCCGGTTAACCTTATTTTATTTCACTTGGATCACACAGGCCTAGCTTTCCAATTGCCTCAAATGGGGTCTGTGGGGCTATGCACGCGAGTAGTATAACTCGCACGTTTGGGGCCCCATTGGCAGGATCTCATTGCAGGATCTCATGTGACGTCACAGTCACGTGACGTAGTGGCGCCATGTTGTGTTGTCGTGGTAACCCGCGTGAGCGGCCATGTTGTGACGTCATCTCCATAGTGATACGTGGTGTGAGTGCGCATGCGCAGCGCGTGTTGTTAGGATGATACGTGTTTCCGTCGTCCATTTTGTATACTGGAGGCCGCCATCTTAGTTTCTATGGTAGCACGTGATTGCTATGTGACCCAATGTTTCTGCAATAAGACGGGGTATGTTCTGAGGGTGTGCTCCTTTGTACAAGAGTAAATCTAATTTACACAAACAACCCGACAATCCTTCCAAATCACCAAAATCCTCCCCAACTTTTACTATTTCGAATTCTTTCAGAATTCCCTGCTTCTATCTATATATGTAATAGTTTTCCTCTACCTAGGCATGTTACTTTGTTCTGGAGTATACTCCAGCAGCGTAGAAGAGCCTATTAGTTGGAACAGTTTATCTTATTATTACTATATTTAGCAATTTCTGGTCTATTCTTGTTAGTTTTGACCCTATTCCAAGTACTCTTGTTGTTTCATTTATCTAGATAATAACTAACCAATCAGATTGCTTGATTTTCCATAATCTGTATGCAGAGTTATCTCCCTTCGGTATAACAAAAGCCTATATCCAATGGCCATATCCCATGGAATCCCATTTTGGGGAAACACCTATGGCTATGGAATCCTTTTTTCTGTCATATGTGCTTATGTTAAAAAGCACAATGTGACATAATGTGCCCTAGCACAAAGGCACACGCTTTATGTGCTGATATATGCTTATGTGAAAAGGCACCATGTGACACAATGTGCCCTAGCGAATAGGCACATACGGGTATTTGAGGATACCTATGTCCTGGTATTGTTTTATTCGAGGATACCTACTGGAGAATCCCTTTTTGTCATATGTGCTTATGTGAAAAGGCACAATGTGACACAATGTGCCCTAGCACAAAGGCACATGCTTTATGTGCTTATATGTGCTTATGTGAAAAGGCACAATGTGACACAATGTGCCCTAGCACATAGGCACATACGGGTATTTTAGGATACCTTATATTTTATTATTTGAGGATACTAGTTGGACGTTACATCCGGGTACTTCATGCTACATCCGGGTACTTCTGTTGGGAAAGGTATAAAAGGGGTGTTGGTACGCAAATAAATTCATTTGTGTCCTGACCGTCGTCGAGTGAAGACATGTTACCAGTTCGATGCAGATACTGTTCCAAGTTATTTTCAAGATCGGATAATGCTCGAAGACACGAAAAGGACCATCGTCGGCTCCACTGCAGATATTGTACTAAGTTGTTCGCACAGCCATACAATAGGAAGAGACATGAAGAACATAACTGTCCAAGAAGAAGAGAAGAGGAGAGAGATACTGGATTGACTGACCAGAATAAAGCACTTTTAGAATTTTTACGGGATGCTGACAAGGAGGAAATCGGTGCCGTTCTACGTGCTGCTGATGAAGATTTGATTACCTGTTTATGCAAATGTGCTACCAACATTCTCGAAGATAACATACCACTGAATTTAGCTGAATTTGATGACCTGCGAAAATACGAACATGTATTGAAGCTGCTAACAGATGATGGAATTTCTCCAGATATCAAAAGATGTATACTACAAAAGAGTTGCTTTCTCTCGGCGCTTATCAACCCAGTCCTAGCTCTGAAAAAAGTATAAAAGGAGTGTTGGAGTGAAAATAAATTCATTTGTTCTACGACCACGAAAGAGTAAAGTCATGAAAGTCCATTGCTGCAGATATTGTGATAAAGAATCCTCCAGGAGATTCACACGTAAGAGACATGAAGATGATTACTGTCCCATGAGGAAATCGGAAACATCGGGCAACACTACAAGATTAGAAAGAAATTTAGATACACTGTGAATCCTATCTGATGCGAATCGATATGAAACCAAGACTATGCTGAAGATGGCCAATGATGATTTGATAGAATGTATATGTGATTGTGCATCGAACATCTTGCAGGGCGCAGTACCTATAACCAAATCTGAGAGAGCTAAGCTGATTCCACACAAGTACGAAATAAGGAGAATTGCCTCATCAAAGAGAGAACTATCTTATCGGAAAAGAAGACGCATCATACAGAAAGGAGGATTTTTAGGAAAGTTGATCAAACCCGTCATCAATGCTCTGTCCGATATCCTATAAAAGGGTCGTGCTCATAAGAAATTTGTTATTTGTAATCTGACCTTCGAAGAAAGCGGACACAATGCAATCCAGCTGTCCACCAAAAAATTGGTCAAGAGATTCGGACTCTGATGAATCGTCGGAACTATCAGAAGATATGTAATATGAAGAAGAAGACGGAGAAGAAGACGTTTCTATGATGGGAGGTATCGTCCAAAGTGCCTTTGACAAATACCAAAACGATTTTGACAACCTCATGAACAAATATATCGAAGATGGAATGGATAGTGAAGATGCAGTTGAAACAGCATATAGAGCACTTCAAAATAATGTTAGAGAAGCCATTAGTGAGAAATACATTTATACCCTTGAGTACATTCGAAATTTTTGCAACGACGCAATTCACAAGAAAATTCAAGAAACAGCCAAGCGTCTTCGTGAAGAAGAGGATTTTGACTTTGAAGAATCACAGAAATATGCCTTGGAAAAGCGAAGATTTCTGTTCGACAACCTTATGACAAACTACTCATTCGGAATAGATGATGATGAAGAAGAAGAAGACGATTAGAAAAAAGGTATAAAAGGAGTGTTGGTATAAAAATAAATTCATTTCCGTTTTGAACGTCGAAGAGTGAAGATGTCTGTGTCAACAACGGTGCTCAGATCCAAAGATGACTTACATATACAGATCTTCAAGAATGATGCTGGATTAAAGCTAACTTCCCAGGAACTGACCCAAGTGAATCGTGTGGTAAATGCAGCCAAGAGAAAAAATCTAGACATGAATGCTGGTGGAAAGAAACAAAGATGTGTGGATACTGGCCGATCAGTAAACAAAAGAATAAAGACAGAATTGACTCCCAATACAAACAAGAATGAAGTTACTACTACGAACAAAGTTTCTACAGAAACAAAGAAAGATGTTTCCATTAAGGACAAAGTTACTACTGAAGACAAGAAAAATATGCCAGCTCCCATAAAGAAAGAAGTTTCCACTAAGAACGAAGTTTCTACTGCGAAAGAAGTTACCACTAAGAACGAAGTTTCTACTAAAGTCAAGAAAAAGATGCCAGCTCCCATAAAGAATGAAGTTACCACTACGAATGAAGTTTCTACTGAAGTCAAGAAAAAGATGCCAGCTCCCATAAAGAATGAAGTTACCACTACGAATGAAGTTACTACTGAAGCTAAGAAAGATGTTTCCACTCAAACTACAAATGAAGTTACTACTAAGAAGACTGAAGTTACTACTATGAAACAACTAGAGAAAGAGGAACCAAAAGATACCAGACAGGAAATTAAAGCAACCAACAAAGCCAAGTTATCAAATGAGAGAATGTGTTTTATCAAGAACCTAGCCATGCAATGGGAAGAAGCTCCAACCCACAAGAAGATGAAATGGTTAGCCCATGCAAGAAGAACTACAAAGAGAAATGCCTTGAGACATTGAATTGTATACTTGAATAAAATGAAATGTTATATATATTGTTGTTTGTTTCTTATCTACGGATGTAAAGTCCAACTAGTATCCTCAAATAATAAAATACCAGGTATCCTAAAATACCCGTATGTGCCTATGTGCTAGGCCACATTGTGTCACATTGTGCCTTTTCACATAAGCACATATAAGAACATAAAGCATGTGCCTTTGTGCTAGGGCACATTGTGTCACATTGTGCCTTTTCACATAAGCACATATAAGCACATAAAGCATGTGCCTTTGTGCTAGGGCACATTGTGTCACATGGTGTCACATTGTGCCTTTTCACATAAGCACATATGACAAAAAAGGGATTCTCCAGTAGGTATCCTCGAATAAAACAATACCAGGACATAGGTATCCTCAAATACCCGTATGTGCCTATGTGCTAGGGCACATTGTGTCACATTGTGCCTTTTCACATAAGCACATATCGGCACATAAAGCATGTGCCTTTGTGCTAGGGCACATTGTGTCACATTGTGCTTTTTCACATAAGCACATATGACAGAAAAAGGATTCCATAGCCACAGGTGTTTCCCCAAAATGGGATTCCATGGGATATGGCCATTGGATATAGGCTTTTGTTATACCGAAGGGAGATAACTCTGCATAAAGATTATGGGAAATCAAGCAATCTGATTGGTTAGTTATTATCTAGATAAATGAAACAACAAGAGTACTTGGAATAGGGTCAGAACTAACAAGAAAAGACCAGAAATTGCTAAATATAGTAATAATAAGATAAACTGTTCCAACTAATAGGCTATTCTACGCTACTGGAGTATACTCCAGAATAAAGGAACATGCCTAGGTAGAAGAAAACTATTACATATATAGATAGAAGCAGAGAATTTTGAAAGAATTCGAAATAGTAAAAGTTGGGGAGGATTTTGGTGATTTGGAAGGATTGTCGGGTTGTTGGTGGTAATTAGATTTACTAATGTACAAAGGAACACACCCTCAAAACATACCCCGTCTTATTGCAGAAAAATTAGGTCACATAGCAATCACGTGCTACCATAGAAACGAAGATGGCGGCCTCCAGTATACAAAATGGACGACGGAAACACGTATCACCCTAACAACACGCGCTGCGCATGTGCACTCACACCACGTATCACTATGGAGATGGCGTCACAACATGGCCGCTCACGCGGGTTACCATGACAATACAACATGGCGCCACTACGTCACGTGACTATGACGTCACATGAGATCCTGCAATGAGATCCTGCCAATGGGGCCCCAAACGTGCGAGACATACTACTCACGCGGTTCGAATTCCCGGCAGTTTACGTTGGAGTGATAGATTGTCAATACTTAATCCCTCAACGTCATTAAGACTATTAGAGAGTGGGCTCTATTCGGTTCCAGCTCGGCAATGGTAGAGGTTTGAGTCCCACCATGGTGGCGAGCCAGAATATAATGTTGTGCGATGGCAAATTTAAGGGAAGAAGAGAAAATAAAACCAAACAGAAACGCCGGTTTGGTAGCGGCCCCGGTATATGCCCATAGCGGTTACAAAAAAGGAGTAGAGAAAGCTCCAACAGTTTAGGTTTGAAAAACCGGGAGTCATTCATCAAGCCTTCTGGGAGATAGGATGCCGTATGTGGTTATGAGGTATCTAGTTATCCTTCGGGAATTCCAAATGATCTCCCCCATCCCCCCCCCCCCACCCGAAAAAACCCCAAAAAACACATCCTCTCACAGACACACACCCTTAAGCCCTTAAAAGGGCTGTTAAATCTTTATTCAAATGTTTATTTATATAAAATGTACTCTCGTCCCCAGCCAGACAAGCTTGTTTCAATCCTTGCCTGATGTTTGGTGGTTTCTTGTGTATGTTGCAGAAACGTAGGTTGCACCATTTCCTCCTACGCTTTGTCTACCATTTCCATGCGTCTTCTTGATAAGAGTGTTGGAAGAAAATTTGAGAATGTTCAATTAGAAAAGTTATAGGTAGAGAGAAAGATAGGTATCCGCTATTGTATGTTGTGACTGTTGTGTGATTGTTGCTATGGATGGGGTAAGGGGTGTGTTTCTTCGGAGCCCACTCCCCACACGCAGAGTTGCGAGGCAATCCCCACAGACTCAATCCTAAAAATCTCAATGAGTAGCGAGGCAATCCTCACTGACTCCACGCAGTTTAATTCTATTGATTAATTTTAATTTACTGTGGCTTATTTTGTTTTTCTGTTAAGGATTCGGTGTTCGTTCAGCTTAACCTTTGATTCACTATCCTGGAGTATGTGGAGGGTTTTGTTATATAGATCTTATTAAACGCTTTTCAATCGCGCTTCAACAGAGTTGCGAGGCAGTCCTCACATACTCTATCCTAAAGTTCTCAATGAGTAGCGAGGCAATCCTTACTGACTCCACGCAATTTAGTTATATTGTATAATTTTTTTTTTCTCTTTTTTTTTATTTTCTGGAAACTTATTTTGTTTTTGTGTTAAGGGATCGGTGTTCGCTCAGCTCAACCATTAATTCACTATCTTGGAGTCTGTTGAGGGTTTTGTTTTGTAGGTCTTTTAATCGCGTATCAATAGTTTCTATTTTTGCTAGCTCGTGAAGTTCCTTTATCGGTGTCCATTTCGGTTCGCATAGTGTGTTAGGTAACTTCGATATTTCTGAGGAGCAGGTGGGGTCTGAAGAGGTGGAGGTAGGCTTGGAGGTTAGTGTGGCGGATTACAAGACTGCGAGCCGGTCCAGTGGGAACAGAGGTGGTAACAGGGGTAGTAGAACAGAAAAGAGGCAGTTGGTGGTTTCAGGGAGTAGTATAGTGCTGGGGTTAGATAGGGTGGTGTGTGGGCCCGACAGTGTCAACAGGACCAATTTGTGCTTTTCGGGGGCTAGGGTGGAGGACCTAAGGGACAGAGTGGGTGGATTAGTAAAGGGGTCAGGCCCAGACTCAGTGGTTGTTGTACACGTGGGGACCAACAACATCAGGGAGAGAAAATCAGTTCAGCTTATCGAGACTTTCAAGGACTTAATAACTCAACTGAATGCCAAGAATGCACAGGTAGTGGTTTCGGGGCTTCTCCCAGTACCAGGTGGTGGGGCGAGCGTAATTCGCGGATCATTGGGGCCAATGAGGAATTGGGGAGTATTGTAAGGAACTTGGGATACCCTTTGTAGACAATTGGGGATCAGTTTGGGGCAGAAAGGACCTATATGGAAGGGATGGTCTCCATCTTAGCCCAAGGGGTACAGAGGGTTTAGGAAGAAATATGTTGCAGGTGGTGGAGGGGGGTATAGGGGGGGGGGGAGGGGCAGAGAAGGGAGGAATGAACACAGGAACTGTGTTACGAACCATAGTTGTAAAAACTTGGATAAGGGGATAAGGAAAAGGGGCCAAAAATCCACTTCAATAGGAATAGCATCCCAAGGAAAGCACAGGTACCCAAAATAGGATATACAAACATACAGGGACTAGATAATAATGGGACCAATAGGCGGAAGCCAATGAATCTTGATACCCTGAAAGTGGGTTATAGCAACATCCAGGGTCTCCACCGGAAAGTAAGTGAAATTGCTACATTGATCGAGGCAGAGGAGTTTGACGTCAAGGGCTTAAGCGAAACGTGGATAAGACACGAGGAACGGGTAGACCAAGTAAGGGGGTGCGTGTGGATAGGTGTAGGACGAACAGAAGGCCAGAAAAAAGGGGAGGGGTAGGCATGTACATTAAAGAGGGTTTAAAACCGTCGCTGATCACGGACCTGGAAGAGGTCAGCACCTCGGCTGATGTATCGAAAGAAATTGGATGGGTAAGGATCAGTCTGAGAAACAAAAGTATTGCCCCTGGGGTTGTGTACTGTGCGGTGGAAGGAAGCAAACCCGAGTGGAATGACTCGATATACTCAACACTAAGGGCCAATATCACAGAGCTACAAAACAAGGGGCTCGGTATAATTCTGATGGGTGACTTTAATGGCCACATAGGTGATAAGGAAGAAGGCATAGAGGGTGGGGACAAGAAAGTCAACAGGAATGGAAGGAAGCTGTTAAACTTCACAAACGAGCTCGGTCTGAAGATTCTGAACAGGGACGCGAGGTGTAAGGGGAAATGGACCTGGGAGAGGAACGACAGAAAATCAATAATCGACTACATTCTCGCAGATATTAATTTATGGAGGGGGTGATAGGGGTAGAAGTGGATGATGAGGGTAAAATGGAGGTGGATAGTGATCACAACTTGATTATAGTGACGACCAGGGCCAAAAATCTTGATAAAAGCAAAGGACAATTTAAGGAGATTTGGGAACTCAAAAAGGACGCTGACTGGGCGAAGTTCAATGAAAAACTGAAGCCAAAGCTTGCAACCGTACCCAAGGGGGCAATGTCCAGAAGATGGCCGACGCCATAGTTTCGAGCCTAGTGGAGGCAGGGAAGGAAAGTGTAGGAAAGATCAGGGTGCCAACACGGGAACTTAGGTACAAAGTGAATGAAGAACTGAAAAGGGCCATAAAGGGAAGAAAAGCTAAATGTGCTGCATACAGGAGAAGTAGAGAACTTAATGGGGCGGAAAGCAATGAGGCCACATTAGCAAAGGAAGAATACCAACAAGCACGAAATAAAGTAAATAAGATTAAAGACGATAATCGGAGAGTGCGAAATAGCAGTCTTATTAGGACGATAAGAACGACAGGGGGGGGGGGGGGGGGGGGTCGAGTTCGAACGTATTTTGGAAATGGGTGAATAAACGTAACAAAGGAAGTAACCCAAAGAGTATTAAAGTAGATGGCAGAGTTACAGACTGAAACCAAAGCTTGCAACCGTACCCAAGGGGGTGGGGGCAGTGTCCAGAAGATGGCCGACGCCATAGTTTCGAGCCTAGTGGAGGCAGACAAGGAAAATGTAGGAAAGATCAGGGTGCCAACACGGGAACTTGGGTACAGAGTGAATGAAGAACTTAAAGGTGCCATAAAGGGAAGGAAAGCTAAATGTGCTGCATACAGGAGAAGTAGAAAACTTAAGGGGGCGGAAAGCAATGAGGCCACAGTAGCAAAGGAAGAATACCAACAAGCACGAAATAAAGCAAATAAGATTAAAGACGATAATCGGAGAGTGCGAAAAAGCAGTCTTATTAGGACGATAAGAACGACAGGGGGGTCGAGTTCGAACGTATTTTGGAAATGGGTGAATAAACGTAACAAAGGAAGTAACCCACAGAGTATTAAAGTAGATGGCAGAGTTACAGACGAGCAAGATCTAGTAGCATCAGAACTAGTCAAGCACTGGGAAAAGGTAAACGATAAGCGATGGGGCATGGGGAGCCCACCTGACTGTCCGAATCAGGTCGAGGAAAAGCTATCGAACTTCGTGTGCAGTGAAATTAAAACGGTGGAGGTGCGAAATGTGATGTCAAAATTAAGGGATAGAAAAGCGGGAGGAGTAGATGAAATCCCAAACGAGTTTATCAAAAAAGGGGGAGAGGAATTCGTGGAAAGCCTAACTGCCCTATATTCAATCTAGCCATAGAAAATCAAGAGGTCCCAAAGGAGTGGAGAGAAAGCAAAGTGACATTTATTCACAAAAAGGGGGAAAAGTCGTTTTGGATAACTATCGAGGGATCTCTGTCAGTAGCAACATTGGAAAAGTTTTCTGTAAAGTCCTGTATGGGAGACTAGAGCAGGTGATTGAAGAGAAGGGTTTTTTGGGAGAAATCCAGAATGGCTTCAGGAAGGGAAGGCGAGTTACTGACCATCTTTTCACGCTATCCCAAATGATAGAATTCGCGAAAGCAAAAAAGAAAAAGCTGTTTATGGCCTTTTTGGATGTCAAAAGGGCATACGATAGAGTATGGAGGGAGGGTATGTGGCGCAAGCTCGAGGCTCTGGGCTTAGGATGCGACTTTGTTGGAATTATGAAAGCATTATATAAAGACGTACAGAGTGAACTTACCCTGGGAAACATTACAAAAAAACGTGTGCCTATGGAGATAGGCCTAAAACAGGGGTGTATCCTTTCGCCAATCCTGTTTGCATTGTACATCAAAGATTTAGGAGATGAACTCCTGCATAACGAGGAGGGGGTAGCAGTTGGGGACTTGAAGATTCCAGGGCTATTTTTGCAGACGATATGGTGCTAGTGTCAGAAAGCGAAGATGGGCTAATGAAAATGCTGGGAATCGTTGGGAAATGTGGGAGCAAATGGAGACTCGAACTTAATGAAAGTAGTTCTCTACTAGCTCCCTCACTTGGACCATCCACCCCGTTTTGATATTTGAGTTGAAAATTCTTAGGAACATTACTTTACACCATCGGCTGTCAGGGAGATTTACCAAATAATTAAGATAACCGAGTTTCAACAGGTCTATCCTTTCCTTGATCCTCATCCACCCAAGCTCACCCCTGATTGCTTCTAGCGCTGCGGCATTACTCGACCCCGTTATCCATCGGCCTGCATCGTTCTGCAGGATTTCCAAGCTCTTTACGGCCGTCTGGTTTAGGGGTACCACTTCCGTACCGTATATTATACTTGGCAGCCCCACCATTTCCCAAATGGTTTTCCCCACGAAAACCTTATTGAAACTGTTTCTCTCTATAAGTTTCATTTGGTTATGGATTCGCTTCCCCTTCAGAATCAATTTATTTGTGTTGTTTCGGTAGATGCCTTTTCCTGTAATGTTTATATATACCCCCAAATACTCGTAATCACCTGTCTCTTCTACACTGAGAAGTTTGCTGCTCCCTTCCGGAATGCAGAACTCACCCACTCTCCACCTTCGAGTGGGGTCCACTTTGCTCTTGCTTTCATTAAATTCGAGTCTCCATTTGCTCCCATATTTCCCAACAATTCCCAGCATTTTCGTTAGCCTCTCTTCGCTTTCTGACACTAGAACCATATCGTCTGCAAAAAATAGCCCTGGAGATCGATACTGGGGACTGTTTTTTTTCCTTTGCTTCTTGAAGAACGTAACTTTTTGAGTTTTGGCGGCATTGAGTTTGATGCGCCACAGGGCGCCACAGGGCGCCACAGGGCGTGTTACAACCGATAATGTTACAACGCTGCATAATGTTACACCAACGCATTATGTTACAAAAAATGTAGTAAACAACGATAATGTTATAAACTCCGCATAATGTTATAACTTTTTTCAACCCGTTATGTTATAAAAATCGACGCGTAATGTTATAACTTTTTTCAACCCGTTGTGTTATAACAAATTAACTGATAATGTTATAACTAATGTATACTAATTCCAGTTACAGCTATTGCAGATGGACTTTACCACTTACCATTTATTGCCGCATAAAGGTATGTAAAATTTATACTAAAGGTTGGTTTCTGCTCTGCTTAAGGCGAGGAGACACCCCCCCCCCCCCCAACTCCCAGGGATTTATCATAGAATGACCTAGTCATGTTACATAGACGTGGATTATCCTGGTAACTCAATCGTGTGACGTCATTACCATGATCGTGCAGTGCCCAACATGGTGAAGGCGGGGGTGGTGGGGGATGGGTGCTATTTTATCCGGTTGGAACGTTTACCAACATGCGTAGTCTCCGCTTCCAGAAATGTAGTGTACCATAGTCCCCTGACGCCTTTGGGGATGGGCAAATGCCTCTGTTTCTGCTTGTTTTGGGCATCTAAAACTAATTTGTCGCATATTTCTTAGTCATAAGAATATCTTATTGTTCATTAATTTGACATTTTAAATTTGGCATTTGCGTTGAGGGATTGAGTATTGACAATCTAACACTCCAACGTAAACTGCCGGGATTCTAACCGCGTGCATACCCCCCTCAGACCCCATTTGAGGCAATAGCAAAGCTAGAGCTGTGTCATCCAAGTGAAATAAAATAAGGTTAACCGGGTCGCAAGGGATTTGTAAATCCCACATCGTCCCTGAGCGCCTTTGGCGCGCTAAAACCTTTCATTCATTCATTTCAAATTCTATTTCATTCAAGGAAAAAAGCTGTCCCTAATACGGATGACGCCCGGTTTTTCAAAATTAAACGGTTGGAGCTTTCTCCAATTCTTTTTTGTAACCGCTATAGTCATATACCGGGGCCGCTACCAAACCGGCGTTGCTGTTTGGTTTTCTTTTTTCTTCTTCCCTTAAATTCGCCATCGCACAACATTATATTCTGGCTCGCCACCATGGTGGAAATCAAACCTCTACCATCGCCAAGCCGGAACCGAATAAAGCCCACTCTTTAATAGTCTTACTGGCGTTGAGGGATTGATTATTGACAATCTATCACTCCAACGCAAACTGCCGGGAATTCTCACCGCGTGCATACCCCCTCAGACCCCATTTGAGGCAATAGGAAGCTAGGCCTGTGTGATCCAAGTGAAATAAATAAGGCCAACCGGGTCGCAAGGGATTTGTAAATCCCACATCATCCCTGCGCGCCTTCGGCGCGCTAAAACCTTTCATTAATTCGTCCCTAATATTGAGCTTAAGCTTTACGACCACAAACTTGAAGCTAGTAATGGGGCAAAGTTTCTGGGATTCACCCTGGATAGCAGTCTCAATCTAAACAATCACGTAAACTCAGTCACTGTCAAAGCCACTATATATATATATATATATATATATATATATATATATATATATATATATATATATATATATATATATATATATATATATATATATATATATATATATATATATACACGCATCAATTTCCTGAAAATGATTAGAGGTAAAAATTGGGGAGCCAATAAAGAAGTTCTCCTCAAGCTTTACAAATCATATATACGCCCAGTACTAGAGTATGGGGCCATAATAACGAATGACCTGAATAAAACCAACATTGAAAAACTACAATGGGTTCAAAATTATGCCCTGCGTGTGGCACTATGCAAACCCAAATGGACACCGATAAAGGAACTTCACGAGCTAGCAAAAATAGAAACTATTGATACGCGATTAACAGACCTACAAATCAAAACCCTCAACAGACTCCAAGATAGTGGATTAATGGTTGAGCTGAACGAACACCGATCCCTCAACAGAAAAACAAAATAAGTTTCCAGAAAAAAAAAAAAAAAAATTAAATTACACAATATAACTAAAAGTCTCACTGTGCATCTTTGATATAAAACCCCACTTACGTAATTCAAGCTCATAGTGATAGTACCAGGGTTTTCACAGAGGATTTGTCTGGCTATCTCGTGAAAACATGAAACAAAAGTTACAGTTAATATTTGAATTGAAAACTGACCCTGACTGAGCCAGAGTATATAGATGAGTAGCTGAGCATAATACTATGCAGCAAAAGAAGATTATTTTAATCCTCTATTTGATGTTCACAAAAATAGTCTAATTCTTACATTATATGCTGTTATATGCAGAAATCAATGCTGACATTTTTTCGGAGACGGACCAGGACGGACAGTGAGATTTACAATAGTGTTAGGTGACAGATTTTCAGCTTTCCTACGCTATCTACTATCTTTTGAGTAATGACAATTGGCTGAAACCTCAAGCCTAGACACTTAGCCTGTAGTCAGGTCATTAAAATTAAAACTTCTTCACTAAATTTAAACTGTTTCTTCAGTCTCGGAATTTAACACATGAATGATAATTATTATGAGAGCATTGTGGCCAGAACTTTCAGTTCAGCATTTGTAATTAATGCATTTCAATAATATGCCAGTATACACTACGCCATAGTGTATATAGGCATATTATTGAAATGCATGAATTACAAATGCTCAACTGAAAGTTCTGTCGTCAGGTATTAGAACCACCAGAACATAAAGATGTGAAAAAAACAGTTATCAGGATGAAACAATCCTGGGTAATATTAGGTTCAGCACCAATTCCAACTCAAGAATCAATCAGTTCCACGAAAGTTTTCTCTCAACGAATAATAACAATGAAATTTTTCCCAGTAAAAATAAATGCGTGCTTAATAACAAAGAAGTTAATAACAATTTTCTTTACTGAAATCTAAATGCTTCTGTTGATGCTGGTTGATGTGTACATAATTAGTTTAGACAGTAGATTAGGATTCTGATGGGTGACTTTAATGGGCACATAGGTGACAAGGAAGAAGGCATTTCGGTGGGGACAAGAAAGTCAACAGGAATGGAAGGAAGCTGTTGAACTTCACAAACGAGCTCGGTCTGAAGATTCTGAACAGGGACGCGAGGTGTAAGGGGAAATGGACCTGGGAGAGGAACGACAGAAAATCAATAATCGACTACATTCTCACAGATATTAATTTATGGAGGGAGGTGATAGGGGTAGAAGTGGATGGTGAGGGTAAAATGGAGGTGGATAGTGATCACAACTTGATTACAGTGACGATCAGGGGCAAAAATCTAGTAAAAAGCAAAGGAAGCTTTAAGGAGATTTGGGGACTCAAAAAGGATGCTGACTGGGCGAAGTTCAATGAAAAACTGAAACCAAAGTTTGCAACCGTACCCAAGGGGGGCAGTGTCCAGAAGATGGCCGACGCCATAGTTTCGAGCCTAGTGGAGGCAGACAAGGAAAATGTAGGAAAGATCAGGGTGCCAACACGGGAACTTGGGTACAGAGTGAATGAAGAACTTAAAAGTGCCATAAAGGGAAGGAAAGCTAAATGTGCTGCATACAGGAGAAGTAGAAAACTTAAGGGGGCGGAAAGCAATGAGGCCACAGTAGCAAAGGAAGAATACCAACAAGCACGAAATAAAGCAAATAAGATTAAAGACGATAATCGGAGAGTGCGAAAAAGCAGTCTTATTAGGACGATAAGAACGACAGGGGGGTCGAGTTCGAACGTATTTCGGAAATGGGTGAATAAACGTAACAAAGGAAGTAATCCACAGAATATTAAAGTAGATGGCAGAGTAACAGACGAGCAAGATCTAGTAGCATCAGAACTAGTCAAGCGCTGGGAAAAGGTAAACGATAAGCGATGGGGCATGGGGAGCCCACCTGAGTGTCCGAATCAGGTCGAGGAAAACCTATCGAACTTCGTGTGCAGCGAAATTAAAACGGTGGAGGTGCGAAATGTGATCTCAAAATTAAGGGATAGAAAAGCGGGAGGAGTGGATGAAATTCCAAACGAGTGTATCAAAAAGGGGGAGAGGAACTCGTGGAAAGCCTAACTGCCCTATTCATTCTAGCCATAGAAAATCAAGAGGTCCCAAAGGAGTGGAGAGAAAGCAAAGTGACATTTATTCACAAAAAGGGGGAAAAAGACGTTTTGGATAACTATCGAGGGATCTCTGTCAGTACAATATACAATAACACTTTGGCCAGCCGCTGATTTGTCGCGGTTCTCGGACGAGAAGGCCATGGTCATCCCTGCACTCCCAACTGTCTCCCTATTCCCACGCTTCTCCTCTCCTCCCAACACTCGGAGACGAACTGCTTGATGACATCCCTTGCCCCATTCTTCCCAATCTCTCCGATTAGCATATTAACCCTCTCCTTTGAGTCTCCCCCTAACCACATGTCCTCCATTCTCCCATCCCACTTCCCCATTATACTCCCAGTGAATCTCATTCTTTTGGACTGATACTTTGTGCATTCTAGAAGAAAGTGTTCCAGGGTCTCCACCATGCCCAAGTTACACATCTGGCACTCCCTTTCACCGTCTTTCCCAGTTTCCTCCCTCAGGGATCACGACCTCAGCTTGAACAACAGTGACACCCCAAAGGTGCCATCAAGGTACTCTTCAAAACCTGGCCTCACTTTATCACGCAGGCCACCCAAAGACCTCTTTGATTTGACCCCCTCTTGCCAATTACGGTTACAATCCTCCATGACCCTTTCTCTGACGATTTTTTTACCCTGGTTTGCCCCAACGTCCAGGTCCGAGATCTCCAATGAGTCGTTCTCTACTAGCTCCCTCACTTGGACCATCCATCCCGTTTTGATATTTGAGTTGAAAATTCTCAGGAACATTACTTTACACCATCGGCTGTCGGGGAGATTTACCAAATAATTAAGATAACCGAGTTTCAACAGGTCTATCCTGTCCTTGATCCTCATCCACCCAAGCTCACCCCTGATTGCTTCTAGCGCTGCGGCATTACTCGACCCCGTTATCCATCGGCCTGCATCGTTCTGCAAGATTTCCAAGCTCTTTACGGCCGTCTGGTTTAGGGGTACCACTTCCGTACCCTATGTTATACTTGGCAGCCCCACCATTTCCCAAATGGTTTTCCCCACGAAAACCTTATTGAAACTGTTTCTCCCAATAAGTTTCATTTGGTAAAGGATTCGCTTCCTCTTCAGAATCAGTTTATTTGTGTGGTTTCGGTAGATGCCTCTTCCTGTAATGCTTACATTTGCCCCCAAATACTCGTAATCACCTGTCTCCCCTACACTGAGAAGTTTGCTGCTACCTTCCGGAATGCAGAACCCACCCACTCTCCACCTGCGAGTGGGGTCCACTTTGCGGCCCACGGGTATAACTTTGCTCTTGCTCTCATTAAGTTCGAGTCTCCATTTGCTCCCATATTTCCCAACAATTCCCAGTTTTTGGGGGTAAATATAAACATTACAGGAAGAAGCGTCTACCAAAACCACACAAATAAATTGATTCTGAAGGGGAAGCGAATCCTTAACCAAATGAAACTTATAGGGAGAAACAGTTTCAATAAGGTTTTCGTGGGGAAAACCGTTTGGGAAATGGTTGGTCTGCCAAGTATAACATATACGGTACGGAAGTGGTACCCCTAAACCAGACGGTCGTAAAGAGCTTGGAAATCCTGCAGAACGATGCAGGCCGATGGATAACGGGGTCGAGTAATGCCGCAGCGCTGGAAGCAATCAGGGGTGAGCTTGGGTGGATGAGGGTCAAGGACAGAATAGACCTGTTGAAACTCGGTTATCTTAATTATTTGGTAAATCTCCCCGACAGCCGATGGTGTAAAGTAATGTTCCTGAGAATTTTCAACTCAAATATCAAGATGGGGTGGATGGTCCAAGTGAGGGAGCTAGTAGAGAACTATTCATTGGATATCTCGGACCTGGACGTTGGGGCAAACCAGGGTAAAACAATCGTCAGAGAAAGGGTCATGGAGGATTGTAACCGTAATTGGCGAGAGGGGGGTCAAATCAAAGAGGTCTTTTGGTGGCCTGTGTGATAAAGGGAAGCCAGGTTTTGAAGAGTACCTTGATGGCAACTTTGAGGGGGGGGGGGGGGTCACTGTTGTTCAAGATGAGGTCGCGATCCCTGCTGCTAAGGGGAAAGATTGGGAAAGACAGTGAAAGGGAGTGCCAGATGTGTAATTTGGGCATGGTGGAGACACTGGACCACTTTCTTCTAGAATGCCCAAAGTACCAGTCTAAAAGAATAAGATTCACTGGAAGTATAATGGGGAAGTGGGATGGGAGAATGAAGGACATGTGGTTAGGGGGAGACTCAAAGGAGAGGGTTAATATGCTAATCGGAGAGATTGGGAAGAATGGGGCAAGGGATGTCATCAAGCAGTTCGTCTACGAGTGTTGGGGGGAGAGGAGAAGCATGGGACAAAAGAATAAGATTCACTGGAAGTATAATGGGGAAGTGGGATGGGAGAATGAAGGACATGTGGTTAGGGGAGACTCAAAGGAGAGGGTTAATATGCTAATCGGAGAGATTGGGAAGAATGGGGCAAGGGATGTCATCAAGCAGTTCGTCTACGAGTGTTGGGGGGAGAGGAGAAGCATGGGAATAGGGAGGCCGTTGGGAGTACAGGGGTAACCAAGGCCTTCTCGTCAGAGAACCGCGACAAATCAGCGGCTGGCCAAAGTTTTATTATATTATTACGAAATGACTGATTTCACAGTCTGACTGTAACATATAGAGTACGTGTCAACTCGCAAGTAATCACATATCATTTGGTATTGTTCATTACTTTTTGGATGAACCGATCACCACCCCTTTTTGATGCGCCGATTACCACACAAATATAATGAATGTTATTTTCCAACATCTTCTTTTCGGCGCGCTAAAACCTTTCATTCATCAACATCTTCTCCTCAAGCTTTACAAATCATATAAACGACCAAGGCAAGGATTGAAACAATTTTGCCAGCAAACAGCCCTTTTTACCTCTTAATCACATACGGCATCCTATCTCCCAGAAGGCTTGATGGATGACTCCCGTTTTTTCAAAACTAAAATGCTGGAGCTTTCTCCACTCCTTTTTGTAACCGCTATGGTCATATACCGGGGCCGCTACCAATTGCTTGAAATTGTTGAATAATACTTGATTCTCCAACACCATCTTGAAGAGTTCTTAAATTCAGTTTTCCTAACTACTCCCGAGACAAGAAGTCATGCACTCAAGGGACGAATTATTTATGTACCTTGTTCGGGATTCTCCAGGAATCAGGTCCTCGTGGCGGAAATTCTTTGAGGTTTTCCAGGAATCAGATCCTCGGGGCTTAAATTCTTTTAGGATTTTCCAGGAATCAGGTCCTCGTGACTGGAATTCTTTGATGTTCATGGAGTGGTAACTTCAGATGAATGTCCCTGAAAGGTCTGGAAATATCTGGATCCGCCAATAAGTCGTATCGATTGACCGATACTTGCAGAGCTCGAAGTATAAAATATTCGTCCAATTATTGAAAAAATCCGATAAGGGCCTTAATGTATAAAAGTATTTTTCTGGTGCTAAATGTTATGTTTTGGATCATGAATAAACTCATGTTGTGTCAGAAACCTGCCTTGTATTATTTTCTTTTTGGTGGCGAGTTGACCCGTGGCGACTTGACCCGGTGGCGACTTGACCCGGTGGCGAGTTGACCCGTTCCCAACATATATATGTGTGAGAGCTACCACACAATACAAAAGTCTCTGACGAAGCTCAAATCGAGCGAAACCGGTTAGACAGTTAACAAATCATTATATTCAGTTATCAAATTCATAAGCCCTCTCGCACTTTCGAGTGACTTTTCCTAAACAAATTGTACATACATAATTTACACGTACACATTCACCCGGATGATGCTTGATGAACATCCCTTACGCAGCTCATTGAATACGGTCATTATGTATATATTTGTAAATAAACCTGCTCTATTACAAACTATTGAAAAGTGCCAACAGGCACTCTACACCAATTTGCAACAAGACAGATCTACGTAAGCAAACTATTACTTTGGAAAGTGTTGGTTTTTACTCCAGTACCCACAAATTGCATAGAGGACGGTTCGGGCACTGTAGAAGACGGTTCAGGTGCTGTGGAGGACGGTTCGGGCTAAATATTGCGGCCGGTTTGGGTCAAATTGCAGAGGACGGTTCGGCCAGAGGACGGTTTGGGTGTAATTCGACAAATCACGTGACCAAATAGTCTTTCTGTATACACTTTTTAGTGTGTTGGAAAGACATTTTTTTCATGATATAAGTCAGAAAATGGAAAAAAATGGATTTTCTTTCACTATTTCGAAAGAAGATGGGTTTATACGACATATAGATAAAAAAATATCTCGTCAACGCCTCTGCATTAATGAGATATTTGAATAATTGATTTCTGTATACACCAATGGGACACACTAAAAAGTGTAGTCGGTGTCCGTGTAGGAGAAAAAGTGTAGTCGGGAATCAAATTATCATTTTCTCACTTATTTGTTGGTTGTTTTCTATGAAATTTGGAAAGTATACTCAGGGACCTATACGAAATATATATGCCAAAAAAGAAGTTTGTACGATGTTATTTTACGATGTTAGAAGACATTTTCTCTTTCAAACACACTAAAAAGTGTAGCTGACAAGGCGCCTTGTTAGCTTATCAATTGGCTTTCGCTGTGTTGACACAGCGAGGTGGGCTGATTATCCTGGTTCTTTTTATGATCATAAGGAGATTAATGGGGTGTAGATTTGATTGATAGATTTTCTTTCATCGCTTTTTTCCGTTTGCATGGAGTAAAGTACAAGAGTAAGAGTATCATATATATGGGAAATAATCTTATTGAATAAGATTATTTCCCAGAAGATTATGTTAAATGTCCGTGGTGGATAGTTACACGTTCACGCCCCCTCCCTCCCCTCTCTCTCTCTCCATTGCGCTCTCCCAATCTCACTCTGTTTCACAAATTGGTTGCGAAGAATGAATGAATGAAAGGTTTTAGAACACCGAAGGCGCGTAAGGACGATGTGGGATTTCAAAATCCCTTGCGACTCGGTTAACTTTATTTTATTTTACTTGCGTCACATAGACCTAGCTTTTCTATTGCCTCACACGAGGAATGAAGGGATGAGAGCGCGGTTACTGTTTCCTGTCGTATAAATTGGGACTGATAGATTGTCAATAATCAATGCCTCAACGCCATGGTGACTCGAAGAGAGAGAGAGACAGATAGGGCTCTCGTTGGTTTGGGCTTGTAGATGGTAGAAGTTTGAATCCCGCCACACTAGGGCGAGCCAACTGTTGTGAAATGACAGATTGAAGGGAAGGGAAGAGAAGAAAAGAAAACCAAACAGCAACGCCGGTTTGGTAGCGGCCCCGGTATATTGAATACGGTATAGCGATTACAAAAAAGGGGCGAAGAAAGCTCCGCCAGTTGCCTATAATTTTGAATTACCGGGAGTCATCCATCAAGCCTTCAGGGAGATAGGATGACGTGTGTGATATATGAGGTATCTGGTTAGCCTTCTGGGATTTCAAATCCCCCCCCCCCCATGATATGACATTATTTTTATGCTGTTATCAGTTTAGGTTGTATCCAGTGGTCCAAGAGCCGAAATTTTCATCTACCCCCACCACACACAGACCACACACAGACACACACATTTAGGTGTAATCCACCCACCGCGGTCGGATGTTACTGTAACATTATATATTCACATGTTAAACTGTACACAATGTAATAAGTGTTTTTTTTTCCACTCGATGAGAATGTTTTCTTTTTTAAAAAAAATATTTAGCACTTGGGAAAGTTTCAGCTCATGGACCATCGGTTCACACCTGATGGTCCATGAGCTGAAACTTTGCTAGTTGAGCATGTGCTTCTCCTACATTTTCCCGAAATTTTTGGATAATCGCGGCACTTGACATTATTTGATGTGAAATGTTGGAATTATAAATAAGCAGGTGAAAAATAATCTTGTGCTTATTTGGGGTGGTTTTATAACATGATCGACTCCCCTTTTATCCACTGTCCCAGGCGAATCTAACCACAAAACACTCTTAACAACATACCAAGTAAATTTACATTTGCTATTCATATATATGTTTGTTATTTGTTCATGTTTGTGCTGTATTTCTATATCTTTATGCTATGCTATATCCATTATGTCCCGTATTTATCCAATAAAATACCGAAAATTAAATTAATCGTTGTTTCTTTCAATCCACATCCCACTAATCTCCTCAAAATCATAAAAAGAACCAGGAAAATCAGCCCGCCTCGCTGTGTCAACACAGCGTAAGCCAATTAATTGGCTAACACGGCGCCGAGTCAGTTACACTTTTTTGGTGTGTTTGAAAGAGAAAATGTCTTCTAACATCCTAAATTATTTATTTATTTATTGATGGTTAAGGTCACATATTTATGCACAATGGCTAATCATGACCGTGACAGTTTTACGGGTGGAGGAAGCCGGAGTACCCGGAGAGAACCACCGAGCAACGACGAGCAGCTGCCAGCTCCCCAACATCGTAACTCCGCACTGCAGCACAGGCAGGGTTAGATTGGTTGAAGACATGCGTACCATCGACGTGCAGTACGCCTTAGTACACGGCGTCATCGTGCCCCCACGCGGGCAATGGAGATGAAGTGTCTTGCCCAAGGACACAACGCGGTTGCCGTTCGAACCGAGGACCTCTCGGCTTGCAACCTGCAGCTCGACCTACTGAGCCACCGCGCTCCCTCTAACATCCTAAAATAACATCGTACAAACTTCTCTTTTGGCATATCTATTTCGTATAGTCACCTGAGTATACTTTCCAAATTTCATAGAAAACAACCAACAAATAAATGAGAAAATGATAATTTAATTACTGACTACACTTTTTCTCCGACACGGACTACACTTTTTAGTGTGCCCCTACACCAATTCCAGACTCGGCCTCGGCATACACTTTTTAATGATAGCCCACCTGGACGTTGATAGCAACGTTGTCGTTCATCTGACCTGTAAAGCGTGAACCACTGAAGTCTCATCAGTGAATAACACGCGTCTCCAGTGAGCCAAGTGAAACAGATTTGTACATGTGCCCGCAGCCATTGCAGCTAACGTTTAAGTTGCAATCCAGTTTAGGATGTCGAGGCCTTAAATTCATCGCAACTCCCGCAACCGATTTCTAACTGTTCTTGGACACATTCAGTGACCCTGAGTGCCAACGACCTGACTCGGCGTCTCCGTCGTTGTCTGAAATCAGTTATGGAGGTGTGAGAGGCGTATGCCTCAATCTTGACATGGGGACGTAATGCGCAGAAACCTGGGACGGTCAGCTAATCTTCCTGTGGCTCTGAGACGTCCAACTAAACGAGCTATTGTTGACTCATGGACGCCCAAATTGCTAGACGACGAAATGTTGCGATTGGCCCTGCACAATTAGAGCAATAACCGTACCCCTATCAATTTGGGACATTCACAGCATTTTGCTTTTCAATCGAGTTGAAATGAAATGTTGTGCAATCGATGCGTACTGTTCAAAACTTGGATTTGGTGTGGTTTTCAAACTCCATAGCATGTGGGAGTGCCGGATACACGCTTTGTCGAAAAATCTGTTGAAAGCATGCAGTGTCGCACATGGTCATGGTTGACCGAATTTTTACCAAAGACTCTTCAGACAGAACACTGAGGTAGCGAGGTGTCAAATTGTACTACATTTGGTATATGGATAAAACAATTGTATTAGCAAAACTGAACTTGCATTTCTTTTTTCCGTCAGTTTTTATATGGCCTAAACACTGCAAAACATTGATATTTTTTTAAATACAGCATTATTTTGGCACAATTACATTCTTTAGGCTGAGCATTTACCATCGCTATAAAAACTGCTTATTCAGACATACTGTTATTTATTTATTGGGGTTTAACGACACTTTCAACTGCCGAGGACGCCTCCTGCCGGACAGTTTTACAGGTTGAGGAAGCCGGCGCGAACAACCGAACAACTGCCCAACGTACTAACTCCGCACAAGCAGGGTTAGCATTGGCTAAAAAAGTGTACCATCAATGTGCAGTACACCTTAGAACACACTGCCACCATGTCCCCACAAGACATACTGTTACTAAGTAAACTATTTTCTTTCCTCTTACTCTTTAGCATGTTGGAAGTGCGAACAGATGCAATATTGGTGCTGGGCATCTTCTATCTCTTAAGCATGTGGAATGAATGGTCTTGCTGAAATACTCAATGCAAAGCGAGATTCAAACTTAAGATCACAACATGTAGGGCCCTACCAATTGCACATTTTCAATTTGAATCAAATCTCGAATTGAATCATTTTTATTATTCAAAATCGAAACGAACCTCAAATTGAATCAGTGACGTCTTGAAGATGACCAATATAGGTTGGGGATGCTTTAAACTTGATCTGTTCCAACTGTGATGGCTAAAGTCCTGATGGATAAAATAATTCAACTGAATCAAGGCATGCCTTCGTAGAATGCATGCCTTGATGTTGTCGTTGGAATATTACCTTGTAAGGATTATAGTTCATCGTTGACACTGCTTGGCAACTTTAAATTTGCAATTAAGTGGTAGGGACTTGTGCCTCACCCATGGCTACTTTCCCAAATGCTGGAAAAAAGCCATCGGTGTCATGATACCAAAACCCGACAAGGACCCCTCCGATCCCGCCAGCTACCGCCCAATCAGCCTCCTCAGCTGCATTGGTAAGACATTCGAACGAATCCTTACCAATCGGTTCAGGGGCCACTTTGAAGACATCGACTTCTTCAATAAATGGCAAAGAGCCTATAGAAACCGTAAAGAAGGCATCGAACATGTCTACCGTCTAGTCACCCAAATGAAAACCGCTATCAACAATCAGCAAATAGGCGCGGCAGTCCTGTTAGACGTCGAAAAAGCTTTCGACTCTGTTTGGCACAATGGAATGCGCTACAAATTATCAAAAATAAAACTCCCCAAGAAATTGCTCAGATTACTATCCTCTTTCTTAAATGATCGCGAAATTAAAGTCAGAGTGAACAATGAAATGTCTGACAGTGTCCCCCTTGAAGCAGGCACCCCCCAAGGATCCGTCCTAAGCCCCCTCCTGTACATCTTCTATGTAAATGACCTTAACGTCTCCGATGATCGTGTTCAAGTCTCCCAATTCGCGGATGATAAGGGCATCTGGGACTCTAACAATACGGCCAATCTGCTCCAAAAACCCCTGCAACGCGCTCTCGATGACCTAGAGTTCAATGGTGTGCCAAATGGAGAATTAAGCTAAACGCCAATAAAACCCAACGAATCACCTTTACTTGCAAGAAAAATAAACGTGATTTTGACCTAAAACTTATGGATAACACCCTCCCAGAATGCAAAGAGGCGAAATTCCTGGGCATCACCATTGATCAAAAACTGTCCTTCAACAAACCTACCGACGACATGGCGAAAAAAGCCACCAAACGCATTAACTTACTGAAAATGCTTAAGGGAACTTCATGGGGAGCCAACCAGTCCACCCTACTCAAACTATACAAAGCCTTTGTGCGCCCAGTACTTGAATACGGGGCAATCATACTAAGTGACCTCAATCAAACTAATATGGGAAAACTCCAGAAGGTCCAAAATCACGCGCTTAGAGTTGCCCTCCGCGCCCCATGGGACACACCCATCAAAACACTCCACGACAGGGCCGATATCACCACCATTAAAGACCGCCTAGCCACACTGGCCGCGAAAAATCATGACCGGTTAGCCGACAGCGAACTAATCTCCTAACTTGGAGCCATTTGCGAAAGCCGACAAAAGCCCCAAAATTGCAACCAAAACTAAGACCGCTCGAAAAAACTAGGGAACGAGAAGGAGAACTAACAGGCAGAAAAACAGCTTCACTGTGGCCTTCTACCAGAAAGGGCTGCCTTCACCGACTCAACTAAAATTACATCAGGATTAAACATTGTTAAAAAACTAAATAAATAGGGAACGAGAAGGTGAATAAACAGGCAGAAAAAACATCTTAACTGTGGCCTTCTACCAGAAAGGGCTGCCTTCACCGACTCAACTAAAATTACATCACGATTGGATACTGTAGATCTCATTTCCGGCCGGGGGGGGGGGGGGGTGCTCGATCCACACGGGACGCTCGCGATACCAGGCGAGAGCGCTTTGTGTGGGCTGGGCCTCCCCGGCTGGAGGTGGGATTTGCAGTCTCTAATCGTGATCAAAAATAAACTCAAACGAATCTAAATATAGTCGAAACCAGCGAAGGGCATAACAGAAACACCCTCGGGTGTGATTTAGTGTCTAAACCTGTTACCCTCCCGCTACAAACTCACTATCACCCTAAGAAGGTGATCTAACAGGCAGATTAACAGCTCAACTGTGATCACAATTAAAACATAGTGTGCTACTTTTATCTTTTTTTATTTTTACATATTCTAATGAAAACTAATTCTGCCTTCTTCTTTTAAGCAGGTACACAGAAGATGCTTTTTGATCAGCACCCCAATAACCGCTATGGACAGTCCAACCGTTATAGAAACGGTAACCCTCATGGTTCCTGAACATCCTCCACTCCATCCCTAAAAGTGGTCGACCACTTTAAGGGAGGCGAGCGTTGGTCCTGCGTCCCACCTCTGCCCCTTTTTGTAAGCGCATTGCGCATCTTTTTGTCCCATCCAATTAGGATTACAATGCAGGCCTGCCCCCGAACCAGGGAAGTTCGGGTCTTCTTCTTGGTGGTCCCCGAAAGGGGTCGTTGTTGTTTCCTTCAAAGACATCCTATCAAACAGAGACAGCCTGAGGCAGACTATACTTGCCAGTGATGGCCATCACTTAAAATCTTCTCCGAAGTGGCAGACTAGACTTGCCTGGAAATCCAGATCGACTGCACCCTCGGGGAGAGGTAGTACCTTTGTGAGAGGACCCAACCTCCCACACTGGTCCTCACCAGAGTGTTCAACCGACATCAGTCAAAGAGATCATCACGCCGCAACCGGTGACACCTGCCGAGTACCTGAACCCGTTCCTCCTTCAACACGAGCAGACATGTGAAAATTTATCATTTACAGTCAATGAGGGTCGAAAGGGGCTTGTTCCCCATACCGTCCCTGCGCGCCTTCGGCGCGTTAAACCATTCCATTCGGGACTTGTGATATTAGGATGGCAGGTGGGTGGGGTGGCACAAGTGCAGATGTTATTTATGTTAATGTAGCTCAAGTTACACTTCGTAGTCTTTTATTTCAACATTATTTATGTACGATTTCCATTTGAACAATATTTTTGTGAGATGATGAAGCCGATATCAAGCTATATTGCAACGAAAAAGGATTCAAGGAAATGAATCGGGCAGCCGGTTTTGAATTGAACTGAATATGAACTCAAGATTCAAAATCAAATTGAATCTTCAAGTTTCGTAGGCCCTAACAGCACGTTAATCAATGCGTTACCATGCTTCCAATGACACAAATAAAAAAAAAATAAAATGCTTTATCCATATGAAAATATTTATTCATAAAAAGTGGTACACTTTTATTTATACAGTTTGAGAAAAAATGCATGTTTTTCTGCAGCTGTATTTTACTTTGTTCCAAAACATCAGAATTTATACCATCACTGCTTACGAGATGCACTGCATTTCCTCTCATATGACTTAATACACATTAGATAGGACGAATGGGGTAAATGGATATTGGATTCCCTTTTGTTCAAAAGTGACCTTTGGAAAACCCACAGTCTTCTGCAAATATGTCTTGTCCACTTATGCTCCCCAAAAATATTTGGGAGGCATATAGTAGCCGTCAGGCTGTGCATCTTTCCAGTCACCACTATGTCTGTCCATTCATCTGATCTAACATTGTTCAGTCCATAAAAAAATATTCAATGGCCAGATCTTGTTCATACATCACACATTGATTACTTGCAACTCAAGGGTGCGTCATGACCTAGACCCAAGGTCATTGTAGTTCCAAGGTCAAAGTCACAGTCTGTTCAGTTGTTTGTTCCTCCATTCTAACTTAGTCTGGTCCATAAAAAAGTATTCAGTTTACCGATTTTGTTCATACTTTGCACACTGATTGCTTATGACTCTGGGGTGAGTCATGACCTTGAGTCAAGGTCACATACCATTCATGTTCATGTTTACTTTTCCCTTCTAAACTTGTCCAGTCCATAGAAATTGATTCAATAGGCTGATCTTATTCTCACTTCACACAATGATTGCTTATTTTTAAGGGTCATGACCTTGACTCAAGGTTATAAATCTAAGGTCAAGGTCACAGACCATATGTGTGTTCGTTCTTCCAATCTTGCCTTGTTTGGTCCATAATTGATTCAATGGACCGATCTTGTTCATATATCACACAACGATTGCCTATGACTAAAGAATGTGTCATGACCCTAACCCAAGGTCATAACTTGATTCAAAGTCACAGATCATTCTTGTCTTCTTAATTTGTCTGGTTCACGGATTGATCTTGTTCAAAATTCACATAATGGTTGCTCTTGACTCAACAGCATAACTCCAAGGTCAAGGCTGCAGAACATTCATACATTTTAACTTTGTCTGATTCAGAAAAATGATTCAATGGAAGGTCTCTCATTCTTCACACGTTTACTCATGATTCAAGGGTGTGGCATGACCTTGACCCAAGGTTATGATGTCAAGGGCACAGACTGTTTACCTGCCATGACATGCACCCAAACAAAAAAGGTATTTGCAGGTCTGAATTTTTTTCACTGATATCTTTACTGCTACACATGTTTTGAGTTTCCACAGTATTTACAAACTACCAAAGCATGCCTAATCGTCTGGACTCATATTCGGGGAGCATACATCTGCTCTATTGATATTTTTGTTCAACGCAGGATAGAAAAAAATATCCACAAAAATATGATTACAAGGATTTTTATCTCCCTGTCATGTAGTGGAATGGAGGGGGGGGGGGGGGGGGGGGGGGTTATAGGAATTGGTTTTGTCCATCCTTCTGTCCAACCTGCCCCATTTGTTGCCATTATATTTAATAGAAAACTGTTCAATATATTTTGCTCAAATTTCGCATATAGCTTTTTGATGACAATATGAATGGGACTGCAAACCAGTGGCATCCAATGGTTTCTTCAAGAGTTATTGCCCATGTTGGCTTTAGACTTTTTCATCAAATTACTGTCTTGTCATCACATTTCAAAGAAAATTGAACAAGGTTTTTTTCTCCAAATTTAAGATATAGCCTATTGGTGATAATATCGTGAATGTGAACCTGCTGTTTACAAGTTTTTCTTCAAGAGTTATTGGGCTTGTTGATTTAGAATTTTTTGTCATCACATTACAAAGAGAACTGGTCAAGATTGTTTTCTCTAATTTAATATTTTGTGATAATACCTTGAAGTGGATTGCGAACCAGTTGATTGCAAGTATTTCTCCAAGAGTTATTGCCATTGTTGGACTTGGTGGTGGGGGATTGGCCATCCCATGGCATTGCACTTGTATACGTTTAGAAAATAAGAGAAGTATACTACTGGGGTTCATACAAGATTTAAAAACTCTAAATTAGAGCATTTTAAAGGAAATTTTCATTGATTATTAGTTTAGTTCCCAAACTCTAAAAGTCAAATCTTCTTGAACACCAAATTAGTGTAGGAGTCAAAAGTGTGAGAAAGTTGATCCCAAATGCTCTCAAAAATATGATTAGCCTCTGGCTGACCTTATTTGTGGAAGAAAATGGGATGTGCTTCCTTTGATGCTGTAAGAGAGGTGATAGCATAACAGGTCTTTACAAAATGGGTGAATGAGCCTTTCATTCTCCTAATGTTCACCTAAAAATAAATACTGTGAGCAATTTTCTGGTTCCCCTACATTATTAGATCTTGTACAAATATCTTTAATTGATTTGCAACTGCATTCATTTGTTAACTCTCCCAGAACCATTCAAAAGATTTTTTTGAGCCCTTTCCAACAATGTATTAATCATTGAATTGCAAAAGAAACTGATGAATAAAATACTGTTCTAGAATGTTCAAATCCATTTCGGGTACCACTCAGGTAACACTGGTATACATATCAATATTTTAATTATTGTTTTTTAAATTTTTTTAGAAAATTTCAACAAAACCATATCATGTGGACCCTCATTGAAAGAGCTTGACAACCTCGTTCCAAAGAAGGGGCAGAGGATATGGTTTTGTCAAAATTTTCTGAAAAATATATTTTTTTCGGCTGCTTAATTTGTAAATTACATGGAAGATTGTATCCAATTCATTAGGTAAAGGGTTAACCCTCTGCACTCCGATATCAAAGTTTTCAGCAGCAAATATTTTCCAAACTGCAGTTTGATATTTTACGAAATATACGTTGTTTGACAGAGATCAGTCAAACAAGATATAATTGGTTAAATTCATAGTCAAACAAGAGAAAAACAGAGTGACTGGAAAAAATTCAGTTGCACTACCAGAGTGTTCTGGGTTAATTTCTAATTTGCACTCCCCTGTATCAGTCAAGGATAAGAAGTACTATTTCCTTAAAGGTTATTCTATAAGTAATGTTCACATGTGACATTCTGTAAAATTTCAACTACTTTTACAAAACCCAGTGAAACAACTCGAGAATTTGAAGGATATGTTAATATTGTAAACAAGAGCACCCCCCCCCCCCCCACCCCTCCTCAAGGGGCCACAGGTACTCACCTGACAAACCACATTTATTCATCACAAAGAGATCTACTTTTTTTAAAGTAATCCATCTCTTATTATTTACCAAAGGGTTCTCAAAGGCTATTGAAACTCCTGAAAAGTTATGGAAAATTCAAATTTCATTTTCGAGGACCTGGAAAGTTATGGAAAAATGAGGTTTTTTTTCAAGTGAGCTGTTGAAAAGCTGTGGAAATTTCTATTATGACTGATCTCTCTCATTAAAAAGCCTACATTTAATGAACTCTTGAAAAAAATTGCATTCGTAATCCATGTAAAAAATTAATTTTTCAGTTGTTTTCTGTAGTTTTAATATGTGGTGTTTGACTTGTGTTCAAACTAGTTCCAACACTCAAATCGAATATCTCCATTAATCCTATTTTGATTCATGAATGTTCACCTAAAAATACAATTCTAATTTGAATAACAATAGCTGAAGAGAAATGCATGGTGGAAAATGTGTATTTAATGCATCGTGGAAGGAAAATGAACAGTATTCAGATTGGTTGATGCATGTTACGACTCACCGCCACATTGTGCGATGTTTGGTTTGTGCAAAAAACTGACATTGGAAACATGGGGCGAAAAAGTCACATGAAAGGCAAACAACATGCCAAAATTATTTTACAAAAATGGACTTCACCTGGTATCAGTGCCCTTTTAATTCAAGAAAGTTCAGCTTTAAAGAATGACTATTCATGCCTTAATTGCAGAAAATATGAACGTTTCTAAAAATCATCAACTGCAAAACTTTTCAACAATGAATCTTAACAAGAGGCCCCAGGGTGCCTGAGGGTGCTCACCTGACATAGTAATCTAAATATAACACAGGGAATTGATTTGAATAAGTTGCATTTGCCAGTCCTAAGAAAAGCTTATATCAAATAGCCAAAGATTCTGACCAGTGGATCTAAAAAAAAAAGATTTTTAAAGAATATTCCTCATACTGAACTAAGTAATAATTCGGGGTCTCACAGGGAGCCCAAATATGAACCCAGGGACTTGGCTTGAACAAACTTGAATCTCACCCCCGTAAGGATGCTGTATACCAAATATCAAAAGATTCTGACTGGTGGATGTGAAGAAAGAGATTTTTGAAGAATATACCTCATATTGAACTAAGTTATAATTTGGGCTCCCATAGGGAGCCCAAATATGAACCCAGGGACTTGGCTTGAACAAACTGGAATCTCACCCCCCCTAAGGATGCTGCATACCAAATATCAAAACATTCCAGCTGTTGTATCTGAAGAAGGTTATTTTTAAAGAAATTCCTCATTTTGAACTAAGTTATAATTCGGGTTCCCACAGGGAGCCCATATATGAACCCAGGGACTTGGCTTGAACAAACTTGAATCTCATCTCCGTAAGGATGCTGTATACCAAATATCAAAAGATTCTGACTGGTGGATGTGAAGAAAAAGATTTTTGAAGAAAATTCCTCATATAATTAAAATTCCAAGATATAATTACCAGAATTCTGAAACATGATGTGTGTAAATCCCTTTCTGCAAGTTTATTAAAACTAGCAAATTATGAACTGAATCATGAAAGTGACTGTGATGTTCTTGATTATTCAAAAGTTGATATTGGTTTCTTAGCAGATAAAAAATTAAAAGAACTTGTAGTTGCAAACAAAATGAAGAACAAACAAAATCTTTCACTCTGTATGAATGCAAGGAAGTGCCTGAAAACTATACTGAAGAGACTTTGGATAAGAACGCTATGAAGAATGGCATAGTTAGAGCAGCAACTTGCTAAGATCCGTGCAAAATGGCATCAGATCCAGATGATTGTAAAAAAAACTTAGACCTGTTCGTAAGCACAGCTAACGAAATACCCCTGCAATGTGCAGGCCAACCAAAAATAAAGATTGCTATCAAGTCAATTTTTAAAAATATGTTAGCACATTGTATAGGTGCTTCATTTTGACACCTAGAAAAGGAAAGGAAAATAAAGTCTCACCATATGGTGACACAAAAAGATACCCCCACTTATTTAACAATGCAAGCCTGACTATAGATGATACAGTTTTTGGGTATATTCAAATTCTAAGGCCATAAAGGGCAATGACTCTGGCAATAAAATCTCAAACGACACCTGCATTTCACTACAGGTAACAGCAATAGAATAAACTTGCATATCAAATATCAAGTCACTCAACCAAGTATTTTACAAGTTATTCATGACTGAATTTTGGGATGGATGGACGGACTATGGATGGACAGAGGGACAGATGGGCAATGACTGGCAATAAAATCTCGAATGACACCTGCATTTCACTATGGGTATACAGCAATAGGATACACTTGCATACCAAATATCAAGTCACTCAACCAAGTACTTTACAAGTTATTCATGACTGAATTTTGGGATGGACAGATGGATGGATGGACAGATGGACAAGGCGAATGTTGGGGGTATAGAAATGAAACGACTCTTGACCTGTTTTATGTCACTTGGGCAGGTTTTGTAGTGTAACTGTGACTGTATACTAAAACAATATAATCATTTCCTGGAAAGTAAAGTTTCCCAGAATCATAGTAAGTTCCAAAAGTTGTGCTCAAATAGTATGAGGTTAGATGAGTTTTTTTAATGAAAGTGTCAATGACACTGTAGCTCAACTTGTTAAGACATGTACATGTATAGTATGTGACACAGCAATGACAAACATCTAGGTAATGACCTGTTAACAAAGGTACATATAAAGTATTGTAACGGTCTGTACATAAATACTGACCGTAGCCTGTAACAAATGTATAGGTAAAGTATTGTAAAGGTGGGTGACAGTCAGATGCTAAACTAGAAAAGAAATCTTTGAGTCCCAGAGTGGGTCTGACTGAACCCCAAAATATTTGTTCTCATAGCACAGTGATAACAAAGGCACCCCAAAACACACTCATTCCTGTCCCAAGGTGAAAACAAAGGTCTCCAAGCAGTTTGGTGAAGATCAGTTCACAAATACGAGCTGTATAGAAGTTGTGACAAAAAACTGATTGGACCTAATTTCAGTACAAAATGGCCACTGGCAGCCATCTTGAATTTTGGACCGCACCCAGAAACACTCGTTCTCGTCCCAAGGTGATAACAATGGTACCCAAGAAGTTTTGTGAAGATCGGTTCATAAATACAGCCTCTAGCCCGAGCCGTATTGACATGTGCACGTACAGTGTATAAGTTGCACTGAATAAATCAAAGTTCATCTAATTTGCATAATTTCTGCACGAGAAAAAAACCTGTACAATATGTGATGTATTCCATGTTACTAAACATTCATACAAAAATTTATTCAAATCAGAACTTTCATACAGAAGTTCTGTACAAAACACTGATTGCACTAATTTTGGTACAAAATGGCTGCTGGTGGCCATCTTGAATTTCGGACCACACCCAAAAACACTCGTTCTCATTCCACGGTGCTAACAAAGGTACCCAAGAAGTTTCGTAAAGATCGGTTCATAAATACGGCCTCTAGCCTGAGCCGTATAGAAGTTGTGTACAAAAAACTGATTGGACCTAATTTCAGTACAAAATGGCCACAGGCAGCCATCTTGAATTTTGGACCGCACCCAGAAACACTCGTTCTCGTCCCAAGGTGATAACAATGGTACCCAAGAAGTTTTGTGAAAATCGGTTCATAAATACAGCCTCTAGCCCGAGCCGTATTGACATGTGCACGTACAGTGTATAAGTAGCAAGAATAAATCAAAGTTCATCTAATTTGCATAATTTCTGCACGAGAAAAAAACCCGTAAAATATGTGATGTATTCCATGTTACTAAACATTCATACAAAAATTTATTCAAATCAGAACTTTCATACAGAAGTTCTGTACAAAACACTGATTGCACTAATTTTGGTACAAAATGGCTGCTGGTGGCCATCTTGAATTTCGGACCACACCCCAAAACACTCGTTCTCATCCCACGGTGCTAACAAAGGTACCCAAGAAGTTTCGTAAAGATCGGTTCATAAATACGGCCTCTAGCCTGAGCCGTATAGAAGTTGTGTACAAAAAAATGATTAGATCTAATTTCGGTACAAAATGGCCACTGGCAGCCATCTTGAATTTTGGACCGCACCCAAGAAACACTTGTTCTCGTCCCAAGGTGATAACAAAGGTACCCAAGACGATTCGTGAAGATCGGTTCATAAATACAGACTCTAGCCCTAGCCGTATTGACATGTGTACTTACTGTGTAGGTTGCACTGAAAAAATCAATGTTCATCTAATTTGCATAATTTCTGCATGAGAAAAAACCCCGTATTATATGTGATGTATCCCATGGTACTAAACATTCACACAAACAAGAGGCCCCACGTGGCCTTAATCGCTCACCTGACAAAGTGACTCTAAGAAGTATTTTAGGTCACCTTCACCATGTCATGCTTCATCAACATTAACTGGTTGAGTGATAGATTTTGTTTGAAGTTCAACATTTGTTACCTAAAATTAGTTTTATTTAAAATCATTGGTGTGTGGACAATCTCCAATGATTTTTAATAAAGCAAATTTATCTCTGCAGACAAACTGGTTTAGCATGAAGCACAAACAAGGAATGTGAAGAGATAGCCTTGGACATCTCTCCCCAACTGTGGATATCTTCCATGTGCTACATGTATATATTTGCATGCAAGAAAACAAAAATTTTCACAAATTTTCCAAAATATTAGTTTTTTTTATCATCATTGGAACTAGCTCAAATAGCTTATTTCAATAGGGGTATGGGAAGATCAGGTATATTTTTGAGACAAAAATGTGAACATATAAATAATGGTGTTTTTTTGTGAATGATGCTGGAGAATTTTGCGTAAAGATATGGTAAATGGTTTGTTCTAGATACAGAATGATGCAAAAGTATTTAAATTTGATTAGGCAAGTTGTTCCTATAATGCATTTAAAAATTGAAGTAACTGTTTTTTTGCTGACGAACTTTTAGATGTGTGTGTCTGTGTTTGTGTGTGTGTGTGTGTGTGTGTTTGTGTGTGTGTGTGTGTGTGGGGGGGGGGGGGTAAGAGTGTTCTTGCAAACAAAATTCCTGAATAAATGGAAAATTTTATTTTTTGTGTGAAAGACATAGTGCGTGAATGTTGATTGGAACAAGCTTAGAGAGCTCATTTTAATGTGAAGTCATAAAGCTGTGTTTTACGTACGAAATTCTGGAATAACTAAAAAAAATTGCTTTTTTGACTCAAAAAGCATGGTGTGCGACCTCTCATTGGAATGAGCTCAAAAAGCTCATTCCAATGGGGTATTTACAAGTGATAAGTACATGTATGTTTAAGAGACAAAAATTAAAATTTGAATAGCGATTTTTGCGAAGAATGCTGACAAGTTTTGGCAGTTATGCTGGTAAAAAGGTAAGATATGCAAAGTGGTTGTTTTTTAGAGGCGACATTTAATTAAGGGGAATTAACCCTTGATTACTGAGGTAACTTCTAAAAGTACTGAAATTTCATGAAGCAGTGTGAATAACAGACAACAGTTGCCTAAAAATTTCATGAATAACTAAAATTTTTATTCTTTTGTCTCGAAAACATGGCATATGACCTTTGTTGGAATGAGCTGAATGCGTGTGTTCCAATGAGGGGCCATAAAATTTGAACGGAGATTTGTGTGAATAATGCATTAGTACTGCTAGATTTGGGTAAACGGTTCACCCTGGATACCACCCCTTCTATAGTAGATCTTTTCTGCAAATTTTGTCTAAGATTCTATCAACTTTACAAATAAATACGTTCATGAATCACAATCAGATCCACCCCACAATGTTGCATACCAAATATCAAAAGATTCTGCCTGCTGGATCTGGAGAAGAAGATATTTTAAGAAATATGCCTTAAATGCACTAAGTTAAAATTTGGGCTCCTATACGGAGCCCAAATATAAACCAAGGGGGACGATTTGAACAAACTTGAATCAGATCCACCCCACAATGTTGCTTACCAAATATGAAAAGATTCTGAAGCTGGATCTGGAGAAGAAGATTTTTTAAGAAATTTGCCTGATATGCACTAAGTTCGAATTCGAGCTTCTATACTGAGCCCAAATATGAAACTAGGAAGCCGATTTGAACAAACTTGAATCAGATCCACCCCACAATGTTGCATACCAAATATCAAAAGATTCTGCCTGCTGGATCTGGAGAAGAAGATTTTTTAATAAATTTGCCCGAAATGCACTAAGTGCGAATTCGAGCTTCTATATTAAGCCCAAATATGAATCCAGGGGGCCGATTTGAACAAACTTGAATCAGATCCACCCCGCAATGTTGCATACCAAATATCAAAAGATTCTGCCTGCTGGATCTGGAGAAGATTTTTGAAGAAATTTGCCCGAAATGCACTAAGTTTGAATTCGAGCTTCTATAGTGAGCCCAAATATGAATCCAGGGGGCCGATTTGAACAAACTTGAATCAGATCCACCCCGCAATGTTGCATACCAAATATCAAAAGATTCTGCCTGCTGGATCTGGAGAAGATGATTTTTTAAGAAATTTGCCTGCAATGCACTAAGTTCGAATTCGAGCTTCTATAGTGAGCCCAAATATGAATCTAGGAAGCCGATTTGAACAAACTTGAATCAGATCCACCCCACAATGTTGCATACCAAATATCAAAAGATTCTGCCTGCTGGATCTGGAGAAAAAGATTTTTTAATAAATTTGCCCGAAATGCACTAAGCCCGAATTCGGGCTTCTATATTAAGCCCAAATATGAATCCAGGGGGCCGATTTGAACAAACTTGAATCAGATCCACCCCGCAATGTTGCATACCAAATATCAAAAGATTCTGCCTACTGGATCTGGAGAAGAAGATTTTTGAAGACATTTGCCCGAAATGCACTAAGTTTGAATTCGAGCTTCTATAGTGAGCCCAAATATGAATCCAGGGGGCCGATTTGAACAAACTTGAATCAGATCCACCCCGCAATGTTGCATACCAAATATCAAAAGATTCTGCCTGCTGGATCTGGAGAAGATGATTTTTTAAGAAATTTGCCTGAAATGCACTAAGTTCGAATTCGACCTTCTATAGTAAGCCCAAATATGAATCTAGGGAGCCGATTTAAACAAATTTGCATCAGATCCATCCCACAATGTTGCATACCAAATATCAGAAGATTCTGCCTGCTGGATCTGGAGAAGAAAATTTTTTAAGAAATTTGCCTGAAATGCACTAAGTTCGAATTCGAGCTTCTATAGTGAGCCCAAATATGAATCTAGAAAGCCGATTTGAACAAACTTGAATCAGATCCACCCCACAATGTTGCATACCAAATATCAAAAGATTCTGCCTGCTGGATCTGGAGAAGAAGATTTTTTAATAAATTTGCTTGAAATGCACTAAGTTCAAGTTTGGGCTCCTATACTGAGCCCAAATATAAACCCAGGGGGCCGATTTGAACAAACTTGAATCAGATCGACCCCACAATGTTGCTTACCAAATATGAAAAGATTCTGCCTGCTGGATCTGGAGAAGAAGATTTTTTAAGAAATTTGCCTGAAATGCACTAAGTTCAAATTCGAGCTTCTATAGTGAGCCCAAATATGAATCTAGGAAGCCGATTTGAACAAACTTGAATCAGATCCACCCCACAATGTTGCATACCAAATATCAAAAGATTCTGCCTTCTGGATCTGGAGAAGAAGATTTTTTAAGAAATTTGCCTAAATGCACTAAGTTCGAAATCGGGCTCCTATACTGAGCCCAAATATGAACCCAGGGGGCTGATTTGAAAAAACTTGAATCAGATCCACCCTACAATGTTGCATACCAAATATCAAAAGATTCTGCCTGCTGGATCTGGAGAAGAAGATTTTTTAAGAAATTTGCCTGAAATGCACTAAGTTCGAAATCGGGCTCCTATACTGAGCCCAAATATTAACCCAGGGGGCCGATTTGAACAATCTTGAATCAGATCCACCCCACAATGTTGCTTACCAAATATGAAAAGATTCTGCCTGCTGGATCTGGAGAAGAAGATTTTTTAAGAAATTTGCCTGAAATGCACTAAGTTCGAATTCGGGCTTCTATAGTAAGCCCAAATATGAATCCAGGGGGCTGATTTGAACAAACTTGAATCAGATCTACCCCGCAACGTTGCATACCAAATATCAAAAGATTCTGCCTGCTGGATCTGGAGAAGAAGATTTTTGAAGAAATTTGCCTGAAATGCACTAAATTCGAATTCAAGCTCCTATAGTGAGCCTAAATATGAATCTAGGGAGCCGATTTGAACAAACTTGAATCAGATCCACCCTACAATGTTGCATACCAAATATCAAAAGATTCTGCCTGCTGAATCTGGAGAAGAAGATTTTCAAAGAAATTTGCCTGAAATGCAGTAAGTTCAAATTTGGGCTCCTATACTGAGCCCAAATATAAACCCAGGGGGCCGATTTGAACAAACTTGAATCAGATCAACCCCACAATGTTGCATACAAAATATCAAAAGGTTCTGCCTGCTGGATCTGGAGAAGAAGATTTTTTAAGAAATTTGCCTGAAATGCACTAAGTTCGAAATCGGGCTCCTATACTGAGCCCAAATATGAACCCAGGGGGCCGATTTGAACAAACTTGAATCAGATCCACCCTACAATGTTGCATACCAAATATCAAAAGATTCTGCCTGCTGGATCTGGAGAAGAAGATTTTTTAATGTTTTTCCCATTGCCTACAGTGTTAAAAAGTGTTGACTCAGCACTTTTTCAAAGTCCCGAAACTGTACCCTATGATAAAACCGATGGCAATTTTTTTTTACCAATCCTTTCTGTTGGTCCTAAGGAAGCTGCACACCAAATAAAAATTCTCAGTGCTGTGCAGTTTTGGAGATATGGGCGTTTTAATTTTTTTCTATTTTTAGCTCCTGCGGTTCCCACGGGGCTGCGGGAAAATTTTTTTTTGCATAAATCAAGTACTCATGACCCAATAAGCCCTCACATAAAATTTGGTTCAAATCAGCCTCTCGGTTTGGAAAATAGAAATTTTGGGCGGGGCGAAAAATTTTGCCCCTCCCATATCGACGCCAAGTATAGCCCCACAAACTTCTCTTGAACAAATCTGAGTCTACACCTCAAAAGGAAGCTGCACACCAAATATCAAGACTCTGCTACTGCTGGTTCATGAGAAGAAGATTTACAAAGATTTTGGTGCCCCTTGGGGGCGTGGCACCATCCAGGAGGAGGGGCAACTTCATTTGAACAAATCTGAATTGGCATTAGGTAATAAACATTTAGCCAACATTTGAATAAAATTGGGCTAGTGGTTTAGGAGGAGAAGTCGATAATGTAAAGTTAACGCCGGACGACGACGACGACGGACGACGACGGACGACGGACGGAAAGTGATTAGTAAAGCTCCCCTTGAGCTTCGCTCAGGTGAGCTAAAAATTATTTAAATCAGCACTTTCATATGGAAGTTCTGTGCAAAAATCTGACTGCACCTAATTTTGTACAAAATGGCTGCCATCGGCCATCTTGAATTTTGGACCGGACCCCAAAACACTCGTTCTCGTCCCACGGTGATAACAAAGGTACCCAAGGAGTTTCATAAAGATCGGTTCTTAAATACGGCCTCTAGCCCGAGCCGTATTGGCATTTGCACTTACAGTGCTGAAAGTAACACCAAAAAACATCAAAGTTAGTCTTATTTGCATAATTTACGCACAAGAAAAAAACCCGTATTATATGTGATGTATCCCAGGGTACTAAACATTCATACCAAAAATTATTCAAATCAGAGCTTTCATATGGAAGTTCTGTACAAAAAACAGATTTCTGCATCGTCGGTACAAAATGGCGGCTGGCAGCCACCTTGAATTTCGGACTGCACCCAAAAACACTCGTTCTTGTCCCACGGTCATAACAAAGGTACCCAAGAAGTTTTGTAAAGATCGGTTCATAAATACGGCCTCTAGCCCGAGCCGTATCCAATTGTTGACGGCCAGACGGATGACGGGCCGTGGCATAAGCTCAAATTTGGCTTCGCCAAAGTTGAGCTAAAAATAAGATGGCTTGTGACAGGAGCATTCACTGCTATAGACAGTTTATTGTCACATGGTCAGACAACAGACGAACATGGCTTTTCAGTAACAGCAGTTTATTGCATGCCTGTTTTACGAAATCTCCATCTACAGCAACACTAAACCATGTGGAAAATGAAAATCTCTTCCACACACATGTGCAGAACATAAATCAATGACAGACTATGTTTACAAAGAAGCAAAATTTCACTGGAATTTTCTACAAATTGTGCACCGCAATTACAATTTGAATCGCTAGTGATAGCTAAAAATCGTCCCTGGAGTTCCAATGTGTTCTATGTGTCACTAGGCACATAGAACACATTAGAATTCAGGGAATAAAATAGTAACACAGGGTCCCCTCACAAATTTGTTTCAAGATAAAATGTGTTCTTTTTGCAAATACCGGTAGTCGTCAAATGAATTACTGAGTGTCCTTCTAATAATTGCTTTTATAGATGTGAAGGCGTGTAATGAACACAGAACAACATGCGTGTGTGAATGGGTTAATCAATATGGCACTTGTGCCATCACAGAAGGATAAAACTCAAGGCCTGCGGCCTCTCATTTTATCCTTCCGCACACATGCCATATCGATTAACCCATTCACACATGCATGTCGTTCCGTGTATATATGTGTTATATGTGTTGAAAATAAGAATGAAATAACTTACCAATTGCAAAGATTACTAATAGATAATCTAAACAAGAGGCCCCAGGGGGCCTTAGGGCACTCACCTGACATGGTAGTCTAAATATCAAACCAGGGATTTGACTTGAATAAGCTGCATACGCCCCTCCTAATAAAAACATATACCAACTAGATGATGCAATTGTGCCCAAACAATACACAGGATTTTCCTTCTATTTTCAGTTCCTGCATTTTTATGTCCCAAAATCGAGATAAACACGTAAAAAACAGATTTTTTTTCATTTTTGTTCGTCCCAAACAAAATTTTTTCAGACTAAAATTTTGTCTTCTTCTTAAAATGGACCAAAACGCATAAAAAACAAAAACAAGAGGCCCCACGTGGCCTTAATCGCTCACCTGACAAAGTGACTCTAAGAAGTATTTTAGGTCACCTTCACCATGTCATGCCTCATCAACATTAACTGGTTGAGTGATAGATTTTGTTTGAAGTTCAACATTTGTTACCTAAAATTAGTTTTATTTAAAATCATTGGTGTGTGGCCAATCTCCAATGATTTTTAATAAAGCAAATTTATCTCTGCAGACAAACTGGTTTAGCATGAAGCACAAACAAGGAATGTGAAGAGATAGCCTTGGACATCTCTCCCCAACTGTGGATATCTTCCATGTGCTACATGTATATATTTGCATGCAAGAAAACAAAAATTTTCACAAATTTTATTTTTTTTTATCATCATTGGAACAAGCTCAAACAGCTTATTCCAATAGGGGTATGGGAAGATCATGTATATTTTTGAGACAGAAATGTGAATATATAAATAATGGTGTTTTTTTGTGAATGATGCTGGAGAATTTTGCGTAAAGATATGGTAAATGGTTTGTTCTAGATACAGAATGATGCAAAAGTATTTAAATTTGATTAGGCAAGTTGTTCCTATAATGCATTTAAAAATTGAAGTAACTGTTTTTTTGCTGACGAACTTTTAGATGTGTGTGTCTGTATTTGTGTGTGTGTGTGTGTGTGTGTGTGTTTGTGTGTGTGTGTGTGTGGGGGGGGGGGGGGGGGGGGTAAGAGTGTTCTTGCAAACAAAATTCCTGAATAAATGGAAAATTTTATTTTTTGTGTGAAAGACATAGTGCGTGAATGTTGATTGGAACAAGCTTAGAGAGCTCATTTTAATGTGAAGTCATAAAGCTGAGTTTTACATACGAAATTCTGGAATAACTAAAAAAATTGCTTTTTTGACTCAAAAAGCATGGTGTGCGACCTCTCATTGGAATGAGCTCAAAAAGCTCATTCCAATGGGGTATTTACAAGCGATAAGTACATGTATGTTTAAGAGACAAAAATTAAAATTTGAATAGCGATTTTTGCGAAGAATGCTGACAAGTTTTGGCAGTTATGCTGGTAAAAAGGTAAGATATGCAAAGTGGTTGTTTTTTAGAGGCGACATTTAATTAAGGGGAATTAACCCTTGATTACTGAGGTAACTTCTAAAAGTACTGAAATTTCATGAAGCAATGTGAATAACAGACAACAGTTGCCTAAAAATTTCATGAATAACTAAAATTTTTATTCCTTTGTCTCGAAAACATGGCATATGACCTTTGTTGGAATGAGCTGAATGCGTGTGTTCCAATGAGGGGTCATAAAATTTGAACGAAGATTTGTGTGAATAATGCATTAGTACTGCTAGATTTGGGTAAACGGTTCACCCTGGATACCACCCCTTCTATAGTAGATCTTTTCTGCAAATTTTGTCTAAGATTCTATCAACTTTACAAATAAATACGTTCATGAATCACAATCAGATCCACCCTACAATCTTGCATACCAAATATCAAAAGATTCTGCCTGCTGGATCTGGAGAAGAAGATTTTTTAAGAAATATGCGTGAAATGCACTAAGTTAAAATTTGGGCTCCTATACGGAGCCCAAATATAAACCCAGGGGGCCGATTTGAACAAACTTGAATCAGATCCACCCCACAATGTTGCATACCAAATATCAAAAGATTCTGAAGCTGGATCTGGAGAAGAAGATTTTTTAAGAAATTTGCCTGAAATGCACGAAGTTCGAATTCGAGCTTCTATAGTGAGCCCAAATATGAAACTAGGAAGCCGATTTGAACAAACTTGAATCAGATCCACCCCACAATGTTGCATACCAAATATCAAAAGATTCTGCCTGCTGGATCTGGAGAAGAAGATTTTTTAATAAATTTGCCCGAAATGCACTAAGTGCGAATTCGGGCTTCTATATTAAGCCCAAATATGAATCCAGGGGGCCGATTTGAACAAACTTGAATCAGATCCACCCCGCAATGTTGCATACCAAATATCAAAAGATTCTGCCTGCTGGATCTGGAGAAGAAGATTTTTGAAGAAATTTGCCTGAAATGCACTAAGTGCAAATTCGGGCTTCTATATTAAGCCCAAATATGAATCCAGGGGGCCGATTTGAACAAACTTGAATCAGATCCACCCCGCAATGTTGCATACCAAATATCAAAAGATTCTGCCTGCTGGATCTGGAGAAGAAGATTTTTGAAGAAATTTGCCCGAAATGCACTAAGTTTGAATTCGAGCTTCTATAGTGAGCCCAAATATGAATCCAGGGGGCCGATTTGAACAAACTTGAATCAGATCCACCCCGCAATGTTGCATACCAAATATCAAAAGATTCTGCCTGCTGGATCTGGAGAAGATGATTTTTTAAGAAATTTGCCTGAAATGCACTAAGTTCGAATTCGAGCTTCTATAGTGAGCCCAAATATGAATCTAGGAAGCCGATTTGAACAAACTTGAATCAGATCCACCCCACAATGTTGCATACCAAATATCAAAAGATTCTGCCTGCTGGATCTGGAGAAGAAGATTTTTTAATAAATTTGCCCAAAATGCACGAAGTCCGAATTCAGGCTTCTATATTAAACCCAAATATGAATCCAGGGGGCCGATTTGAACAAACTTGAATCAGATCCACCCCGCAATGTTGCATACCAAATATCAAAAGATTCTGCCTGCTGGATCTGGAGAAGAAGATTTTTTAAGAAATTTGCATGAAATGCACTAAGTTCAAATTCGAGCTTCTATAGTGAGCCCAAATATGAATCTAGGAAGCCGATTTGAACAAACTTGAATCAGATCCACCCCACAATGTTGCATACCAAATATCAAAAGATTCTGCCTGCTGGATCTGGAGAAGAAGATTTTTTAAGAAATTTGCCTGAAATGCACTAAGTTCGAAATCAGGCTCCTATACTGAGCCCAAATATTAACCCAGGGGGCCGATTTGAACAATCTTGAATCAGATCCACCCCACAATGTTGCTTACCAAATATGAAAAGATTCTGCCTGCTGGATCTGGAGAAGAAGATTTTTTAAGAAATTTGCCTGAAATGCACTAAGTTCGAATTCGGGCTTCTATAGTAAGCCCAAATATGTATCCAGGGGGCCGATTTGAACAAACTTGAATCAGATCTACCCCGCAACATTGCATACCAAATATCAAAAGATTCTGCCTGCTGGATCTGGAGAAGAAGATTTTTGAAGAAATTTGCCTGAAATGCACTAAATTCGAATTCGAGCTCCTATAGTGAGCCCAAATATGAATCTAGGGAGCCGATTTGAACAAACTTGAATCAGATCCACCCTACAATGTTGCATTCCAAATATCAAAAGATTCTGCCTGCTGGATCTGGAGAAGAAGATTTTCAAAGAAATTTGCCTGAAATGCAGTAAGTTCAAATTTGGGCTCCTATACTGAGCCCAAATATAAACCCAGGGGGCCGATTTGAACAAATTTGAATCAGATCCACCCCACAATGTTGCATACCAAATATCAAAAGATTCTGCCTGCTGGATCTGGAGAAGAAGATTTTTTAAGAAATTTGCCTGAAATGCACTAAGTTCGAATTCGAGCTTCTATAGTGAGCCCAAATATGAATCCAGGGGGCCGATTTGAACAAACTTGAATCAGATCCACCCCACAATGTTGCATACCAAATATCAAAAGATTCTGCCTGCTGGATCTGGAGAAGAAGATTTTTTAAGAAATTTGCCTGAAATGCACTAAGTTCGAAATCAGGCTCCTATACTGAGCCCAAATATGAACCCAGGGGGCCGATTTGAACAAACTTGAATCAGATCCACCCTACAATGTTGCATACCAAATATCAAAAGATTCTGCCTGCTGGATCTGGAGAAGAAGATTTTTTAATGTTTTTCCCATTGCCTACAGTGTTAAAAAGTGCTGACTCAGCACTTTTTCAAAGTCCCGAAACTGTACCCTATGATAAAACCGATGGCAATTTTTTTTTACCAATCCTTTCTGTTGGTCCTAAGGAAGCTGCACACCAAATAAAAATTCTCAGTGCCGTGCAGTTTTGGAGATATGGGCGTTTTAAATTTTTTCTATTTTTAGCTCCTGCGGTTCCCACGGGGCTGCGGGAAAAATTTTTTTTGCATAAATCAAGTACTCATGACCCAATAAGCCCTCACATAAAATTTGGTTCAAATCAGCCTCTCGGTTTGGAAAATAGAAATTTTGGGCGGGGCAAAAAATTTTGCCCCTCTCATAACAACGCCAAGTATAGCCCCACAAACTTCTCTTGAACAAATCTGAGTCTACACCTCAAAAGGAAGCTGCACACCAAATATCAAGTCTCTGCTACTGCTGGTTCATGAGAAGAAGATTTACAAAGATTTTGGTGCCCCTTGGGGGCGTGGCACCACCCAGGAGGAGGGGCAACTTCATTTGAACAAATCTGAATTGGCATTAGGTAATAAACATTTAGCCAACATTTGAATAAAATTGGGCTAGTGGTTTAGGAGGAGAAGTCGATAATGTAAAGTTAATGCCGGACGGACGACGACGGACGCCGGACGACGGACGCCGGACAGAAAGTGATTAGTAAAGCTCCCCTTGAGCTTCGCTCAGGTGAGCTAAAAAACTAATTTCCAGATTTTGGTCCAAAATTTTTGAAGTCCCATCCGGCCCCCAAATTTTCAGTGTAAAAAAAAAAAATTTTTTTGTCTTAAAACTGATCAAATCGCATAAAAAAACAAACTAGAGGCTCTACAGAGCCTGTAATCGCTCACCTGGAACTACATATAAAAATGTGATTTCCCATAGGCTTTCCATGGTAACTATGAGCTGCAACTGTGGCCATGTTTGCAACATTACATCAACATCAAATGAGGATCATTGGTAGAAGGTGTCCCAGTCTTCAATCACGTGGAGGTTCAAAACATCTGAATCCATCAAACAGAATCGTAGAATGTCTCTGGTGGCCATATTTTCCAACAAACGGGAACAAAAAAAGGATCGTTTGTAGAGGGCCTCCTATAGACCATTCTTGCCAAGTTTTGGTTCCATTGGCTCAGTGGTTCCAGAGAGAAGATGAAAATATGATTTCCCATAGGTTTTTCTATAGTAACTATAAACTGCAATTGTGGCCATGTTTGCAATACGATCAAAATTAAAATGGGGAATGTCGTGGAGGGTATCCCAGTTATCAACCATGCAAAGTATCAAAACATTTGGCCCAGTGGTTTCATCAGAGAAGAGTTTTCAAAACTGACTAATCAGAATCAAAGAATGCTTCTGGTGACCTCGTTTTTTCACGCAACAGGAATAAAATGAGTAACAGTTGTAGAGAACCTCTCATAGACAATGCCTGTCAAGTATGGTTCACATTGGCTCAGTACTTTCAGTGAAGATGATAAAAATGTGATTTCCCATAGGGTTTCTATAGTAACTATAAGCCACAACTGCAGTCATAATTGCAACCTGATGAAGATTAAAATGAGGATATTGGTAGAGGGGGTTACAGTCATCAGTCACACTAAGTTTTCAAACCATTTGGCCTTGTAGTTTCAAAGAAGATTTTCTTGAAAATGCACACATTTATGAATTCTGTTTCAACAAAAAAAATTCAGTAAAAGGTTAAATATTTTGAAAATTACAATTCTCTCAGACAGTATTCCCTTTTCATAATAGCTTTGGATAGGTAAGGGGTTACAGTCAAACACATTTTCCTTCAATATTTGTCAAATGTTAAAAGATAAACAATAATTAGTGTCATCTAAGCTGACATGACTGAAACAGTATACAAACAAAGATTGAAGTTGACAGGTTTCTGAAAAACCAGACTAATGATTCAAAAATCAAGGTACAGTTAAAATGGTTTACAGTAAAGTCAAAATAAGTTGTGTAGGATAATCAAAAAATTATGAATCTTTTTCTTTTTTCTCTTCCTACACTGATAAGACCAGAAGCTAACATTATTTTATGGAAAGCTCTCACTGATAGCTTTCTAGAAAATGTCAGATTCTGATCTTGTCAGGGCAGGAGCAGCAGTTTACTTAGTTTATTGCAGTTATGCTACAGCTTATTTTGACTTGTACTGTATACACAATATTTTTGGGTCTTTTTTTCCCAGTCCTCAGTGGAGAAAACTGGAACCAACCCTTACCATATTCTCAAAAAACAAGTATTTTGCTGACAGTACCGATCCTTTGTGCAGACAGGAGGGGCATTGGGTTAAGCATTAGAATATAGCCTCTGGTGGCCACATATTTCCATCCTCTCAAAGACCATTCCTGCGAAGTGTGGTTCACATTGGCTCAGTAGTTTCAGAGAAGATGATGAAAATGTGATTTCCCATAAGGTTTCTATAGTAACTATAAGCCACAATTGTGGCCATGTTTACAACCCGATCAACATTAAATGAGGATCGTTGGTAGAGGGGGTCACAGTCATTATTTATGTGAAGTATCAAAACATTTGGCCACGCATTTTTCAGAGGAGAAAATTTTTGAAAATCCACCTCTCAGAATCAAAGAATGCCTCTGGCGGCCATGTTTTTCAACCCTCAGGAACAAAATGAGGATCATTTGTAGAGGACGTCCCATAGACCATCCCAGCCAGGTTTGGTTCACGTCGGCTCAGTAGTTCTGGAGAAGAAGATGAAAATGTGATTTTCCATAGGGTTTCTATAGTAACTATAAGCTGCAATTGAGGCCATGTTTGAAACCCGATCAACATTAAATGAGGATCGTTGGTAGAGGGGGTCCCAGTCAATGTTTATGTGAAGTATCAAAACATTTCGCCTGGCAGTTTCATAGGAGAAGATTTTTGAAAATCTACCAATCAGAATCAAAGAATGCCTCTGGTAGCCATGTTTTTCAACCCACGGGAACAAAATGAGGATCATTTGTAGAGGACCTCCCATAGACTATCCCTGCCAGGTTTCATTTCACGTCACCTTGGTTTTTCCAGAGAACAAGAGGAAAATGTGATTTCCCATAGGGTTTCTAAAGTAACTATAAGCCACAACTGTGGCCATGTTTGTAACCCAATCAACATTAAATGAGGATCGTTGGTAGAGGGGGTCCCAGTCATCATTTATGTGAAGTTTCAAAACATTTGGCCTGGCAGTTTCAGAGGAGAAGATTTTTGAAAATCCACCAACCAAAATCAAAGAATGCCTCTGGAAGCCATGTTTTTCATCCGACAGGAACAAAATGAGGATCGTTTGTAGAGGACCTCCCATAGAACATTCCTGCCAAGTTTGGTTCACTCCAGCTCAGTGGTTACAGAGAAGAAGATGAAAATGTGAAAAGTTTATGGACGCCGGACGACGGACGATGGACAACGACCGACAGATGACGACGGATGCCAAGTGATGAGAAAAGCTCACATGGCCCTTTAGGCCATGTGAGCTAAATTTTCGGATTTTAGTCCAAAATTTCTAAGTCCGGACCAGGACCACAAATTTTCAGCCCAAATAGGAACCCAGGGATTTGGCTTCAACAAACTTGAATCTCACCTCCCTAAGCATACTGCATACCAAATATCAAAAGATTCCTATTGGTAGATCTGAAGAAGAAGATTTTTAAAGAATATTCCTCCTACTGCACTAATTTAAACATTTGGGCTACCATAGAGAGCCCAAATATGGACCCAAGGAATTGATTTCAATAAACATGTGAAACAATCTTCCAAAGATGTTATATGTGAAATTTGAAAGCTTTTGGAGGAGTGGTTTGTGAGAAAAGTAGTCTTAAATGTTTTTCCCATTACCCACAGTGTTAAAAAGTACCCCATGATAAAACAGATAGCAATTTTTTTTTGACCATTCCATTCCGTTGGTCCTAAGGAAGTTTCACACCAAATAAGAATTCTCTGTGCCGTGTAGTTTTGGAGATATGGTCGTTTTAATTTTTTTCTATTTTTATCTCCTGTGGTTCCCATGGGGCAACGGGAAAAAAAATTTGAGCATAAATTAAGTACTTATGACCCAATATGCCCTCATATCAAAGTTGGTTCAAATCTGCCTCTCGGTTGGAAAATAGAAATTTTGGGCGGGGTGAAAATTCTTGTCCCTCCCATAACGAAGGCAAATATAGTTCCTCAAACTTCTCGTGAACAAATCTGAGTCTACACCTCAAAAGGAAGCTGCACACCAAATATCAAGTCTCTGCTACTGCTGGTTCATGAGAAGAACATTTTTTAAAGATTTTAGCACACTTTTGGGCGTGGCCCTACCGAGGGGCGGGTCAACTTGATTTGAACAAACTTGAACTGACATATGATAGGGAACATGTACAGCAAATTTTGTTGAATTTGGTCCAGTAGTTTGCTAGAAGAAGTCGATAATGTAAAGTTAACGCCGGATGGACTGGACGACGGAATCGGACGACGATGGGCGGAAAGTGATTAGTAAAGCTCCCATTGAGCTGTGCTCAGGTGAGCTAAAACTAAAAAAAAAAGCTGGTGGTCCACTGAAAATAAAAATCACCAAAGAATTGATCGTGAATTGTAAGTTGGCTTGAAGCAAATATGAAGACTATCTAAAGAGTGAAGAAACAAACAGAAAAAGAAAGAGTACCACTCCACTTGAAGAAGAGTTAAGAAGACAGATAGTCAACGCCTACATACAGACATTGAACATTTAGAAGAGGCTAGTAATGCTGCAGAAAATGCTGAAAAATCTTCAAATGCTTGTGAATGGATTATTAAATTTAACGGTTCGAAAAAAACATCAAAGAGAAGAAGGAGCAGCTAGCCAGCTGTGAAGTGAACTGAAAAAGAAATGAAACAATAATCTGTGTTCCCTGAATTTGAATAAAAAGTTATGAATAAGTTCAATAGTGTACATTTCTCCAAAACAGATTTTTGAAATTTTGCAGAAACTTCTACTGGCTCAGGCGGAGATGCAGTACCAACTGAAATAAGTTGTCAAGAGTTGGAATTATCAACAAAGGGAATTTGGGCTGAAAATTTTCTTGTGGTTACCCTACATCTTATTTCAGTTGGTACTGCAGAGGGTCTAGCGAGTGTAGTCTAGAAAGAGTTGATGACAAGAAGAGATGCATTGTTTCAATATTTTGACAAGAACACATTTTTCTGCAGTAACTTCCAATTTGTTTTCTTCAATAACTTATACTTTACTGCAGAAAAAATCATTCTTTTCAGTCAGATACTATAATCATCTTTTGGTAATTGTATATACACACTAGTGTTGGGAGGTTAATAAATTTTTGCTCGGTGTCGGTATCTACTCGATTTTTTACAAAAAGAGTTGACTCCGGTTTCGGTTATTTGTTCTGAAAAACATAATTTACTGAGGTATCTATCAGTTTGTAGCACTAATTTGCCGTCAGTGCCATGAATCATGTATGTTATCCCCATTACTAGTCTTGCTGAAATAAATATCAAAAATACAAGCCCAAATCATTTAGTTTTTTCCACTTTTCATGGTCTCCACCTCAAAAGTCCCTTCCCAGATACATTGATCTCTTTTGACAACCTGAGCCAGGTGAGCGTTTTAGGCTCACTTGAGCCTCTGGTTTGTTTCGGTGTTTTGCATGGTGGATTGTGCAATTCCCTGCATCGTGGAATGTTTGTTGAAAAAAAAAAAAATCCCAGGGACGAAACGACTTGGACCCATCATGTGGGTGCTGGACGTTTCGTACATAGACATTTTGGATTTTTTGTTGATAAAATTTTAGGACGTTTCGTACATATTGTGGCATGTATTTTCGATGCAAGGGTTGTCTCAAAGAAAAAAATTGAAGAACATTTCAGTTTACCGTTTAAATAATTTCAATCCATGATAATGGGATCGGGACGTTTCGGCCCTGGGATGTTTCGGCCCTGGGACGTTTCGGCCTTGAGACGTTTCGGCCTGGGACGTTTTGGCCTTGAGACGTTTCGGCCTCGTAGCAAGAGGGTGTAGAGACAATGTAAATAAAATAGATTCAGCCGAAGAATGCTCTGACAATCTGTGTACACTGATTTTCTGCCTGACAGTACACATACTGGTTACTATTTCTTGGCCCCGCTGATCACAGTGAAAACATGTTGTGGCTCCCGCATTATTCTCAGTTCATCAATTATTCCGTTGGTTGATTATCTGCATTATCAACACGGGAAGTGTTATTTTAAATAATGTTAAATCTGAAAAAAGTGTAATAACTTTGCGTTTATTCGTTGAAAACGCTGTTGTTGAGCTTTTTCAATGAATAAACACGAAATTATTGGTGACAGATATATATAAAAAGTTGGGTTAGTCTTATCTAGCAATGCGTTAAATTATATTAAATCTGATAGAATTGTAACAACTTTGCATTTATTCGTTGAAAAAGCTGAAGTGAAACCTTTTCAATGAATATTTACGCAAAATTATTGAGACAAATTTAGATAACAATTAATGTTACAGACGTATCTAGCAATTTATTAAATTAAACAAAATCTGGTAAAAATTGTAATAATTTAATAACAATTAATCTTACAGTCTTATATGGCAATTTATTAAATTCAATGCAATCTGGTAAAACAATGTAGTAATTTTGCGTTTATTCGTGGAAAAGTCTGAAGTGGAGCCACTTCAATGAAAAATTACTGGAGACAAATATATATATAACAATGTTACAGACTTATCTGGCAATTTATTAAATTAAATGAAATCCGGTCAAAATTTAATAATTGTAGTTTATTTTAGTCACTGTCAAACGAGAAATTTATTTAAGAGAGTGGTGGGGTGGGGGCAGGGGGGGGGGGGGTATGCACCCATTCACTCCAAGCTTCCTTTAGTCGTTTTTCAAGTATGACATAATGGTTTGCTGTTTTTTAACGCAAACTGAGTTGCGAAGACCTAACTCAAGAATCATCTATATGAGTGACAACTAACCTCTTATCACTGTTTAATTATGTACTGATCTGTGAAAAAAATCCTCTACAGGTGTAAATGTTGAATAATATTTAAAAATATTTACTGACTCATAAGCAAATATTTATTTATTGGGGACGAAATGACTTGGTAAAAATTTAAAAAGTGAGACGTTTCGGCATCCTAAAGTGGGACGTTTCGGCCTTTTATGGGGCTGAAACGTCCAGGCCGAAACGTCCCAGGCCAAAACGTCTCAAGGCCGAAACGTCACGAACCCATGATAATTCCCCACACCTTTGGATATTTCAGAAATGGAATGCGTCCCACCTCTCCATGTAGACACAGGTACACATTTTATTTTATTTCGTACATTTATTTTGACGGCAGTTTCTGTGTCTGGTGTTGCATTTATTCAGATGTTAGTATCGGATGTACCCGAGCATAGTATTGTGGGATTGAAGGGAATTCCCCCATTAGTTGACAAGCGTGCTTTCGAAGTCTCGTAAATGTGGTTTTTTTTTGTTTTGTTTAATCTTGGGATTTTCTCAGTTTTCATGAGGTTTAGGTGGATGTTAATTCGAATCAGACAAAAACAGTTTGTATTATTATTTTATCTGTTATTTGCTGCTTCTTCTATTGTAATCACACTTGCGTGAATGAGACGTGAATGGAAAAATTAATCTCGCAAAATTTCGTTGCCCAAACCTACCAACACTGAGATTTCGGGAGCCAAGACTGAAAAAAAGTCCGGGCCGAAAAAGAAGCCCCGTGAAGGGGCTTCTCGGGGCCGATCGGCCCGACTCAAGGCAAGCCCTGCTTACCTGTTCTCAGGAGTACTGCCACACTGGGCTAGGTTGTTTGGTTGTTTCAGCCATCTTTACACCAAAACGTACCACGAGGCCGCGAGATTGCGTCATCGCATGCCATAAATAAATTAACCGAGCATGTAACCGGGACGACGGTTTTTTGTGATCACGTCGGTCGGTGTTTTTTAATAACCGACACCGAGCTGTATTCTCGGTTAACCTCCCAACACTAATACACACCACTATTTTTTTCCATTGCACCAAACACCATGTATGTTGCACACACTGGTAAATGGTGTCTGGGGGCTAGGAAACATTTTTTTTCTAGGCTTTGGAAAAGTTAGGGGAAAAAACGGCCAAAGCTGCGTGAACCCTGTTACCAGATACAAACTGTGAAATTGCTTGGATGTAGGAGATTTTTCCTAATGTTTCCCATTATCAACCATGTCAAAATGAGATTGAGACAAAGTCTGATACCCATCATAATATCCCCAGTGCCTTCATTTCTACAAACTTGTAAATGATAACGAGAAGAGAAGCCAATACTTTTAAACTTTTACAATTGTATTTTCTAGAATTGTATTTTCTGCCTGTTAATACAACTGGCTAAAATGGATCATTAGCATTTTAAAAGATTTGACAATTTGCCAACAGACAAATTGCCACATCTTTGAAAATGCTAATGGTTCATTTCAGTCCATTTAAAGTCATAACTAGAAAATAAAATTCTAGAAAATACAACTGTAAACATTTTATAATACTGGCTTCAGATCAAACAAATCGCTGGTCCGATTGCATTAAGACTTTGCATCATTACTCAATGCAATAGAAAAAAATATGCCAACTTTCCCTGAAATTGAAGTTGAGGTGAAATATGTATTGGTGTTTAAGGTCACTTTCTGCATACTTAGCTACAACAGAATGAGTTCCAAAAATTCAACATGATAAATATTTATGTGTATTTGGCCAGTTCTGGGTTCTTCATCATAATCTTATTTCAGATAAAAGGATATCTGATAACAAAACAAACTCTAATTAATTTGTTATATTTAAACTGGTTGAGTGCTAGAAGCCACTATCATGGCTTTATTGAAAAGGGGTGAAAGCCACTTAGTGTCTTTACACTGTGCATCAGCTTGTTGTTTGCTAGGCAGTAGCAAGAAAAATGTTTATATTAAATTTTTTTTTTTTTTATTAGGGTTTAACGACACATTAACAGCCAGGGTCATATCATGTCGGTGACAGTTTTACAGATGGAGGAAGCCGGAGTACCCGGAGAGAACCACCGAGCAACAACGAGCAGCTGTCAGCTCTCCAACATCGTAACTCTGAACCGTGGCACAGGCAGGGTTAGATTAGTTGAAGACATGCGCACCATCAACGTGCAGTACACCTTCGTACACAGCATCATCGTGCCCCCATGTGGGCAATCGCGGTTAAGGGCCTTGCCCAAGGACACAACGTGGCAGCACGAATCAGTCGCTGAAATGGACACCCATCCAACTACTAACCGCGCTCGACGTTGCTTAACTTCAGTGATCTGGCGAGAACCGGTTACCGTAATGCCACCGCGCCCCCTTATATTAAATTGTTTTGTTACAACTTATTGGAGAGTGACAGAGGGCACTCTCCAATAAATTATAACAAAACAATTATTTATGAACAAAATCTTTCTACATAATACTCCCCTTGCTCTTGACATATCTTTTGAAAAAAAAAAACATAATTGCATTTTACAAATCACATTTGAAATTTAATTGAGCACTCTTCCAGTTAAGTCTCTTAAATCAACAATGACAATGAGAACATTCAGAAAATCTTGCAGCCATTACAATGTTAAAACTGGGCAAATCTCTCAGCCATGTTAAAACTGGGCATGGCAATAAAATGCAAAATTTTCCCGACATTGTTGGGCAAGAGTTAAAAATTTTCTGACAGTTTTCCCAGGTCATTTACCGTCGAAGGTGATTCTTTAAAATAATAATACAAAACTAGAAGTGTGACTGTCCCAGATGGGCTTGTCGATCCTCCCCCCCTCCCCCACCGCCACCATATTCTAAGACGAAAAGAGGCATACCTCTGGGAAAAAAGATCCAATCAAAACTATAATCGCAGATGCACAGGTTCCCATGGTAGTGACCATCCATAACAAGTTTCATTCAAATTGACCCATAAACATTCTCCGGACAAAATTCTAGGCAATTCAGGCATTCTAAGATGAAAAGGAGCATAACTCTAGCAAAAAAAGTCCAATCAAAACTATAATTGCAGGTGCACAGGATCCCATGGTAGTGAACATCCATACCAAGTTTCAAGGAAATCAACCCATAAACATCTGAGAAAATCTCCGGACAAAATTCAGACATTCTAAGAAGAAAAGGGGCATAAGTCTGGCAAAAAATGCGTGATCAAAACTATAATCGCAGATGCATAGGTTCCCATGGTAGATAACAACCATACCACGTTTCAAAGGATTCAACCCATAAACATCTGATAAAATCTCCAGACAAAATTCTAGGCTTGCTTTTTCAAGTTGAAAAGGGACATAATTCTGGGACAAATTAACTATAATCGCAGGTGCACAGGTTCCCATGGTGGTGAACATTCGTACCAAGTTTCAAGCACATTGGTCCATAAATGTCCAAGAAAATCACAAGACAAATTTATGTCTACGGACAAATGGATGGACAGACAGATCACACATCACCATAACTCACTGCGGGGGGTATAATGAAATTGTTTCATGTACATGACTACTGGATTGTCATATACTTATAATTGGTGCTTTCATACAAAAGATATATGAACCATAATGGTATTTTTGCATCATGCAAACTGGTTTTGCTAAATGGTCAAGTCAGCTTCTTTTTTTTTAAATTAGTTTGCATTAATAGAAAATGTAGACATTCCAATTAACAATTTTTCTGACAGACAATAAAAATGTCTGACAGGCATGATAAACTGAAGATGGGAAACTTGCATCCCAACTAGCCTCAGGCCTGATAAAATAAAACCTATTCAATGCACAGATTGTGAAAAAATGAAAATGTTTTATTTCATCACAAACTGCAGAGAATGAATAGTTGAATACCAATTAAATCTGAAGATGATGAGTGATGAAATTAAAAAACAAAATTGTATTTGATAAAATCCACTAATTAAAGAATCATGCATCCTTGTATGTGTCATCAGCTATTTGTTTATTGCATGACTCCATCGTGATCTGGCTTTTGGCCAGCAAACATTTATGCTCCACTGCCATTCTTGGGTCCAGAGAGCACTAACAGAGTATGTTCTGGTGTTACAGCTTTCTTTTAGGCCTTTTAATCTAAAATTTTCAATTTACTATCTGTCATCACATTCATCTTCATCTGATGAATAACAGGCCTCTCCATTCTGTATTCTTGTCTTCTAAAAAGAGAGAATTATTGTTCAAAAAAATGCTTGGTTTTCGCAATTTTCCTTCAATGTAGTATACCTTCAATGTAATGTAACTTCCACTCACCCTGCCAGATGTGATAACTAGATAACAAAACCTTGTAAAGTGACAGCTGTAATTGATTGAAAATCATTGTACAATTTTGTCTCTGACCATGGTAAATAAGAACAAGAGCTCACGTATCGCTGAAGCAATACAATGCCCCCTACCGGACTAATGAGCATTAATAATTATACAAATGTTATAACCTAGATGTGATCAGCATGAATTCTGTTGAAGCATTTCCAAAAAAGTTCGGAAAACTGATATTTTGGCATTTTTCCATATTTCCAAGGACCATAACTCACACAAGAATAATGCAATCAGCATGAAACTCAAACTTGATCTGTAAGTCATCGTTCTATAGTATGTTCACAAGAATGAAATCATTCAGTTGAAGCATTTCCAAAAAAAAGTCTGGAAAACTAAAGTGTGATTGACAGACTGACTGATGGATGGACAGAGTGCAAATGAAACCTGATCTGTAAGTCATCGTTCTATAGTAGGTTACCAAAAATGAAATCATTCCATTGAAGCGTTTCCAAAAAAAGTCCGGAAAACTGATATTTTGGCACTTTTCCATATTTCCAAGGGACATAACTCACACAAGAATAATGAAATCAGCATGAAACTCAAACTTGATCTGTAAGTCATCGTTCTATAGTAGGTTACCAAAATGAAATCATTCCATTGAAGCGTTTCCAAAAAAAGTCCGGAAAACTGATATTTTAGCGCTTTTCCATATTTCCAAGGACCATAATTCTCACAAGAATAATGCAATCAGCAAGAAACTCAAACTTGATCTGTAAGTCATCGTTTTATAGTAGTTTACCAAAAATGAAATCATTCCGTTGAAGCGTTTCCAAAAAAAGTCCAGAAAGTTAAAAAATTTATAGTAATTTATATATTTTTTATACTTACCAATGACCCAGACTTAGCTGGTGCTAACTCTAAAATATTTAGGGCCAAACGCAAATTTTACCCCCCAATCCCCCAAATTTGCATCTAAAACCGAAAATTACATGTCATATATGGTCCTCCATATTTTTACTACACTGCACATGCGCAGTGTCAAGGAGGTCTCGAAATTGCCGCCAAAAGTCATTCTTACAACCAGTGCCTGCTAAGCGTTATGTACTCAGTGGGGAGGTATGAGTTCCCAACTCATGGGAGGGCCATCCCCGTCTGGGTCATTGGTAAGTATAAAAAATATATAAATTACAATAAATTTTTTAACATTTTTATACTGTACCAATGACCCAGACTTAACTGAATAGTTGGAGGGCCTAGGACATAAGGAAAATCCAATAGACTCAATTACCTATAACAGACCTATCCCCTTAAGGAGAAAAGGAGAGATAGTCTTACATGTATCTTTCTTATTTGTAACAAAAAAAGAAAGACACAATACTATTCTGTAATTGAGCACAATAACATCAATGATCTCTATAAACATCTAGTATAACCCTTTATACTAATATTTTTTAAGGAAAGCCAATAAATACGGGGGTCTAGAGAAATGAGACTCTATATACTCATTTAAAAGTGTTTGAGGATTGTACGCTCAATTAATCATGTGATATATACGAATGCTTCACACCAATCAACACTTAAAAAATATTACCCAGATGAGTAAACATAGGCTTAACCCTAAAATCATTTTGGAACTGACACGGAATTACTAAGTCCAAGGGAGGTATTCCCTTGCTTTACACTATAAAGCAGGTGACCTAGGGAACCCCCCCCCCCTTTCCCTTGCCCTGGATCAAATACTCCATAGCAAAGAGGGCAGCAGGACAGAGTCACTGCCGGAACCGAATGCCTATACACATATAGTTGCCACTGTTTAGTAGATGACATTCTGAGTAAAAAATAGCGGACCTAAACAAAGTAGATCTGCAGAAAAGGACTCAATATTCTCAGATACAAAATCGTGAAAATGGAGGGCTAACACCAATATGCAGCCCTCATTAATCCTTTACCCAACGCAGAAGATATCAAAAGTTATTATTTTAAATACAATTTTTTTAAATTTTTCAAAAAATTTCAACAAAACCATATCATGTGACCCCTCATTGGAACGAGGTGATTGAGCTCGTTCCAATGAGGGGGGTCACATGATATGGTTTTGTTGAAATATTTTGAAAAATTTAATTTTTTCAACTGCTCAATTTGTATATTACGCGGGCGGATGCGGGCGATTCGTTAGGTAAAGGGTTAAATCTGTAATAACAATATTAATAGCTTAAGCCCAAGAAGTAGAAGAACTCTTACTTCATGAGCTTAAAACTAAAACACAGACTGCTGAATGAAGATATAATCATAAACAGAACTGACTGTAGATTGAATCCATCTGACCACAGAATGGACAGAAATGTGGAGGAAGCTTCCACGGCATGTCCCACAACAGACGCCTGAGTAAATTAGTCCACAGTCTTGTGGAGCTAGAGAAGCTACCAACAGAATTTGCATTAAAATAATTACACTAGCGCAATATCTGCTGAATCAACAGCGCTGGAAGATACGTATATCTTATTATTCCATCTAACAAGATCGATAGAGCGTTTACTGCAAACACTCGAAGATCCAAACATAATGACACATACGTCTGCAACTGATTGTTGAGATGCGACACGAATAAGACAATCATTGGCCACTCGCCTTGGTAGCAATCTGATCGAAAACTCGTTTGTTGAAAGCCGATTCTGGCAGCAACAAACGGCCCCTCCGCGAAGGGAGTCCGCTAATACGTTCAGATGACCCAGAATATGACGGACCGATAGGAGAACTTGATGTTCTAGCAGCAACCGAAAGATTAATTCTGTTAACATGAAGAACAGGATGGAATGAGTGCCTCCATAATTCCGAAAATACGCTAATACCGTCAAGTTGTCGGACAGAATTAGCATATGAACATTCTGAATTACGTTATCCAATAACGTAGCGCAAGCCAAAATGACATCATACTTGATGTTTGAGTGCTTGATAAGGAACTACGGAATCAAAAGACCCTGGCACTTCAATCCGTTGGGCTCAATGAAATGACCCAACCTGTTTTAATGGCATCCGTCATGACTGTAAAACTCGGATCCGGCAATTGCAGTGGAACTACCTGAGTTAAACCCAGGAAACTTGCACAAGTCTGAATCTCTTATTCACTTGATTTGACAAGAAGATGTCCGTATCGAGCGAAAGAATCTTCACCCTCCAATTCTGAATTAAAAGAAATTTGGAGAGGACAAATGCGTAACCACTCCATTGGAATAAAATCGTGGCAGTTCCGCTTAAACGTATCAGTCTCATAAGATCTCTCGCTGAGACTTAGTCTGAGCGAAGACAATAGTGAGCATAACAACTGAATAATTTCGTTCTGGGTAACGGCAGACGAATGAAAAAGTTGTGCGTTACGAAGCTCATCCCCCGGTGGGTGAATGACTTGGATGATACCAAATCCGACTTCTCCTTGTTCAGTTAAGAAACCGAGACGTCGGAGCAATAGAAGCAGATTCTGCACATAGTTCTGAAGCATTAACTCATTGCCGTACCTGTATGAATGTCGTCCAGGTAGGCCAACGTTATCGCAGACGAATAAGATCAGAAATGAGTCATTACCGAGTCCGTTATTCGAGTGAAGGCCCAGGGGCTAGATTCATACCGAAGCATATTGCTCGGAACTGATATACAACTCCTATGATAAGGAAGCAAAGATACTTTCTGATGCCTGATGTGAAAGTACGCATCTTGAGATCTATGCATATAGCATAATCGTACACCTGAATACTCGGGATCAGGTCGTTTCGTCCCATGGTCGTTTCATCCCAGGACGTTTCTTCCCATTTTGGTTGTTTCGTCCCATTTATTTTGGTCGTTTCGTCCCATGTAGATTTTTCACTTTGGTGGATTTTTCACTTTGGACGTTTTGTCCCATCCAAGATTGACGTGAACACACTTAGCTTCCCTAACTTCAAAAACTTATCTGGTTCTGTAACAAACGTGTAATTGTTGTTTTTTAGGTTCTTTTTTGTTTGTGTGAATTTGTCGGTCAATCAAACAAACCATTATGTCTTTTGTTACTGATCTCAATGTGGACTCACAATATTTTTTGTTTGTTTTTCAATAATTCTGATAAGGATTGTAATTATATTTTTGCTGTTGTTAATTGTGTGAATAAGTCGGTCTGTCAAACACTTTTACTTGCTGGTTGTTGTAAGTACAGCCTTCTGTTGTGTGTGATTGATCAAGCCGGCTGTTTGTATAAACACCAGAGCGTCTCTTTGATATGTCTGTATGGGCATAATAGGACCAACTGCTGCCTTTCAAACCTAGGGGACTTGTTTTTATTTGCTTGACTATATATTTTACAACATCCACCCATGAAATGATTAATTAATTTGAAGTTATTTACAAGTGAAATGAAGTATTTTAATTAAATATGTTAACAAAATTAAGTTGCCAATGCGTTTATGTTGCAGGCTAAAATATCGGAATTACTTTTGGAATTAGCCAATCTTGGATGGTACGAAACATCCAAAGTGAAAACTCCACATGGGACGAAACGACCAAAGCAAAAAATATACATGGGACGAAACGACCAAAATAAATGGGACGAAACGCCCAAAATGGGACGAAACATCTTGGGACTAAACGACCATGGGACAAAACGACTAGAACCCTAATACTTGCTCTGACCGACCGGGTGGACTCCATATATAAACTTGGAGCCACGATCAGCTTGTTTATCCAGTTCCGAATAATGAGTGAATGGAACGAGCCGTCTGGTTTTTGGAACCAGAAAAGGATGGTTGTAGAAACCTGGAAATTCCTGGATTTCTACAATCTCCATCGCGATCATTCCAGAAGAGACTACACTTCTGATGGAAGCTAGCCTCTATCCTACTGACTTGGCGGAAGCCGAGTCCATCTTGGACGCCGAGTTAACAGAAGATTTCGTTTGAGGAACAATTTAGTCCTTCCGAAATCACCCCTTGAATCCGTAATCTATTCCCAAATAATTGAGAAACTCGACAGTCTTCCGCTCACTAGTACACGATAGAGGTTAAAACCATTACTTCCTGGTCCTGCGAGGCTTGTGGAAGGAGAAGCCATGTCCTCCACGGTCCGCACCTTGCCCTGTCGACCTAGGGATGTCTGACCGGAATTACGGCCCCTATATGAGTCGCTACCCTGACAGTCTCTAGAATAAGACCTAGAGGACGCATAGGAACCTCTATAGGAACTTCCCTTGGACGTATTCGTCCCAGAAGTGCCTGTCCTACTCTTCTCTGCTGAATCCGACTATATGGAAGCGAATTTTAATAGCAGAGAGTCAAAAGCTTTCTTAGTTAACTGATCATAGACTGCGGAAAGCTTGTCGTCGAAGAAAACTCTCCGGAGACCGGAGCGGCTCTGGGAGAGTTTTTCACCTTACTATCTACACACGTGGATGTTACCAGGGCCGCATCATGTCTAACCAACTCCATATTGCCACTAAAGGATGGAGTTTTACGTGAGGCCCTTGAAAGAATTCTTAAGGATATTATCATCCTAGAATTCTTTTTCCTTTGAGACGTAATGATAACGTTCTGGTAAGGTGATCTGCGTACGATGATGCGTCTAAGCTGACCCTACTAGATGATATTATTATTTCCAACATCGTGGTTGGAATTGACATAGACGACAGTAAAAAACAATACTAGGTCCTGCCCTGGTCGTCTAGATGCAGAGAACTCTCAGAATGCTCTGTCCTGCCGTTTCAAAATATTCGTTGAACTGATGAAAGACTGATGTAGAGCATATTGCCGATAAGAAACCTGACCTGCCCATTTTGGTAGCAAGTTAAATAAATATAGCGTCGTTCAACAGATCAAATGTCCATGAGACATATCTGGACTGAGGGATGATGTCCCTAAACCGATTACGAATTCTGTGTCCAGTGGTGCTATCAGTCTCTTATCCGGCAACACAGCATTTTGGTCCGGAGGAACAACGTCACATGATAATGCTGGATGCACTCTACGGCAATTATGTTGTTCCAAAAAGGGAAAATACAATTTATCCGTATCCCTTTCGCCATCCTGTCGGACCACTTGTAATTCTTGGTCGACCGTGCCTGAACCTGCAGCGGAACATACCAACCCAGCTTCCTTGGATAATTCCTGATCCGACAGAGTTACTGTCGGTTGCTGGGATGCTGCGATAATTTGTGCTATCTGCGATAGCATGTCCGTAACAGAGGCCTGTGGAGCTGCGGTCATATAGGATTTAGCCGCTGGAAGCTCCTTGGACGTTCACTCCTGCATACATCTAATATGCGAACGCCCGGAGTATGAAGGCCTCGTATCCATGGCTACCGGATGGTGTGACCTGGTCGCCGTAGAATCCCTGGTCGGCGATGTTGGTTGAATATCACAGGTCATGTAGCCAAGGTGCGGTTGCGTGTGCTGCCGTGAGGATGAGGAAGCCGAAAGAGCAGTCTCTCCGGACTGTCTATATAACAGAGCGTCCCAAGCGGTGGACGTATGCTCCGACTGACGAACGTTTTGTACCACAACATCTGGGCCCAGATGTTGTAATACGAGAGAGGAACCTCTCTCGCTCGCAGCCCGGATGGACCTGGATGAGTTAGGAACCGGACTAATAGGCTTCCTCCATACCATCCTCATATCCGTCGTCACTGGGTGTGCATATTGTATTTTATAGTGCTTGCATCACCCAAATCTCCTTCCTGGACCGCAACGGATGAACCCGGGTGCTGAGCCATTCGGTGAAGGGTCGCGACACCGGGCGAGCTAGCGGACGCCAACGCCGTTGATCCTACTTGGGACCTTTTAGGCAATTGACGTATCTGCATGAGCACTTTACCGCCAGCTCTTCATTTGACTGTGACAACGGAAGCACACTTACGAAGACATCACGGTAACAATACCTAGTTCATGTTACCCTATGAGACCTGTGGAGCCCTGGTCCTATGCGAAATATCCACTGGAAGTTCCCGGGACGTTCATTCCTGCATTTATATAATATACGAACGTCCCAACTGGGAAGGTCTCGTATCCTTGGCTAGCAGATGGAGTGACCTGGTCGACGTGTATTCCTTGGTCGGCGAAGCAGGAGCACCAGGGACGTTCAATCCTGCATTTATATATTATGCGAACGTCCCCTGGAAATCTGTGGTCACACAGCCAAGGTGCGGTCGTGAGTGTTGACGAGGATGAGGAAGCCAATATAATAGCCGCGTCGGACTGTCATGCGACGGAGCGTCCCGAACAGGAGGAGTGGACGTAAGCTCTGAATAAGCGAACAACATACAACTCACATCACCCAATCTGCTTCCCTGGACCGCAACGGACTAACCCGGGTGCTGTACCATTTTTTCCTGGTGAATGGACGCGACACCGGGCGGATTAGCGGGCGATCAATTGCTTTCGATCCTACTAGGGAACTCTTCAGCAATTGTCGTAATACCTTGAGCACTTCCCGCTAGCTCTAATATTGCAACGACGGAGACACACCTATTGAAGACATCACGGAAACATCACTCTGAATTCTGAAAAAGAAACTGATAATATATAGTGACCCTACAGAGAGAGGACCGTAATGGAGCCCTCACCGCTAATAAAATACCGTGACACACGTCTCCAATGTTGTCATATCAATCAACACACACAAAGCAAGAATTAATGCGACTACATTGACTATAAGAAACACAATGAACTTGTGAATTTGAGGAAGATATCCTCGTATTACGAATGAAGAATATTTTTTCCAACCAGAAAAAATATACATCGTCATAATACTCGCACTAACCCTTGAAATAAATATACATAATATATTAATTCATTATAACAAAAGCATGGGAGAATAGCTAGGGGGGAATAAAGGAAGAGGAGAGAGGAAACACTGATTAAACAATGGAACATTCATAGCAAGAATGAGTGGGTCTGACTGAACCCAAAAATATAGCACAGTGATAACAAAGGCACCCAAAAACACTTGTTCCTGTCACACGGTGATAACAAAGGTACCCCACAAAGTTTCGTGAAGATCGGTTCATAAATACAGACTCTAGTCTGAGCCGTATTGACATGTGCGCTTACTGTGTATAAGGAGCACTGAATAAATCATTGTTCAACTAATTTGCATAACTTCTGCATGAGAAAAATCTTGTATTATATGTGATGTATTCCATGTTACTAAACATTCCTAAAAAATTTATTGAAATCAGAACTTTCATACAGAAGTTCTGTACAAAAAACGGATTGCACTAATTTTGGTACAAAATGGCTGCAATGTGGCCATCTTGAATTTTGGACCGCACCCAAAAACACTTGTTCTCGTCCCACGGTGAGAACAAAGGTACCCAAGAAGTTTCGTAAAGATTGGTTCATAAATACGGCCCCTAGTCTGAGCCGTATAGAAGTTGTGTACAACAAGAGGCCACCAGGGGGCCTGAGGGCGCTCACCTGACATGGTAGCCTAAATATCAACCCAGAGAACTGATTTCAACAAGTTGCATCTGCTCCTCCTAAGAAAAGCTTATACCAAATATCCAAAGATTCTGACCAGTGGATCTAAAAAAAAAAGATTTTTAAAGAATATTCCTCATATTGAACTAAGTTATAATTCGGGCTCCTACAGGGAGCCCATATATGAACCCAGTGACTTGGCTTTAACAAACTTGAATCTCACCCCCCTAAGGATGCTGCACACCAAATATCAAAACATTCCAACTGCTGGATCTGAAGAAGATTTTTAAAGAAAATTCCTTATTTTAAACTGTTACAATTCGAGCTCCCACAGTGAGTCCAAATATGGACCTAGGGGCATGGCTTGAACAAACTTGAATCTTACCCCCCTAAGGATGCTGCATAAAAAATATCAAAAGCATTCATCTGCTGGATCTGAAGAAGATTTTTAAAGAAAATTCCTCATTTTGAACTAAGTTGTCATTCGGGCTCCCATAGTGAGCCCAAATATGAATCAAGGGACTTGGCTTGAACAAACTTGAATTCCCTCCCCCCTCCAAGGTTGCTGCATACCAAATATCAAAACATTCTAACTGCTGAATCTGAAGAAGATTTTTAAAGAAAAATTCCTCATATTGACGAAGTTATAATTTGGGCTCCCACATGGAGCCCAAATTTGGACCCAGGGACTTGGCTTTAACAAACATGAATCTCCCCTCCCCCCCTCCCCTAAGGATGCTACATACCACATATCAAAATATTTCGACTGCTGGATCTGAAGAAGAAGATTTTTTAAGAAAATTTCTCATTTCAAACTAAGTTACAATTCAAGCTCCCACAGTGAACCCAAATATGGACCTAGGGACATGGCTTGAACAAACTTGAATCTCACCCCCCTAAGGATGCTGCATACCAAATATCAAAACATTCCGACTGCTGGATCTGAAGAAGATTTTTAAAGAAAATTCCTTATTTTGAACTAAGTTATAATTCGGGCTACCACAGTGATCCCAAATATGAACCCAGGGACTTGGCTTGAATAAACTTGAATCTCCCCCCCCCCCCCACCCCCCCCCCCACCCCCCCCCCCCCACCCCAAGCATGGTGCATAGCCAATATCAAAAGATTCTGCCTGCTGGATCTGGAGAAGAAGATTTTCAAAGAAATTTGCCTGAAATGCACCAAGTTCAAATTTGGGCTCCTATACTGAACCCAAATATAAACCCAGGGGGCCGATTTAAACAAACTTGAATCAGATCCATCCCACAATATTGCATACCAAATATCAAAAGATTCTGCCTGCTGGATCTGGAAATGAAGATTTTTTAAGATATTTGCCTGAACTGCACCAAGTTCGAATTAGGGCTTCTATAGTGAACCCAAATATGAATCCAGGGGGCAGATTTGAACAAACTTGAATCAAGATCCACCCCACAATGTTGCATACCAAATAGCAAAAGATTCTGCCTGCTGGAACTGGAGAAGAAGATTTTTTAATGTTTTTCCTATTGCCTACAATGTTTAAAAGTGCCGACTCAGTACCCTATGAAAAAACCGATGGCATTTTTTTTTGACCAATCCTTTCTGTTGGTCGCAAGGAAGCTTCACACCAAATAAAAATTCTCGGTGCCATGCAGTTTTGGAGATATGGGCATTTTAATTTTTTTCTATTTTTAGCTCCTGTGGTTCCCACGGGGCTGCAGGAAAAATTTTTTTGGCATAAACATAAATCAAGTACTTATAACCCAATAATACCTCATATTAAATTTGGTTCAAATTGGCCTCTGGGTTCAGAAAATAGAAATTTTGGGCGGGGCAAAAATTATTGCCCCTCTCAGAACAAAGGTAAATATTGCCCATTAAACTTCTCTGGAATAAACTTGAGTCTACACCTCAAATGGAAGCTGAATACCAAATATCAAGTCTCTGCTATGGCTGGTTCATGAGAAGAAGATTTTTAAAAATTTTGTGCATTTTGGCCCCACCCCATTCCACAATATGTGCAGAAATCCAATTTGAAGAAAAACCCAAATGCCCCTATAAAACTGCTACTTATGTGAATTTCCACTGAACTGCAGCCAGTGGCTTGGGAGAAAATGACCCAAACACCACCTTCACGATGTACGACGGACAAAAAGTGATCAGAGTAGCTCACCCCGACTTTCAGTCAGGTGAGCTAAAAAACTGATTGGACCTAATTTTGGTACAAAATGACCACTTGAATTTTGGACCGCACCCAGAAACACTCGTTCTCGTCCCAAGGTGATAACAAAGGTACCCAAGAGGTTTCGTGAAGCTCGGTCCATAAATACAGACTCTAGCCCGAGCCGTATGGACATGTGCACTTACTGTTTATAAGTAGCACTAAATAAACCAAAGTTCATCTAATTTGCATAATTTCTGCACGAGAAAAAAACCAGTATTATATGTGATGTATTCCATGTTACTAAATATTCATACAAAAATTTATTCAAATCAGAACTTTCATACAGAAGTTCTGTGCAAAAAACTGATTGCACTAATTTTGGACTGCACCCAAAAACATTTGTTCTCGTCCCATGGCGATAACAAAGGTACCCAAAAAATTTTGTAAAGATCGGTTCATAAATACAGCCTCTAGCCTAAGCCGTATAGAAGTTGTGTACAAAAAACTGATTGGACTTAATTTTGGTACAAAATGGCCACTGGCAGCCATCTTGAATTTTGGACTGCACCCAGAAACACTTGTTCTCGTCCCAAAGTGATTAAAAAGGTACCCAAGAGGTTTCGTCAAGATCGGTTCATAAATACAGACTCTAGCCCAAGATGTATTGACATGTGCATACTGTGTACAAGCAGCACTGAATAAATCAAAGTTCATCCAATTTGCATAATTTCTGCACGAGAAAAAAACTCGTATTATATGTGATGTATTCCATGTTACTAAACATTCATACACAAATATATTCAAATTTAGAACTTTCATACAGAAGTTCTGTACAACAAACTGATTGCACGAACTAAAGTACAAAATGACTGCTGGTGGCCATCTTGAATTTCGGACCGCACCCAAAACCACTCGTTCTCGTCCCACGATGATAACAAAGGTACTCAAGAAGTTTCTTGAAGATAGGTTCATAAATACGGCCTCTTGCCCGAGCCATATTGGCATTTGCAGTTACAGTGCTGAAAATAATACTAAATAGATCAAAGTTAGTCCAATTGGAATAATTTATGCACAAGAAAAAACCCCGTATTATATGTGATGTATCCCATGGTACTAAACGTTCATACAAATGAAAGTGTCAATGACTCTGTAGCTCAACTTGTTAAGACATGTACATGTATAGTATGTGACACAGCAAAGACAAACATCTAGGTAATGACCTGATAACAAAGGTACATATAAAGTATTGTAACAGTCTGTACTTGAATACTGACCGTAGCCTGTAACAAATGTATAGGTAAAGTATTGTAAAGATGGGTGACAGCCTGATGCTAAACTAGAAAAGAAATCTTTGAGACCCAGAGTGGGTCTGACTGAACCCCAAAATATTTGTTCTCATAGCACAGTGATAACAAAGGCACCCCAAAACACACTCGTTCCTGTCCCAAGGTGAAAACAAAGGTACCCAAGAAGTTTCGTGAAGATCAGTTCATAAATACGAGCTGTATAGAAGTTGTGACAAAATACTGATTGGACCTAATTTCGGTACAAAATGGCCACTGGCAGCCATCTTGAATTTTGGACCGCACCCAGAAATGCTCGTTCTCGTCCCAAGGTGATAACAAAGGTACCCAAGATGTTTCATGAAGATCGGTTGATAAATACAGCCTCTAGCCCGAGCTGTATTGACATGCGCACGTACAGTGTATAAGTAGCACTGAATGAATCAAATTTCATCTAATTTGCATAATTTCTGCACGAGAAAAAAACCCGTACTATATGTGATGTATTCCATGTTACTAAACATTCACACAAAAATTTATTCACATCAGAACTTTCATACAGAAGTTCTGTACAAAAGACTGATTGCACTAATTTTGGTACAAAATGGCTGCCAGTGGCCAACTTGAATTTCGGATCGGACCCAAACACACTTGTTCTCGTCCCAAGGTCATAACAAAGGTACCCAATAAGTTTCGTAAAGATCGGTTCATAAATACGGCCTCTAGCCCGAACCGTATTGAATTGTTGATGGACAGATGGACGACTGTCCATGGCATAAGCTCAAATTTGGCTTCGCCAAAGTTGAGCTAAAAATTATTCAAATCAGAGCTTTCATATGGAAGTTCTGCGCAAAAATCTGATTGCACCTAATTTTGTACAAAATGGCTGCCAGCGGCCATCTTGAATTTCAGACTAGACCCAACCAAAAACACTTGTTCTCATCCCACGGTGATAACAAAGTTACCCAAGAAGTTTCGTAAAGATCAGTTCATAAATACAGCCTCTAGCCAGAGTCGTATTGGCATTTGCACTTACAGAGCTGAAAGTAATACTAAATAAATCAAAGTTAGTCTAATTTGCATAATTTATGCACAAGAAAAAAACCTTTATTATATGTTATGTATCCCATGGTAGTAAACATTTATACAAAAATTTTTTCGAATCAGAGCTTTCATATGGAAATTCTGCACAAAAATTTGATTGCACCTAATTTTGTACAAAATGGCTGCCAGCAGCCATCTTGAAATTCGGACCAGACCCCAAAACACTCGTTCTCGTCCCATCGTGATAACAAAGGTACCCAAGAAGTTTCGTAAAGATCGATTCATAAATACGGGCCCAAGCCGTATTGAATTGTTCACGGCCAGATGGCCGATGGACGACTGGCCATGGCATAAGCTCAAATTTAACTTATGTCAAACTTGAGCTAATAAGTAAATCAAAATGAACACAATGTGGCAATTTTTAACTGGGCAAATAACAAGAACTTTCACTTGATCTGCTCTTGGTATTCATTTGTCCTTTTTTCCAAAACTATGATCTTTGTAAGAAATGATTGTTTGTTTCTGTCTATTTCTTGAGTTATGAACCTCAATAAACAAAGGCCAAAGTGTGTAAATGGGCGTAGCCCATTTATGCTATGTTTGGCCTTTGTTTTTTGGGGTTCATAACTCAAGAAATAGACAGAGACAAATGATCATTCTTTATAATTAAACGTGGGTGGCAATAAATTTAAACACTCTCTACTCTGTGGAGTTAAGATGTTCTTGTGTCATTAAAATTTTTATTGACAAATGAATTGCATCAGTTAAAAGGAACGCCATAGGCCATGCCCACACAAAACTTCTATCTTCTTTTCCACTTGACGGGAAGGTGATATCATTCAAAGCAATGCTGGGTTAAATCTAATTCTGATTTTACTCATTTCCTGAGAAATTGAAAACACAGTTGTTAAATGTGGAGTTCAATATAAACCCAGATGACATGAAGTTGGCTGAACTTTTAGTCTCAAAAAGAGTTCATTCAGGTTATTTGGAAATTGGAAAGTTTTGATTGCACGTGTTTGTTTGTGTTTGCCAGTGATCGTCAGTGATGTTAGCATTTTGTTTATGTTGAAATTGTTGTGCACGAGGCTGAATTGTCATGGAGGATAGTGTTTGACTGATATTTTGTTTCTTTAAAGTGGGACAATCTCTATTGTAACCATGGACGGAACCTTCATTTCAATGTCCAGTTGCATACATAATGTGTCTTAGTTCAAAACCATGCATTCTCTGGATACCAGTTGCATGTAAACAGTGTGTTGCGTATGTTGTGCTACAATGCCTACATTTTGCATTTTGTGAAATGTCAGGCATAAATTTTGAGAACTGATATTCTTTTACAAATTACACTCTTGTCAGTGAACCACATACATTCAGTTGTTGATGGTGAAAGGAGAGCACTGTGGAGTGCAGGTAGGTGGCAATTTTATTTAAACCAGTCCGATCAATTATATCTTTATGACAGGTTGGTAATGATTATGACCGGCCATTGTTTACATTTGATTTGGATAAAACGATGAATGTAGACGATCATCTATTAATTTTAATTGCGTATAAAAATTAAACACAGAATAAAAAGCATGATAAGGATTTCATTGTTAATTTGATTTTATTTTGAAAGTATTTTTAAACTGGGAAATAAATATTAATTACTTTTCTTTTTGAAACAATATGAACGTGCAGAGATTCTTTTCCATTCACACTATGCAGCGTAATTTTAACGACTGGTGTTGGGACGAGGTTTTGGGTGAGCCTAAATGCATTATTTTTCGGGTCATTGTGATATGAACAGAAAAACTAGAGGCTCAAGAGAGCCTAAAAACGCTCACCTGGACCAAGTTGTCCTAAACATAATCTCTAGTCCGTGCAGTTTGGGAAAAATTGGCCATTTCATTCTTTTTTCTACTTTTAGCACCAGATGTTCCCACGTGAAAAATTTTGGGGGCATGAATGAAGTACTTAGGGTCAACTAATGCCACATATAAAATTTGGTTCAAATCACTCCATTGGTTCTTGAAAAAGAAATTTTCAGGAGAGCTCAAAAGTGAGCCCATCCCCCTGGAGAGCCCAAATATGGACCTATCAACTTTCTTTGAACAACTTTTAATCTTGAACACCAGAGGAAGTTTCATACCAAATATCAAAGCATTCCCACTTGTGGTTCATGAGAACATTTTTTAAAGAATTTCATCATATTTGGACAGAAGACTATGCCCAAAAAGGGCGGAGACCCCAATTGAACAAAACTAAAACAGAATACCCCCAAGATGATGTGGCCCATATATGTTTCAATTTGGGCCATTGGTTTGTGAGGAGAAGATTGTTTTTCACATTGGCCTCTCAATTCGGGAAATAAATATTTTGTGAGGGACACAAAATTTGGATCTTCCCGTAGTGAGTTCAAATATTGACTTAGAAACTTTCGTTGGACAAACTGGAATTTGGGGTACCAAAAGAGGTTGCATATCAAATATCAAAGCTCTCTGATCTGTGGCTAAGGAAAACAAGTTGTACAAAAGAAATGCAGGTATATAGGCATCAGGGATCAGAACCACAGAGCCAAAAATTTTTTAGTGTACTTACTTATTGGTGTTTAAGGTCACATATTTATGCACAATCGTGACCACAGCATGGAGATAAAGTCAAGTTTTGTAAATCGTTTATACCTATGTTGCCCATTTTAGAGGACTTCCACCACAAGCATTGGTGACTGGGTCCTATATTACCACCAGTGTAACGGAACTTGTTTACCACAGTAAACAAGCACTGCTGCACTTCCAGGAAGTTCCCACGGGGGAGTAAAAGTGTATGTTAATCCTAATAATTTTGGATACTAAATATAATTTTTTAGTGTTCTGTGATTTGAGAAAAATGGGGAATGGGAAGGCTATGGGTATTTGAATTTGTTTCTATTTTTTGCTCCTGGGGTTCCCACTGGGCACAAAAAAATGCCCCTGAACAAACTTGAATCATACCTTCTTAAGGATGATATACACCAAATATCAAAAGATTCTGACTGCTGGATCTGAACAAAGAAATTTTTAAAGAATATTCCTCATATTGAACAAAATTACAATTTGGGCTCCCATAGGGAGACCAAATATGAACCCAAGGACTTGGCTTGAACAAACTGAATCTCCCTTCCCTAAGGATGCTGTATACCAACTATCAAAAGATTCTGACTGTTGGATCTGGAGAAGATTTTTAAAGAATATCCCTCATATTGCACTAATTTAAACATTTGGGCTCCTGTAGAGTGCCCAAATATGGACCCAGGGGTTAAATTTCAACAACCATGTGAATCAATCTTCCATAGATATTATATGTGAAATATGAAAGCTTTTGGAGCAGAGTTGGGGAGAAAAAGATTATTTTATATTTTTCCCTATTACCTTCAGTGTTAAATAATGCTGACTCAGCATTTTTTCAAAGTCCCGAAACTGTACCTTAGGACAAAACTGATAGCGATTTTTTTCCATCACTCCTTTCTATTGGTCCTAAGGAAGCTTTACATCAAATAAAAAGTTTCAATGCCATGCAGTTTTGGAGATATGGGCATTTTAATTTTTTCTAGTTTTAGCTCCCGAGGTTCCCATGGGGCAGCGGGAAATTTTTTTTTTGCATGAATCAAGTACATAGGACCCAATAATACCTCATAGCAAATTTGGTTCAAATTGGCCTCTCGCTTCGGAATGTAGAAATTTTGGGCAGGGCACAAAATGGGGATCCTCCCGTAGCGAGCCCAAATATTGACCGAGAAAATTTCTTTGAACAAACTTGAATCTTGAGTACCAAAGGAGCTTACATACCAAATATCACAGCATTCTGACTGGTGGTTCATAAGAAGAAGATTTCAGGAGAAATTGATGCTTTTGGAGCATTACCCCCACCCCAGTGGGGGCATTGAGTTTGAGTTAATTTTAACAAACTGGAAAGAGGATACCCCCAAAATATTGTATGTCAAATTTGTTTGGGTTTGGATTAGTGGTTTTGAAGGAGAAGACCGAGTCCCGAAAGTTAACTGGCGACGGACGCCAAGTGATGGCAAAAGCTCACACTGACTTTCAGTCAGGTGAGCTAAAAAGAAATAATTTAGCCAATCATTTTGCCTGAAAATGCATGAACAGAAAAAAGGTTTAATTATATAATAATGACAAGAGACCCCAAGGGGCCTGAGGGCGCTCACCTGACATGGTAGCCTAAATATCAACCCAGAGAACTGATTTCAACAAGTTGCATCTGCTCCTCCTAAGAAAAGCTTATACCAAATATCCAAAGATTCTGACCAGTGGATCTAAAAAAAAAGAAGATTTTTAAAGAATATTCCTCATATTGAACTAAGTTATAATTTGGGCTCCTACAGGGAGCCCATATATGAAACCAAGGACTTGGCTTTAACAAACTTGAATCTCACCCCTCTAAGGATGCTGCACATCAAATATCAAAATATTCTGACTGCTGGATCTGAAGAAGAAGATTTTTAAAGAAAATTCCTCATTTTGAACTAAGTTACAATTCAAGCTCCCACAGTGAGTCCAAATATGGACCTAGAGACATGGCTTGAACAAACTTGAATCTCACCCCCCTAAGGATGCTGCATACCAAATATCAAAACATTCCGACTGCTGGATCTGAAGAAGATTTTTAAAGTAAATTCCTCATTTTGAACTAAGTTATCATTCGGGCTCCCACAGTGAGTTCAAATATGGACCTAGGGATATGGCTTGAACAAACTTGAATCCCCCCCCCCCCCCCCCCACCCCCCCCTAAGGTTGCTGCATACCAAATATCCAAACATTCCGACTGCTGGACCTGAAGAAGATTTTAAAAGAAAATTCCTTATTTTGAACTAAGTTATAATTCGGCTACTACAGTGAGCCTAAATATGAACCCAGGGACTTGGCTTGAACAAACTTGAATCTCACCCCGCTAAGCATGGTGCATACCCAATATCAAAAGATTCTGCCTGCTGGATCTTGAGAAGAAGATTTTCAAAGACATTTGCCTGAAATGCACTAAGTTCGAATTCGAGCTTCTATAGTGAGCCCAAATATGAATCTAGGGAGTCGATTTGAACAAACTTGAATCAGATCCACCCCACAATGTAGCATACCAAATATCAAAGGATTCTGCCTGCTGGATCTGGAGAAGATTTTTGAAGAAATTTGCCTGAAATGCACTAAGTTCGAAATCAGGCTCCTATACTGAGCCCAAATATGAACCCAGGGGGCCGATTTGAACAAACTTGAATCAGATCCACCCTACAATGTTGCATACCAAATATCAAAAGATTCTGCTTGTTGGATCTGGAGAAGATTTTTTAATCTTTTTCCCATTGCCTGCAGTGTTAAAAAGTGCTGACTCAGCACTTTTTCAAAGTCCTGAAAAAAGTACCTTGCGATCAAACCGATAGGGATTTTTTTAACCACTCTATTCTACTGGATAAAAGTAAGCTTTATACAAAATAAGAATTCTCTGTGCTGTGCAGTTTTGGAGATATGGCAGTTTTAAGGTTTTTCCTATTTTTAGCTCCCAAGGTTCCCACGGGGCAATGAGAACATTTTTTTTGCATCAATCAACTACTTATGACCCATTATCATCTCATATCAAATTTGGTTCAAATCGACCTCACGGTTCTGAAAATAGAAATTTTTGGCGTGGCCAAAATTTTTGCCCCTCCCATAACGAAGGCAAATAATGCCTGACAAACTTCTCTTGAACAAATTTGATTCTAAACCTCAAAAGGACTTTGTATACCACATATCAAGTCTCTGCTACTGGTGGTTCATTAGAAGAAGATTTTCAAATACTTTGGCCATTTTTTCCCCACACCTCTGCTCAATATGAGCTGAAACCTAATTTGGATAAAAATCAAAATGCCCTCATATAACCCCTACTCACATGAAATTTCATTAATATGCAGCCAGTGGTTTGGGAGAAAAAGGCCCAAACACCACCTTCACGACGGACGACGGATGACAGACGACGGACGACGGGCGACAGATGAAAAGTGATCAGATAATAGCCCAAGAACATTAGGTTTCACTAGGGAAAAAAATCGGAGAAAGCTGATTTTTTCAGGGAATGTCGAGTACATGTCACTGAACGATTAGACAAAAGTCCCCTAAAATCCCAGTTGAGCTTTTTTTTCTACAGCCTTTTTTCGAAAACGCATTTGAAAAAAATCAAAAAAAATCGCACGAACTTTGTAACCTCGAATTGATCCAACTGTATTTTTTGTTTACGCGTATTTCGAGCTACATAATGTCTAATATGCATTTACCTAGAGGAAAATGTGCATTCTGTGACAATTTCTGCGAAAAATTATTGAAAATTCACAAAAAAGTATTGGATTTACGCAAAAAATGACGATTTTCCTAACGGATTTGCCCAAAGGGTCGTAGTACAGAACGGGATGTTAGTTGGACAGACGATAAAAAATCCACCACCATTTGAAGACTTTTATCATTGCTTACAAAATAGACATTATGGAAGACCCCCTCTGCTTCTGGCCGAGTTCCCCTTTTGGCATAAAATTCGTCAGCATGAGAACTCAACTATTTTCGGGCTTGGGACCGAACAGACACGTCTGTGTCTGGCAGCATTAGATCAATAAATAATATTTACAGAATGTACAAATCAATCAACATGGATTAAGTTACATTGACTATTATCAACGCTATATACAGAAATGACATGACCTATATACATATTATTCATCGAACTCAGAAATTTCCGACAGGACAGTGTTTCTGTGGTTGTTACAAGAATCCGAACTGCAATTACACAAACCTGAGCAAGAGAGTCCTGCCTTCTTACACCCACACCTTTTTGTACAAGCACTCTTGCAACCACAACTGATCAGATTCAGTAGGTTATCGGGGGCACATGGCTTTGTGGCTGCAGTCGGTACAAGAAGTCCATTGTCTAGCCACCACCCCCAATCCGTCGGAGGAAGCGAAGTGCCCAGCAATTGTTGGACCTGGAGATAACATCTGTAGACATGTTGTTGTGCAGCATCGCTGCTTGGTGGGAGTGAGGCTAGGTCGATGGGTTTATTCAGTTTAGATTTTGCTACATAACGCTTGTAAGTGACATATCTATATTGGTCGAGAGAGGAAACAGTTTTACTCCTGTATAAGATCAGGAGAAGTTGTTCACCGGCAGCGGCTACTGCACTTGGTGTACTGTCATCTGCCAAAATTGTGTTGACATACTGTTGTGAGTCGCTAGTAACATCGGAGACAATTGTACTGAATACTTTCTTACCAACTCGAAAGAGTGCAGAAGTTGTGTCACAACCACTTATAGAATGTGCTACAAGGAGGTTGCTTCTATGGTCACCCATTTTGGTTGCTATTTCACTAACTGAAACTAGTAAGTTTGGGGTAATGGAATACATCATGTGAATATTACATCCCGGTTGAACTCGAGAGGTAAGAATGACTAACAAGTCTGTGTCTGTTCCCACGACAACATTGTTGTCATCTTGAGCGATGTCAAGTGCAGTTTCGGCTATCAGTACATCAGCATCAGCCTCGGCCTGCTTGGACTGAATATTGATAGCAGATAGCTCCTGCATTAGAAGATCGATCAGTTGGGTTTTGTTCTTGGCATTTGCAAGGAAATCAGATTGAGGTGTGGTGGCTGGTAACTCGGGTGAGATATTGATATCAATGGAATACCTGTCTTTAGATCTACGGGCTTGTTCCATGCCCTTTGTCGACATTGTACAAGCATACCATCAAAAACAACCACGACATTCGCCCCAAAATGTCTCACTAGATAATTGGAATATGATGTACATATGTCCTTATATGACGACTGTTTAGGCCATACAACTGCCCTCAATAAAAATCCACCATCTACAACAAACAGAGAATGTTCTGGGATTTTAGTTTGCTCGGAACCGTATGTTTTGAGGATCTTACCGAGCGTGCTTTTCTGTGTCTTCCTCATTCCAGCAGAATCAAACAATGCTGGTGGTTTCGGGGCGAGTTCATATTTGAGATACTCTTCCATCTCTGCTTGTGACTGAATAACACATGTGATGTGGTTGAACAGAATTGTGGGGTCAATCACTACCTTACTTCCACGGACTTTGATGCTATTTGCCATTGATGCGAAAGACTTCACAGTGTCAACACGTCGTAGTTTGATGCTGTTGAACATTTTGCTTACAACATTCGATACGCAACATTCACCAATTTTGCGAACTTGGTCACAGTTCACAGTTTCGTCGGCCACAAGCCCGGTCGCTATAGAGACTAATTGTAGTGGATCTCTATTCTGAAAGGGGGAATGCACTCTGAGCCAGTTCAATAATTTGGTGATATCATTGGCATCAGTCAATTGTGAACTTTGACGGAGATCCCGATGTTGTTCGCCATGACCAGTGTGAACATGAACAAAATTTTCGAGAGCATTACATATCGGAAGGCAAAGAGGTAGTCCATGTACCCATTTCGCAACAGTGCTATCGGTTATTCCCCTGCCATGTGTGAGACCACCAGGGAGCTTGAACATTCTCATTAAACACTGCTCTATGGTCTGATCAGAATATATCCCGTCCCAGAATTTATCTGAGCGCCTTATGGTAAAGTAACCTTTCTCAGTGAACAACTTCAAATCATCCTGTTGCATTATTTCTGTTAGCTCATTGCATCAAATTAAAGAGCGTTGTCTGTACATAAAGACCTGGAATGCGGAATTAAACAGCGTTTCCTGATGAAAGTCGTTCAAGGCTATTTTGCATCAAATTAAAGAGCGTTGTCTGTACAATACAAATTTGTTTATCAGTACACATCAAGGGCGTGCACACATTACATGCCAATGCATCTTGAGTGTAGGCGAACACCACATTATGTGATTTAATCGAACATGGAAATTGAAACAATGATGCTATAATACGGTATTTGAATGAGAAAAGTCGATGCCGTTTGAATTTGAGTTTAGGGGGTATGGTTAATATTTCACACGTTTCACCAGTTCATTATGGAATAAATGACTATTGTTATATAGCATTATAAAGCCACTGCTTTTCTGCAATTTTTGATATATAATTTAACTCCCAAAGTAGTCGTAGATTTGATTTAATGGACGTTGTGTACCGTTGTGTGTATGAAAACAATAAATTTTTTTTCGTAATTTTGTACATTTTCGTGAATATTTCACCATTGAGTGTGAGGATTGGTACAAAGTTGGCATTTTCTGTTGGGGATATGTATTCTCAATATAATTCAGCACGATATTTATGATTCTCACCCTACTAAGGCGAATAAGAATGAGAAATATGGAGCTGGGTGGAATTTTCTTTAAAATTTTTTTTTTCATCAAAAAAACGCTATAACTAAAAAAGCTCAACTCGGATTCGCGGGGACTTTTCACACTTTATCCGCAATGTGTGTCCCGGAAACATATAAAAAAATCAGCTTTCTCCGATTTTTTTCCTTACTTTCTCATTTTTATGTCTAATGTGCCTGGACTATAAGCTCACCCTGATTTTCAGTCAGGTGATCTAATAAAAGTTAGTGTTTCGTGACTTTGGAGATGAAGCGCTGCAATGTTAAACATTGTTTAAAGGGTTCACAGCACTTCATCAGAGGATGAAAGAATTTCATGAAATAAACTTCAGTAATCTGTGTTGTACATCTCCTTGATGGTCATGCATACAATTGAGTATTCAACTTCAACATTCAGTCTTCTCAATCTCAATATTTATACCACACAGAATACATTTATTGAATGAAAAAGGTTAAAAAAGATAGTAGTATAGTACATAACTCACTTATATTCATTTTTCATTATTTATTTATTGGTGCTTAACCCTTTGAATCCAAAAGGCTGATTTTCGGTCCAGGATTGTGATACAACTTGAATTCAAGTCGATAATTGCCCAGTGAATTTGTGTTCTAGACCAATCAAGATTTTGAAAACAATGATTGGTCTTCTCCCGGTAACGAATATAGACTCTACCACTTGATGGCTCTGAACTGGTATGGAGTAGATCATAAGGGCCCAAAGGGTTAAGGTCACATATTTGTGTTCAATGATTAAGCGTTAACACAACATGGATATAAAATCAAGTCCAGGGCCATATAGTGTTGGAAATGTCCAAATATAATTTGTGGCAGGTGATTATGCTTTGTATTGGTAATTTTTATTAGAAATTTAATGTCGTACAGTGAATGTGAAATTCCTTGCATAAACAATTTTGGCTGAAAGTTAAAAAATTTATAGTAATTTATATATTTTTTATACTTACCAATGACCCAGACTTAGCTGGTGCTAACTCTTAAATTCTAGGGCCAAACACAAATTTTGCCCCCCCAATCCCCAAAATTTGCATCAAAATCCAAAAATAGATGTCCTATGAGGTCCTCCATACTTTTGTCCACTGCGCATGCGCAGTGTCCAGGAAGTAACGAAATTGGAGCCAAATCCTCCATTCTTACAACCAGTGCCTAGTAAGCGTTATGTAATCAGTGGGGAGGTATGAGTTCCCAACTCATGGGAGGGCCATCCCCATCTGGGTCATTGGTAAGTATAAAAAATGTATAAATTACTATAAATTTTTTAACATTTTTATACTGTACCAATGACCCAGACTTAGCTGAATAGAAAAAAAAGGCTGGAGGGCCTAGGACATAAAGGAAAATCCAATATGCTCAATTACATGTAAACAGAATTATCCCCTCAAGGAGAACAGGTTTTACATGTATCTTTCTTGTTTGTATCAAAAAAGAAAGACACAATACCATTCCGTAATTGAGCACAATAACATCAATGATCTCTATTAACATCCAGTTTAACCCATTATACTAATCTTTTTAAAGGAAAGCCAATAAATAAAGATAGTCCAGAGAATGAGACCCTTTATACTCATTTAAAAGTGTCCTAGGATTGTATATTATCACTCGTATGACATGTGACATATACAAATGCTTCACACCGAGCTACACTTTACAAATATTACATAAGTGAGATAGACATTAGCTTTACACTTTAAAACTATCCTGGCACCGACTCGGAATTACTGACTCCAGAGGAGGTATTCCCTTGCTTTTCACTATAAAGCAGGTGATATAAGGGAACACCATCCCCCCCCCCCCCCCCCCCCCCCCCCCCACCTACCCCTTGCACTAGGTCAAATACCCCAGAACGAAGAGGGCAGCAGGACAGAGTCACTACCGGAACAGAAAGCCTGCATAACTATAGTTGCAACTGTTTAGTGGACGACATTCTGAGCAACAGATAACAGACCTAAACATCGAAGGTCGCCAGAAATAGACTCAATATTTCTAAGATAAAAATTTGTGAATGTGGAAGGCTGAGACCAATATGCAGCCTTCATCAAATCAGTAATAGCAACACTATTAGCATAAGCCTAAGATGTAGACATCGCTCTTACTTCATGCACCGAAATCTTAAGCACAAACTGCTGAGTTGATGATAATTTTTCATAAGCAGTACGGATAGATAATTGAATCCATCTTGCAATAGAATGGACTGTAATGTCCTTTCTATTAGGCAGCAGAGACAGAAAGAAACGCTTACGTCCCTTTCTAATAAACTCAGATCTACGTTTGTAAATACGCATGGCTCTTAACTGGACAGAGCAAAGGCCTATGACCGTCTGAAGATGGCAGAGCCTTAATAACAATTGGTTCAGGATACTTATTAGGAGCCTGATTCTTAGCCAAAAATCCAACATTAGTAGTTAAAGTAATAGTATTACCAACACTACGATAGTGAGAATCATCAACAGATAGAGCATGAAGCTCACTAACTCTTCTGGCAGAAGAGAAGGCTAAGAGAAAAGCTGTCTTATAAGATAAGAATTTGAAGTCCACTGTATCAAGCGGCTCAAATGGCGCTTCTTTTAGCTTCAGAAGAACCCAAGCTAAATTCCACTTAGGAATTAACCTAAGCGTTCTAGGTCTATTTATCGAAAAGTTTTTCACTAACTTAGATGAAGAGACATTAGATCCAATCTGTAAACCTATCATGATGAGCATAGGTATCCGATAGCATAGACCTATAACCCTTAATGGTTATTGGCTGAAGTTTGATCTCGTCAAACAAGTAGACCAGAAAATTAGCAATGTCTGGAATGGAGGGATCATAAATATCAATAGAATGATCTCTACACCACCTATAGATAACCTTCCACTTAGCAGCATAATTTAGCGAAGAGGAGGTCCTCCTACAGTTAGAAATTGCGTCCACTGCCCGTCCTTTAAAATGCTTGCCGTGCAAGAAGGACCCCACAACGGAAATACGTGAAGGTTGAGACCTTGCGGGTTGTGATGCAGTATGCATGATTTCCCCTGCGAAAGAAGGTCCTCCCGTGGAGGAAGCTTCCACGGAATGTCCCACAACAGACACCTGAGTAGATTATCCATGGTCTCTGGGGTGACAGAGATGCTACCAACAGAGTCTTGCAGTGAGATTGCTTGATTTTTAGCAATATCTGCTGAACCAACGGAGCTGAAGGATACGCGTATCCTATCATTCTGTCCCAAGAGATCAAGAGAGCATCTACTACAAACGCTCGTGGATCTGGGCATAGCGACACATACGTCTGCAACTGATTGTTGAGATGCGTCGCAAATAAGTCTATCATTGGACGATCCCATTGGTAGCAAATCTGATTGAATACTCGTTTGTTGAGAGTCCATTCTGACGGCAACATGCAACCTTTCCGAGAAAGGAAGTCTGCTAGAACGTTCAGACGACCCGGTATATGTCGGACCGATAGAAGAACTTGATGCTCTAGGACAAACAGAGGGATCCTTTCCATTAAATTGAATAACAGAATGGAATGAGTGCCTCCCTGGTTCCGAATGTACGCTACTACTGTCGAATTGTTGGACAGAATTTGAACATGTTCATTCATTGATGTAGCACAAGCCATATTGACATCATCTCTTGATGTTTATGTGCTTGTTTAGGAACTGCGGATACCAAAGACCCTGGCACCTCGAATCCGTTGGGCTCAGAGTTGCGCTCCAACCTGTTTGACTTGCATCCGTCATTATCATAAAACTTGGATCCGGTAGTTGCAGTGGTACTCCTTGAGTTAACCACTGAATATCTGCCCAAGTCTGAATCTCTTGTTTCACTTGATTCGACAAAACAATGTTTGATTCAAGCGAATGAGTCTTCACACTCCAATTCTGAGATAAAATATATGTGGAGTGGACGAGTGCGTAGCTGATCCATCAGAATAAGATCCGCAGCGGGTCCGCACAAACCTGTCAGTCTCATGAATTCTCTCGCTGTTACTACATCTGAGTGAAGACAAAAGCGAGTGTAACAACTGACTAATATCGCTCTGGTTAATGGCAGACGAACAAGATTGTTGTGCATCTCTAAGCTCATTCCCACGTGGGTGAATGATTTGGATGGCACTAGATCCGACTTCTTTTCGTTTACTATGAAACCGAGACGTCAGAGCAATTGAAGCAGACTCTGAACATCGTTCTGAAGCGTTAACTTGCTGCCGTAACCCTGAAGAATGTCGTCCAAGTAGGCCGACGTTAGCACAGACGAATGAGCTCGGAAATGAGTAATTACCGAGATCATTATTCGAGTGAAGGCCCAGGGCGCTAGATTCAGACCAGAGCATCATTGCTCAGAACTGAAAACAACTCCTGGGACAGCGAAGCGAAGGTACTTTCTAAACGCCAGATGTACCATGACATAAAAGTACACAACCTTGAGATCTATGCTCGCAGCATAATCGTTCAGTCGAGTGCTCGCTCTGACCTATCGGATGGTCTCCATATAAAATTTTGGAGCCATGATCAGCTTGTTTATCCAGCTCAGATCTATAACTGGACTAAACGAGCCATCTGATCTTGGAACCAGGAACAGGTGACTGCAGAAAACTGGAGATTCCTGGTTTTCTATGATGTCTATAGCGTTCTTGTCCAGAAGAGATTGAACTTCTGATAGAAGCGAATCTCTCTTCTGAACGTTTAATGGAAGCTGAGCATGGACTTCGAGTTAACGGAGGTTTTTCCTTGAAGGACAGTTTAGACCTTTGGAAATAACCCCTTGCACCCATGGGTCGTCCGTAATTGACAACCAATTGGTTAAGAATCTCGACAGCCTTCCGCCCACTGGAAAGCAAAAGAGGTTTAGACCATCACCTCCTGGCCCTGCGAGGACTGCGGGAGGAGAAACCACGTCCTCCATGACCCGCACCTTGCCCAGTCGGCCTAGGGGCGTCTGACCGGTTATCTCGACCAGCATTACGACCCCTATGTGAGTCGCTACTCTGACGCTCTCCGGAGTAAGACGTAGAGGCTTTCTTAGATCCTCTATAGGAACTTCCTTTGGATGTACTCGCCCCCGAAGTACCTGCCTTACTCCTCCTTGCTGAATCCGACTTTTTCAAAGTAGAATTAAAAGCAGAGAATCCGAAGCTTTCTTAGTAATCTGATTATAGATTGTAGAAAGCTTAACGTCAAAGAGAAGCTCTCCTGAGACTGGAAGAGAGTTTTTCACCTTACTATCCACTCTTGTGGATGCAGCCAGGGCAGCATCACGTCTGACTAACTCCATATTGCCACTGAAAGGGCGGAGATATACATAGAATATGCTATAGCCCTCGAAAGAACTCTTAAGGAAGTTTGAACATCCTGGAAATCTTTCCCTTCGAGACGTAATGATAATGCTCTGGTAAAGTGATCTGCGTAAGATAATGCGTCTAAATTAATTCTATTAGACGAGATTGTCGTCTCCAGTATACTGGAGTTAACAGACAATGGACGCCGGCAATGACAATTCCAGGTCTTCAGCCTGGTCGTCCAAACGCAGAGAAACTCTCGGCACGTCTTGTCCTGCCATTTCAAATCTATGTCTAGCATTGATGAAAGGCAGCTGTATAGCGCTAGGCGATAAGAAACCGGATTTGCCAGTCATAGAGGCTAGCTTGAATATAGCGTCATTCAAAAGTTCAAAGATCCGTTTGACATTTCTGGACTGGGTCGGAAACTCAGGGACAGTGTCCCTAATCAGGCTGAAAAAGTTTGTGTCCAGTGACGCTTTCAGTTTCTTATCAGGTAACGGAGCATTTTGGTCTGGAGAAAGAACACTCTGAAAGGTGATGCCGGATGAAATCTATGGCCACCTTAAGTTGTTCGGAAAGGGAAAATTTCAGCTGTGCTGATTCCCTTTTACCATCCGCCTGGACCACATAAGAATCTCGGTCATCGCTTACTGACTCTGCAGGGGAGTGAACCGTCCCAGCTTGCTCAGACAGTTTCTTTACTGAAAAAGTTTCTGATAGCTGCTGGGATGCTACGATGAATTGAGCTCTCTGTGATAGCAAGTCTGTCACGGAGGCCTGTGGAGCCGCGGTCTTACATAATTTAGCCGCTGGGAGCTCCAGGGATGTTAATTCCTGCATACTTCTCAAATGCGAATGTCCCGACTGGAAAGACCTTGTGTCCTTTGCTAGCGGATGGCGTGACCTGGTCGACGTGGACTCCCTGGTCGGTGAAGCAGGCTGGATATCTGCGGTCACATAGCCAAGGTGTGGTCGTGTGTGTTGACGTGAGGATGAGGAAGTCAATAGACAAGCCGCGTCGGACTGTCTATGCGACAGAGCGTCCCGAGGAGTGGACGTAAGCTCCGACTAACGAACGTAACATACAACAACATCTGGGCCCAGATGTTGTTGTAAGAGAGAGGGGGCCTCTCTCCCTCGCAGACCTGGACGAGCTAGCTACTGAACTGACTGGCTTCCTCCGTTCCATCCTCCAATCCATCGTCGCCTGGTGCGCGTGATTCGAGATTATAGTGCTCGCAACACCCCTTCTCCTCTCCTGGAACGCAATGGACGAAAACGGCGTCACAACCATTTCGTGAATGATTGCTTCACCGGGGGAGCTAGCGGGCGACAAGTGAGCGTCGATCCTACGTGGGACCTCTTAGGCACTTGCCACATTCCTTGAGCACTTTGACGCTAGCTCATTATTGCGACGATGGAAGCACACTTTTGAAGACATCACGGAAACATCACCCTGTTCTTGTTCCTCTGAAAAAGAGACTGAAAAAACTAGAGTGACCCTGTGGAGAGAGGCCCGGCATGGACCTCTCACCACTAACAATATACCGTGACACACGTCTCCAACGTCTGTCACCTGAATTGGCACACACTGAGTAAGAATTAGTGCGAGTACACAGACTACAATAAATACAATGAACATGAGAATCAAAGGAAGACTTCCTTGATTTACAATTGAACAATATTCTTTCATTTTGAAAAAATATTAAACAGTCATCGTACTCGCACCAACCCTTGAAAATAAAGATACATAATAATAATAATCCATTACAAACACTTCTAAAATTAATTCAAAAGAAAAAAAATTTTTCGAAAATTTTTCAAGATGAGCCCAAGTTCCCAATGGGAAAGATGAGCCCAAATGGATCCCAAAAAAGCCTAAGTGTGGACAAAAATTTTTAAAACATGCTTAAAAATTAATGTTACACTTACGGACAATATTAATGTATCTGGCTATGAGTAGAACTAATAGAAGACAAGGAATCATTGTCAGAAGTAACCGTTGTCAACATAAACAAAAGTGAATAAAAACTGGAAACAAGACTCCAGGCACTGTTAAATAAGGCCCGAAATCAGTAACCAATTTTAACACTATCCGATGTAAAACAGAGGCTTCCTGAGAAGAAACTGCAGTACATCGGATGGTAGATGCATGACCGAAATGCCTAACCACCCTAGGGTGAGCACGTAACCATGGGGAAAAACAGAATAAACATTCTGTTACCAAGCCAAAACTCCCAAGAAATTTCAGCAAAATAATTACAAAAATTATGCCAAAAACATGGGAGAATAGCAAGGGGTGTATAAAGGAAAGGGAGAGAGGAAACTCTGAACAAACTGTGGAAATTTCATAACAAGAATGTAAACATCAGGCCTATGCCCCGAAATTAGGGAACATGAAATAATTTTGCATAAAAATTATAAGTTACAGCCCTGAACACATCCTTCTACTGTTTCTTCCTCTCATCCTCTTATTTCATCCTTAGATCCACCATTTCTTTCATGATTTTGTGTCTGGCATCATTAAAACTGAGATTATAAGCACAGATATCAGTGAGATGTTACTGATTGAAGGGCCAAACAAAGAATGAGGATTTGGCTCCAATTTCGTTACTTCCTGGACACTGTGCATGTGCAGTGGACAAAAGTATGGAGGACCACATAGGACATCTAATTTTTGGATTTTGATGCAAATTTTGGGGATGGGGGGGGGGGCAAAATTTGTGTTTGGCCCTAGAATTTAAGAGTTAGCACCAGCTAAGTCTGGGTCATTGGTACAGTATAAAAATATGATAAATTTAAAGTAATTTGTATATTTTTTATACTTACCAATGGCCCAGCCTTGACTGGTGCAAACTCAATATTATTAAGGGCCAAACACAAATTTTGAACCCCCCCCCCCCCATCCCCAAAATTTGCATACAATACCGAAAATTAAAAGTCCTATCTGGCCCTCCATACTTTTAGTACTTGCGCATGCGCAGTACCCAGGAAGAGACCGGAACTGGTGCCAACATCATTCTTTCTAGCTGTACCTACTGAAGTGATAACTCAGCGGGGAGGTATGAGTGCCCACTCATGGGAGGGCCATCCCCGCCTGGGCCATTGGTAAGTATTAAAAATATACAAATTACTTTAAATTTATCATATTTTAATACTAAAACCAATGGCCCAGACTTAGCTGAATCATGAAAAAGGTGGAGGGCCTAGGACTTAAAGAATTAGCAGACCAAAATACAACTCCTTAGCCTGCATTACAACTCCCAAAGTGAAAAGGAGATTAAAATTTTAATTACCTATATGTCTCGCTATACCACAATAGAGAAGACATAACACTGAAATAAGGAGCAATATCCAAGTAATTCCCTATTACTTAGCATAAATGATTACGCTAAATGAGTGTAACTGTTTGTTTGTTGGTGGTTAACGTCACATATTTATGCACCATGGCTAATCGTGACACAACATGGAGATGAAGTCAAGTTTAGTCAATCGTTGATCTACATGTTGCCCATTTTAGAGGACTTACACCCCAAGCATTGGTGACTGGGTCCTATTTTACTAGTAAAGAAATGAGTGTAACGACCCCCCCCCCCCCAATTTTAAGGCTAGTCTGGAAGGAATAAGACACTTAAAATAAAGAAAGGCGTGTCCGAGAGTGAGAGACTTATGCCCACAAACACACACCACAGACCGTCCCCAAATAATTCATTGTTCCCTAGGTCCGTTAAAATCAATGACTGTTCGGAGAAAGAAATTTACCACTCCAAATAATGAAGTTAAAAATAGAGAACGTATGCATAGATGGCATGTTGGAAACTCCATAACTTATCCAACTAGCCCCAAAATTTAGGGGGGTTCGATGAATAAATCATATCGAACCCCCCTCAACTGCAATACTTGAATCGCTAGATAAGTAAGGCTGGCGCAGTAAAATTAAGGCTTGGGACAGTGACAAATTCCTTTTTCACTATAAGAAAAAGAAACTTCACGCTACATTCCCAAGCTTTTCTACTGATGTTATTCTCAATAAAGAGTAATACAGCTAAAAAGCTTGTAGTTAGCCAAAGCAAGCAGAATGACACTAACCCGGCACGACTCATAATGCTTTAGTGTTAGTTATCTAGAATAGTATAGAAACCATATGGCTCCTTCACGTCTGACCGACTCCATAATGCCACTAAGGATGGAGGGGGACGTGATGAACATGGCACTATTGCAAGGAATACACCCGCTGAAACAGCGTTGACATATCCCTTCAAGTCAGTACTCCATGTCGTCAAATAATACACCATATAAATAACCAATCATCGAGTGGAAATATAATCCACATTAGATTTGATAAAAATAAAAGCGGCAGGAACCAGCCGTGAGGGCGACTAGAGTGATTATGTAGCCCTTCTAAGCCCAAAGTCGCCTAGAAAAATAGTCGGGGCGGTTACAAGTCGCCCTCTAAAAATTGGCCAAAATGAGAAAAGGCTGAACTGAGTGATCCGAAGTTTTCATTAAAACGATTATTTTCAAGAATCGAATGTGCTCGAGTGTGATAAATGGGCATTTTCATTCGTCAAATAAGTGACCATTTATTTGAAATCACATGACAATCAATAGTCCATTGTTGCTTTTAGCAGATTTTTTTATTTCTATTTTATTGATTGATTGATTTATTTTGCAGCATAAGAATATACAAGATAACAATAAAACAGGTTATAGTTGAATGCGCTGCAAGGAAATGGCATAGCCTGAGAGGCTGTCTTCCTGCCATTCCCTTTTGACGAAAAGTATATTCATGACAGCAAGATTTGTGTTGATGGCTCATTAGGTTTAGTGATGGAACCTCTTCTTGGAAAGATACTATGGGGTATAGTAAACAGATTGTGACAGAAACGCTACCAATGTATGTGTGGGCAAATCAACCCCTCGAACATAGAATACAAAAAGCACTGATGAGCCGTCGGTCCGCGAACCGTTGCATAAGACCAACACCCACGACCGAAAACCCATCGCCAATTCCTGTGTCCTATATTCGCCAGTTATTAGAAACTTGTCAGGTGGAGAATTCACCACTGATACCTCTGTAGCGTCCTCCCTCACCACTCTACAAGGATGTAGGCAACAGATAGACTTTTTTGTTTAGTACGATAATTAATACAATACGTAATACACTAAGCAACAATTCGGTAAGGGCTATAGTTTCTATCATTGGCACATTAGGTTTAGTGATAGAACCTCTTTTGGAATAATATTATGGTGGATAGTAAATGGTTTGTGAGAGAAATGCTACCATTGTACGAGAGGGCATATCAACTCCCCGAACATAGAATACAAATGGTGTCGATGGGCCGCCAGTTCGTGAACCATTGGATAAGACCAACCCCCACGGGCCGAAAAAAACAAAACAAAAAAAAACATCGCCAGTTCCTGCGGCCCATATTCGTGAGTTATCAAAGAAAATTAACCACTGATACCTCTGAAGCGTCCCCACCTCTATACAACGAGGTAGACAAGGGACATGACTTGTTAATTAGTAAATAATTAAAACAATAATTAAAACAATAAGTAGTACACTAATCAACCATTCGGCGAGGGCTATTATGTTTCTCATTCTCACATAGGCAAAGAACGAAAGGATCTTTTATAGGCGTTTGCTGTTACAGAAATACGTTGGTGGCAGTTTTTTTTTTTTTTTTTTTTGGTTTTTTTTTGGGGGGGGGGGGGGGGGGTTACAATTAACAATCAGGACACCATGGGTTATTACAATTTACTGGTACGAAACAAAGAACTCTTCAACACGAGTTCTCTTAAATTGGGGCCTAGAGAGAGTTTGCTTTTGGGGCGTGATTTGATTCCATAAGTTTCGAAATGTGTGTGGCAGGAGTTTAGCAGAAAGTTAAAAAATTTATAGTTATTTATATGTTTTTTATACTTACCAATGACCCAGACATAGCTGGTGCTAACTCTTAAAATATAGGGCCAAACACAAATTTTCCCCCCCAATCCCCAAAATTTGCATCTAAAACCAAAGAAAACATGTCCTGAATGGCCCTCCACACTTCACCTCTACTGCGCATGCGCAGTGTCAAGGACGTTCCGAAATTGGCGCCATTAATCATTCTCATAACCAGTGCCTGGTAAGCGCTATGTACTCAGCGGGGAGGTAAGAGTTCCCAACTCCTGGGAGGGCCATCCCCGTCTGGGTCATTGGTAAGTATAAAAAATATATAAATTACTATAAATTTTTTAACATTTTTATACTGTACCAATTACCCAGACATAGCTGAATAGTAAAAAGGCTGGAGGGCCAAGGACATAGAGCAAGATGGAATACGCTCAAAATATAAAATAGAGTCATCCCCTCTAGGGAAAAAGAAGTATTAGGCCTTACATGTATCTTTCTTATTTATGATAAATTAGAAAGATACAACACCTTCCAAAATTGAGCATCATACATCAATGTACTCTATTAATATCTAGTATAATCCTTATACTAATAATTTTTAAAGTAAGCCAATAAATAAAGTGAGTCTAGAGAATAGAGACTCTTTATACTCCTTAAAAGTGTCTGAGGAATGTATAATAATGTCCGTTGACACGTGCTATATTCAAAAGCTATACTATGAAAAACAAAGACCTGAATGAATTTTTAAAACATAAACTTCTCACTAAACAACCATCCCAATAACAGCTCAGAATTACTAACTCCGGAGGAGGTATCCCCTTGTTTTCATAGTAAAACAGGTGACCCAAGGGAACACCCTCCCCCCCCCCCCCCCCCCCCTTTTCCTTGCCCTGGGTCAAATAGCCCAGAGCGAAGAGGGCAGCAGAACGGAGTCACTGCCGAAACAGACAGCCTACCTAGCTATAGTAGCAACTGTTAAATGAATGACATTCTGAGCAGTAGATAACAGACCTAACAATAGAGGCCTCCAGAAATGGACTCGATATTTCTGAGCTAAAAATTCTTGAATGTGGATGGCTGAGCGCAATGAGCAGCCTTCAAAAATCTATAACAGCGACACTATTAATGTAAGCCCAAGATGTAGAAGAACTCTTACTTCATGAGCCGAAATCTCAAACACAACTGCTGAGTCAATGATATACCATAAGCAGTATCGATAGTTAATTGAATCCATTAGCAATAGAATGGAGCGTAACGTCCTTCTATTAGGCATCAAAGACAGAAGAAGCTTACGCCCGTAGTAATAAACAGATATCTGTTTATAAATACATAAACTCTAACCGGACAGAGTAAAGGCCTATGCCCGTACAAAGACGGAAGGACCTTAATAACAATAGGTTCCGGATATTAATTAGGAGCCTGACTCTTATGCCAAAATCCAACATTAATAGTAAAGGAAATAGTGTTTCCGATACTACGAAAGTGAGAATCGTCCACCGATAGTGCAAAAAACTCACTGACTCTTCAGTAAAAGAGAAGCCAACAGAATTACTGTCTAAAAGGTCAGAATTTGAAAACTACTGTTTCCAGAGGCTCAAATGATTACTTAGCTAAATAAGAACCGAAGTTAAATTCCATATAGGAATTTAATCTAATGATTCTAAGTCTATTTATCAAAAAGGTACTAACTGACTTAGATAAAGAGACATAAGACTCAATTGTAAACTATCATAGAGAGCATAGGTATGAGGTAACATAAACCTATAATCTTAATAATAACAGGCTGCAGTAGATCTTGTCAAACAAGTATACAAAAAAGTTGCAATGACTAGTATGGAGGGATCCACAATATCAACATAATGATCCCTACACCAACGACGGAAGAGCCTCCACTTTAGCCGCATAGTATAGCGAAGAAGAGGTTCTCCTACAGTAAGAAATCGCGTCCAAAGCTCGTCCAGTACAATGCTTACAATGCAATAAGGACCACACAATGGAATACGTGAAGGTTGAGACCTTGCGGGTTGTGATAAAGATGACACGATTTTACCCAGCGAAAAAAGATCCCCTCATGGAGGAAGATTTCGCGTTAAGTCCCACAGTAGACATCAGAGTAAATTTACCCACAGTCTCTGTGAAGACAGAGATGCTATCAACAGAAATGTATTGTGGTTGTTTATCTTAGCAATACTTGCTGAAACAACAGCGCAGGAGGATACGCATATCCTATCATTCCGTCCTATTAGATCAATAGAGCGTTAACAACATAAGCGAGAGAGATCTGGACAAGCAAACACATACGTCTGCAATTGATTAGCAAGTTGTGTCGTAAATAAATTGTCATTGGGCACTCCCATTGATAGCAAATCTGATTGAATACTTGTTTGTTGAGAGTCCATTCTGACGGCAACAAGCGACCTATAAGTGAACGGGAGTCCGGTAATACAATCAGACGACCCGGAATATGACGGACCGAAGCAGAACTTGGTGTACTATAACAAACAGAAGGATTCTTTCCATTAAATAGAATAACGGAAACGAATGAGTGCCTCCCTGGTTCCGGAGATACGCCACTACTGTCGAATTAACGGACAGGATTTGGACATGCGTTTCTGAATAATGTTCATCCAATGACATAAAGCAAGCCTAAAAAAACATTATTCCGTGGAAGATAAGTGCTTGCTTAGAGACTGCGGAACCCAAAGACCCTGGCACTTCGAATCCGTTGGGATCGATATTATATCCCAACCTGTTTGACTGGCAACCGTCATAATTATAAAACTCGGATCCGGCAACTGCAGTGGCACTCTCTGAGTCAACCACCTAATGTTTGCCCCAGTCTGAATCTCTTGCTACACTAGATAGACAAGAGAACGTGTAAATCGAGCAATTCATGGATTGCTGAAAAGTTGCCGTCGAAGAGAAGCTTCTCCGAGAACGAAGCGACTCTGAGAGAGTTCTTCACCTTACTATCCACGCGCGTGGATGTAGCTAGGGCTGCGTCACGTCTAACCAACTCCAAGCAGCCACTGAAGGGCGGAGTTATACGTGAACAAACTACTGCCCTCAAAAGAAATCACATTGAGGAACATATCCCGGAATTCTTTCTCTTGAAGACGTAATGATAACGCCTCAGTAAGGTGGATTACGTATGATAAAGCTTCTAAGTTAAGTCTATTAGACATCATTGTCGTTTCCAACACTGTGGTTGGAAAAGACATAGACGGCGAAAAAGATTATTTCCAGTCTTTAACCACGCCGTCTAGACGCATATGAACTCTCGGTATGCCCTGTTCTGCCAAAATAAATTATTCGTATAAATGATAAAAGGCAGAAATGAGCATTGCGGACAAGAAACTAAACTATCATGCTTGGTAGCAGGCTTATATATATATAGCGTCGATAAATAATACACATGTTCTAATGACATTATTGGACTGTGTCGGTAAGTCAGGGACAATGTCCCTGAACCGATCCAAAATTCCGTGTCCAATGACGCTATAAGTCTCTTATCCAACATCGCAGCAATGTAGTCCGAAATAACAATCACTGGAAGAAAATGCCGGAAGATATATATGGCAGCTTCCGATGCTACTAAAGGGAAAACTCGAAATCTTTCGAATCCCTTTCGCCATCCTGTCGGACCCTATAAAGCGTTCGGTCGTCCGTACCTGATGCAACCGCAGACCGCACCGACCCACCGCCGTCGGATAATTCCTGATTCGACCGAGAAACTGTCGATTGCTGGGATGCTGCGAAAAAACTGTGCTAACTCGGATAGCACGTCCGTCACTGAGGCCTGTGGAGAAGCGGTCCTACGATGCATTGCTGCTGGAAGCTCCGTGATCGTTACCCCGTGCATACTACTAATATGCGAGCGAACGGAGTGTATAGGCCTCGTGTCCCTTGGCTACCGGATGGCGTGACCTGTTCGCCGTGGAATCACTGAATGACGAAACTGATCGGATACTCGAGGTCACGTAGCCAATGTGCAGTCGTGTGCACTGCTGTGAGGATGAGGAAGCATTATCGACAGTCTCTCGGACTGTCAATATAACGGAGCGTCCCGAGCGACGGACATATGCTCCGAATGTAAAATATCTGAACCACAACATGCGGTCCCCTATGTTATTGGACGAGAGAGGGACCTCTCTCGCTCACAGCCCGGACAGACCTGGACAAGCCAGGAACCGGACTAACAGGTTTCCTCCGATCTGTCCTCAATCCGCCGTCACTGGGTGAGTACTAAAGTAATTATAGTGCTCGCATCACCCAAATCTCCTTCCTAGACCGCAACGGACGAACCCGGCAGCCAAACCATTCGATGAATGTACGCTACACCGGGTGAGCTAGCGAATGTCACTCCGTCGATCCTACAAGGGACCTCTTAGGCGATAGACATATTCCATGAGCACTTATTGCCGCTAGCTCTTCATTAACTATGACGACAGAGGCACACTTTTGAAAGACATCTCCGTAACTTTTGCGAACAAGAAACCAGAAATGCTTGGTAATGGCAAGCATATAATAATAAATATATAGCGTCGTTCAATAATTCGAAAGTTTGTGTGACATTATTGGACTATGTCGGAACTGAGAGACGATGTCCCTGAACCGAACCAAAAATTTCTAAGTCCACCGACGCTATCAGTTTCTTATCCGGCATCGCAGCATTCTGGTCCGACGAAAGAACTTGTAGAAGATCAAGTCAGATGACATACACAACAGCATATGTTGTTCCGAAAGGGAAAGCTCGAAATCCTCCGAATCCCTTTCGGTATCCCATCGGACCGGATGAAATTTTCGGACGTCCGTACCCGCTTCCGCGGAGCGTCCCGACCCAGCATCGTCGGATAAAACATTATGCGACAGATTCAGTTGTTGCTGGGATGCTGCGATAAGCTGTGCTATTTAGGATAGCACGTCCGTCCCCGAGGCCTGTGCAGTAGCGGTCTTACGATGCAATGCCGCCGGAAGCTCCGTGTACGTTGACTCCCGCACACTTTCCTATGCGAACGTCCGGAGTCTGCAGGCCTCGTGTCCCTGGCTACCGGATGGTGTGACCTGGTCGCCGATGATTCTCTGACTGGCGAAGCTGACTGGATATCCGAGGTCACGTAGCCAAGAGCGGTCGTGTGTGCTACCATGAGAATGAGGAAGCCTTATTGACAGTCTCTCCGGACTGACTATATGTCGGAGCGTCCCGAGCGGCGGACGTCTGCTCCGAATGCGAAACATTTTGTACCACAACATCTGGGGCCAGATGTTGTTGTACAAGAGAGGGGCCTCTCTCGCTCGCCGTCCGGATGGACCAGAACGAGCTATGAACCGGACTAAAAGGCTTCCTCCGTTCTCCCTCTAATCCGCCGTCACTGGGTGTGCATTTGGTTGATTTATAGTGCTCGCATCACCCCAAAACTCCTTCTAGACTGCAACGGACGAACCCGGTTGCCGAACCATTCGATGAATGGACGCTACACCGGGCGAGCTAGCGGACGTCAAAGGCCGTCGAACCTACTAGGGTCCTCTTAGGCAATTGGCGTATTAACATGAGCACTTTTCCGCTAGCCCTTCATTAATTGTGACGACGGAGGCACACTGTTGGAAGACATCACAGATACATCACCCTAATCTTGATCGTCTGAAATAGAAATTGATAAAGTAGAGTGACCCTGTGGGGAAAGGACCGGAATGTCCAATTCCCCACTAACATACCGTGACATACGCTTCCCATGTTGTTATCGAAATCATCAGATACAGAACAGGAGTTAATGCGAGTACACTGACTACATATAGAATGATTATAAAAGTCAGAGGAAGACTTCCTCTTATTACAATTGATCAAAATCCTTTCAATGTGAAAAGAAAACAAAGTCCTGGTACTCGCACCAACCCCTGACAATCAAAATACATAATAATAATATGATCCATTAACGTAGAAAAAATAATTAAAATCAAAATATTTTGAAAAAATATTTTTTCAGAACAGCTCAAGTTTCTGAAAAGTAACGTTGAGCCCCAATGGATCCCAAGCCTAAGTGTGGACAAAAAATTTAAAAATATTTTAAACAATTTATGCAACACTTACGAACAATAATAATGTATCTAGTTATGATTAAATTAACATCAAGATATTATTTTCAAGAAATCCCCCCCTCACACCGAGGGCTGTTGTAAATGTAAACAATGAGTGTAAAAACACTAAAATAGACTCCAGGCACCCAGGCCCGAAATCAGTTACCAAAAATATACTATTTGATGCAAAACAAAGACTTCCAGGGAAGAAACTGCAGAACATCAGATGGTAGATGCAGAACACAATGCCTAACCACCCATAGGTGAAGACGTAAACATGGGGAAAAGAACAGAATTCATTCTGTTATTCAGCTAAAACTCCCAATAAATTTTAGTAATAATAATTACAGAAACTATGCCAAAAGCATGGGAGAATAGCAAGAGGGGACTTAAAGGAAAGGGAGAGAGGAAAACACTGAAAAGTTAAAAAATTTATAGTAATTTATATATTTTTTATACTTACCAATGACCCAGACATAGCTGGTGCTAACTCTTAAAATATAGGGCCAAACACAAATTTTGCCCCCCAATCCCCAAAATTTGCATCTAAAACTAAAGAAAACATGTCCTGAAAGGCCCTCCACACTTCGCCCCTACTGCGCATGCGCAGTGTCAAGGACGTTCCGAAATTGGCGCCATTTATCATTCTAATAACCAGTGCCTGGTAAGCGCTATGTACTCAGCGGGGAGGCAAGAGTTCCCAACTCCTGGGAGGGCCATCCCCGTCTGGGTCATTGGTAAGTATAAAAAATATATAAATTACTATAAATTTTTTAACATTTTTATACTGTACCAATGACCCAGACATAGCTGAATAGTAAAAAGGCTGGAGGGCCAAGGACATAGAGCAAAATGGAATACGCTCAATAAAATAAAATAGAGTCATCCCCTGTAGGGAAAAGAAGTAATAGGCCTTACATGTATCTTTCTTATTTATGATAAATTAGAAAGATACAACACCTTCCAAAATTGAGCTTCATACATCCATGTACTCTATTAATATCCAATATAATCCTTATACTAATAATTTTTAAAGTAAGCCAATAATAAAGTAAGTCTAGAGAATACAGACTCTTATACTCCTAAAAGTGTCTGAGAATTGCATAATCATGTCCGTTGACATATGCAATATTCAAAAGCTATACTTTAAAAACTAAGACTTGAATGAATTTTATAAACTTAAACTTCTCACTAAACAACCATCCCAATAACAGCTCAGAATTACTAACTCCGGAGGAGGTATCCCCTTGTTTTCATAGTAAAACAGGTGACCCAAGGGAACACCCTCCCCCCCCCCCCTTTTTCTTGCCCTGGGTCAAATAGCCCAGAGCGAAGAGGGCAGCCGAACGGAGACACTGCCGAAACAGACAGCCTACCTAGCTATAGTAGCAACTGTTAAGAGAATGACATTCTGAGCAGTAGATAATAGACCTAACAAAAGAGGCCTCAAGAAATTGACTCGATATTTCTAAGATAAAATTCATGAATGTGGATGGCTGAGCGCAATGAGCGGCCTTCAAAAATCTATAATAGCGACACTATTAAAGTAAGCCCAAGAAGTAGAAGAACTCTTACTTCATGAGCCGAAATCTTAAGCACAACTGCTAAGTCAATGATATACCATAAGCAGTACCGATAGTTAATAGAATCCATTAACAATAAAATGGAGCGTAACGTCCTTCTACTAGACATCAAAGACAGAAGAAGCTTACGCCCTTGTAATAAACAGATATCTGTTTATAAATACATAAACTGTACCCGGAAAGAGTAAAGGCCTATGCCCATACGAAGACGGAAGGACCTTAAAATAATAGGTTCCGGATAATAGGAGCCTAACTCTTATGCAACAATCCAACCTAAATAGTAACGGAAGTATTGATTCCGAAACTATGAAAGTGAAAATCATCCATCGATAGTGCATGAAACTCACTGACTCTACAGTAAAAGAGAAACCAACAGAATTACTGTCTAAAAGGTCAGAATTTGAAAACTACTGTTTCCAGAGGCTCAAATGATTACTTAGCTAAATAAGAACCGAAGTTAAAATCCGTATAGGAATTTAATCTAAAGATTCTAAGTCTATTTATCAAAAAGTTACTAACTGACTTAGATAAAGAGACAAAAGACTCAATTGTAAACTATCATAGAGTGCATAGGTATGAGGTAACATAAACCTATAACCTAAATAATAACAGGCTGCAGTAGATCTTGTGAAACAAGTATACTAAAAAATAGCAATGAGTAGTATGGAGGGATCAACAATATGAACATAATGATCCCTACACCACGACGGAAGAGCCTCCACTTTAGTCGCATAGAATAGCGAAGAAGAGGATCTCCTATAGTAAGAAATCGCGTCCAAAGCTCGTCCAGTACAGTGCTTACAATGCAATACGGACCACACAACGGAATACATGAAGGTTGCGACCTTGCTGGTTGTGATAAAGATGACACGATTTACCAAGTGAAAAAAGATCCTCACATAGAGGAAGATTTCACGTTAAGACCCACAGTAGACAAGAGAGTAAATTACTCATGATCTCTGTGAAGATAGAGATGCTATCAACAGAAATGTATTGTGGTTGTTTGTCTTAGCAATACCTGCTGAAACAACAGCGCCGGAGGATACGCGTATCCTATCATTCCGTCCTATAGATCAATAGAGCGTTAACACTATTAGCTCAGAGATCTGGACAAGCCAACACATACGTCTGCAACTGATTAGCAAGCTGTGTCATAAATAAATCATCATTGGGCGCTCCCATAGATAGCCAATCTGATTGAATACTTGTTTGTTGAGAGTCCATTCTGACAGCAACAAGCGACCCGTAAGAGAACGGGAGTCCGATAAAACAATCAGACGACCCGGAATATGACGGACCAAAACTGAACTTGGTGTACTATAACCAACAGACAGATTCTTTCCATTAAATTGAATAACGGAAACGAAAGAGTGCCTCCCTGGTTCCGGAGATACGCCACTACTGTCGAATTAAAGGACAGGAATTGGGCATGCGTTTCTGAATAATGTTCATGCAATGACATAAAGCAAGCCTAAAAAACATTATTCCGCGGAAGTTAAACTGATAGCTAAAAGACTGCGGAACCCAAAGACCCTGGCACTTCGAATCCGTAGGGATCAGTATATATCCCAATCTGTTTGACTGGCAACCGTCATAACAGCCACACTCGGGTCCGGCAACTGCGGCGGCACTCTCTGAGTCAACCACCGAATGTTTGCCGCAGTCTGAATCTCTTGTAACACTAGATAGACAAGAGAATGTATAAATCGAGCAATTCAAGGATTGCCGGAAAGTTGCCGTCGAAGAGAAGCTCCTCCGAGAACGAAGCGACTCTGAGAGAGTTCTTAACCTTACTATCCACGCGTGTGAATGTAGCTAGGGCTGCGTCACGTCTAACCAACTCCAATCAGCCACTGAAGGGCGGAGTTATACGTGAACAAACTACTGCCCTCAAAAGAAATTACATTGAGAATAATATCCCGTAAATCTTTTCTTGAAGACGTAATGATAACGCCTCAGTAAGGCGGATTACGTATAATAAAGCGTCTAAGTTAAGTCTACTATACATAATGTCGTTCCCAACATTGAAATTGGAAAAGACATAAACGGCGAAAAAGAATATATGCAGTCTTTAATCACACCGTCTAGACGCATATGGACTCTCGGTATGCCCTGCTCTGCCAAAATAAACTATTTGTAAAAATGATAAAATGGCAGAAATGAGCAACGCGGACAAGAAACTAAACTATCATGCTTAGTAGCAGGCTTGTATATATATATAATATATATAGCGTCGAAAAAATAAAACACATGTTGTAATGACAATATTGGACTGCGTCGGTAAGTCAGGGACAATGTCCCTGTACCGATCGAAAAATCCGAGTCCAATGACGCTATAAGTCTCTTATCCAAGATCGCAGCAATGAAGTCCGAAAAATAATCACTGGAAGAAATGCCAGAAGATATGAAAGGCATCTTCCGATACTACTAAAGGGAAAACTCGAAATCTTTCGAATCCCTTTCGCCATCCTGTCGGACCCTATAAAGCGTTCGGTCGTCCGTAGCTGATGCAACCGCGGACCACACCGACCCAGCGCCGTCGGATAATTCCTGATTCGACCGAGAAACTGTCAATTGCTGGGATGCTGCGAAACAACTGTGCTAACTCGGATAGCACGTCCGTCACTGAGGCCTGAGGAGAAGCGGTCTTACGATGCATTGCCGCTGGAAGCTCCGTGATCGTTACCCCGTGCATACTTCCAATATGCGAGCGACCGGAGTGTATAGGCCTCGTGTCCCTTGGCTACCGGATGGCGCGACCTATTCGCCGTGGAATCACTGAATGCCGAAACTGATCGGATACTCGAGGTCACGTAGCCAATGTGCGGTCGTGTGCCCTGCTGTGAGGATGAGGAAGCATTAAAGACAGTCTCTCGGACTGTCAATATAACGGAGCGTCCCGAGCAACGGACATATGCTCCGAATGTAAAATATCTGAACCACAACATGCGGTCCCCTATGTTGTTGGCTTCCTCCGATCTGTCCTCAATCTGCCGTCACTGGGTGAGTACTAAAGTAATTAAAGTGCTCGCATCACCCAAATCTCCTTCCTAGACCGCAACGGACGAACCCGGCAGCCGAACCATTCGATGAATGTACGCTACACCGGGTGAGCTAGCGAATGTCACTCCGTAAGCGATAGACATATTCCATGAGCACTTATTGCCGCTAACTCTTCATTAACTATGACGACAGAGGCACACCTTGAAAGACATCTCCATAACTCTTCGAACAAGAAACCAGAAATGCTTGGATAGCAAGCATAAAATAATAATATATATAGCGTCGTTCAATAATTCGAAAGTTTGTGTGACATTATTGGACTATGTCGGAACTGAGGGACGATGTCCCTGAACCGAACCAAAAATTTCTAAGTCCACCGACGCTATCAGTTTCTTATCTGGCATCGCAGCATATGTTGTTCCGAAAGGGAAAGCTTGAAATCCTCCGAATCCCTTTCGGTATCCCGTCAGACCGGATGAAACTTTCGGACGTCCGTACCCGCTTCCGCGGAGCGTCCCAACCCAGCATCGTCGGATAAAATATATGCGACAGATTCAGTTGATGCTGGGATGCTGCGATAAACTGTGCTATTAAGGAAAGCACGTACGTTCCCGAGGCCTGTGCAGTAGCGGACTTACGATGCATTGCCTCCGGAAGCTCCGTGTACGTTGACTCCCGCACACTTCCTATGCGAACGTCCGGAGTCTGCAGGCCTCGAGTCCCCGGCTACCGACCCAGCGCTGTCGGATAATTCTCGATCCGACACCGTTTCTGTCGGCTGCTGGGATGCTGCGATAAGCTGTGCTATGTGCACAAGAATGTCCGGCGTCGAGACCTGTGGAGGCGCAGTCTATCGCTGCTTCGCCGAGGGCAGCTCCACATCAGATGGCTCCCGCATACTTTTCCTATGCGAACGTCCAGAGTCCATCGGTCTCGAATCCCTGGCTGCCGGATGGTGTGACCTGGTCGCCGAAGAATCCTTGATCGGCGAAGCTGGTAATATATCGGCGGTCACGCAGCCAAGGTGCGGTCGTGTGCGCTGACGAGAAGAGGAAGCCTTAGCAGTCTCAGCGGACTGCCTATACAACGGAGCGTCCCGAGCGACGGACGTATGCTCCGCTAGCGACACATTTTGTACCACAACATCTGGGGCCAGATGTTGTTGAACGAGAGAGGGGCCTCTCTCGCTTGCCGTCCGGATGGACCGGAACGAGCTATGAACCGGACTAAAAGGCTTCCTCCGTTCTCCCTCCGATCCGCCGTCACTGGGTGTGCATTAAGTTAATTTTATAGTGCTCGCATCACCCCAAAATTCCTTCTAGACCGCAACGGACGAACCCGGCTGCCGAACCATTCGGTGAATGGACGCTACACCGGGCGAGCTAGCGGACGTCAAAGGCCGTCGAACCTACTAGGGTCCTCTTAGGCAATTGGCGTATAACATGAGCACTTTTCCGCTAGCCCTTCATTAATAGTGACGACGGAGGCACACTGTTGGAAGACATCACAGATACATCACCCTAATCTTGATCGTCTGAAATAGAAATTGATAAAGTAGAGTGACCCTGCGGGGAAAGGACCGGAGTGTCCAAATCCCCAACAACATACCGTGACATACGCTTCCCATATTGTCATCGAAATCATACGATACAGAACAGGAGTTAATGCGAGTACACTGACCACAAATAGAATGATAATAAAGTCAGAGGAAGACTTCCTCTTAAAACAATTGATCAATATCCTTTCAATGTGAAAAGAAAACAAGTCCTGGTACTCGCACTAACCCCTGGCAATCAAAATACATAATAATAATATGATCCATTAATATAGAAAAAATAATTGAAATCAAAATATTTTGAAAAAATATTTTTTCAGAACAGCCCAAGTTTCTGAAAAGTAACGTTGAGCCCCAATGGATCCCAAGCCTAAGTGTGGACAAAAATTTTAAAAATATTTTAAACAATTTATTCAACACTTACGAACAATAATAATGTATCTAGTTATGATTAAAATAACATAAAGATATTATTTTTTAGAAATCCCCCCCTCACACAGAGGGCTGTTGTAAATGTAAACAATGAGTGTAAACACACTAAAATAAGACTCCAGGCACCCAGGCCCGAAATCAGTTACCAAAAATACACTATCTGATGCAAAACAGAGACTTCCAGGGAAGAAACTGCAGAGCATCAGATGGTAGATGCAGAACACAACGCCTAACCACCCGTAGGTGAAGACGTAAACATGGGGAAAGAACAGAATTCATTCTGTTATTCAGCTAAAACTCCCAAGAAATTTTAGTAATAATAATTACAGAAACTATGCCAAAAGCATGGGAGAATAGCAAGGGGGAACTTAAAGGACAGGGAGAGAGGAAAACACTTGTAAAAACAGTGTAACTAAATAATCAGAATGACAACAAAATGGCTGCTGCCTTGAAAATAGGTAACTTAACATAATTTCATTAAAAAATTTTAAGTTACAGCCCTGATAAAATTCTGTCACACATTCTTTTCCTCTCCTCCTTCTCTATCCTCCTTAGAATCACCATTTCACTAATATTTATGTGTCTGGCATCATTTAAACTGAGATTTAAAAGCACAAAGATCAGTCAGATGTTAACTGATGAAGGGCCAAACTTAGAATGATAAATGGCGCCAATTTCGGAACGTCCTTGACACTGCGCATGCGCAGTAGGGGCGAAGTGTGGAGGGCCTTTCAGGACATGTTTTCTTTAGTTTTAGATGCAAATTTTGGGGATTGGGGGGCAAAATTTGTGTTTGGCCCTATATTTTAAGAGTTAGCACCAGCTATGTCTGGGTCATTGGTACAGTATAAAAATATCAGTGTAACTAAATAACAAGAATGACAACAAAATGGCTGCTGCCTCGAAAATAGGTAACTTAACATAATTTCATTAAAAAATTTTAAGTTACAGCCCTGATAATATTCTGTCACACATTATTCCTCTCCTCCTTCTATATCCTCCTTAGAATCACCATTTCACTAATATTTATGTGTCTGGCATCATTTAAACTGAGATTTACAAGCACAAAGATCAGTCAGATGTTAACTGATGAAGGGCCAAACTGAGAATGATTAATGGCGCAAATTTCGGAACGTCCTTGACACTGCACATGCGCAGTAGAGGTGAAGTGTGGAGGGCCTTTCAGGACATGTTTTCTTTAGTTTTAGATGCAAATTTTGGGGATTGGGGGGCAAAATTTGTGTTTGGCCCTATATTTTAAGAGTTAGCATCAGCTATGTCTGGGTCTTTGGTACAGTATAAAAATATTGTGTTCTTGGTTTAGAAGTTTGGAGTTTCCCTGATTGTCTTGTATCCATACCCGATGGATTTGTATATATTTTGAAGGTCTCATTGAAACAATCCGGTAATCTGCTGTTGTACCAGCCATGCATAAAGAGGAGAACTTGCAGTGTGTACAGATCTTCAAATTTTAGAATTTGAAGTTCTTTAAATAGTGGGGCGGTATGCGCATTATACCTTTTATTTCCTATAATACGAACTGCCTTTTTTGGAGTTTGAAGATTCTCTTAGTAGCCGGTATATGACCCCACACCTGAATCCCGTACAATAAATGGCTATGTATCAGGGTATAATACAGGGTTTTCATGGCATTGAGGGGAAGTATTTTTTTCGCTCTATTTATTGCATACATGGCCCTGAATATTTTGGAACAAACGGCTGAGACGTGGTGTTTGAAACTCAAATGTTCATCCACATTGATGCCAAGACATTTTATGAATTTATCATCATTATTGTTACTAACCAAAGGTATGCTTGTGCCATTTACAATAACATGCCTACCCGCAACATTAGTTGAGCCTTGTGGGTGGAGCAAGATGCATTTAGTTTTATTGGCGTTCAGGAGGAGTTTGTTAGCGGCACACCAATCACTTATTTTTGACACTTCATTATTCGTAGTGTCAATTAAAGTTTCCAGGTTACCAGAGGTGAATGCAGTTGTATCATAAGCGAATGACAGTATCTTCAGAAGCGTTGATTCATTAATATCATTGATGTACAAGAGAAATAGAATAGGCCCGAGAACAGAACCTTGAGGGACACCAATGACTACAGGCTGGAAATCCGAGAACTTACTCCTATATGAGACAAATTGTGAGTGACCAGACAGGTAATCTTTAAACCACGAATTGGCTACACCCCTTATCCCATATAACTGCAGTTTCTGTAACAGAATTGAGTGATTTATTGTGTCGAAGGCCTTGGAGAAATCAAGGAAAACTGACAATGTGCACTCTTTGGTTGGTCTGTCGTTCCTTTCTGTAAAGTTATTTATAAGATGCAGTATTGGATGAAATGTTGTATGCCCCTTGCGGAATCCAAATTGATATCGGTCTATTAGCTTGTTTTCGTTTAGGAAATTGGTCAGTCTTCGGTGCATAATCTTTTCCAGAACTTTGGAGAGAGCAGGAAGGATACTGATTGGTCTGTAGTTGTTAAAGAGATTATGATCGCCAGACTTAAAAATTGGTATGATTTTTGCTACTTTCATTTTAACGGGGACTTTTCCAGTTGAGAATGAGAGATTAATTATATGGGTTAATGGTTCTGCTATTTCTGGTATTATCTTTTTTAAAAAGACTAGTGGAGATGTTGTCACAGTCCTTGCTCATTTTTGGCCGTAAACCACTTACACATAGAACAACTTCCTGTATATTTGTAGGTGAGATAAAAAAATGACTCGGCGTTATTAAATTTGATGTAATCCGAGAAATCGGAATTATCACTATGAATTTGTTTGCTTACATTTTTTCCAATGTGAGCAAAGAACAGGTTGAATTTTTCTGCTATTTCTTCAGGGTCAGTTATTTCCATATTCTTGTCCTTTGGGTGCGATTTGATCTGTTTATGGCTTTACAAAGAATTTCCCAAGTCTTCTTGACGTTATGTTTATTCTCCAGGAGTACAGAGTTATAGTATTCTGTCTTCAAACTACGTTTCAGGCGATTGAAAATACAACAGTGGTTTTTATATTGTTCAACATTGTAGTTTGAGGGATTTTTTAGTTTTTTTCTAAGAAGCTTTTCCTTATTTAGTGAGGATTGTAGCAGACCGTCATCTATGGCTCGAGTTTTACCCATTTGGGGGAAACAAATACATTTTTCAAGGGGAAGGCGACACTGAAGGCTTGGTGAAGTTTCTCAATCAGATTTTCATATGCTTCATTAGGACAAGTTGTATTATATATATTTGAGAAGTCGCAAATAGAATGTTTTTGAATCTCATTGAGTTCTCCTCTTTAAATGATCTTTCAAATTTTTCTTTACATGTGTAACTACGATGTACAATCTCGTCGACATAAAATGTCGCAAAGTGATCGCTCACGTCTGTTATTCCTGCTTTGTTATTTTTCTTTTCTGTTGCAAAATATATGGTCAATTAGTGTCGTAGAATAATCTGTAACTCTTGTTGGTTTTGTGATGACGGGCATGAAACCTGCACTAAACATTAAATCAATAAACTGATTAGTTTTGTTATGGCTACCAAAACTAAGAAGATCAATATTAAAATCTCCCATCAAAAAGGCCTTTTTATTTTCATTATTTATCTTACTGATCAACTGTGTAAGGTTTCCAGAAACAAGTCAAGGTCTGCTTTGGGGGCTGTGTTAGGTCTATAAATTATACCAACTATACATTTATGTTTGGAAGCAATTTCTATAAACAAGGATTCAAAAACATGAGGGATAAAAACTGAGAGATCATTACGGATTTTATAGCCTATACACTCTTTTACGAACATGGCAACTCCTCCTCGGCCGTCGTCTCGGTCGGGACGCAGGCGGGTTTCTAGCGGATGATAGCCTTCAAGGGTGTACTCATTATTTCCGACTTAAAAACTTCTGTTATTCCAACAATGTCTAGAAAGTTGAATGATGGCTGGAGATCGCAAATTAGGTTGCGGAAGTTGTCCCAGTTAGCGTTCAGACTTCGACAATTCATGTTGAGTAGAGACAGAGTTTTATTTTCATTTACTACAGTCGTTTCAAATTCTTTCGGGCTATAGAACTCGCAACAGTTTCTATCAATAGCGAATGCTGGATGGGGCTCATCATTGGAATTACCAGTGACAGTTGTATTGAACTTACTAACGAAATCAAAAGAATCATTGCTTTGAATCTCATCCAGAGTAATCTTGTTAGCCATAGTGTTGTATGGAGAGGCGAGGGCAAGTTCCAAGGTTAGTTCCGAAGTTAAGTACTGGTAAATAAGGTTCTAGTGAGCAATTTAAAGTTTCGAAATAAGAATTCATAATCGTACAGTCAAGAATATGTACAATAAAATATAATGACAATGTTTGATGAAGATGGTGAGAGTTATCATACAATATATTTACAAACAAGTGAAGAAATTGTAATAGATTACAGAGTAACATAAATCTGGACATTCTACTCAAGAAAGCCAGGTTTGATTTTCCGCTGGTTTGGTCTGAGGAATATTTTTTATAATGGTTTGATCTTTTTTTAATCCAGTTTGGTGTTTTCTACGTTACCTTGTGGAGCAGCGACCTGTTTCATTCGAAAAGCCACTCGACCAATGAGAATTTTTCAGCTAACATGAGTATTCGATTACGATTATCAGAAAATTGATCGCTTTCCTATATTCTGTGGGCCAATTGAGTCTACCATGTCCTGTTTGACACAGCTCGAGGAGCTTTGTCAAACAAGGCAGGGCAGACCACGTGGATATATTGTACGTACGGACACCGTATTCGTGCAGGTCAAGGAAGCTATGGGAATGCAGTGACTATCGGGTTAATTATCGACAAGTTGCATGGTTTGTATTTAATAAAATGCAATTTAGGCAAACCGAATGCAATAAATATGTCAATTTGGCACCGATGGTACTAGTATTGGTATGTGTTTTGAAAGTGCCATCCATTCAACATGGTTATTCAATTATGCAACTGCTAATGGGTTTGCTAATGGGTTGCACCCCCACAATGTACCTAACGTTCCACAATGATTCTAGACTGTTCCATCATCAATATACTGTAAACTATGTACAGTGACCAATAGACAATGAACTCCCCTTTGTTCAATCACAATTTTGAATAGGTAAATTAGCGACAGCTTCGCACGATGCAAGTAAGAATTACAACATTTATTACTTATCAGAGTTGTAATTGGTTCAGTATAAAACAGTGACTGAAGAGACACGACTCCCCCTGGGCTCCAATGTGACCCATGTGTCACTAGGCACCAGGGATGTTGCTAGAGGGTTTCAGCTAGCGAGGGAGGGGGGTGTCATCGGTGTAAATTCCAAACTGTGAGTGGTTCCAATAGGTGGTCGCACAGCAGCGCTGGGTGATATCTTTTAAATTGATTATATATTTTTCCAACAATTGAAAAAAAAATACTCCTAGCTGGGGTGGGATGGGGTGATAAACACCCCCCCCCCCCCCCCCCCTTCTCCACATCCCTCTTAGGCACGCAGACAACATTCAAACCCGGGGGTTAGGGGGACAATAAATCATTACAGGGTCAGATAGTGCCTCAACATGGCGTTAGCAGGGTCAGTCAATTCAATCAATACGGACACTTGTTTTGAATGAGATAAACCAGTTAGAAAATAGAAAATAACCAGGGCAGTAATGTGCTCTACATGCCATTAGGTACATTGGTGCTCAGGGGACGATAAACCATTATAGGACTAACTTGTGCCTTAATATGGCAACTTAATAAAGTCCAATTGGGTCACATGAAGTCGTTTTCCTTTAATAAAAAAACTCCAGGCCGTGGTAAACGAGGTGCTTGATAATTAATATTACAGTTGTACCACCCCGAGAGAAAACTCTGAAAACACTTTTTAATACAAAATGCACCAGGTTCGTGTTAAACGAGGTGCTTGATAATTAATATTACAGTTATACCATGCCGAGAGAAAACGCTGATCAGAAGTTTTCATGTATAATATAATTGAGAACTACTGATTTGACAGCAATTGTAAAACAAAATTAAGATTGCAGTTACAAGCAAGTAGTTGGTTTATCTACAAGACTACAGTTGTTGTGCTTATGTCACATTTCGAAAATAACAATGTTTGACAAGTGAGATCATGTCATGGCCTGCTTGTACCGTATGAAATATAGAGGCTGGTCGAGGCATGTCGGTGATATTGCAAGTTGGGGTTGAATCAATGATGGGAGCTATTTATTGCCTGTCAAACTTAAACAGTTATAGTTATGATTTAGGTCAACAATTGCATTAACAAATAATCAACAACAACATATGATGCAATAATATAGGACTTTGTACGTCGGGATGGGGAGGTGAGTGAAGTGGGAGTAGCTTTCTATGGGGGTGATGGTTTAATTGTAGTGAGGGGGGGGGGGGGGGGGTGGCTCTATCATAGTCTTAGGAAGAGACTATGTTATCATTGGTTTGAGATTACAATTTTGGTAGGGGCTCGGTCTATCATAAGAGGGTTAATTGTCAGTAAACAAAGCAACAGCAAACGTTTGTAGTTTGTGTCCTTCCATACTAGTTCACTTATTGCTGATTAATGTCAGCCTCCCTTAAATAGTGGGCAGCCGTGATAGGAACAGTGATGCACACACACTGATTTGACTGTATGTATGCATCACTGCCCCTGCAATACTGAATAGCCCCCCCCCCCCCCCCCCCCCCCCCAAAAAAAAGAGAAAAACTGATACCAGAGCAGAAACATTTTTCACTGCTCTTATGACGTATTCAATCAATTGCAGATAATATCTTGTTTATGTAATTTTCTCTTGTTACAAGCAATTGGAGAGTGCCTGTGTGCACTCTCCAACAATTGTAACAGAGCAAATGTGGGACGTTAAATTCAGACCACCAAAAATTAACAAGCCCCCAACCAGTTAGCAACTTTGCTATGAGTGACTGAAGTGGTACAGTTAAGCTACAATTCTTGATTTACTCGTCATTTATTCATTTATTTCTTATGATGGTGACATTTTTCCGAATCAATGTATTGGAGATAAGCCAGTAGTTTGTACCCATACTACTTGTTATAGAGGGCTTCCACCCCAGGTTTTATTGACTGGGTTCTATTGTGCCCTTGGAATAGGACTTCTATACTTCTGTAAACAAGCAAAGTTTCACCTCCCGGAATTCATACTGAGACATTCCACGATTATATCAAAACCACATCCTCACACTGTACAATGACAGTCATAGACTGGGAAATGATGTAGTTATGGAATGGTGAGTGTGTGTGCAGGGGGGGGGGGGGGGGGGAACTTCATTGTAACACATTTATAATTTCTTATAAATACCATTGACAAGTCAACCGAATCCGCACAACAAAACGTTGGACAGCAATAACATGAGCATAAGGCTGGGGGTTGCAATAATGATTTAAAAGAAGGGCAAAATATAAACTATCAGGCTATCAATACAGTGGGAGTAGCTTGTTATATCATGGTATGAGGTTTAATTGTAGTGGGGGGGGGGGGGGGATTCTATCATAATCTTAGGAAGTGACTATGTTATCATGGGTTTGTGATTACAATTTTAGTTGGGGCTCGGTCTATCATAAGAGGGTTAATTGTCAGTAAACAAAACAATAGCAAAGGTTTATAGTTTGTTTTCTGCCATATTAATTTACTTATTGGTGTTTAATGTCACCCTCCTTTAGTAGTGGGCAGCCGCGATAGCAGCAGTGAAGCACACATACTGATTTGACTGTATGTGTGCATCACTGTCCCTGCAAAACTGAATTAGCTGTATGAGCGCTTGATGCCACCCTAAGGTCAAGAGAAGCAAAAAGGAGGAGGAAAAAAAAAATTGATACCAGAGCAGAAACATTTGTTTTCATTGCTCATGTGACATATTCGATCAATCGCAGATAATATCTTGTTTATGTAATTTTCTCTTGTTACAAGCAATTGGAAAGTGCCTGTGTTTGTATATTACTTATGACGGTAACATTTTTCTGAATCAACTGTATTTGGGATAAGCCAGTAGTTTACACCCATGCCACCTATTAAAGAGGGCTTCCATCCCAGGTTTTGTTGACTGGGTTCTATTTTGTCATAAGGATAGGACTTCTATGCTTCTGTAAGCAAACAGTGTTTCACCTCCCGAAATTCTTACTGGGACATTCCACAATTATATCAAAACCACATCCTCATACTGTACAATGACAGTCACAGACTGGGAAATGATGTAGTTATGGAATGGTGAGTGGGGGACTTCATTGTAACACATTTATATTTTCCTATAAATACCGTTGACAAGTCAACTGAATCCATACATTACAGCGTTTGACAGCAATAACACTTCTACAAGGCTGAGGGTTGCGATAATGATTTAAAAGGAGGGCAAAATATAAACTATCAGGTTATCAATACAAGGAAATACTAGTCACACATTTGTATAGCTCAACTTTACTGAGCGTTATCGAAACTGGTACAGCAGAGTTGGAACAAAGTGTGAAATAATATTAATTTACTCATCGTTTAATTATTTATTTTTTTATTTATTTACTTGTTATCTTTTTCTTTCGAGGGTGATGTCATGTCGAAATAATTGTATCAGAGGATGACTGTAAACAAATAAATGTCCACAGATTATGCAATGACAGTCATTCTCTGTGAGGTATATAACTGTCATTGCACAATGTGTGGAAATTGTAAAACAATTTCTGGGAGGGACGCTACAAACAGATCTAGAGGAAACAATTATTGTAAACCAGTCCAAGGACAGCTTGACACACATTCTGATAGAATAAATGTACTAGGCATTGTTGAAATTGGTACAATTGAGCCAGAACAGAGAGCGAATTTTGTTTGTTTGTTCATTTTTATAATTTTTTTTAAAAATTTATATTCAGGGTGATTACATTCCGAAATGAATCTATCTTTGTTATGATCGTGACTTAATAAACAAAACAAACAAAGCAAATAAATCAATATCCACACACTATTGACTATACAATGACAGCTATACTCAGTGAGCTGTCAAAACTGGTACAGCTGAGTTGGAACAAAGTGCGAAATAACATTAATTTACTCATCATTTAATTATTTATTTTTTTTTTATTTATTTTCTTATTTATTTGTTATCTTTTTCTTTCGAGGGTAATGTCATGCTGAAATAATTGTATCAGAAGATGATTATAAACAAGTAAACGTCCACAGATTATGCAATGGCAGTTATTCTCAGAGAGATACATAACTGTCATAGCACAATATGGGGAAATTATAAAACAACTTTTCAGAGATCTGGTGGAAACAATTATTATAAACCAAACCAAGGACAACTTGACACACATTTGGATAGAAAAAAAAACAAGCCAAGACCAATACCTGGTCTGGACCTGCGTCGCTACATGCAATTGAATCGGCAAACAGGAAGTGGCTGCACGGCAGATCTAAAAATTGCATACACGATACAACTGATCATTATCAGGCTCCAGATGAAATATAAAATCAATCCCTTGCATAGAAGCCGAGAAAAGTTTGACGAAAAATGTCAATGTTCAGTGGGTACAGTAAAATTTCAAAGTATCGGCAAACAGGAAGTGGCTGCACGGCAGATCTGAAAATTGCCTACACGATACAACTCATCATTATGAAGCAACAGACCAAATATAAAATCATTCCCTTTCATAGAAGCCAAGAAAACTTTGACGGAAGAAGTGTTTTGCACAGACGGACTGACGGACAGAGTCGAGCGGTTACTAGACCTGCTCTGCCGCTGGCGACGCAGGTAAAAATGTGCTGAGCATTATGAAATTTGTACAGTTGAGCTAGGACAGAGGACGATTTCTTTTTTAAGTTTGTATGTTTGTTTGCTTATTTATTCTTTTATTATTATTTATTTATTTTTTTTTATTTTGAGAGTAAGGTCATGCCGAAATCAGTGAATGTTAGTTATTTGTAACTAAATAAACAAAATAAACGTCCATACATTTTCCATTGGCAGCTATCCTCTGAGAGGTTTAAGAGATTTAACTGGCATTGAACAATATGTGGAAATTTTGTACAATTTATGAGAGAGACACTACAAAGAGACGACCTGGTATATATATTTATTAACTTCTCTCATTTTACCAAGGGCGATGTAATGCCGAATTAAATAACTGAGTATGATTGTAAACAAGTAAATGTCCACAGATTATGCAGTGACAGTTATTCTCTGTGAGGTATATAACTGTCATTGCACAATGTGTGGAAATTTTGTGCAGTTTCAGTCGGAGCTTCAAGTGTCGAAACGAAAATAGGTGACTTATGCGACTCAACAAAATAACCCAGTTTGAAAGTAGGTTACGTCGCTTAGGATGCCGAAAATTCTCTGCTGAAAATGTATACACAACAGACGTATTTTCTAACACTGTATTTTTATTTCGTTTTGCTGACGACTGTTAACTGTTGGGCTGTCTATTCCCAGAAAAATACGAATGGAATTGAAACACATGAAAAAAAAAAGCTTTAGTGATGACATGAAAAGCTTTATACAGGGCACAAGTGTGCATATGAAGGATCTTGAAAAAGGGGGTCCTCCTAAACACCAAAATGCCGTGGAATGACACCGGAATGCCATGAAAATGATGTGGAATGACATTTATTTTACAAAATACTCAACCCCAGAATGTATTTTGTTTATTAACTAATAAAGTACCTTCCAAGCAACCTTCTTACATCTTGTCCTGCTCACACTTTCAGAGGGTAGGGGTCATGAAGGAGAGGGTAGCAGTGGGGGATTTTCAGTCAATAATTACTTTGTGATTTTTAACTTGGCATAGATGCATCATAGACAACTGGACCTGGATTATTCGGATGTAAATGGAGGACCAGCGAGCTGAAAATATGAAGGGACGGCAGGGGGTGGTACATAAATATTCCTAATTTTCCCCACCTGCCTATGAAGTCTCCCTACTTACCACTGCAGTCTCCCTATTTTTTCTGGAGAGAGACATTAAGTCTCCCTAAAATTCCCCCCAGGCTGGTCCCTGAAAACCGGGAGATGAAAACTATGTTCTGGCACCCGACCATAAAAATCTAGATGAACTCCTTGCGCCTCGTACCGATTATAGCAGGAATATAATCCTGAAAAGGAGTTAACTATAGGCATTCGAAAGAACGCTCACTAATCACACTAGGTTAATATGGCGTTATCAATAGGGCTAAAAGCCTCAGACAACTAACATAAAAACAATACCGCAAAGGAGAGAACAAACTCTTCTCATGTAACGGTACCTTGTCTGATACGACAGTGGTCTCAGGCTGGCTGAAGCAGCTAAGGTCTTTCTATTCGAGAAGACAATTAAATGGCTGATAACTGCGGCCCTAGAAGCTCATGAAAGGAGACTTATAAAGCTAGCCGCTAATGACAGGGATAAAAACACCGCTCAAACTTCCAGCTAGGCTACTAAGATGTCAACAATAAGACTAAAGTCTATGACACTTAAGAAAACAACACCAAGACGGAAAAAAACACTCTTTTCCTTTAGCGATCCTATTCCCCAAAAGACAGCGGTCTCAGCCTAGCTAATGGAGCTCAGAAGACTTCATCTCTGTGAAGACAGATATCTCGGTGTAAATATTTGCGACTTTAAACACCTCACTATACGGAGGTTTACGTTAGCCGCTAATATGTAAGAAAAGGCCGCTCTAACTGTACATATGGCCTCTATGACACCCACAATAGCACTAAATGCCTCTGACACCGAGGAATACAACACGAGAAGGGAAAGACGTACTTGTTCCTTCTAACGGCTCTATTCCCAACAAGACAGCTGTCTCAGCCTATCTATGAGCTATCGATCTTCTATTCATAAGGAATAGATCATTGCCTTATACTATTGCAACGCCAAGGGAGGCATTGTTAATCGGACTAAAAGCCTTCAACACCTGAGCCGAAAGATCTGGGAAGGAAGATCTTCGTCTTTCCTTTGCTCGGAACCTTAAACTGTTTTTTGCCTAGCAAATGCAGCCTTTTGTTCAGATGGAACAAGATTTGAAGAGCTTATGAATAATCCTAATATGCCGTTCCGTGTGGGCTGGAGAATCAACCTCTGTAGCCCTCTCACCATCTGAATGTTCCATGGTCAACACCATCCGAATGTACAGATGACTGGACCAACCCAACACTGTCCGACAGCTCTCTACTGGAGACTGTTGATGGCAGAATCTGCAACTACTGGGATGCTGCGATATGCTGCACAATCTGCGGCAGCAGGTCCGTGAATGAGGCTTGCAGAGCAGCGATTATCCGCTTCTTCATCATATGCTGCTCACGGGATGGAGATCTGTCCCCAGATCTTCGATGCATGTCCTGTATAAAAATGCCCCCAAATGACTAGCTACAAGTTAATCCGACTTTGGTGGTAAAGATTGTGAACATCTCCGTGGAACAGCATGAACATGCAAAATCGGATAGCTAGCCTAAAGTGCTTCATCAATGAAGTAGAGAAAGAAGCCTCGGCTGCAGTGTGGAAGGAGCGTCACAGACCGCAAGTGTGAATGGGTGTCCCAACTCACTAAAGTTTCTGGAAGCGAAAACAGTCGGCCCCAGACCTCACCGAGCATTCGGTTTAGAAACTTGTAGGCTTCTTCGCGTTAAAGTGCTTTTTCATGGAAATAGAGGAAGTCATAACAATAGCCGATCCCAGCTGAAGTGTGGGAGGAGCATTGCTCCAACTCCTAAAGGTTTCTCACAATGGACAAACAGTCAACCCCGACTGCTAACAGGACGGAGAACGCTCTCCAACTCGCGATCTGGCTCCAGATCTTGCCAAGTATCCCATTGAGAAACTTGTAGGCTAATCCCCTTTGCGCGCACTTCCATGTAAGAAGAAGAAGCCATACCCGCAACTGACTGCATTGTGGAAGGAATATCCAGCATGTGTTCTGACTCATTATAGTTTCTCGCAATGGACACAGTTGACCCTGACTGCAAACGGGATGGAGAGGGTTCTTCAACTCGCGATCTGACCCCAGATCTCGGCGAGCATCCCGTAGAGAAACTTAAAGGCTTCTTCTCCTAATTGCCATCGTCGCTGGGTGAGCTTTATATTATAAGGTGCTCACTCTACCCACATTATACTACTCGACCGCAATGGACCTACCCGGCATTTCGGCTCCCTTAAAAGGGACTACCACTGCACAGGTCGAGCTAGCTGCATGCAGAGAATTAAGCTACTCTTGCTTTAATCCTGTGCATTTATATCATGAGCACCTTAGCTGCTAGCTCATTTTACTCATCAGAGCGGGGCTCATCAGAGTGCGACGACAGCAGCACATAATGGACAGGTGTCAAAATACCATCACCATGTTCTTGTTCCTCTGGAAAAGAGACTGAAAGACTAGTATTAGCCAGCGGTGAAGGCTCTCATCGGAACTTCACCGTCCACCACACAGGTCGACACCTGTTTCCAATGATCGCATCCCATAGTACAAGTATTGAAGGAGTCCCATGACTATCGGCAAACAACAAGCCTTTATTCCGAGGCTTCTTGGACTTACACTAAGTACCAATTATTATAATGGCAACAATAATAATGAAGCTAAAAACATGTCTGCTGCACCCCCAAAAATAAACATCACAAGGATACATAACATAGACGAAACAAAAAATTTTCTAATAAAATTTTTTGAAAAATTTTGAATGAAGCCTAAGTGCCCCAAGGGAACCTCATGAGTCCAAGGGCATCCCGATAGAGCTCAAGTGTGGACAACCACTAACTAATTAAAGCTAAACTACCGGAATAAGATATACTATGTATCCTAATAGAAAAACAGTAAATGTTTTAAAACTAAACATTGAATTAATACAAATCCAAAATGTTATTGACAAAAGACAACGTCACGAGGAAAATGCGGAAACTAACCATCAACAGGCACAACAAAGGACCAGAGTCAGAAACCGATCAAGAACCACCTGATGCAAAGCTACATCTTCATATGAAGAAAAAACAATGCATCTGATAGAAGATGCAAGAGTACAAAAACATCCTGAACCGAAATAGACAGAATGTAAACATAGGGGATAAACAGAATATCTATTCTGTTTACAAGTTAAACTCCCAAGAATTTAATAAAAAATTCTTCAATAAAAAAGCCGAAAGAGCTTGGGAGTATAACAGGAGGGTTCAGGAGAGGGGAGGGAAGTAATAGTAACAAAACAACACTGGAGTCATATTATAATGACGATGTTCAGAAGTATATCACGAAATTGGGTAACATGAATAATTTACATAAAAATTATAAAGTTACAGCCCTGAACATCCGAAACCACCATTATTCATTTCTGTTCCCTGTATGCTATGTTTTCAATAAAAATAATATGAGGTGTAGACTATACTAAAGGGGTGGGTTAATGTGGCCCTCACAGTTGATGTATGTGGTCCTCACAGTTAATGTATATCAACAAAAGTTACCAATTTACAGTGAAATTATTCCAAAAGGAGTCATCCTATCAAGTCACAATGAAATCACTTCATAAATACGACTTGTAGACTGTGCTAATGGTTTTGGGGTTTTGGGCTCGGGCAGCCACCACGGTTGACCGATCGTGACCAAAAGGGAACATTCTCATCTGGACATGACCTCAAACCTGCATATGAAATTTCGTGAAGAACTACAGGATGTAGCCTATGCTAAAGGAAAATGTGAACAGACTCACAGACTTCCGCACGCGTGATGGCAATAGCTCATCTTGACATTGTCAAGTTGTGCTAAAAATGAGAATTTAAGGCACAGATGTCAGTTCAGTTGTTACTGACTTTGGGCCAAACAGAAGAATGATGTTTGCGCCAATTCTGGTCTCTTCCTGGGTACTGTGCATGCGAAAGTACTAAAAGTATGGAGAGCCAGATAGGACTTTTAATTTTCAGTACTGTTTGCAAACTTTGGGAATTGGGGGGTTCAAAATTTGTGTTTTGCCCTTAATAATATTGAGGTTGCACCAGCAAAGTCTGGGCCATTAGTTTTAGAATTAAAATACCCATGTTATTCGCATATACTTTTCAACACAAACCATCCACCATACCTTTAATGTAAATCTGTCCTGTTATTTGAATACAGGATCTAGAGTTGGTTGAATAAGAATTACTGTGGTTTGTCAAAAGATTATGAGGACAATCACTGAATTCTATAATTTTTTTTATCAATCATTTTAATTTTCGTACTACCAGATCAAGCATTTCATTATTTCTATCTTGTTTGACAGAGCTCCCTGATGTTTATTAAACAATAAAAAAATAGAATACTCAATTTATTACCTGAATACAAAAAAAAAATTCCTCTGAAATGAAAATCCTTGTTAGGCCTAAAAAAGTTAAAAATCTGTTTCTCAGGCCCTTCTGCGGGGGTACTTTTGGCTGTTGAATGCTCTCTTTTTATAATCAATGCAAACTTAAAAATAAACTGGTTTGTATCTGTTATTTTACCCAAGTTAATAAAACTGATAAATTTGTCTCTTGAGTGCAAAAAGGCTTTGCAATGCTAAAGCATTGCAAAGCCTTGTTGCACTGAAGGGACGAAATATATCACCACCCATGCTATTCTGTAGATTATGAGGCCTAAAACATAAAACATACAAGAATATGAACTTTTGATGGTAAAGAAATAATTACAAAAATAAAAAAATAGGCCGTTGAAATCGTCAGATGTGTACCCATACGTGCAATGAGTAGAAAGCTGTATGACGGAGGGCCACCACGGATGCCGACATTATGTACACCATACATGGTATGGGTACATATAGAAATGGATTGGAGGAGTGTCTAATTTGATGGATAAAGGGTTAATATCTCCGGATCAAATTATCAGATTTACATAAAAAAAACTATACAGCACAGTACATCAGTAACCCGAATACATATATAAAGTAACATGACAATCGGATTGATATTTTTTGAGTTATCTCATGCCAAAGGGATTGGAGTAATTTTCAATTTGAAGGATAAAGGGTTAATATCTCAGGATCAAATTATCAGATTTACACCAAAAACTATACAGCTCGGCACATTAGTAACCTGAACACAAATATAAAGTGACTTGACAATTCAAGCAAAGTTTTTCAAGTTATGGAATGCCAAAGGGATTGGAGAAATTTTCAATTTGAAGGATAAAAGGTTAATATCTCAGGATCAAAACAACAGATTTACTCCAAAATCTATACAGCTCGGAACATCAGTAACCTGAAGATATATATAAAGTAACATGACAATTGGATTGATATTTTTAGCTCATCTTGACAAAGTCAAGCTGAGCTAATCTCATCGCTTCCCGTCCATCGTCTGTCGTCCGTCGTCTGTCGTCCGTCAACACCATGTTTTGGTCTTCTCCTCCAAAGCCACTGGGCCAATTCAAGTGAAAGTTTGTGTGAGTGATGGTCCCAAAGGGGCATTTCATTTTAGTTCAACTCAGCGTGCCCAGCCCCCATAGGGAGGGGAGGGGAAAAATGCTCCAAAATATTCTTAAAATCTTCTTCTCAAGAACCAGTGTGTACAATGACTTGATATTTCCTATGGAGCTTCCATATGAGGTGTAGAATCAAGTTTGTTCAAACGAAGTTCGTGAAGTAATATTTGGCTTTGTAATAGGAGGGGTAAGATTTTTGGTCCCGCCCAAAATTTCTATTTTCTGAACCGATGGTCCGGTATGAACCAAATTTGGTTTGTGGTAGTATTGGGTCATAAGTACTTGACCCATGCAAAAAAAAAAAAATTCCCGCATCCCCATGGGAACCCTGGGAGCTAAAAATAGAAATATTTTCAAACACCCATATTTCCCAAACCCCACGGAACAGAGAGCTTTTATTTGGTATGAAGTATCTTTATGACCAGTAGAACTGAATGATAAAAAAAAATTGCCATCGGTTATGTTAGGGTGTTCTGTAATGGGCATCGAAAAAATGCTGAGTCAGCATATTTGCAAAAATTTAAAAAAATCTTTTCTCCAGAACTAATCATCAGAATCTTTTGATATTTGGTATACAGCATTCATAGGGGGGGTCAGATAAAAGTTTGTTGAAATAAAGCTCATTGGTTCATATTTGGGCTCTCTACAGTAGCCCGAAGTTTTAACATAGGGTAATATGGGGAATATTCTTTAAAAATCTTCTTCTTCAGAACCACCAGTCAGAATCTTTTAATATTTGGTATACATCATTGTTATGAGGGTCAGATTCTAGATTGTTCAAACCAAGTCCCTAGGTTAATATTTCGGCTTCCTATGGAAGCCCAAATTTTATCTTTGTTCAATATGGAGGGTAATTTAAAAAAATCTTCTTCTTCAGATCCATCAGTCAGAATGCTTTGATATTTGGTATGCAACATCTCTATGGGCGTCAGATTCAAGTTTGTTCAAATCAGATTCCTAGGTATATATTTGGGCTCACTATGGTAGCCCACATTTTTACTTAGTGCAATATGAGAAAATTTCTTGAAAAATCTTCTTCTTCAGATCCACCAGTCGGAATGCTTTTATATTTGGTATACAACATCTCTAGGGGGGGGGGGGGGGGGGGGGGGGGGGGGGGGGAGGGGTCAGATTCCAGGTTGTTCAATTCGAGTGCCTAGGTTAATCTTTGGGCTCCATATGGGAACATGAAATTTAACTTAGTACAATATGAGGGAATTTCTTCAAAAATCTTCTTCTTCAGATTCATTTGTCAGAATGCTTTCACATTTGGTATACAACATCTCTAGAGGGGACAGATTCAAGTTTGTTCAAATCGGATCCATAGGTCAATATTTGGGCTCGCTATGGTAGCCCAAATTTGAACTTAGTGCAATTCAAAGAAATTTCTTTACAATTTCTCTTCTTCAGATCCAACGGTCAGAATGCTTTCATATTCGGTACACAACATCTCTAGGGAAGTCAGATTTAACTGTGTTCAAATCAAGAGCCTTGTTCAAATCAAGAGCCTGGGTTAATATTTGGGCTCTCTATGGGAGCCGGGATTGGCCATTTTGCTGAAGAATTAAAAATTTTGTATTCAGTACCCTCTAGAGGTACTAAGATTAATCCACATAGGTTGTATCAAGGGGCTTCATAGGGGAGCTCTACATTTTACTTATGATCAACTGAAGAAAAGGCATGATGCCTAGATTATTTTTGTCACTCCTGAGGGACTCAAGGATTGACAGTGTAGCCTATGGAGATGGCTTGCTTAATGTAGACTCATTCTTGGACTCTGTTTAAATTGTGTTCTGTACAAGATGAGCGCTTCAGGCCCCGTGGGGCCTCTTGTTTGAGTTATCTCATGCCAAAGGGATTGGAAGAATTCTCAATTTGAAGGATAAAGAGTTAATATCTCAGGATCAAATTATCAGATTTACACCAAAAACTATACAGCTTGGCACATCAGTAACCTGAACACAAATATAAAGTAACTTGACAATCCAAGCAATATTTTTCAAGTTATCGAATGCCAAAGAAATGGATTTATCAAACTGGATGGACAGACAGATGGACGGATGGACATATGGACGGACAAAGGATGGACGAATGATGGATGGCCACCCCGGATGCCGGCATTATGTGTACCATACATAGTATGGGTACACATAAAAAAAAAACATCTTCCCACATGCAGTTTTACAAAAAATGGCATGAGAAACAGATGTACTCTGAGGGGCTTAACAGAATATTTTCTCTGGGAAAATGGTCATTCAATTAATAAGGTTGCACTTTACAAACAACAATAACACATTCACTCAAAATTCTGGTTTTCAAATAATCAAAGTAGCTTACAAAGTTAAGTTCATAGTTGGTTGTTTTTTATCTGAATGTATTAAAAATTGACAAATGTCAAATGCATTTGAAAATGAAAAGCCAGACAACTTTCGAGTGGTTTTCATAATCATTTCATTCATACAACAGGGGGTTAAAATCATCAATATTTAAAGTTATGGAGCAGAAACCAATTTCATGTTAAGGTCACTGTGACCTTACCTTAACATTTGGCACCTTGACCTTTGAAAATGAATAGGGTTCATCCTCTCATCATACCTAATCCCTATATCAAGTTTGGTCAATCAGTTCAGCGGAATTTTAATTAGAGTGCTGAAACCAACTCCTAGAAAATTTTCAGGGCAACTATAGTTCAATCAACTTGTTCAAATGATGGCCAATGAGATATGTTTTTGAAGAAAAAATATAAACAAGAGGCCCCAAGTGGTCTTAATCGCTCACCTGCCAAAGTGGTTCAAAGAAGTATTTGAGGTCACATTCAGTTGGACATGGTTCATCAACACTACAAAGGAATGAAGTCATGAGAGGCAAATTTTATGGAAAAACACTAAGGAATGGATTTGAACAAACCTAAACCTAATATGCCCCCATAAATCCCCACCCCACCCTACCCCACCAGGGACTCAAATTGAACAAACTTGAATCTGATCCCCCTTGAGATGTAAAATACCAAATATGAAAGAATTCTGACTGGTGAATCTGAAGAATAAAATTTTTAAAGAAATTTCCTCATATTGCACTAAGTTAAAATTTGGGCTCAAATAGGGAGCCAAAATATTAAAACAATTTGAACAAACTTGAATCTGACCCTCCTAGAGATGTTGTATACTAAATATGAAAGAATTCTGATTGGTGGATCTGAAGAAGATTTTAAAAGAAATTCCCAAATATTGCACTAAGTTAAAATTTGGGCTTCCATAGGTAGCCCAAATATGAACTAAGGAACTCAACTTGAACAAACTTGTATCTGGCCCACTAAGACATGATGTATACCAAATATGAGAGGATTCTGACTGGTGAATCTGAAGAAATATTAATCTAGCGACTCGATTTCAACAAACTTGAATCTGACCCCCCCTATAGATGCTATATACCGAACATGAAAGGATTCTGACCAGACCTGTTAACCTATGAAGGTGACAGTGAGATTTTGATGCTTGTTAGTGAGATTTTTGCGCGCAGCCATTACATCAATATTTTCCTTGTTATGCCTCCCACGGTCCCACCCGAGCACCCCACCCTAACCCAAATGCATTATATTTCATTATTTCATTTTAATTCATTGTAATAATTTATTTTAATACTTTAGTGGTATTTGTCAGTAAAAGCATGCAAATATGGATATCACTGGTCCATGCCCCCCCCCCCCCCCCCCCCCCCCCCCCCGCCCCCCCCCCCCCCCCGCCCCCCCCCCCCCCCCCCCTCCACACACATACAAATGTGAGTGGATGCCTATCTAGCCTTTGCCTGTATCAACTCCCCCCCTCCCCTCCCCCCTCCATTCCGGCCCATTTTTCCTTGCTCATGCAAGCCCGCCCATCCCATTCAATACATGGAGGCTGAAACATCTTGGGCCGAAAAGTCCCAGTACCAAAACGTTCAAGAACCAACACAAGCATTCCTTCTTCACTCATGCCATTTATTTAAGTAAATTCTTTGTTCAATCTGTACATTTTTGGTGAGAAAATATTCGTTCTTATTATTCTTTTTGACAGGTTTTATTGTACAATAAAAATTACTCAATGCTAACAATACATAAAAAAAAAAAACACCTGTTGTTGCCGGTACAATGCAGTTGTGTGTGGTTGTGGTAATTTTCGCTTTTGTTCAGTTTTGTTATCAAAAAAATATTTGAACTGTGTTTTGTATTACTCATGTTAGAGAAGGTTGCCCTCAGTATTCATAACTCCCAATGTGAAAAAAACAAACAAAATAATCCTGTTGGTTTAAAATGAAGACAAAATACTCCACTTGACATGTTCTCAATTTGTTTGTATATAAGTAAGAGGAGGTAACTTAATTGTTGTGATATCTCACAACCGATTTTTTCAGTTTTCAACAAACTTTCAATTATATTTTTTTTTACACAAAACGGATGAATTTGGTATGAACCATAACAATTGTATATATAATAGGTCAGCTGAAGTTAATTATACTTGAAAGATTATGTTTTTATTTAATTTATATTTCGAGTTTATATAATTTTAATTTCATGTAACCATATATATATGAGAATATATTTGGCATACAATGCATTTGATAAAAACCCAAACTATATTTTATTTGACTGCCCTCGAGCACATAATGTGTCCTCATTTTTGTAAACAATATGGCTCTCCCTTGTCAAAACAGTCTTTCGTGTAGCATGGATCAAACTGGATATTACAACTTGAGGATATTAATTCATATTTATTTTTGAGCAGCTATTTTTGCAGGGACCAAATCAGATAATAATAATAATTGGGTCTTCTTCCTTGCTCCAAAAACCTTGGGACAAAAGAAAACGTCCCAGTCCACCATGGCTTTACGAAATTAGCGTCTTTAAAAACAGACTATAATACACTTGTTTTCGAAAAGCTACTTTTGATTTCCATGACTTTTCCATCAACAACATGGGAATTCTCGGAACTCATTGGTAAAACTCAATGTGTATCTTTGATAAATTATCATTTCCAACAAGCATTCTGCGTTATAAATTTATATATCGTGACCAACTTGTTTAATTTTCAAAATAGAACAGGACAACTATTTTGAAAAGTGTCAAATCGGGAGAAAATAGGATATGACTGGGCGAGCATGAGTTGGTTCCTCAAACCAGGAGACTCATGGTGAAACCGGGAGAGTTAACAGGTCTGATTCTGACTGGTGGATCTGAAGAAGAAGATTTTTAAAGAAATTTCCTCAAATTCACCAAGTTAAACTTTGGGCACCAATAGAGAGCCCAAATACTAACCCAGCAACCCAATTTGAACAAACTTAAACCTGACCCACCCTAGAGATGTTTTATACCAATTTAAAGAAATTCCCTCGTATTTCACTAAGTTAAAATTTGGGCTTCTACAGGAGCCCCATTATTTACCCAGGGACTCGATTTGAACAAATTTGAATCTGACACCCCTACAGATGTCGTATACCAAACATGAAAGGATTCTGACTGGATGATCTGAAGAAGAAGATTTTTAAAGAAATGTCCTCAAATTGCACAAAGTTAAACTTTGGGCTCCAATAACGAGAGGCCAAATTCTAACTCAGGGACCCGATTTGAACAAACTTGAATCTGACCCCCCTAGAGATGTTGTATATCATATATGAAAAGATTCTGACTGGTGGATCTAAAGAAGATTTTTTTGAATTTTTGAAAAAAATTATGGGTGCTATCAGAGTTATGCCCCTTGTGGTGTCCCCTGTTGGTGCAGCAAGTTGATTTGAACAAACTTGAATTGACAAACAAGGAACATGCACACCAAATTTGGTTCAATTTGGTCCAGTAGTTTGTGAGGAGAAGTCGATAATGTAAAGTTCACAACGACGACGGATGGACGATGACGGCAGACGGCAAGTGATAAGTTAAGTTCCCTTTCGGTGAGCTAAAAAAAGATGAGAAAATCTGAACAATTGTTGGTTCATTAAGCAGAAATGTGGATGTGGCTAGGACCTCCAATTTCCAACTATAGACTTCACTCTTTGGGCTGTCCTGCATCCAACTTTTGAGAAAACCATTTGCACCCAACTCCCATCTTGAAAGAGAATTTCGAATTTCGAAACCCTACCTGTGAATTTCCTACTGCTGAAGGAATGTGAATGATTCTTCTCCCTTTGTGTTCATAATATATTACCTTTTCATTCTAAACTTGGAAATTTTGACTTCAGTTGCAAAATCCAATAAAATTTGGTTTAAAAATCACTAAATTTCTGTTCAAAACAGTCACAGAAACAGCTAAAATGCCACAAAATGTACCAATATATACGGTATAAAATTTTGAATCTCTGGGCTGAAATTTTCAACTGGTGGTGGTCAGGTAAGACATTCCCCCAACTCCCCTCCCCCCCCCCCCCACCCCCCGAACAGTCACCACTTCCCAGTAATTAAGTGAAGGATTAAAAACTCATATCAAGTTACCATTTGTAGAAAGTCAATTAATTCATTGTGGCCAGTCCCTGACACCATATTGAACACATCTCTTGGAACTGCATATGATGCATATGGATGGGGCTGTACCTGGCATGAATCACAAACGTATCTGAAGGCAGGGTTCTGAAATACAACACAAACAGTTCATTATTCTAAAGAAAAGTAATATCCAAGTTATAATAAATCAGATCAAATTCCATGAGGTAGAAAATTCACTCATGTTTCAATATTGAGATGCTTATTTTATTGAATCAACTTTTTGATAAACACAGTAATCCAATAACCTCTAACCCATCAGACTGGCGATCACAGAGAGCATAAATATAGTTATTATCTCACTTTTTCTTGCCACATATTTACTTTTCTATGGAAGAATTCAATAAAACATGAAGAACAAACTTATTTTTTTTCTTTGCAGTCACTCATAAGATAATACTGGTATCTAGGGCCTTTCGAATTGTTTTTTTTTAGCCTGAATCAAATCTCGAGTGAATGGTTAAAAAAAATTTATCACCTGATAGCAACTTATCTCTTTGTGTTATTATTTTAGAATATCTGATGCATGTAATGTCATGTAAGGTGACGTCATAGCACACTCAGCTGGGCAAAAAGATAGAATGAATTATTCAAATTCTTATTTTTTTCTTTTCAAAACACACATAAATAACTCTTGACCCAATTAAATAGTAGATGCTTGCAAAAATACTTGTGAAGCACTAAAAATTTTATTTCTGCCTCAAAAACATAGCTTATGACCCCTTCAATGAAACAAACAATGAGCTTGTTCCTCGTTCCAACGAGAGATCAAAGCTATGTTTTTGCGACAAATATTGAAAATAACAAGAGGCCCCAACAAAGTGGTTCAAAGAAGTATTTTGGGTCACATTCAGTTAGTCATAGTTCATCAACACTACCGAGGAATGAAGTCCTGAAATTATTCATAACTCTGGTGTCTATGTCAGAGGATGATTATCATAGGTCTTCATGTCTGCTTCCAATTCTATAAGCTGTAGACAAGCACTACCAAACTTCCCCCTTTCTAGAGAAGAAGATTTTTTAAAGAAATCCCCTCGTATTGCATTGAATTAAAATTTGGGCTCACATAGGGGGGGGCTAAATATTAACTCAGGGACTCGAATTGAACAAACTTAAATCTGACCCTCCGAGACATCTTGTATACTAAATATGAAAGGATTCTGACTAATGGATCTGAAGAAGATTTTTAATGAAATTTCCTCATTGCACTAAGTTAAAATTTGGGCTCCCATATGGAGCCTAAATATTAATCCAGGGACTTGATTTCAGCAAATTTGAATCTGAGCCCCCCCTTAGAGATGTTGTATACCAAATACGAAAGGATTCTGACTGGAGGATCTGAAGAAGATTGTTAAAGAAAGTTCCTCTTACTGCACTAAGTTAAAATTTGGGCTCCCATATGGAACCCAAATATTAACCCAGGAACTTGATTTGAACAAACTTCAATCTGACCTGCATAGAGATGTTGTATACCAAATAAGAAAGCATTCTGATTGGTGGATCTGAACAAGAAGATTTTTAAAGATATTTCCTCATATTGCACCAAGTTAAAATACCAAATATTAACCCAGGGACCTGGTCTGAACAAACATGAGTCTGACCAACCTAGAGATGTCGCATACCAAATATGAAAGGATTCTGACTGGTGAATCCAAAGAAGAAGATTTTTAAAGAGATTCCCTCATATTGCACTAAGTTAAAATTTGGGCTCCTATTTTATTATTATTATTTGAACAAACTTGAATCTGCCCCGCCCCAGAAATGTTATATACCAAATATCAAAAGATTCTAATTGATGGTTCTGGAGATTTTTTTTAACTTTTTGAAAACAAGTAATGGGTGCTGTCAGTGTAATGCCCCTTGTGGTGGCAACTTTATTTGAATAAATGTGAATTGACATATGATAAGGAACATACACATCAAATTTGATTCAATTCAGCACTTTTACTTTCAGTCACGTGAGCTAATAAAATTTAAAGGATGCATTTGTGAATAGTGCTGGCCAGTTTTGTCCCTAATGTAAAGTAAAAGTTTTAACTCTTGAAAGCCTGGAGATTATTTTTATAAATTTTTGGATATACATTTTTAAATAAATTTATAAATATATATGCAGCAAAGACTTGCCTAGAAACAACTGCAATGGTATTTAGAATATAACTTTCAAGTATACCAAAAGTCTGCAGGTTGGGGCACCTGTTTTGTTACAATAAACTGAGGTCAAAGTCAGGTCTTAAAGAGTTAAAATTTTCTTACTAACTTCATTGCAAGATAAGAAATAATTCATAATTTTTGTTCTTAACTTGAATACAAATGGAACACAGAGAGTGAATCAGAACTATTGTCCAAATGAGGAGTCAGCAGCTATGTCTTAGATGTAAAAATTGAAAGAAATAATAAAATTGGAATGGCAGTTTTGTGACTAATGCTGGCTGGATATGGCAGTTACGTTTGGTAATGGTTTTAACTTGTAGAGTGCTAAATTTTTCTTGGTTACCAAAATTTGTTCACATGTCTTTGCCTTGCTAAAATTTGAGAGAGTGCCTATAGGCACTCTCAGATGAATTGTAACAAGGCACATCCAAAAAGATGAAATAAATTCACTTGAACCACATCTGCAGACATGGTTCCTACAGAATGGGTTTGATAAAATTCAAGGGTATTCAAGACTGATCTAAGATGTTTTCAGCACTTTTCAAGGCCTTACAACAGCCTAATTCAAGGACTTTCAGCCCCCCCCCCCCCACCCCAACCTTCATTGGTCTTAATAAGGATCCTCTGGTCAATACCCCCTACTCCCACTTCCTTTCGAAGGAAGTGGGAGGAGGGAGATGATGACCAGGAGGTCCAAGTTAGGACTAAGTTTTCACAAACTATGGCATATAAAATTAGATAGTTATGACTATGTGTTTCATCAGAGTTTTATTTCATGAATATACAGAGATTTTCAAGGCCTCCTGCCCCATTTTTCAGCATGTCAAGGCCTTGAATGGCCAAGAGTCAGATTCAAGGCCATTCCTTGAATCCAAGGCTCCATAGGAATGATGGCAGATAAGAAAACTTGTGTGTGATACTTGGAATTTTGAATGGAGCTCAAATATTTACTTCCAGCACTCAACCAGTTGAACAGAATCTGAGTGTTAGTGTCTGGGCCAAAACTCCACTCCAAAGATAATTTTAGTAGCAATTCTCTCACCATGTACTATACTTAATCTTCTGGACAATGAAATGAAGGACTCCATTAACAGAATATTTTTTATGGATCAAATGGCTATTCAATTAATAGGTTTACTATCTGTAGGAGAGACAAACTTTACCACTGTCTGCCTATTTAGCATATATCAATTTTCAATTTTAAGAATTTGAAATGAAAGTGTCAATGACACTGTAGCTCAACTTGCTACGACATGTACATGTGTAGTATGTGACACAGCAATGACAAACATCTAGGTAATGACCTGATAACAAAGGTACATATAAAGTATTGTAACGGTCTGTACATAAAAAGCCTGTAACAAATGTATACGTAAAGTATTGTAAAGGTGGGTGACAGTCAGATGCTAAACTAGAAAAGAAATCTTTGAGTCTCAGAGTGGGTCTGACAGGAACCCCAAAATATTTGTTCTCATAGCACAGTGATAACAAAGGCACCCCAAAACACACTCGTTCCTGTCCCAAGGTGATAACAAAGGTACCCAAGAAGTTTCGTGAAGATCAGTTCATAAATACGAGCCGTATAGAAGTTGTGACAAAAAACTGATTGGACCTAATATCGGTACAAAATGGCCACTGGCAGCCATCTTGAATTTTGGACTGCACCCAGAAACACTCGTTCTCGTCCCAAGGTATTAACAAAGGTACCCAAGAAGTTTCGTGAAGATCGGTTCATAAATACAGCCTCTAGCCCGTGCCATATTGACATGTGCACTTACTGTGTACGAGTAGCACTGAATAAATCAAAGTTCATCTAATTTGCATAATTTCTGCACGAGAAAAAAACCCGTACTATATGTGATGTATTCCATGTTACTAAACATTCATACAAAACTTTATTCAAATCAGAACTTTCATACAGAAGTTCTGTACAAAAAACCTGATTGCACTAATTTTGGTACAAAATGGCTGCTGGTGGCCATCTTGAATTTCAGACCATACCCAAAAACACACGTTCTCATCCCACAGTGATAACAAAGGTACCCAGGACGTTTCGTAAAGATCGGTTCATAAATACGGCCTCTAGCCTGAGCTGTATAGAAGTTGTGTACAAAAACTGATTGGACCTAATTTCGGTACAAAATGGCCACTGGCAGCCATCTTGAATTTTGGGCTGCACCCAGAAACACACTCGTCCCAAGGTGATAACAAAGGTACCCAAGACGTTTCGTGAAGATCGGTTCTTAAATACAGACTCTAGCCCGAGCCGTATTGACATGTGTACTTACTGTGTGTAAGTAGCACTGAAAAAATCAAAGTTCATCTAATTTGCTTAATTTTTGCTTGAGAAAAAAACCTGTATTATTAATGGTACTAAACATTCATACAAAAAATTATTCAAATCAAAGCTTTCATATGGAAGTTCTGCGCAACAATCTGACTGCACCTAATTTTGTACAAAATGGCTGCCATCGGCCATCTTGAATTTTGTACCGGATCCAAAAACACTCGTTCTCGTCCCATGGTGATACCAAAGATACCCAAGAAGTTTCGCAAAGATCGGTTCATAAATACGGCCTCTAGCCCGAGCCGTATTGGCATTTGCACTTACAGTGCTGAAAGTAACACTAAATACATCAAAGTTAGTCTAATTTGCATAATTTACGCACGAGAAAAAAACCTGTATTATATGTGATGTATCCCATGGTACTAAACATTCATACAAAAAATTATTCAAATCAGTGCTTTCATATGGAAGTTCTGCACAAAAATCTGACTGCACCTAATTTTGGACAAAATGGCTGCCATCGGCCATCTTGAATTTTGGATCGGACCCCAAAACACTTGTTCTCGTCCCACGGTGATAACAAAGGTACCCAAGAAGTTTCATAAAGATCGGTTCATAAATACGGCCTCTAGCCCGAGCTATATTGAATTGTTGACAGACAGATTGTTCGAACAGACGGACAGACGGACGACTGGCCATGGCATAAGCTCAAATTTGACTTACGTCAAAGTTGAGCTAAAAATGTTTCAACATTTGAATATTACTTCAACTTACTATGTCTTCTTCATCTGTCCCTTTAAGCAGAGCATTACTGTTCAGTTCATCCCATGTATATAACAAACTGTCTGTAACTTGCAAGAATGGGTTGAAATCCAAAAGTAAGCACTCTCCCTGAAATATTGAATAACATCATTTGATAATATAATGAAGTATTTTTGATGTGTTTTTAATTTTATGAGGACTATCTAGCAACGTGAATAACTTTTATTGTCACAGAGCAAAGAAAATTGTCATAGTTTAATCGGTAACTTTTCTGAGATACCTACAGCTATGTTCAGGTTCTTGCCATGATAAGAACACACAACATTCTGCAACTCTATGTGGCGAAGGAAAATAAATCCCTACTTGAAAATTGTACGGAGAAGAGGATTTGGTTTAACTAGAGTGATGTCACGCATGCAGCCCGACTGTCCCAGCAATGGCAAATCTTAGACGCAAAATAGTCGTGGTCATTTTTTGTTAACCATTTACCTAACGAATCTGCCATATCTGCACTCGTGATATACAAAATTTGCTATTCAAATTTTATTCTTTCATTTCTCTATCTCAACACATACCTCATGACCTATTAATGGAACAAACTTGATGAGCTTAATCCAATAAGGACTAATAAGCCATGGTTAGAAGTAAAAAATGAAAAAAAATCTGATTTTTCAGAAAAATAATTTGTACTGTTGGCTTCAACATGTGTTAGGTAAAGGATTAAAGATGCAGTACATAAAGCAATGTTGGGCTATAGGAGTCAATTTTCTTTTTTGCATGTGATAACTCCCAATCCTTCAAAATGCATTTTGGGAATAATGGAACCTATATTCAAACCTGGCCTGCATTACTAGCTGGAAAATACACATATCAACTTTGGTTGAAATCAAATAATCCAAACTGGAGTTATCAGTCGGAAACCAATTGTTTACAGACAGATAGATGGACCGACAGATTTATGGACGAAAGTCATGACTCTAGCCCTGACTATAAACAGTCAGGCTAAAAATGCATTTTATACCAAAGAAAAAACATTGCATGAATGGCCCTGAGTGAGGAGGAGGTGGGGGTGGGGTTGGAGAGTGGGGGGTGGGGGAGAGAGGGGGTGTGTTAGGGGAGTCCATTTTTTTCCCACATGTGGTCAGTCTAAATCCTTCAGAATGCATTTTGAGCACAGAAAAACAAACCTAACTGGCACCATGGGGGGTGGTGGGGGGTGTGGTGGTGTTTGTCTGGCTGGATTTTTAACCACAAACTTTAACCCAAACTGTAGAAAAGCATTTTTGACAAAAGAAAAAAAAAGTGCCTAATTGGCCCCTGGGGGCGGGGGTTTACGTGAGTTTAAAAAAAAGGTCCCGCATGTAGTGATTGTAAATAGTTCAAAATGCATATTGAAGGAAAGAAAAAAAAAAAATGCCTAATTGGGGGGAGGGTGGGGGGAATGATGATGGTGTCTGGATTTTTAACCACAAACTTTAACCCAAACTGTAAAAAAAGCATTTTTGATGAAAGGGGAGGGGGGGGGGGGGGGGGTATGTAAGTTTAAAAAAAAGGTTCTGCATGCAGTGACTGTAAATAGTTCAAAATGCATATTGGAGGAAATAAAAAAAAACAAGAGGTCTCAAGGGGCCTTTAATTGCTCACCTGATAAAGTAGTTCAAGGAACTATTTGGGATCAAAATTAGCTAGCCATGGCTAAGGCTTATCAACATTCATAGGAAAGAAGTCATGAAATTATTTATAACTCTGGTGCCATGTCATATGATTATTATCATATGTCTTGCTGACTGGGTTCAATTCTACCAGCTGAAGACAGTACTACCAAACTTCCAAGGAGTTTTATTCCATTGCAGTTTTGAGGGAAGAACGCCGAGGAATGGATTTGAACAAACTTGAATCTGCCTATTTAAGGATATTGCATTTTGGAGTAAAAAAAATGTTTCCGCCTTATTGACCCCCAGAGGGTATAGGAGGGGATGGTGGATTCATACGGGTAAAACTGTTTTTTGCATAATATCAAAAGATTTTTATTGGTGAAACCGAAGATGAATTTTTGAGAATATTCCTCATAATGCACCAAGTTAAAATTCGGGCTCCCATAGAGAGCTCAAATATGACCCCAGAGACTCGATTTGAACAAACTTGAATCTGACCTCCCTAGAGATGTTGTACACTAAATATGAAAGAATTCTGATTGATAGATCTGAAGAAGAATTTTAAAAAAATACTCCTCGTATTGCACTAAGTTAAAATTTGGGCTCCCATAGGTAACACAAATATTAATCCAGCGACTCGATTTTAACAAACTTGAATCTGATCCCCCCAGAGATGTTCTATACCGAATATGAAGGAATTCTAGCTGTTGGATCTGAAGAAGATTTTTTAAAGAATAGTCTTCATATTGCAGTAAGTTCAAATTCAGGCTCCTACGGGGAGCCCAAATATGACCCCAAGAACTCGAGTTGAACAAACTTGAATCTGTCCTCCAATGAGATGTTGTGTTTACAAATAGGAAAGAATTCTGAATGATGGATCAGAAGAAGAAGACTTTTTTAAAAAATAGTCCTCATATTGCACTAAGTTAAAATTCAGGCTCCCATAGGGAGCCCAAATATGAAGCCAGGGACTCGTTTTGAACAAACTTGAATCTGACCCCCCTAGAGATGTTGTATACCAAATATCAAAGAATTCTGCCTGGTGGATCTAAAGAAGACGATTATTAAAGAATAATCCTCATATTGCACTAAGTTAAAATTCGGGCTCCCATAGGAAGCCCAAATACCAACCCAGGGAATCGATTTGAACAAAACTGAATCAGACCCCCTAGAGATGTTGTATACCAAATATGAAAGAATTCTGCCTGGTGGATCTGAAGAAAAAGATTTTTAAAGAATAATCCTCATATTGCACTAAGTTAAAATTCGGGCTCCCATAGGGAGCCCAAATATCAACACAGGGACTCGATTTGAACAAACTTGAATCTGACTGCCCTAGAGATGTTGTATACCAAATATGAAAGAATTCTGCCTGGTGGATCTGAAGAAGAAGATTTTAAAGAATAATTCTCATATTGCACCAAGTTAAAATTCGGGCTCCCATAGGGAGCCCAAATATGAACCCAGGGTCTCGATTTGAACAAACTTGAATCTGACACCCCTAGAGGTGTTGTATACCAAATATGAAAGAATTCTGCCTGGTGGATCTGAAGAAGAAGATTTTAAAAGAATAATCCTCATATTGCACTAAGTTAAAATTCAGGCTCCCATAGGGAGCCCAAATATGAACCCAGGGACTCGATTTGAACAAACTTGAATCTGACCCCCCTAAAGATGTTGTAAACCAAATATGAAAGAATTCTGCCTGGTGGATCTGAAGAAGAAGATTTTTAAAGAATAATCCTCATATTGAACTAAGTTAAAATTCGGGCTCCCATTGGGAGCCCAAATATGAACCCAGGGATTCGATTTGAACAAACTTGAACCTGACCCCCCAAGAGATGTTGTATACCAAATATGAAAGAATTCTGCCTGGTGGATCTGAAGAAGAAGATTTTTTTTGATTTTGGAAAAGAAGTTCATGGGTGCTATCAGAGTTATGCCCCCTGTGGGCGTGGCAACTTTATTTGAACAAACTTGAATTGACATATGATAGGGAAAATGCACAGCAAAATTTGTTAAATTTGGTCCAGTAGTTTGTGAGAAGCCGATAATGTAAAGTTTGAGGCAGATGGACGGATGACGGACAGAAAGTGATTTGTAAAGCTCCCCTTGAGCTTCGCTCAGGTGAGCTAAAAACAAATGCTATTTGGGGGGGGGGGGGGGGGGGGGTGTTTGTCTGGGTTTTTAACCACAAACTTTACCCCAAACTGTAAAAAAACATTTTTAACGAAAGAAAAAAAAAGTGCCTAATTGCCCCCCCCCCCCCCCCCCCCCCCCCCCATCCTCCCCTGCATGTTCTGCATGTAGTGACTGTAAATAGTTCAAAATGCATACTGGAGGAAACAAATAAAAAAAAAATGCCTAATTGGGGAGGGGGAGGGGGTGTGGTGTTTGTCTGGGTTTTTAACCACAAAGTTTAACCAAAACTGCAAAAAAGCATTTTTGACGAAAGAAAAATCGAAAGAAAAAAAAAAGTGCCTAATTGGCCCCCGGGGGAGGGGGGAGTACATAAGTTTAAAAAAAGGTTCTGCATGTAGTGACTGTAAATAGTTCAAAATGCATATTGGAGGAAATAAATTAAAAAAAATGCCTAATTGGGGAGGGGGGAGGGGGTGTGGTGTTTGACTGGGTTTTTAACCACAAAGTTTGACGAAAGAAAAAACGAAAGAAAAAAAAAAGTGCCTAATTGGCCCCCGGGGGAGGGGGGGAGTACATAAGTTTAAGAAAAGGTTCTGCATGTAGTGACTGTAAGTAGTTCAAAATGCATATTGGTTGGAGAAAAGAAAAAAAAAAGCCTAATTGGGGGGGGGGGGGGGTGTTTGTCTGGGCTTTTAACCACAAACTTTAACCAAAACTGTAAAAAAAAAGCATTTTTGACAGAAGAAAAAAAAAGTGCCTAATTGCTTTAACCAAAAACTTTAACCTGGAAGTTGTAAGTTAAATTGCCATACAAAAAAGGGTTAAATATTTCCCAAAATAATATGAAACATAAAAAAAAACAAAAAACAAAATAAGAATGATACAATCAATAGTAATATCAACTTAAAAGAAAAAAAACCCGGAAAACTTTATGGTTGACTAAAAAACCACAAACTTTAACCAGAACTCCAAATGTTAACAGACAGACAGAAGAAAGTCATGACTAAACAGGAAAAAAAAAGAAGAAACCACTTGAACCTTCAGTAAAAAACTTTAACCACAAACTTTAACCAAAACTCTAAATGTTAACAGACGGCCAGACGGATGGACAGACAAAAGTCATGACTATAGCCCTCACTGTAAACAGTCGGGCTAAAAATGGAGTTATATGCACTTTGGAGGGTAAAGAAGCAGGTAAACATGAAAAGATTGGGAATACACAGACCAAAATTGTGCCATCTAACATAAACATTTGAGTGACAGAAAGTAGGACACAATCTTCAATTTTAGACAACAGAGTGATCGGTTTCATACAAAATCACTGCACTTGGAATGCTTTGAAATACTGTTTGTTTGAATGTGATTACAAAAACTTTCCAGTCTGACAGTATGTATGACATAACATTCTGATATGGATGGGTACTCTACCAAACACTTGTACAGCTAATATCAACCCTTTACCTAACATGAAAAGCAGATGACACTTGCAAACAAAATTCTCGAATAACTATATATTTTCATTGTTTGCATAAAAAACATAACTTATGACCCCTCACTGGAAGGATCTTGAGGAGCCTGTTTCAGTGAAGGGTCAAAGGCTATGCTTTTTGAGACAAAAATGAAAAAAAAACAAGAGCGCTCGTATCGCTGAAGCAATACAATGTCCCCTACCGGGCTAATGAGCATTAATAATTATACAAATGTTATAACCTTGATGTGATCAGCATGAATTGCGTTGAACCATTTCCCAAAAAAGTCCAGAAAAGTTAAAAAATTTATAGTAATTTATATATTTTTTATACTTACCAATGACCCAGACTTAGCTGGTGCTAACTCTAACAAAACCAGGGCCAAACACAAATTTTGCCCCCCAATCCCCAAAATTTGCATCCAAAACAAAAAGAAATCATGTCCTAAAGGACCTCCATACTACGCCTCTACTGCGCATGTGCAGTGACGCAGACGTCCCGAAATTGGCGCCAAATATCATTCTTACTGGCAGTGCCTGGTCAGCGCTATGTACTCAGCGGGGAGGCAAGAGTTCCCAACTCCAGGGAGGGCCATCCCCGTCTGGGTCATTGGTAAGTATAAAAAATATATAAATTACTATAAATTTTTTAACATTTTTATACTGTACCAATGACCCAGACTTAGCTGAATAGTAAACAGGCTGGAGGGCCTAGGACATAGAGGAAAATCCAATAAGCTCAACTATATAGTAAAGAGGTAACCCCTTAAGGAGAAAAGGAGTATTAGGCTTTACATGTATCTTTCTTATTTAATATTAAATTAGAAAGATACACTACCCTTAATAATTGAGCACAATAACATTCATGTTCTCTATTAACATCCAGTATATCCCTTATACTAATTATTTTTAAAGTAAGCCAATAAATAAAGTAGTCCAGAGAATTGAGACTCTTTATAGTCATTTAAAAGTGTCCGAGTATTGTATATTAAAGCCCGTTTGACACTTGACATATACAAATGCTTCACACCGAGCTACACTTTAAAAATAAGACATGAATGAAATTTAACATTAATATTACACTTTAAAACCATCCCGGAAGCGACTCAGAAATACTGACTTGGAGGAGGCATTCCCTTGCTTTTCACTATAAAGCAGGTGACCTAAGGGAACACCCGCCCCCCCCCCCCCCCCCCTTCCCCTTGCCCTGGGTCAAATAGCCCAGAGCGAAGAGGGCAGTCGGACGGAGTCACTGCCGGAACAGAAAGCCTGCATAACTATAGTTGCAACTGTTTAGTGGACGACATTCTGAGCAACAGATAACGGACCTAAACAATGCAGGTCTCCAGAAATGGACTCAATATTTCTGAGATAAAAATTCGTAAATGTGGATGGCTGAGACCAATAAGCAGCCTTCATTAAATCTGTAATAGCAACACTATTAGCATAAGCCCAGGAAGTAGAAAGAGCTCTTACTTCATGAGCGGAAATCTTAAGCACAGACTGCTGAGAAGATAAACTCTCATAAGCAGTACGGATAGCTAATTGAATCCATCTAGCAATAGAATGGACCGAAATGTCCCTTCTATTAGGCATCAAAGACAGAAAGAAACGTTTCCGTCCCTTTCTGATAAACTGAGATCTCTGTTTATAGATACGTAACGCTCTAACAGGACAGAGTAAAGGCCTACGCCCGTCTGAAGATGGAAGAGCCTTAATAACAATAGGTTCCGGATATTTATTAGGAGCCTGATTCTTAGCTAAAAAACCCACATTAGTAGTGAAGGTGATAGTGTTCCCGACACTACGATAATGAGAATCATCCACCGATAGTGCATGAAGCTCACTGACTCTTCTAGCAGAAGAGAAAGCTAAGAGAAAAGCTGTCTTATAAGATAAGAATTTGAAATCTACTGTCCCAAGAGGTTCAAATGGCTTTTCCTTCAATTTAAGAAGAACCCAAGCTAAATTCCACTTAGGAATTAATCTAACAGTTCTGGGTCTATTTATCGAAAAGTTTCTAACCAACTTAGATAAAGAGACATTAGATCCAATTTGTAAACTATCATGATGTGCATAGGTATCAGATAACATAGACCTATAACCCTTTATAGTAACAGGCTGCAGTTTGATTTCGTCAAACAAGTATACTAGAAAGTTTGCAATGTCTGGTATAGAGGGATCGAATATATCTACAGAATGATCCCTACACCAACGACGAAAAACCTTCCACTTAGCCGCATAGTTTAGCGAAGAGGAGGTCCTCCTACAGTTAGAAATCGCGTCCACTGCTCGTCCTGTAAAGTGTTTGCCATGCAAGAAGGACCGCACAACAGAAAAACGTGAAGGTTGAGACCTTGCGGGTTGTGATGGGGTTGGCGCGATTTCCCCTGCGAAAGAAGATCCTCCCGTGGAGGAAGCTTTCGCGGTAGGTCCCACAACAGACACCTGAGTAGATTTATCCACGGTCTCTGTGGCGACAGAGATGCTACCAACAGAATCTTGCATTGAGATTGTTTTATCTTTAGCAATACTTGTTGAATTAACGGCGCTGGAGGATACGCATATCCTATCATTCCGTCCCAAGGGATCGACAGAGCGTCTACTGCAAATGCTCTTGGATCCAGACACGGAGACACATACGTCTGCAACTGATTGTTGAGATGTGTCGCAAATAAGTCTATCATTGGCCGTTCCCATTGGTAGCAAATCTGATTGAATACTTGTTTGTTGAGAGTCCATTCCGACGGCAACAAGCGACCCTTTCGTGAAAGGGAGTCTGCTAGCACATTCAGACGACCCGGTATGTGATGGACCGAAAGAAGAACGTGATGTTCTAGCGCAAACAGAAGGATTCTTTCCGTTAGATTGAACAACGGAACTGAATGAGTGCCTCCCTGATTCCGTATATACGCCACTACTGTCGTATTGTCGGATAGGATTTGGACATGAGCATCGTGAATGTCCATCCAGTGACGTAACGCAAGCCAAATTGACATCATTTCTTTGATGTTTATGTGCTTGCACAGGAATTGCGGATCCCAAAGACCCTGGCATCTCGAATCCGTTGGGATTAATGATGCACCCCAACCTGTTTGACTGGCATCCGTCATAATGGTAAAACTCGGATCCGGCAACTGCAGCGGAACTCCCTGAGTTAACCACTGAATGTTTGCCCAAGTCTGAATCTCTTGTTTCACTTGATCTGACAAGAGAATGTCTACGTCGAGCGAATGAATTTTCACACTCCAATTCTGAGTCAAGAAAATTTGAAGAGGACGTGCGCGTAACCGCCCCATCGGAATGAGATCCGCAGTGGCTCCGCACAGACCTATCAGTCTCATAAATTCTCTCGCTGTGACTTTGTCTGCGTGCAGACAATAGCGAGCGTAACAACTGACTAATTTCGCTCTGGTTAACGGCAGACGAACGAGATTGTTGTGTGTCTCGAAGCTCATTCCCAGATGAGTGAATGACTTGGACGAGACCGAGACGTCGGAGCAAAAGAAGAAGATTCTGAACATCGTTCTGAAGCGTTAACTCGTTGCCGTACCTCTGAAGAAAGTCGTCCAGGTAGGCCGACGTTACCGCAGACGAATGAGCTCGGAAATAAATCATTACCGAGTTCATTACCCGAGTGAAAGCCCAGGGTGCTAGATTCAATCCGAAGCACATCGCCCGGAATTGATACACCACTCCTAGGACTGCGAAGCGTAGGTACTTTCGGAATGTCGGATGTACCATGACGTGAAAGTACGCATCTTTGAGATCTATGCTTGATGCATAATCGTTCACCTGAATACTCGCTCTGACCGACCGAATCGTCTCCATATAAAACTTCGGAGCGACGATCAGCTTGTTTATCCAGCTCAAATCTATGACTGGACGGAACGAGCCGTCTGGTTTCGGAACCAGAAACAGATGGCTGTAGAATCCCGGAGATTCCTGGTTTTCTACGACCTCTACTGCGTTCTTCATTAAAAGAGACTGCACCTCTGATAACAGAGCGTCTCTTTTCTGCGGATTTGACGGAAGTTGAGTCCACTTTGGACTTCGAGTTAATGGAGGCTTTCGTTTGAAGGATATCTTTAGACCTTCCGAAGTCACTCCTCTCACCCAAGGGTCGTCCGTAATCGACGCCCATTCTTGTGAAAAGCTCGACAACCTTCCGCCAACCGGTACGCGATAGAGGTTTAAGCCATCACCTCCTGGACCTGCGAGGCCTGCGGTAGGAGAAACCACATCCTCCACGACTCGCACCTCGCCCCGTCGACCTCGGGGCGTCCGACCGATTGTCCTGGCCCGAAGGACGTCCCGAACGAGAGTCGCTACCCTGACGGTCTCTCGAATAAGACCAAGAGGATGCACCGGAACCTCTATAGGAACCTCTCTTGGGCGCATTAGACCCAGAAGTGCCTGTCTTATTCTTGTCTGCTGTATCCGACTTCTTAGAAGCAGATTTGAACAACAGAGAATCCGAAGCTTTCTTTGTAATTTTATCATAAATAGCCGAAAGCTTGCCGTCAAAGAGAAGTTCTCCGGAGACCGAAGCGACTCTAAGAGAGTTCTTCACCTTAGTATCCACTAGTGTGGATGTAGCTAGGGCTGCGTCACGTCTAACCAACTCCAGATTTGCCACTGAAAGGGCGGAGTTACACGTGGAATAAGCTACTGCCCTTGAAAGAAGTCTTAAAGAGGATTGTATATCCTGAAACTCTTTCCCTTGAAGGCGCAGTGATAACGCCTTAGTAAGGTGATCTGCGTAAGATAAGGCATCTAAATTGGCTCTGTTAGACACAATAGCTGTTTCCAACACCGCAGTTGGAATAGAAGCCGACGACGGTAATGATAGCTCTAAGTCTTCCGCCTCGCCGTCCATACGCAGAGGAACTCTCGGGATACCCTGTCCTGCCGTATCGAATTTATTCCTTGCATTAATGAAAGGCAGGTTGAGAGTATTAGAAGCAAGTTTGAAAATAGCGTCGTTCAATAATTCAAATGTTCTTGCAACATTATTGGACTGCGACGGAAACTCGGGAGCGATGTCCCTGAACCGCTCAAAAAATTCAGAGTCCAATGACGCTATGATCCTCTTGTCCGGAACCGCAGCAGTCTGGCCCGACGGAACAACTTGAGGGAGAAAGTGCCGGATGAAGTCCACGGCAGCTTTATGTTGTTCCGAAAGGGATAGCTCCAAATTATCCGTATCCCTTTCACCATCCGGTCGGACCTCATGATGTTCCCGGTCGTCCGCCCCCGATGCTTCGGCGGAGCGTACCGACCCAGCGCCGTCGGATAATTCTTGATCCGACACCGTTTCTGTCGGCTGCTGGGATGCTGCGATAAGCTGTGCTATCTGCACAAGAATGTCCGGCGTCGAGACCTGCGGAGGCGCAGTCTTTCGCTGCTTCGCCGAGGGCAGCTCCGCATCAGATGGCTCCCGCATACTTTTCCTATGCGAACGTCCGGAGTCCATCGGTCTCGAATCCCTGGCTGCCGGATGGTGTGACCTGGTCGCCGAAGAATCCTTGATCAGCGAAGCTGGTAATATATCGGCGGTCACGCAGCCAAGGTGCGGTCGTGTGCGCTTACGAGAAGAGGAAGCCTCAGCAGTCTCCGCGGACTGCCTATACAACGGAGCGTCCCGAGCGACGGACGTATGCTCTGCTAACGACACATTTTGTACCACAACATCTGGTCCCAGATGTTGTTGTACGAGAGAGGGGCCTCTCTCGCTCGCGGCCCGGCTGGACCTGGACGAGCTAGGAACCGGACTCAAAGGTTCCCCCGTTCTCGCTTACTATCCGCCGTCACTGGGTGTGCATCTATTATGTTTATAGTGCTCGCATCACCCAAAATTTCCTCCTGGACCGCATCGGACGAACCCGGCTGCCGAACCATTTGGTGAATGGACGCTACACCGGGCGAGCTAGCGGACGACATTTGTCTAATCTCCATGAGCACTTTTGCCGCTAGCTCTGAATTCATTTGTGACGACGGACGCACACTTGTAGAAGATAACATGGAAACATCACCCTGTTCTTGTTCCTCTGAAATAGAAACTGAGAGAGTAGAGTGACCTTGCGGAGAAAGAGCCGGCATAGCCCTTTCTCCAGAAACAACATATCGTGACACACGTTTCCAATGTTTCTCATCCCAATATTCACATATAGGACAGGGATTAATGCGAGAACACTGACTACAATTAATACAATGATCATGAAAGTCAGAGGAAGATTTCTTCCTATTACAATTTGAACAAAGTCCCTTCATTGTGAAAGAACAACAACAAGTCCTAGTTACTCGCAAAAACCCCTGACACAAAGATACATAATAACACGATCCATTAATAAATGAAAAAACAATTACATATCAAAATAATTTTGAAAAAATATTTTTTCAGCGAAGCCCAAGTTGCTGAAAAGTAACGTTGAGCCCCGATGGATCCGATGGCAAAGTGTGGTCAAAAATTTTAAATTTATATTAAATAATTAATGAGACACTTACGGATAATATAAATGTATCTTATAATGAGATAAACTACAGCAAAGGCAAACAGCCCCCCTCAAAAAAGGCTGTTACCAATGAAAACAAACAGTGTAAAACACCAGAAAACATGACTCCAGGCACTGCAAAAACTGGCCTGGAATCAGTCATCAAAATTACACTCTATCTGATGCAAAACAGAGACTCCCAGGGGAGAATCTGCAGAACATCAGATGGAAGATGCAGAACACAAACGTTATACACCCATGGGTGAAAACGTAACTATGGGGAAAATAACAGAAAACATTCTGTAACCAAGCAACTCTCCCAGGAAATTTTAGAAATGAACTTTCTCAAAAATATGCCAAAAGCATGGGAGAATTGCAAGGGGGGACTTTAGAAGGCTAGGGGAGAGGAAACACTGAATAAGCAGTGCAACATTTAGCAAGAATGACAACAAGAGGCCCATGCCTCGAAAATAGGCAACTTAACATAATTTCATCAAAAAATTTTAAGTACAGCCCTGATTATTTTTTGTCACTTCTTTTTCCTCTCCTCCTTCTATCCTCCTTAGAATCACATTTTCTCCAAAAATTACGTGTCTGGCATCCTTTAAACTGAGATTTACAAGCACAAAGATCAGTGAGATGTTGACTGATGAAGGGCCAAACAGAGAATGATATTTGGCGCCAATTTCGGGACGTCTGCGTCACTGCGCATGCGCAGTAGAGGCGTAGTATGGAGGTCCTTTAGGACATGATTTCTTTTTGTTTTGGATGCAAATTTTGGGGATTGGGGGGCAAAATTTGTGTTTGGCCCTGGTTTTGTTAGAGTTAGCACCAGCTAAGTCTGGGTCATTGGTACAGTATAAAAATCTGATATTTTGGCACTTTTCTATATTTCCAAGGGCCATAACTCACACAAGAATAATGCAATCAGCATGAAACTCAAACTTGATCTGTAAGTCATCGTTCTATAGTAGGTTACCAAGAATGAAATCATTCGGTTGAAGCATTTCCAAAAAAAGTCCGGAAAACTAAAGTATGACTTACAGACTGACTGACAGACTGACAGATGGACAGAGTACAAATGAAAGTTGATCTGTAAGTCATTGTTCTATAGTAGGCTACCAAAAATGAAATCATTCCGTTGAAGCGTTTCCAAAAAAAGTCCGGAAAACTAAAGTATAACCGACAGACTGACTGACAGATGGACGGACAGAGTGTAAATGAAACATGATCTGTAAGTCATCGTTCAAAAGTAGGTTACCAAAAATGAAACCATTCCTTTGAAGCATTTCCAAAAAAAGTCCGGAAAACTAAAGTATGACCGACAGACTGACTGATGGATGGATGGACAGAGTGTAAATGAAACGTGATTTGTAAGTCATCGTTCTATAGTAGGCTACCAAAAATGAAATCATTCCATTGAAGCGTTTCCAAAAAAAAGTCTGGAAAACTAAAGTATAACTGACAGACTGACGGATGGATGGACAGAGTGTAAATGAAACTTGATCTGTAAGTCATCGTTCTATAGTAGGTTACCAAAAATGAAACCATTCCGTTGAAGCGTTTCCAAAAAAAGTCCGGAAAACTAAAGTACGACCGAGAGACTGACTGACGGATGGATGGACAGAGTGTAAATGAAACGTGATCTGTAAGTCATCATTCTATAGTAGGTTACCAAAAATGAAATCATTCCGTTGAAGAGTTTCCAGAAAAAGTCCGGAAACTGAAAAAATTTATAGTAATTTATATATTTTTATACTTACCAATGACCCAGACATAGCTGGTGCTAACTCTTAAAATATAGGGCCAAACACAAATTTTGCCCCCCAATCCCCAAAATTTGCATCTAAAACCAAAGAAAACATGTCTTGAATGGCCCTCTACACTTCACCTCTACTGCGCATGCGCAGTGTCAAGGACGTTCCGAAATTGGCGCCATTAATCATTCTCATAACCAGTGCCTGGTAAGCGCTATGTACTCAGCGGGGAGGTAAGAGTTCCCAACTCCTGGGAGGGCCATCCCCGTCTGGGTCATTGGTAAGTATAAAAAATATATAAATTACTATAAATTTTTTCAGATTTTTATACTGTACCAATGACCCAGACATAGCTGAATAGTAAAAAGGCTGGAGGGCCAAGGACATAGAGCAAGATGGAATACGCTTAAAATATAAAATAGAGTCATCCCCTCTAGGGAAAAAGAAGTATTAGGCCTTACATGTATCTTTCTTATTTATGATAAATTAGAAAGATACAACACCTTCCAAAATTGAGCATCATACATCCATGTACTCTATTAATATCTAGTATAATCCTTATACTAATAATTTTTAAAGTAAGCCAATAAATAAAGTGAGTCTAGAGAATAGAGACTCTTTATACTCCTTAAAAGTGTCTGAGGAATGTATAATAATGTCCGTTGACACGTGCTATATTCAAAAGCTATACTATAAAAACTAAAAACTAAGACCTGAATGAATTTTTAAAACATAAACTTCTCACTAAACAACCATCCCAATAACAGCTCAGAATTACTAACTCCGGAGGAGGTATCCCCTTGTTTTCATAGTAAAACAGGTGACCCAAGGGAACACCCTCCCCCCCCCCCCCCCCCCTTTTTCTTGCCCTGGGTCAAATAGCCCAGAGCGAAGAGGGCAGCAGAACGGAGTCACTGCCGAAACAGACAGCCTACCTAGCTATGGTAGCAACTGATAAATGAATGACATTCTGAGCAGTAGATAACAGACCTAACAATAGAGGCCTCCAGAAATGGACTCGATATTTCTGAGATAAAAAATTCATGAATGTGGATGGCTGAGCGCAATGAGCAGCCTACAAAAATCTATAATAGCGACACTATTAATGTAAGCCCAAGATGTAGAAGAACTCTTACTTCATGAGCCGAAATCTCAAACACAACTGCTGAGTCAATGATATACCATAAGCAGTATCGATAGTTAATTGAATCCATTAGCAATAGAATGGAGCGTAACGTCCTTCTATTAGGCATCAAAGACAGAAGAAGCTTACGCCCGTAGTAATAAACAGATATCTGTTTATAAATACATAAACTTTAAGCGGACAGAGTAAAGGCCTATGCCCGTACGAAGACAGAAGGACCTTAATAACAATAGGATAGTAATTAGGAGCCTGACTCTTATGCCAAAATCCAACAATAATAGTAAAGAAAATAGTGTTTCCGATACTACGAAAGTGAGAATCGTCCACCGATAGTGCAAGAAACTCACTGACTCTTCAGTAAAAGAGAAGCCAACAGAATTACCGTCTAAAAGGTCAGAATTTGAAAACTACTGTTTCCAGAGGCTCAAATGATTACTTAGCTAAATAAGAACCGAAGTTAAATTCCGTATAGGAATTTAATCTAATGATTCTAAGTCTATTTATCGAAAAGTTACTAACTGACTTAGATAAAGAGACATAAGACTCAATTGTAAACTATCATAGAGAGCAAAGGTATGAGGTAACATAAACCTATAACCTTAATAATAACAGGCTGCAGTAGATCTTGTCAAACAAGTATACAAAAAAGTTGCAATGACTAGTATGGAGGGATCCACAATATCAACATAGTGATCCCTACACCAATGATGGAAGAGCCTCCACTTTAGCCGCATAGTATAGCGAAGAAGAGGTTCTCCTATAGTAAGAAATCGCGTCCAAAGCTCGTCCAGTACAATGCTACAATGCAATAAGGACCACACAATGGAATACGTGAAGGTTGAGACCTTGCGGGTTGTGATAAAGATGACACGATTTTACCCAGCGAAAAAAGATCCCCCTCATGGAGGAAGATTTCGTGTTAAGTCCCACAGTAGACATCAGAGTAAATTTACCCACAGTCTCTGTGAAGACAGAGATGCTATCAACAGAAATGTATTGTGGTTGTTTATCTTAGCAATACTTGCTGAAACAACAGCGCAGGAGGATACGCATATCCTATCATTCCGTCCGATTAGATCAATAGAGCGTTAACAACATAAGCTCAGAAATCCGGACAAGTAAACACATACGTCTGCAATTGATTAGCAAGTTGTGTCGTAAATAAATTATCATTGGGCGCTCCCATTGATAGCAAATCTGATTGAATACTTGTTTGTTGAGAGTCCATTCTGACGGCAACAAGCGACCCATAAGTGAACGGGAGTCCGGTAATACAATCAGACGACCCGGAATATGACGGACCGAAGCAGAACTTGGTGTACTATAACAAACAGAAGGATTCTTTCCATTAAATTGAATAACGGAAACGAATGAGTGCCTCCCTGGTTCCGGAGATACGCCACTACTGTCGAATTAATGGACAGGATTTGGACATGTGTTTCTGAATAACGTTCATCCAATGACATAAAGCAAGCCTAAAAAAAACCATTATTCCGTGGAAGATAAGTGCTTGCTTAGAGACTGCGGAACCCAAAGACCCTGCCACTTCGAATCCGTTGGGATCAATATTATATCCCAACCTGTTTGACTGGCAACCGTCATAATTATAAAACTCGGATCCGGCAACTGCAGTGGCACTCTCTGAGTCAACCACCGAATGTTTGCCCCAGTCTGAATCTCTTGCTACACTAGATAGACAAGAGAACATGTAAATCGAGCAATTCATGGATTGCTGAAAAGTTGCCGTCGAAGAGAAGCTTCTCCGAGAACGAAGCGACTCTGAGAGAGTTCTTCACCTTACTATCCACGCGCGTGGATGTAGCTAGGGCTGCGTCACGTCTAACCAACTCCAAGCAGCCACTGAAGGGCGGAGTTATACGTGAACAAACTACTGCCCTCAAAAGAAATCACATTGAGGATCATATCCCGGAATTCTTCTCTTGAAGACGTAATGATAACGCCTCAGTAAGGTGGATTACGTATGATAAAGCGTCTAAGTTAAGTCTATTAGACATCATTGTCGTTTCCAACATTGTGGTCGGAAAAGACATAGACGGCGAAAAAGATTATTTCCAGTCTTTAACCACGCCGTCTAGACGCATATGAACTCTCGGTATGCCCTGTTCTGCCAAAATAAATTCGTATAAATGATAAAAGGCAGAAATGAGCATTGCGGACAAGAAACTAAACTATCATGCTTGGTAGCAGGCTTATATATATATATAGCGTCGATAAATAATACACATGTTCTAATGACATTATTGGACTGTGTCGGTAAGTCAGGGACAATGTCCCTGAACCGATCCAAAATTCCGTGTCCAATGACGCTATAAGTCTCTTATCCAACATCGCAGCAATGTAGTCCGAAATAACAATCACTGGAAGAAAATGCCGGAAGATATATATGGCAGCTTCCGATGCTACTAAAGGGAAAACTCGAAATCTTTCAAATCCCTTTCGCCATCCTGTCGGACCCTATAAAGCGTTCGGTCGTCCGTACCTGATGCAACCGCGGACCGCACCGACCCAGCGCCGTCGGAAAATTCCTGATTCGACCGAGAAACTATCGATTGCTGGGATGCTGCGAAAAAACTGTGCTAACTCGGATAGCACGTCCGTCACTGAGGCCTGTGGAGAAGCGGTCCTACGATGCATTACCGCTGGAAGGTCCATGATCGTTACCCCGTGCATACTACTAATATGCGAGTGAACCGAGTGTATAGGCCTCGTGTCCCTTGGCTACCGGATGGCGTGACCTGTTCGCCGTGGAATCACTGAATGACGAAACTGATCGGATACTCGAGGTCACGTAGCCAATGTGCGGTCGTGTGCACTGCTGTGAGGATGAGGAAGCATTATCGACAGTCTCTCGGACTGTCAATATAACGGAGCGTCCCGAGCGACGGACATATGCTCCGAATGTAAAATATCTGAACCACAACATGCGGTCCCCTATGTTGTTGGACGAGAGAGGGACCTCTCTCACTCACAGCCCGGACGGACCTGGACAAGCCAGGAACCGGACTAACAGGCTTCCTCCGATCTGTCCTCAATCCGCCGTCACTGGGTGAGTACTAAAGTAATTATAGTGCTCGCATCACCCAAATCTCCTTCCTAGACCGCAACGGACGAACCTGGCAGCCGAACCATTCGATGAATGTACGCTACACCGGGTGAGCTAGCGAATGTCACTCCGTCGATCCTACAAGGGACCTCTTAGGCGATAGACATATTCCATGAGCACTTATTGCCACTAGCTCTTCATTAACTATGACGACAGAGGCACACTTTTGAAAGACATCTCCGTAACTTTTGCGAACAAGAAACCAGAAATGCTTGGTAATAGCAAGCATATAATAATAAATATATAGCGTCGTTCAATAATTCGAAAGTTTGTGTGACATTATTGGACTATGTCGGAACTGAGGGACGATGTCCCTGAACCGAACCAAAAATTTCTAAGTCCACCGACGCTATCAGTTTCTTATCCGGCATCGCAGCATTCTGGTCCGACGAAAGAACCTGTAGAAGAACAAGTCAGATGACATACACAACAGCATATGTTGTTCCGAAAGGGAAAGCTCGAAATCCTCCGAATCCCTTTCGGTATCCCGTCGGGCCGGATGAAATTTTCGGACGTCCGTACCCGCTTCCGCGGAGCGTCCCGACCCAGCATCGTCGGATAAAACATTATGCGACAGATTCAGTTGTTGCTGGGATGCTGCGATAAGCTGTGCTATTTAGGATAGCACGGCCGTCCCCGAGGCCTGTGCAGTAGCGGTCTTACGATGCAATGCCGCCGGAAGCTCCGTGTACGTTGACTCCCGCACACTTTCCTATGCGAACGTCCGGAGTCTGCAGGCCTCGTGTCCCTGGCTACCGGATGGTGTGACCTGGTTACTGATGATTCTCTGACTGGCGAAGCTGACTGGATATCCGAGGTCACGTAGCCAAGAGCGGTCGTGTGCGCTACCATGAGAATGAGGAAGCCTTATTGACAGTATCTCCGGACTGACTATATGTCGGAGCGTCCCGAGCGGCGGACGTCTGCTCCGAATGTGAAACATTTTGTACCACAACATCTGGGGCCAGATGTTGTTGTACGAGAGAGGGGCCTCTCTCGCTCGCCGTCCGGATGGACCAGAACGAGCTATGAACCGGACTAAAAGGCTTCCTCCGTTCTCCCTCTAATCCGCTGTCACTGGGTGTGCATTTGGTTGATTTATAGTGCTCGCATCACCCCAAAACTCCTTCTAGACCGCAACGGACGAACCCGGCTGCCGAACCATTCGATGAATGGACGCTACACCGGGCGAGCTAGCGGACGTCAAAGGCCGTCGAACCTACTAGGGTCCTCTTAGGCAATTGGCGTATTAACATGAGCACTTTTCCGCTAGCCCTTCATTAATTGTGACGACGGAGGCACACTGTTGGAAGACATCGCAGATACATCACCCTAATCTTGATCGTCTGAAATAGAAATTGATAAAGTAGAGTGACCCTGCGGGGAAAGGACCGGAATGTCCAATTCCCCACTAACATACCGTGACATACGCTTCCCATGTTGTCATCGAAATCATCAGATACAGAACAGGAGTTAATGCGAGTACACTGACTACATATAGAATGATTATAAAAGTCAGAGGAAGACTTCCTCTAATTACAATTGATCAAAATCCTTTCAATGTGAAAAGAAGCAAAGTCCTGGTACTCACACCAATCCCTGACAATCAAAATACATAATAATAATATGATCCATTAACATAGAAAAAATAATTAAAATCAAAATATTTTGAAAAAATATTTTTTCAGAACAGCCCAAGTTTCTGAAAAGTAACGTTGAGCCCCAATGGATCCCAAGCCTAAGTGTGGACAAAAAATTTAAAAATATTTTAAACAATTTATGCAACACTTACGAACAATAATAATGTATGTAGTTATGATTAAATTAACATCAAGATATTATTTTCACGAAATCCCCCCCTCACACAGAGGGCTGTTGTAAATGTAAACAATGAGTGTAAAAACACTAAAATAAGACTCCAGGCACCCAGGCCCGAAATCAGTTACCAAAAATACACTATCTGATGCAAAACAGAGACTTCCAGGGAAGAAACTGCAGAACATCAGATGGTAGATGCAGAACACAATGCCTAACCACCCATAGGTGAAGACGTAAACATGGGGAAAAGAACAGAATTCATTCTGTTATTCAGCTAAAACTCCCAATAAATTTTAGTAATAATAATTACAGAAACTATGCCAAAAGCATGGGAGAATAGCAAGAGGGGACTTGAAGGAAAAGGAGAGAGGAAAACACTGAAAAATCAGTGTAACTAAATAACAAGAATGACAACAAAATGGCTGCTGCCTCGAAAATAGGTAACTTAACATAATTTCATTAAAAAATTTTAAGTTACAGCCCTGATAATATTCTGTCACACATTATTCCTCTCCTCCTTCTATATCCTCCTTAGAATCACCATTTCACTAATATTTATGTGTCTGGCATCATTTAAACTGAGATTTACAAGCACAAAGATCAGTCAGATGTTAACTGATGAAGGGCCAAACTGAGAATGATTGATGGCGCCAATTTCGGAACGTCCTTGACACTGCGCATGTGCAGTAGAGGTGAAGTGTGGAGGGCCATTCAGGACATGTTTTCTTTGGTTTTAGATGCAAATTTTGGGGATTGGGGGGCAAAATTTGTGTTTGGCCCTATATTTTAAGAGTTAGCACCAGCTATGTCTGGGTCATTGGTACAGTATAAAAATACTGATATTTTGGCGCTTTTCCATATTTCCATGGGCAATAACTCACACAAGCATAAGGCAATCAGCATGAAACTCAAACTTGATCTGTAAGTCATCCTTCTATAGTAGGTTACCAAAAATAAAATCATTCCGTTGAAGCGTTTCCAAAAAAAGTCTGGAAAACTGAAATTTTGGCGCTTTTCCATATTTCCAAGAGCAATAACTCACACAAGAATAATGCAATCAGCATGAAACTCAAACCTGATCTGTAAGTCATCGTGATTCGTGATTGATTTTATTCAGCAATATACATAATTACATACAAATGTTTACAATAACAAGGTAACACAAGAATATCAAACAAGTCACAAAGATCATTACACAGTATATACGAGTATATTGCTAGGGAAAGTCATAGCCATATTGGCTGTCTTCCTGATTTCCCCTTGAAGAAGAGTAAAAGAAAATCAAAGAAAGCTAAAAAAAGAAAAGGAGTAGTAAAAGGACACAAAAAAGAAGAAAAGGAGAAAAAGAGTTAATAATAATAATAATAATAATCTGGTGGTGAATATGGGTGGCCATTACATGATGCTGTGGACAACCTTATATATTCAAATACAGTAACACATCACAACAGAAGGCTAAGATCTAAGATCAGGACCAGAGGCATGGGAGGTTTTATTGGTAATAAATGGCGGTTTGACAAGAGCTTGAGGATTAGGATTACTGTTTCCCACCTGTACCTGATTGCTAAAAGTTGCAAACGTATACCTTGTCACAAGAGTACAGTTGTGACAACAGGCGTTATTAATTAATTTATTTATTGGTGATATTTATTTATTGGTGTTTAAGGTCACATATTTATGCACTATGGCTAAATGTATTGGTGATTAAGGACACTTTAACAGCCAGGGTCGTATCGTGTCGGTGATAGGTTTATGGGTGGAGGAAGCTGGAGAGAACCACCGAGCAACGACGAGCACCTGTCAGCTCTCAAACGTCATAACCCCAGACTGAACTGCGCACTGCATAGAAGTACTACGTTCAGCACAGCACAGACATCGTAGGCCAATGAACGGGTGTCAGCCCCAGGTGGGAAAAGTGAGCAGACACATACTAACGTTCACAGTGTGACGAGAAAAGTACCAGGCGCAAGGGAGTCCAAATTGCATAAAACTGTAGTGCTTGCTACGATTCATATTGGGGCCATTTACTAGGTGGAACAGGCGGGACAATATGGATTATCACATTCTACAATTTGAGAATATGAAGAAATAAACCTGTGAGTTAGTTCTTTTTTAAAACAGTTCCTGCTATCCATTACGCAGAGTTTCGGGTCCAAATCATTCCACATTTTCACAAAGGAATACGGTGGAAGTTTATCGAGTGATTTAGTTCTTGTGCGATGAGTGTAGAGAAGTCCCGATTGTCGAGATATTCTCTGCCTATGTGAATCAGCACTTTCAAAAAATGAGTTAAACGATGATGGAAGATTTCCTTTATGCCAGTCAAAAACAAATAGTAAACTGTGTAATTTGAACAAGTCGTATACTGTAAGAATATTAAATTTCGAAAATAGTGGTTCAGTGTGGGCATTGTACATTTTATTGCCTATTATTCGTATTGCGCGTTTTTGCATTAAAAATTTTTTTTTAAGAGATCTAGAATTATCCCATACCTGAATTCCGTATACAAGATGACTTTGTCTAAGTGCATAATAAATAGTTCTCAAAGCCTTCAATGGTAAGATATTTTTTACTTTTTTCAAAGCGTAACTTACACAGGTGATTTTGGAGCTCAAATGATTAACATGACAATTGAAGGATAATTTGTCGTCAAGCCTTATTCCTAAAAATTTTATAGATTTGATATTTTCATCAGATCCCACTCTATTTATATTTTGATCATTTATACGAATAATGTTTGTTATTGTATGACTAGAATTGACTTTAGTGACAATGTAATTTGTTTTCTTTGTATTTAATGCCAGTCGATTTGCATAACACCAGTTCGATAGTTTATCCAGCTCGGTATTTGTTGTACTTGTTAAAGTATTTATGTCAGATTCGGATGTGCACGTAGTCGTGTCATCAGCAAACAGTAAAAGATTTATGGAGGTTGACTCACTTATATCATTAATATATAAAAGAAATAAAATTGGACCTAAAACTGAACCTTGTGGGACGCCACAGGTAATAGTAGCTAAATTTGACATTTGACCCCGGTAGCTCATGTATTGTGTTCTACTAGATAAATAACTTTTAAACCAGTCATTAGTTATCCCCCTAAACCCATACCATTCGAGCTTCTTCAGGAGTGTATTATGATTTAATGTGTCAAAAGCTTTAGAAAAGTCGAGGAAAACAGTCAAGGTTTTAGCATTATTATTATTGTCAGCCTCTGTAATATACTTAACGAGCTGCAATATTGGATGAATAGTGGAGTGTCTTTTACGAAATCCGTATTGATGGTGATAGAGAATATCAAATTTTTGTAGGAAGCTTAATAGTCTGAGAGACACAACTTTTTCGAACACTTTGGAGAATGTAGGGATAATGCTAATGGGCCTGTAGTTAGTAAATAATCGCTCGTCACCGCTTTTGTATACGGGAATTACTTTGGCTGTTTTCATTTTGTCGGGTACTCTACCTTGCTCAAATGAATTATTTATTATTTGAGCTAGTGGAACAGCAATAGCATGTATTGTTTGTTTCATAATGGCTGACGTTAAGCTATCTCAGTCTTCACTCGTCTTCGATTTCATTTTCCTTACTATACTAATAATTTCGCAGGGAGACGTTGGACTAAGGAAGAAATTGTTAGGGAAATTCCGTTTCATGTAATCCATGGCTGATTTGTTAGACTGTGGTATTTGTTTGCCCGTTGCAGACCCAATGCCGGCAAAGAAGGTGTTGAATTTGTTGGCGAGTTCAAAAGGTTCATTCAATTCCTTATTGTTGTGAATAAAAACGGATGGTAATTCTTTTCTGGCTTTGGACTTATTGATGCTATCATTCAGGATTCTCCAGGTTGCTTTCATGTTGTGTATGTTATCCTCGAGTATTTTTTGGAAGTACATGGATTTACACTGTTTTTTTATTCTATTGTATATTTTACAATAACGTTTATAATTGACTTTATTTCGTTCATTGGGACATTTTAACATTTTAATGTGAAATTTTCTTTTGGTAATTGAGGATTTGATGAGACCTTTAGTCATCCATGGTTGACGCTTCAAGAATTTTTTTCTGGGTTTGGTATGGATTAACGGGAAAAAAATATTGAATGCTTGCAGGTAAATGTTGATAAATTTGTTATAACTTTCATTTGGGCAGCTTTCGTCTAGAACTGTGGAAAAGTTGCACACAGAGAGGTATGACTTAAAATTCTCAATAGTTTGGGGATTTATTTTTCTTCTAAGAGGCGTGTGTATGTAATCTTTCTCGTCATTGTGGGTTTCGAGATAAACAACTCCAAAATGGCCAGAGACATCGGTAAGTACTATGCCTGAACAAGCGGTGCATTGTAAATTGTTTGTGAATATGTGGTCAATTATTGTTGCCGAGTGGTCGGTGACTCTTGTGGGTTTTGTAATAGAAGGCAAAAATCCATTACTGACCAACAGATTAACATATTCTTCAGTTTTTGTATGGGAATCCATTTTCAGGAGATCAATATTGAGGTCTCCCATTATATAAGAATTTTTCCTTTCCCTGTTTAACTTATCGATTATGCCATTAACCGTGTTATGAACACATCGACATCTGCCCTAGGGGGAGTATTGGGTCTGTAAATAATACCAACTATTTTTTTGGATTTCCTAAGTTCTATAAATATCGATTCGAAGACATGTGGTATAAAGACAGATAGATCCTCACAAATTTTATATTCAACATTTTCCCTGACAAAAAGTCCCACCCCACCTCTATGGTCATCGTTATCGGGTCTATTTGCATAACATAGGGACTGGTAGCCAGAGAGGGTGTAAGAGACGTCATCGGGAATATGAAATACTTCAGTCAACCCAATCACATCCAAGGAATTTTTTTGCTCGAGTAAACTAAATAGTAATTCATTCAGGCCATCCCAGTGTGCGCTTAAGCTTTGACAGTTTATATGGAACAAGGAGAATGTTTTATTTTGGTTAGTAAATGCAGTACGAAATTCTTCGGGTGAATAGTATTCGCATTGGGGCTTGAATGTCCCAAACGGGGACTCATCGTTACCATCAGTATTAAGAAATCTTTCTTCATACCGATTAAAGAAATCATATTCCCCCTGCGCCTGGATCTCATCTAATTTTATGTTACCCGCCATTACCAGTTTTCAGTCCTATGCGCTCTTTAACCTCAAAATCTCTCTTTAATGTTTCCTGAATCACACAGTGACCAGGTTTTGGCTGCCTTTGGGTCAAGGTGTCATGGTAGTAGTCAGAGCCGTCATTTTCACCAACCAGATGACATGCTGTACAGAAAAAATATACCAAAAAGTTCACGGTGGCAATCATCCTTGAGTAGGTGGGTCGATCGAGTAAAGGATTTCTCCAAGTGCATCGGACAGATTTTGCATAACTGTTGAAATGTGGAAGATCACATTGACAATAAAAGGGATATTGGCGCAGAGTTGGTGTCGGTACTTCCCTGTGCTACAAGAGACATGACCTGTGCCCCGTGTTTTATAGCCCGCGAAGAAACTGCTAACGACAATATTGGTATAACATTACAAATAAAACAATAACTGAGAACTTGGCGTGCCCTAAGAATCGAATCTGATTTGGTCAATAAAACGCAAGGCCATTGGCCGCTGCCGCATTTCCCAAGTCATACGATAAGACAGCAATCAACAGTTTTGTATGGAGGCTCACCGATCCTTGATAAAGGAATGGTTCAGTGGCCACTAATGTAGCACACCCCCTCCAATTTGCACACGTATGGTTTTCCCGCAAACCTTCAACAAAAGGATCACCGGGCAATGCCCCATGTCAAAGTGCGCATATCTAGTGTGCCAACTCATATGGACAGTGCAAAATACACTGACAGAACCCATACTTTCGGTCGCAGTATTTGTAAATCGATAAAGGGGAAGACTGCATTCATAGTTTCTTATTTCATAATGGAAAACAAAAGGCTTAGCCCTTAGATTTGTAGCATATAACAGCAACGTGTGCAAAGACAAAACTAACAAAACAATTCCTTAAAGCAACACGAAATATGAAGCCTCCGAAACCTTTATCATAGGTTATCCATACGATGAAAGCGGGCAGATACTTTATATGGTATTACCCAAAATAGAAGTGCGTATATCCAGAGCACTATCTATTCAGTGTAGTGCAGCCAAATGCACTGGCAGGGCCCCTCATCTCAACCACGGTAATTAGAGAACAATAAAGAGGGGGCACTCCGCTCAAACAAAGTTTGTCCCATTGTTGCGAACCAAAAAAAGTACACATCTTTAGTTTTCAGGCATATCGGAACAGCATGAGCAAAATCAAAACGAGCAAAAAATTTTCCTTAGAGCAACAAAAAAATGACGCTCCCACAGGCATACATCACATAGATCATCGGGTTACACCCAGTGGTCCTTATGACGATAGTCTGTAGGTATTCCATGTGGTATTGCCCGAAACTAAAGTTTGCTTATTCAGCTCTCTATCTCTTCGAGGAGGTAGCGTAGAAGACATTGACAGAACCCCAATCCCAACTGTAGTAACTGGGAATCCATAGAGGGAGGAGGACAGTCAAGAATATTTTCTCCTTTTGTTACAAAACACAAAGCCCCAAGTCTCTGGTTTTGTAGCATCTGAGTACAACGTGTGAAATGACAAAACAAACAGAATTTATTCATTAATGCAAGACAAAATATGAAGTTTCCGCAAACTACCATCCATATATCTAGCGCGCTATACCATCAAGGAAGTGTAAAATACACTGAGAGGACCTCTAGTCATAACCACTGTCGTTAAAACTTAATAAAGAGGGAGTAGTCCACTCAAATATGGATTCTTCTTTCGGTTCGAGACCCGTAGTCAAATACTTAGTTTGTAGCATATACAAACAACATGTGCAAAAATAAGACAAACAAAAACTTTTGGTTTAAAACAACACAAAATATGAAGCTTCCACAAGCCCCCGTCACATGGTCCATCAGGTTACTAACTATGGTTCATGTGACTGAAGCTTAAAGATATACCATGCCATACTGCCTGAAACTAAAGTGCGCATATCCAGCGCGCTATTACTTCACAATTGTGAAAAATACACTTAGAGGAAGGGCCCCATGTCGCGACTGTAGTATTTGGAAATCAATAGAGAGGGACTCTCCACTCAACCATTGTTTCCCCATTTGTTGTGGCAATTAAAGCAACACAAGGTATGCAGCTCCGCAAACTTTCTTCACATGGACCACTGGGGTATACTTGGTCGTCCATGTAACGACAGTTAGCGGGTACTCCCTTGATTATACGAAACTAAAGTGAGCATGTCCAGAGCGCTAGATCTCCACAGTATTGTAAATTAACAAGAATATGTGTGTGGGGGGGGGGGGGGGGGGGGGGGGGGGTTGGGATCCACTCGAGCGTGGCTTATTCTGTTGATGTTGAACACAACACAAGTCCTTAGTTTATTAGCATACGGAGACAGCGTGTGCAATGACAAAACAAACAAAAACTTTTCCTAAAACAACACAACATGAAGCACCCCTAAACCCCATCACATGAATCACCGGATTATACCTGGTGGTCCATGCAACGAAAGCTCGAAGGCACTCCAAGCAGTATTGCCCGAAACTAAAGTGTTCCTTTCCAACACGCTATATCTACAAAGTAATGCAAGATATACTGACAGGACCCCTAGTCTAAACCTCAGTAGAAGGGAGGGGGTAGACTCCATTAAAACATGGCATCTCCTTTAGTTGTGGAACAAAGTATTCCGATCCCTCAGTTTTGTAGCATATAAGAGCTGCTTATGCAAAAACAAGACAAACAGAAACTAATCCCAAAGCAAACACAAAGTATGAAGTTCCCACACACTTTCATCACATGGACCACCGCTTTACACAAGGTCGTCCATGTGACGAAAGCCTGTCGGCTCTCCATGTGGTATTTCCCGATGTAAGTGCGGGGACTCCACTCAAGCATGATGTTACAAAGTTGTGAAACACTTGAGCCCATGTCTCGAGTCATGAAGCATACGGGAGCAATGTGTACAAAACAAAACATCATAGCTTCACCATTTAGCGACACTTAAAGCAGCACAAGGTATGGATCTCTGCACACTTCCATCACATAGACCACCGGGTTACATCCAGCTGTCCATGTGACGAAAGTTTGTAGGTACTCCCTTGAATGGCCCAAGACTTAAATATGCGCATATTCTGCGCGCTATCTGTCCGCAGTATTTGGAAATCAGCAAGGGGGCGGGGTCCACTCAAATGTGGCTTATTCTTTTGATGAGGACCACAAGTGCACAAGTAGCCAATGAGGACACGGTGTGCAAAATGAAAACAAAGAAACACATTATCTAAAACAACACAAGTTTACCCCCGGTCGTCCATGCGACAAAAGCTCGCCGGTACCCCATGCAGTATCCAGTGTGCTATCACTTCAGAAGTAGTGCAAAATACACTAACCTATTTGGAAATCAATAAAGGGGAGACTCCACTCATACATAGTCTCCCTTTGATGCCAACACAAAAGCCCAAGTCTCCAGTTTTGTGGCATTTAAGAGAAGTGGGTGTTAAAATAAAACAAACAAAAACTTTTCTTTAATATGCATGAAGCCACCGCAAAGTCTCGCCGGGTGGTACCTGCCTGTCCATGTGACGAAAGTCAGTAGGTACTCCATTATATTGCCTGAAACTAGAGTGCGCTTATCCAGTGCGATATCTCTTCAGAGGGGTGCAAGATACATTAACTGGGCCCCTTATCTCAGCTTCAAAATTTGTAGATCAATAAAAGAGGGGGGGGGGGGGGGGATTCCACTCAAATATATTTTGTTTCTTTTGGTCTGAAGAATAAGAGCACCAGTCCCTAGTTTAGTAGCATATAGGGACAGCGTGTGCAAAAACAAAACAAACAAAAACTTTTCCTAGATGCATCGCAATACAAAGCTCGCGCAAACCTTTATCACACGGATCAGCAGGTTACACCCAGAAGGGGGAGGGGGCATGTGACGGAAATATGTAGGTACTCCATACATTATTGCCCGAAACTAAAGTGCGCCAATCCAATGCTCTATCTCTTCAGAATAGTGCAGAATATACTGGCAGGACTCCCTAGTCTCAATCTCAGTGTTTAAGAATCAATAAAGGGCAAGACTCCATTCAAACATAGTTTCTCTTTTTGTTGCAGAACACAAAAGCCCAAGTCCCTAGTACTGTAGCATCTAAGGGCGGAGTTAGCGAAAATAAAACTGAAACCTTTCCTTATACAAACACGAAGCTCCCGCAAACTTTCATCACGCGGATCACCGGTTTGCATCTGGTCGTCCAGGTGCCGAAAGCCTGCTGGCACTCCATGTGGTTCTATAGTAGTTTACCAAAAATGAAATCATTCCGTTGAAGCGTTTCCAAAAAAACTCTGGAATACTGATATTTTGGTGCTTTTCCATATTTCCAAGGGCCGTAACTCACACAAGAATAATGCAATCAGCATGAAACTCAAACTTGGTGTGTATGCCATCGTTCTATAGTAGTTTACCAAAAATGAAATAATTCCGTTGAAGCGTTTCCAAAAAAACTCTGGAAAACTGATATTTTGGTGCTTTTCCATATTCCCAAGGGCCGTAACTCACACAAGAATAATGCAATCAGCATGAAACTCAAACTTGATCTGTAAGTCATCGTTCTATAGTAGTTTACCAAAAATGAAATCATTCCGTTGAAGCGTTTCCAAAAAATCTCTGGAAAACTGATATTTTGGTGCTTTTTCCCATATTTCCAAGGGCCGTAACTCACACAAGAATAATGCAATCAGCATGAAACTCAAACTTGATCTGTAAGTCATCGTTCTGTAGTAGTTTACCAAAAATGAAATCATTCCGTTGAAGCGTTTCCAAAAAAACTCTGGAAAGTTAAAAAAATTTATAGTAATTTCTATATTTTTTATACTTACCAATGACCCAGACATAGCTGGTGCTAACTCTTAAAATATAGGGCCAAACACAAATTTTGCCCCCCAATCCCCAAAATTTGCATCTAAAACCAAAGAAAACATGTCCTGAAAGGCCCTCCACACTTCGCCTCTACTGCGCATGCGCAGTGTCAAGGACGTTCCGAAATTGGCGCCATTAATCATTCTAAAAACCAGTGCCTGGTAAGCGCTATGTACTCAGCGGGGAGGCAAGAGTTCCCAACTCCTGGGAGGGCCATCCCCGTCTGGGTCATTGGTAAGTATAAAAAATATAGAAATTACTATAAATTTTTTAACATTTTTATACTGTACCAATGACCCAGACATAGCTGAATAGTAAAAAGGCTGGAGGGCCAAGGACATAGAGCAAAATTGAATACGCTCAATAATATAAAATAGAGTCATCTCCTGTAGGGAAAAAGAAGTAATAGGCCTTACATGTATCTTTCTTATTTATGATAAATTAGAAAGATACAACACCTTCCAAAATTGAGCTTCATACATCCATGTACTCTATTAATATCCAATATAATCCTTATACTAATAATTTTTAAAGTAAGCCAATAAATAAAGTAAGTCTAGAGAATAGAGACTCTTATACTCCTAAAAGTGTCTGAGGATTGCATAATCATGTCCGTTGACATATGCAATAATCAAAAGCTATACTTTAAAAACTAAGACTTGAATGAATTTTAAAAACCTAAACTTCTCACTAAACAACCATCCCAATAACAGCTCAGAATTACTAACTCCGGAGGAGGTATCCCCTTGTTTTCATAGTAAAACAGGTGACCCAAGGGAACACCCTCCCCCCCCCCCCCCTTTTTCTTGCCCTGGGTCAAATAGCCCAGAGCGAAGAGGGCAGCAGAACGGAGACACTGCCGAAACAGACAGCCTACCTAGCTATAGTAGCAACTGTTAAGTGAATGACATTCTGAGCAGTAGATAATAGACCTAACAATAGAGGCCTCCAGAAATGGACTCGATATTTCTGAGAAAAAAATTCATGAATGTGGATGGCTGAGCGCAATGAGCAGCCTTCAAAAATCTATAATAGCGACACTATTAATGTAAGCCCAAGATGTAGAAGAACTCTTACTTCATGAGCCGAAATCTTAAGCACAACTGCTAAGTCAATGATATACCATAAGCAGTACCGATAGTTAATAGAATCTATTAACAATAGAATGGAGCGTAACGTCCTTCTACTAGGCATCAAAGACAGAAGAAGCTTACGCCCATAGTAATAAACAGATATCTGTTTATAAATGCATAAACTCTACCCGGAAAGAGTAAAGGCCTATGCCCGTACGAAGACGGAAGGACCTTAATAACAATAGGTTCCGGATATTAGGAGCCTAACTCTAACTAAATAGTAACGGAATAGTGATTCCGAAACTACAAAAGTGAAAATCATCCATCGATAGTGCATGAAACTCACTGACTCTACAGTAAAAGAGAAACCAACAGAATTACTGTCTAAAAGGTCAGAATTTGAAAACTACTGTTTCCAGAGGCTCAAATGATTACTTAGCTAAATAAGAACCGAAGTTAAAATCCATATAGGAATTTAATCTAAAGATTCTAAGTCTATTTATCAAAAAGTTACTAACTGACTTAGATAAAGAGACATAAGACTCAATTGTAAACTATCCTAGAGTGCATAGGTATGAGGTAACATAAACCTATAACCTTAATAATAACAGGCTGCAGTAGATCTTGTGAAACAAGTATACTAAAAAATTGCAATGAGTAGTATGGAGGGATCAACAATATGAACATAATGATCCCTACACCAACGACGGAAGAGCCTCCACTTTAGCCGCATAGAATAGCGAAGAAGAGGATCTCCAATAGTAAGAAATCGCGTCCAAAGCTCGTCCAGTACAATGCTTACAATGCAATACGGACCACACAACGGAATACATGAAGGTTGCGACCTTGCGGGTTGTGATAAAGATGACACGATTTACCCAGTGAAAAAAGATCCTCACATTGAGGAAGATTTCACGTTAAGTCCCACAGTAGACAAGAGAGTAAATTACCCATGATCTCTGTGAAGATAGAGATGCTATCAACAGAAATGTATTGTGGTTGTTTATCTTAGCAATACCTGCTGAAACAACAGCGCCGGAGGATACGCGTATCCTATCATTCCGTCCTATAGATCAATAGAGCGTTAACAACATTAGCTCAGAGATCTGGACAAGCCAACACATACGTCTGCAATAGATTAGCAAGCTGTGTCGAAAATAAATCATCATTGGGCGCTCCCATAGATAGCAAATCTGATTGAATACTTGTTTGTTGAGAGTCCATTCTGACAGCAACAAGCGACCCCTAAGTGAACGGGAGTCCGGTAAAACAATCAGACGACCCGGAATATGACGGACCAAAACAGAAGTTGGTGTACTATAACCAACAGACGGATTCTTTCCATTAAATTGAATAACGGAAACGAAAGAGTGCCTCCCTGGTTCCGGAGATACGCCACTACTGTCGAATTAACGGACAGGATTTGGGCATGCGTTTATGAATAATGTTCATGCAATGACATAAAGCAAGCCTAAAAAACATTATTCCGCGGAAGAAAGTTGGTTGCTAAGAGACTGCGGAACCCAAAGACCCTGGCACTTCGAATCCGTTGGGATCAGTATTATATCCCAATCTGTTTGACTAGCAACCGTCATAACAGCAACACTCGGGTCCGGCAACTGCGGTGGCACTCTCTGAGTCAACCACCGAATGTTTGCCCCAGTCTGAATCTCTTGTAACACTAGATAGACAAGAGAACGAGTAAATCGAGCAATTCATGGATTGCCGAAAAGTTGAAGAGAAGTTCCTCCGAGAACGAAGCGACTCTGAGAGAGTTCTTAACCTTACTATCCACGCGTGTGGAAGTAGCTAGGGCTGCGTCACGTCTAACCAACTCCAATCAGCCACTGAAGGGCGGAGTTATACGTGAACAAACTACTGCCCTCAAAAGAAATTACATTGAGAATAATATCCCGTAAATCTATTCTTGAAGACGTAATGATAACGCCTCAGTAAGGCGGATTACGTATGATAAAGCGTCTAAGTTAAGTCTACTATACATCATGTCGTTTCCAACATTGAAGTTGGAAAAGACATAAACGGCGAAAAAGAATATTTCCAGTCTTTAACCACACCGTCTAGACGCATATGAACTATCGGTATACCCTGTTCTGCCAAAATAAACTATTCGTATAAATGATAAAACGGCAGAAATGAGCAACGCGGACAAGAAACTAAACTATTATGCTTGGTAGCAGGCTTGTATGCATATATAGCGTCGAAAAATAAAACACATGTTGTAATGACATTATTGGACTGCGTCGGTAAGTCAGGGACAATGTCCCTGAACCGATCGAAAAATCCAAGTCCAATGACGCTATAAGTCTCTTATCCAAGATCGCAGCAATGAAGTCCGAAATAACAATCACTGGAAGATAATGCCAGAAGATATGAAAGGCAGCTTATGATACTACTAAAGGGAAAACTCGAAAACTTTCGAATCCCTTTCGCCATCCTGTCGGACCCTATAAAGCGTTCGGTCATCCGTACCTGATGCAACCGCGGACCGCACCGACCCAGCGCCGTCGGATAATTCCTGATTCGACCAAGAAACTGTCAATTGCTGGGATGCTGCGAAACAACTGTGCTAACTCGGATAGCACGTCCGTCACTGAGGCCTGAGGAGAAGCGGTCCTACAATGCATTGCCGCTGGAAGCTCCATGATCGTTACCCCGTGCATACTACCAATATGCGAGCGAACGGAGTGTATAGGCCTCGTGTCCCTTGGCTACCGGATGGCGCGACCTATTCGCCGTGGTATCACTGAATGACGAAACTGATCGGATACTCGAGGTCACGTAGCCAATGTGCGATCGTGTGCCCTGCTGTGAGGATGAGGAAGCATTAAGGACAGTCTCTAGGACTGTCAATATAACGGAGCGTCCCGACCGACAGACATATGCTCCGAATGTAAAATATCTGAACCACAACATGCAGTCCCCTATGTTGTTGGACGAGAGAGGGACCTCTCTCGCTCACAGCCCGGACGGACCTGGACAAGCCAGGAACCGGACTAACAGGCTTCCTCCGATCTGTCCTCAATCTGCCGTCACTGGGTGAGTACTAAAGTAATTAAAGTGCTCGCATCACCCAAATCTCCTTCCTAGACCGCAACGGACGAACCCGGCAGCCGAACCATTCGATGAATGTACGCTACACCAGGTGAGCTAGCGAATGTCACTCCGTAGGCGATAGACATATTCCATGAGCACTTATTGCCACTAGCTCTTCATTAACTATGACGACAGAGGCACACTTTTGAAAGACATCTCGGTAGCTTTGCGAACAAGAAACCAGAAATGCTTGGTTATAGCAAGCATAAAATAATAATATATATAGCGTCGTTCAATAATTCGAAAGTTTGTGTGACATTATTGGACTATGTTGGAACTGAGGGACGATGTCCCTGAACCGAACCAAAAATTTCTAAGTCCACCGACGCTATCAGTTTCTTATCCAACATCGCAGCATTCTGGTCCGACGAAAGAAGCTGTAGAAGACCAAGTCAGATGACATACACAACAGCATATGATGTTCCGAAAGGGAAAGCTCAAAATCCTCCAAATCCCTTTCGGTATCCCGTCGGACCGGATGAAATTTTCGGATGTCCGTACCCGCTTCCGCGGAGCGTCCCAACCCAGCATCGTCGGATAAAAAATATGCGACAGATTCAGTTGATGCTGGGATGCTGCGATAAACTGTGCTATTTAGGAAAGCACGTCCGTTCCCGAGGCCTGTGCAGTAGCGGTCTTACGATGCATTGCCGCCGGAAGCTCCGTGTACGTTGACTCCCGCACACTTCCTATGCGAACATCCAGAGTCTGCAGGCCTCGTGTCCCTGGCTACCGGATGGTGTGACCTGGTCGCCGATGAATCTCTGACTGGCGAAGCTGACTGGATATCCGTGGTCACGTAGCCAAGAGCGGTCGTGTGCGCAACTATGAGAATGAGGAAGCCTTATTGACAGTCTACTCCGGACTGACTATATGTCGGAGCGTCCCGAGCGACGGACGTATGCTCCGAATGCGAAACATTTTGTACCACAACATCTGGGGCCAGATGTTGTTGAACGAGAGAGGGGCCTCTCTCGCTTGCCGTCCGGATGGACCGGAACGAGCTATGAACCGGACTAAAAGGCTTCCTCCGTTCTCCCTCCGATCTGCCGTCACTAGGTGTGCATTAGGTTGATTTATAGTGCTCGCATCACCCCAAAATTCCTTCTAGACCGCAACGGACGAACCCGGCTGCCGAACCATTCGGTGAATGGACACTACACCGGGCGAGCTAGCGGACGTCAAAGGCCGTCGAACCTACTAGGGTCCTCTTAGGCAATTGGCGTATTAACATGAGCACTTTTCCGCTAGCCCTTCATTAATTGTGACGACGGAGGCACACTGTTGGAAGACATCACAGATACATCACCCTAATCTTGATCGTGTGAAATAGAAATTGATAAAGTAGAGTGACCCTGCGGGGAAAGGACCGGAGTGTCCAATTCCCCAATAACATACCGTGACATACTCTTCCCATATTGTCATCGAAATCATACGATACAGAACAGGAGTTAATGCGAGTACACTGACCACATATAGAATGATTATAAAGTCAGAGGAAGACTTCCTCTTATTACAATTGATCAATATCCTTTCAATGTGAAAAGAAAACAAGTCCTGGTACTCGCACTAACCCCTGGGAATCAAAATACATAATAATAATATGATCCATTAATATAGAAAAAATAATTGAAATCAAAATATTTTGAAAAAATATTTTTTCAGAACAGCCCAAGTTTCTGAAAAGTAACGTTGAGCCCCAATGGATCCCAAGCCTAAAAAATATTTTAAACAATTTATTCAACACTTACGAACAATAATAATGTATCTAGTTATGATTAAAATAACATCAAGATATTATTTTCCAGAAATCCCCCCCTCACACAGAGGGCTGTTGTAAATGTAAACAATGAGTGTAAAAACACTAAAATAAGACTCCAGGCACCCAGGCCCGAAATCAGTTACCAAAAATACACTATCTGATGCAAAACAGAGACTTCCAGGGAAGAAACTGCAGAACATCAGATGGTAGATGCAGAACACAACGCCTAACCACCCGTAGGTGAAGACGTAAACATGGGGAAAAGAACAGAATTCATTCAGTTGTTCAGCTAAAACTCCCAAGAAAATTTAGTAATAATAATTACAAAAACTATGCCAAAAGCATGGGAGAATAGCAAGGGGGGACTTAAAGGACAGGGAGAGAGGAAAACACTTATAAAACAGTGTAACTAAATAATCAGAATGACAACAAAATGGCTGCTGCCTCGAAAATAGGTAACTTAACATAATTTCATTAAAAATTTTTAAGTTACAGCCCTGATAATATTCTGTCACACATTTTTTCTCTCCTTCTCTATCCTCCTTAGAATCACCATTTCACTAATATTTATGTGTCTGGCATCATTTAAACTGAGATTTACAAGCACAAAGATCAGTCAGATGTTAACTGATGAAGGGCCAAACTTAGAATGATTAATGGCGCCAATTTCGGAACGACCTGCTCCACAGTTTTGTATTTTTGCACAGGGGGAAATATTGAAATAAAAGGGATGTCCTGAATCTGACCCCCGACAAACAAGGTCTTTATTTTTAGTATTGGGTATTTGAAAGAATGAGACTACTTGTTGGCAAGGAGACTTTAATGTTTTGGTCATTGGATGCTAGCTTGATGCACAGTGTTATAATAAATATCTTGGGATTTATCTGAAACAGTGGATCAGAAAATAAAAGTTTTGAGACGTAATTTTGACATTGAATTATTTACAAGGGTGTAGCCAAAATTTTGAGATGGAAATATTTTTTTCCTTTTTTCAGTAACTGGAGGTGATGTGCCCCAGAGGTCTAAAAGTGTTGAAGCTGGGAAATTCTGCATTGTGGCTGCCAAGTGGCTGAAAATGGCTAGTTTGAACATTTTTTCATCAAAATTGGTAGTAGCTTTATTTTTGGACAATAAGATGTGCCTACCACATTTATATATTTCAGTTATATATTATCAGGCTGTATTCACTTGTTTAAGTCAATTCAGAAAATGTATATATATCAGGATTATTGCAAATGGGTTTGGCTTTGTTCACAGTGGAATGAAGAATTGGCACATCATTTATGATAAAAGGCCGCCCAGCCACACGTCCCTCAAAAAAGTGTGCAATTTGAGGTATTTGAAAAAAATTTAATTTTTCGAAGTTGAAAAAGGGACATAACTCTGGCAAACAATGTTAGACCAAACCCCAATTTGAACTTGACCTGTAGTTTATGTTGATACACCTATATACCAAAATTTATTTGAATCAGTCAACAACTAAAGTTATCATCGGGAAACAAAAAAAAAGAGAATTTTCAAAGACGAAAAAGGGGCATAATTCTGGAAAAATTGTCGGACCACACCCCGATTTGAACTTGACCTGTATTTTATGTTGATACAACTACATACCAAATTTCCTTTGATTTGACCAACTATAACTTTATCCTTGGGAAACCAAAAAAAATAAATTTTTAAAGTCGAAAAAGGGGCATAACTCTGGCAAAAATCGTTGGACCGTACTCCTGATTTGAACCCGACCTGTATTTCATGTTGATACACCTACATACCAAATTTTCGTTTGATTTGGCCAACTATAACTGAAGTTATCGGGAAACAAAAAAAAAAAAATGAATTTTTTAAGAAGAAAAAGGTTTCAATTATCTTATAACACGAATATGCATGTAGTGAGTGGGGAGTTGGTTCAAAATATTGTCTTTGGTAATATTCAGACTGGGAGGGACATTTTTTGTGTTGGTGTTGTAGGAAAAGCAGAAATAAAATTTGGGAGAAAATTTTAACCTACCACACCAATACAATATGCCAAATGGAAATAGGAAGGTGTAGACAGTTGTTGGTGATGGAAATAGATGTCGTATTAACAAAGCATGTTGGTGTGCAGAATATTTATAAAAGAACACATGTAATATACACATAAATACATGCATTATCCAACTCATAATTCCTCATATTGCACTGAGTTAAAATTCAGACTCCCTCAGGTATCCCAAGTATGAGCCCAGGGACTTGATTTGAACAATTTGAATCTGAACTTCCCAAGGAAGTTGCATATCAAATATCAAGAGGTCCTAACTGGTAGATCTGAAGAAGATTTTTTTACATGAATCAAGTACTTATGACCCAATAAAAAATTTTGTAAATCAGACTATCGGTTCCGAAAATAGAAATTTTCGACAGGGCCATAAATCTGACCTCTCCCAGAACAAATGAAAAAATTGTCCCTCAAATTTTTCTTGAACAAACTTTAGTGTAAACCACAAAAGGAAGCTGAATACATGTACTACATATCAAGTTATTCCATCCATCGTATCATGAAAAGATTTTTTAAAAATTTGGGGTAATTTTTCTCCACCCTCTCCCCATTGGGGCAGTAGATCACGTTTAACAAAACTGAATTGCCTTCCCCATCATCATTCACATTAAATTTTATTGGAATCGGTTCAGCGGTTTGGGATCAGAAGACTCAAACATCACCTTCATAACAGACGATGAAGGAAGAGTGATTACTATAGCTCATCCTGTCTTTCAGTCAGGTGAGCTAACCAACATATGCCATAAGATGGCCAAGTCCCCCACCCTGAAAAGGGGAATATGGATCAAAATGTTCGGTAAAAAAAAAAATCTACGAAATTGAGTGAATAGAATTATATTTGTTCCAAGTTATAGCATTCAGAAAGTCATTATCACATAAATACCAAATTTTCAACAAAATGGGGCATAACTCGTACAGAAATTGACGAAATTTGGGGAATATCCAATAAGAGCGAGATGTTCCCACAATGTATGGTGCTTACCGTTATACCAAGTTTTATTGAAATTGAATTATATATGTTCAAGTTATTGCATTCAAAAAATGTGCAAATGGATGGATGGATGGATGGATGGGAGACTGCACACAGTTGTCCAGATGGATGAGCTCCATTTCTATACCCCTCACCAAACTTATTTTATCAAAAGTCAATTAGACTTGTTCAAATTATCATAGAAACACTGAATTTTCAACAAAAGGGGCATAACTCCTACAGAAATCAAAGAAATTGTTTGAATATCCAATCAGAGTGAGATTTTCCCACAATGTATGCCTACACCAGGTGCATCTGATTATATTTGTTCAAGTTATCACATTCACCAGGTCATTATGTGAGAAGCAGCAAATTTTCAACAAAAATGGCACAACTCCAGCAGAAATTGACAAAACTCTAGATATCCACTAAGAGTGAGGTCTTCCCACAATGTATGATTTGATTATACCAGGTTTTATCAATTTCCAATTATATTTGCTTAAGTTATTGTGTTCATAAAGTAATTATAAGCCAAACAAAGAATTTTCAACAAAGAAGCTGCACAACTCCTACAGAAATCATCATAATCGGACGATTATAAGATCAGAGCAAGATCCTCCCACAATGAATGTCTATACCATGTTGTAACAAAATCTGATAATATTTGTTCAAGCTATTGTATTCACAAAATATGCAGACTGAGAGAGAGATGCATGGACAAACAGACAGGACTCATTTCTCTATATGCTGCCATATTTTGTTTGAGTGGGGGATAATAAAAAAATATAATTCCCTAAAATCGTCAATGAAAGGGTAAATAATGATATATCTACTTACCGAACTTTTCAAGTACACATCAAACACATCTGTAATAAAAAAGCAAATCAGTTGGTTAGCAAAAAACTGACTGAGGGTATTTCACAAGTACAACACTAAATTACTTCAGACTGATGTATCTATGTATGTAACTGATCTTTCAGCATCTCTTTTTATGATTTAAGCAAATATCTATGTATGTAACTGTATGCAACAGAAGATATGATACATCTATTGGTTTTATGTTTTTATAGAGTGTAGACTATTGACTGCACGGCTTTGTGTACTCAAGGTATACTAAATTTAATTTTACTTGGTAGAACAAATGCCTTCTCCACTCCCCAAAATTTCTGCAAAATGTCAGGAGATGTTAAACTGAAAATCAGACATTTACAAATCAGTATACAAAAGAGTGTATACTTATTGATCACTCAAGTTTTTCCTGCAGTTTTTGACCAGATTGATCTAGAATATCTCAGATCATTGAAAGAGTTTCTTTCTTTAAGGTAATATGATGTTATGTTAGACAATGTTGGAAAAGGCTCTTAGAGCCTTTTCCAACAATATTTCACTTAATTGGTAAAGTGCTGGAAGCCCATATTAGGGCTTTATTCTTTAGTGCAGGGCCCCCAACTTGAAGGCTCATATTCAGTGCCTGTACATTGTATTATCTTTGAAGTGATATTACTTGGTCTATATAGGTTTGCTTTGATACAATTTATGGGAGAGTGCCCATAGGCACTCTCCCATAAATTGTAACAAGGCAAAGACATGTGTACAAGGTTTGATGGCTAAAAATAATTTAGCACTCTGCCAGTTAACAAAATTTCGTCAACAAAATCAGCTAGTCTTATTACTCGTATTTATTAATTTATTGTTGTTTGATGTCACTTTCATCATCTATGGCTATATTGTGACTGTCAAAAACCAGTGATTATAATTTCTGACTGAATCCACCTCGAAAACTTACACCCTTAGCATCAACAACCACCCTCTTACGAATTGCAAAAATATTTTTTTAAGTAGAAATTTATGTTAAACCCTTTACCCAATGCACAGTATATCAAAATTTATTATTTAATTGTTGTTTTTCAAAAATTTAAAAAAAAAAACCCCATACTTAAGGGTTAAACCTGTTCCTAACATGACAGCGTCATAAGCAATGTTTTTGAAGCAGGATATAATTTTTTTAAAAATTTTACAAGCACATTCAAGAAAAGTGTTTTTCTATCTGTGTCAGTAAAAGAGTTGGATAAGTAAATACCCAGAGAATAAAATGTATCAAACAAGATCCACATGATCATTTAAAATCATAAGAAAAAATTATTTATTTATTGGGGTTTAAGGACACTTTTGACAGCCAGGGTCACCAGTTTTACGGATGGAGGAAACCAGGGTACCCGGAGAGAACCACCAAGCAATGGTGAGCAACTGCCAGACTCCCCAACTTACTAACTCTACACAAGCAGGGTTAGCATTGGTTGAAGACAGGTGCTCCGTTGACATGTATTACACCTTAGGACACACTGAACCTCTTTGTTTGAAGTTCAATGCCATAACCACTGAGCGACCATGCTCCCTATCAGAAAAAATACTTATATTTGGAAAAGTACAGAAAAATCACAAAGAGTCATAAAATTCAATTCAAAGTCTCTACTTTCATGAACATAGTTTAATATGTTTGGCCACAAAGTCTCAGTCTATGAATTTATTAAAAGTCATAAAATAATCAAGGTGTTGTTACACATCCATTCAACTTTAAACCCTTGTATTTAATGGAATAGCCGCTATGACATAAATGATTCTGTATTCAATGGGTGAAGTACAAGCCGGAACTTTTTCCCCAGCACCGTTCATACTAGTTCCTTTCCCATCGGGTCATTAGTTACATAGATATCGGATAGAAGACATCTATGATTAGTTACGCTTCGAAAAGTTTCCAAATTTCGTTATATAATTATCGACAGTCTATCGCATAGTGTGAAAATGAAAACGTCCAAAGCAAAATAAAGTCGGTTCACAAAAAATTAGTTAACCAAAAATGAGATAATATTTACCCCCCCCCCCCCCCCCCCCCCCCCCCACAATCATTTCCAACTAGAACATTAACCCAGTCCTGTGGCCATCTCGTTTTGTGGCTCCGTTATATCTAACTTGGTCAACTTTATTTCGGTAAATCTTCGTACATCTTGACATGCTTCGAACTTCTTTTAAAAATGTTTCTCCCAGCTGTTTTGCAAATCTGCACAAATTTGTACTTATATTTTTACTAACTGTAATAGCCACCAAATGGTTAGGATTGAATGGGCCCCAGTTGAAGAGAAACAGCGATACAAATTTCAACAAACACTGGTTCCGGAACTTGTGATTAATATTTTATAGTTAAATCACAGTCATATCTCCAACTTAATGCATGATTCTAATTCTATTAGGTACATATTACATGAGGCAGAAAGATCCTTTCCAGCAATATCAAACCCAATGTGAGGCAAATTGAATATTGCCAAAATGAATCTCCTCTAATTGCCTGATATCTTGATTTTAAGCGAAGATTCCAATATTCAAGGAGTTTCCAGGTTCTTGTCAACAAGGAATTCGAGGAGCCCAGAAAGTACAGTGTATATTTCTTCCTGAAAACACCAGGAAATGTTTTTTTAGCTTGTGAAAACTGAACACTTGGATGTTGCATAAAATGCTCCCCCAGCAGGGTAACTCTGAAAGCTGCCACTTATGAACAAAATAATTTTTACACATGAAAATCTGGGGTGTTCTGACCATGTTCCCACACTATGGAGCACAGTAAAGTTCATCTGAACAAGGTTGAAGGATCATAGAGCAATACACCAATTTCCATCAGAATGTTCCATTATTTTGGAAAAGCTGCAAATATCAAGTCCATGAAGGGTAGGTAGTTAACAGGCACACAACAGATAATAGTCCAAGAAAAAACAATCAATCATTATAGCGCAAAGAGAAGGTCAATATGTTGAAAAACTAAACTGAGTGCAAAATCAGAGGAATACCAACAAACTGAACCAAAACAAACATTGAATTTCAAAACATTCTGTATTTTCAAATTTCCAACATTCACTATTTATAAGGCCTTGTTGTGGCTTGACAGCAGATGAAGTCATCATTTTCATGAAAGAAGTGACTGATTTTCTTTTCAGTTTTAATACTTAAGGGCCTGGGCAATTGTCCTGAATTCTCAGTAGACTACAACCCGTATATGTCAAGCTGATTAGCAGTGATTTCCATGTTAAGTCATAGCTGCCTATAACGGCAGCCAAGACTTGACTGGAAATCACAGTTTGGGGTATGTCTATTGTCAGCAGAACCTCCTAATGATGGCATCCTGTGAGATCGCAAAAGCATGAAATGGTCCTTTAAAGGTTAAGGTTTGTTTGGAACAAGTCACAAAATTACTATAGATATGATTTAAGTTGGTAAATGCCAATGCTGAGCTCAATGGCAGTTGAATTTGTGGCACAGTGGAACAAGAACAACTCATTTTGTATTTTCCTGGTGTGAATTCCCCTTTGGTACAATCAGCAAATTACAATCCAGTCAAATCAGAGTTCATACACTTTTGTTTAGATGAAATTTCATGACTTCTCCAGGATTTCGAGTGAATTTTCCAAAAACCTTTTCAATTGGATTTCTCTCTTCTCTTACCACAAATGAAGTTTTTATTCTCTGCAAGTAGGTTTGGTGTTTTGTCTGTTTTTTATCTTTCAAAGTCTTAACATATAAAATGATGAATGGTATGTTGCACAAGTGAAGACCTTTACTATTATTTGCATTTGGGATAAGTCACATTTGCAAGCTCGCATCGTCATCCAGACAATATTTAACGCACATTTTCCTGGCATTTTCCTGGACTGATAAATGCAGTCACAAAATATAGTGTGGTTGCACATGCCTGGTCTGAAACAAGGTAACACAAACCCAGGGTGAAACTCTATGGAAATGGACATTCAAACAAAGGTGAAATGCAGACAATGGGGGGGATAATGCCACCAAACTGAATCTTCATGATGCTTTATCGACAATTTTGGCCAAGTTTTCAGACAAGCAATAATACTCCTATTGTTTTCCATGACTTCTTGGTCTGGAAAAATGATTTTCAATTTCCATGACTTTTTCAGGTTTCCAGGATCCATATGTACCCAGACAAATACGGAAAACTGAACCGATACCGTGGTAGACGCCCAACCCCAATCCCACCCATCTCTAATAGCTCATTCTGTTTTACTCCAAAAACTATATATAAAACTCACAATTATTATCTGTAAATCTGTCCTCTATATATTGGTGATAAAATTCTAATAGTCCTTCAATAATTGTTGATTTCAAATTCTTTATAAACTCATAGAACTGTGTATGATGTCTTTGTGATACAGCTGCAAAAGAAAAACAACAACTAAGAAATGAATGCTTTTCAAATTCTGAAAATACTTCAACATCACTGTTTTATTTACAGGCTCCATTCCACAGAGATAATTAAACTTGGTTTCACCTTTTCCTTTGGCAGTTAAGTGCTATAATGTTGTATACCATTTGGGAAAACTTTCACTTGTAACATATCATCTCCCCACTTCTACACTGATGTCAAATCTCAAAACTTCAACCAGCAATTTATTACCATGATGCAACTAGTAATTTAACCAAATCAATCTTCTTGGACAGAGCTTGTGGGGCTCTGTAAAACAAGATTGAACTGGCTGAATTTGTGGTCGCATGGTTGGAATATTTTTTCAAAATTTTGGTATTTTGACATCAGTGTGCAAAGAGTTAACTGGTAGAGTGCTAAATTTTATTTGGCACCAAAATCTTTACACATGTCTTTGCATTGTTACAATTTATAGGAGAGTGCCCACAGGCACTCTCCTATAAATTGTAACAAGGCAAATCTTAACAGACTAAATAATATCACTTGAAAGATAATATGATGCACAGCCACTGAATTTGAAGCCTTTAAGTTGCAGGACCTGCACTTCAGAATAAAGCCCAAATATGGGCTTCCAGCACTCTACCAGTTAATGAATTAGACTTATGCTGTGAAAGAAAATAGGCCGATGAAATTGTCAGATGTGTACCCATACGCGTAACTAGTAGAAAGCTGTATGACGGAGGGCCACCACGGATGCTGACATTATGTACACCATACAAGGTATGGGTACATATAGAAATGGATTGGAGGAGTGTCTAATTTGATGGATAAAGGGTTAATATCTCCGGATCAAATTATCAGATTTACATAAAAAACTATACAGCACAGCACATCAGTAACCTGAATAAATATATAAAGAAACATGACAATCGGATTGATCTTTTTTGAGTTATCTCATGCCAAAGGGATTGGAGGAATTTTCAATTTGAAGGATAAAGGGTTAATATCTCCGGATCAAATTATCAGATTTCCACCAAAAACTATACAGCTCAGCACATCAGTAACCTGAACACAATTATAAAGTAACTTAACAATCCAAGCAATATTTTTCAAGTTATCGAATGCCAAAGGGATTGGAGGAATTTTCAATTTGAAGGATAAAGGGTTAATATCTCAGGATTAAATTATCAGATTTACACCAAAAACTATACAGCTCGGCACATCAGTAACCTGAACACAAAAATAAAGAAACTTGACAATCCAAGCAATATTTTTCAAGTTATCGAATGCCAAAGGGATTGGAGGAATTTTCAATTTGAAGGATAAAGGGTTAATATCTCGGGATCAAATCATCAGATTTACACCAAAAACTATACAGCTCGGCAAATCCTAACCTGAACACAAATATAAAGTAACTAGACAATCCAAGAAATATTTTTCAAGTTATCGAATGCCAAAGGGATTGGAGGAATTTTCAATTTGAAGGATAAAGGGTTAATATCTCAGGATCAAATTATCCGATTTACACCAAAAACTATACAGCTCGGCACATCAGTAACCTGAACACAAATATAAAGTAACTTGACAATCCAAGCAATATTTTTCAAGTTATCGAATGCCAAAGAAATGGATACGGATGCCGGATGGACAGATGGACGGACAGACAGACGGATGGACAGACGGACAGACAGACAGACGGACAGACGGACAAAGGATGGACGAACGACGGATGGTCACCCTGGATGCCGGCATTATGTGTACCATACATAGTATGGGTACACATAAAAATCAATTGAAGAAGCTTTAGAAATGAGCAGTGGAATTTGGGACCCTAAGACTGGCTTTGGATTCAATCCCTAACCCTTTAGGACCTATTTTCATACTTGACAAACACTGTGATCTCAGAAATGGGACACCAGCATTGAGTCATTCAGGCTAGAATAAATATAACCTGGCAATAGTTTCTTGTTAAGTCATGATTGTCCATACATGCAGCCAAGACATGAGTGAAAATAAATTCCATGTTGCTTAACTTACAGGTTGTAGCATGGTAAAAAGTCTTGAAAATTGTCCAGGCCATTAAGGGTTGAATGCCTGGACAATTTTCATTCAAGGCTTGTCTGGAAACTAATGCCAGAATAATTTTACTTCTGTTTAAAGACTGCCTCATGATTGCATCTTTGGGTATCTGCTCTCAGTCCATAATGTTTGTCAGAATTAGAACCTAAAGGGTTAAAAAATGATTCATACTTTGCAACATATCTCCATTACTGCCCGTTTGCAAACTGACAGTGTCAAGTTTATGTCCGGTCATGGAATGATCTCACCGAGGTCATCCCAGTGAGGGGTCACATATGGATTTATAGAAATTTTGTTAAAATTTTAAAAAATTTCAAATGCTGTATTTGTAAATTATGGGCTCAGAATGTGACTGATTCATTGGCTAAAGGATTAAACTTTGAATATACCTGGAAAGTTGATATAAAAGGTTTCGTAGTTCAGAATCATGCCTTCACCCCTAACACAATGGAATTTTCTTCAGTAACATTGTTTTTCTCTTGTTTAACTATGGATTTAACTAATTATATCTTGTTTAACAGAGCTCACTGAGCTCTGTCAAACAAGGTATATTTGGTTAAATATCAAACTGCATTATGGAAAATATAAGCTTTGCCATTTTGACAGATAGATTAAAAGGTTTCCAATAATCAATGTCAGGAGCTGGTATTATCAGTAAGGAAATATACGTGAGAATTTTCCTGTTGTTATTGGTCATTTTATATGTACAAGTACCGTATTTGACATTCCGTTTCTACTGATACTGTAAGCGAAATCTGATAATTATATGAGCTGTGTTACCCTTCATGTAAAATATGTTTGCTACTTCAATTTTTAGAGGATAGGAAAAAATCCTCTTACCTATCAAACTGTTGTCTCTAACAAAACATCTGAATTCCATTCCTGGCTGAATATCTATCCATTTTCTAAGAATAAGTTCATATTGCATACTGTTCTGTATATTCTGTATATTTTCATCTTTTGTGTTACAGTATTCAAATCTATAACAAAATAAAAATAATCAAAATAAAAAGAAACATCTTCCCCTACACGAGTACAAGGATGTGGTACTCAATTATAAAAAACCTGAACATTTACTTAAATCATTAAAAAAAAAGATTCAGTTAATAGAACACAATGGAAACTCAATAACAAAAGTTTTCTTGCCCATCGACTGGATAACCAGGAATTAATGTCTCTCGGACAGGCTATGTAAAACAATGAAAATTGCATTCATATTAATCCTCTGCACACTGATTTCAGAATATCAAAATTACAAGCTACAAATTACTCTATTTCATAAGTCTCCAGGCTTAACTCGCATTGAACATGAACTTTTACTTCAAAGTTTGCCGCATGATCCTAGTTCACAGTTCTGTGATTTTTTACCTGTTCACCAGTGGCTATAAAAGCAAGCTGTTTTATCCCAAACGTCCTCTTTTACTTTTTAGGCCTGCCCAGACACGACTTGTGTCTCTATTTTATGATAGACTCTATCATTCATTTTGAATTAAAGGTGTTCACTGAACACTCCAATAGATTCACTGACTCAGTGTTTTATTGGCCATTTTCGACATATCCGACTCGGGTGTGTTCCATTTTAGGTATGAAGACCTCCGTGTGACTATTTTTAAATATGTCTCGGACACATTCCAAGGATCAGTCTTCATCCTCTGAAAGTTTGTACCATTCTGATGATCTGGCAATTATGCAACTTTTTGCTTCAGATGATAACTTTGAAAGTTTTTCTGGCTTTTCTGAAGGCAATGGTATGAACCAAGCTACTAGCAGTGTACCTCAAACAAAGGTAGTGTCTGATACCATTGCCTCTGGCATTTCTGGTGGCCACACCACCAGCGGCGATGCCACAGCAGACAAAGGGCCTGGTAAAAATACTAAGGACAAAGCTCTCGCTTCAAACTCCAGAAAACATAAATAAATCTCCTGTTAACCAGAGGACGCCGTCCGATGGCACATAATACACCTGTACTTCCAGAAATTATAAAACATTATGTGGGCATATAAAAAAAGTCTGGAAAATGGTAATGAAAGTGTCAATGGCACTGTAGCTCAACTTGACAAACTTGACCTTGGTAAGTTATAAATAAAACGGCAAAATTGAAGATCATTAGTACCAATGTTTTTGATAAAATTTCAACATATCAGCATTGTGTGTGCACAACGTTAGAGTTATCCATGCAATTTTTAAATGTAAACAAGTAGACTGGCTAAAGGAAGAATGTTGATACACAAATGCAGTATGTCCAGAGGTTATTGTAAATGGCAACTTTTTTCACAGAAATGAATGCTAATCAATAGCTCTTATCTAAAGGTCTTGCCTAATAAACACACCAAGGTAAAAAACAATCCTATGATAAATGTGGCCTGTACGCCATGTCAAAGAATGTTGATGCACAAATGCAATAAATTCAAAGATTGTTGCTAACAGCAACAATTTTTGATGGAAATGAAAAGAAAATCATTAGCTCCAATTTTTGTCTTTGTCACCCTGCATAAGCATACAAAGTTTCAAAACAACCTGATAATGAATGTGCCCTCTGAAGCATGCCAAAGGAAGATGAAATGCACAAATGCACTAAGTAGAAGATCATTGCTTGTGGCAATGGTTTTTGGGGTTTTTTTTATGGAAATTCATAAATATACCCTGCTGGGAGTTCAAAAGGGATAAGTTGATGCACAAATTCATTAAGTTCAAAGGCTGATGATAACGGAAATAATTTTTTATGGAAATGAAAAAAAGCAATGGCTCACATCTAGAGGTCACCCCAAACACACATACCAAGTTTCAAAGTGATCCGATCATAAATGTGCACTGAAGGGTGTGTTAAAGGGAAATATTGAGGCCTGACTAAACTAAATTCAAAGGTCAGCGGCAACATTTTTTGACAGAAATGGAAGAAAATCGACAGCTCCCATACAGATGTCACCCCACACAAGCACACCAAGTCTGCAAGCATTCCAATCATAAATGTGCCCTGTAGGGTGTGTCAAAGGGAACTATTGATGCTTAACTGCACTAAGTTCATCAAAGGTCATTGCAACATTTTTTGACAGAAATTGAAGAAAATCGATAGCTCCCATCTAGAGGAAACCCCAAACAAGCATACAAAGTTTCAAACCGATCTGATCATAAATGTGCCCTGTAGGGCATGCCAAAGGAATATACTGATACTTGTCTAAACTATGTTCAAAGATCGTTGCCAGCGGCTACATTTTTTGATGGGCGGAAATGGAAGAAAATCGATAGTTCCCATCTAGAGGTCACCCCAAACAAGCATGCCAGGTTTCAAAGCAATCCAATCATAAATGTGCCCTGTAGGGTGTGCCAAAGAGAAATATTGAGGTCTGACTAAGCTTAGTTCTAGGAATGTTGGCAGCGGCAACATTTTTTGATGGAAATGGAAGAAAATCGATAGCTCCCATCCAGAGGACACCCCAAACATGCATACAAAGTTTCAAAGCAATCTAATCATAAATGTGCCTTGTAGGGTATGCCAAAGGGAAATATTGAGGTCTGACTAAACTAAGTTCTAAGAACATTGGCTGTGGCAACATTTTTTGACGGAAATGGAAGAAAATCGAGAGCTCCTATCTAGAGGTCACCCCAAACAAGCATGCCAGGCTTCAAAGCAATCCAATCATAAATGTGGCCTGTAGGGTGTGCCAAAGGGAAATACTGAGGTTTGACTAAACTAAGTTCTAAGAACATTGGCCGCGGCAACATTTTTTGACGAAAATTGAAGAAAATCGATAGCTCCCATCTAGAAGTCACCCCAAACAAACATACCAAGTTTCAAAGTGATTCAATCATAAATGTGCCCTGTAGGGTGTACCAAAGGGAAATATTGAGGTTTGACTAAACTAAGTTCTAAGAACATTGGCCGCGGCAACATTTTTCGACAAAAATTGAAGAAAATTGATAGCTCCCATCTAGAAGTCACCCCAAACAAGCATACCAAGTTTCAAAGCGATCTGATCATAAATGCGACCTGTGAGGTGTGCCAAAGGAAATTGTGGACGTACGTACTAACATACTAACGTACGTACGCCAACGGACAAGAAGTGATGGCAATAGCTCAGCTTGACTTTGTCAAGTTGAGCAAAAAATTCTAAGTTCAAAGGCAGTAACTCCACCAAAAATTAACCAAGTGGAATGAAATTCAAACTTGATCTGTAGTATCCACAACAAAGCTATATACCAAAAATTTTCTCAATATGTCCAACCATAATGAAAAAAAGTGTGGAAAATGAAAAAAAAAACTGGAAAACTCTACAAATTCTATGTTGAAGGGCAGTAACTCCACAAAAAATCAAATTCCAGACAGACGGATGCCAACGCTATCACATAATACAACCGTTTTTTTTTTAAATGGGCGTATAAAAAAACGGTTCCAAATAAGAAACCTAAATTTGTTTTGGTTGTTAAAGTTGTACCTCCAAAGAAAAGAACGGTACCCCAACCAATTCCTACTTCTGATTCAGCATCCAAGACTATGAGAAATTTATTTCAGGAATTGACTAAAAATTTAACTGCAATGTTTGGTAATAGTAATTCTCTATCTGGTCCAAGCTATTCAGCTCCAAACCAAAACAATAGTTCTGGTTCCACTCGTTAAAAAAAAAGTACCTGCTTCGTCGGTTGACCCAGAAAATTATATGGATGCTATTTTTAGCGATAATGAAATAGCTGAAAACTCTGATTCTGAAAGTATGCAAGTTACAGCCTCAGATGTGGATAACATCGAGGGTGTAGGGGATTCTGATTATGATTTTGTAATGCCAAAGATATTTGAAGATGACGCTAAATTCAGGGAGAATGTTTCAGATTCTTTATCATGTTTGATTGAGGCAATTCTTAAGAAAAAGTCTGATGTAACATACCTTTTAAAGAATGACAACTATAAAATTCCTGGTAATTGTAGGTCACTCATTCCACCAAAGGTGAATCCTGAAATTTGGCAATTCTTAGAGCATAGGCCAAGTCAACTGATTTGGCATCCCAAACAGTACAAAAGTTGCTAGGTTTTGGCATTGTACCCTTGATTCATATGGCTGAACTTTTGTGTTCCAAGAACACCAATATCAAGGCACTTCGGGATTATATCGCTCGTTCTCTACTATTTTATGCAATATATTTTTTGAGTTGTTTGTGCATTGAAAGCACTTACTGAAACCCCACATTGACAAATGATTTCACCAACTGTGCAATCGCAATGAACCCATTAGCAATTACTTATTTGGAGATGTTGTTTCTAAATGTCTCAGGAATATTAATGAGGTTCAGAAAATTAATAAGACTCTTTTTCCAAACAAGAGGCCCCACGGGCCTGAAGTGCTCACCTTGAACAGAACACGATATAAACTGAGTCCAAGAATAATTCTATATTAAGCAATCCATCTTCATAGGATACATTGTCAATCCTTGAGTCCCTCAGGAGTGACAAAAATAGCCCCATGATACAATCTATGTGGATTAATCTTAGTTACACACCTCTAGAGGGTACTGAATACAAAATTTCTAATTCTTCAGCTACATGGCCAAATCTGGCTCCCATAAGGAGCCCAAATATTAACCCAGGCTCTAGATTTGAACAAAGTTGAATCTGACCTCCCTAGAGATGTTGTATACCAAATATGAAAGCATTCTCACTCTTGGATCTGAAGAAAAAAATGTTTAAAGAAATTTTTTCATATTCCATTAAGTAAAAATTTGGGCTACCATCGTGAGCCCAAATATTAACCTGCAGACCCGATTTGAACATACTTGAATCTGACCCCCCCCCAGGTATGTTGTATACCAAATATGAAAGCATTCTGACTAGTGGATCTGAAGAAGAAGATTTTTAATTTCCTCAAATTGTACAAAGTTAAATTTCAGGTTCCTATGTGGAGCCCAAATATAATCCAGGCACCCGAATTGAACAACCTTGAATCTGACCTCCCTAGACATGTTGTATACCAAATATGAAAGCATTCTGACTGGTGGATCTGAAGAAGAAGATTTTTAAAGAAATTTCCTCATATTGCACTATGTTAAAATTTGGGTTTCCATAGCAAGGTTATTATATACCTAACCTAGGGACCCGATTTGAACAATCTTGAATCTGACCCTTCAGAGATGTTGTATACCAAATATGAAAGCATTCTGACTGGTGGATCTGAAGAAGATTTTTAAAAATTATCCCCCATATTGAACTAAGTTAAAATTTGGGCTTCCGTAAGAAGCCCAAATATTAACCTAGGGACTTGGTTTGAACAATCTTCAATCTGACTCTCAAAACAATAATGTATACCAAACATTAAAAGATTGTGACTGATGGTTCTGCAGAAGGTTTTTAAAGAATATTCCCCATATTTCACTAAGCTAAAAAATAGGGCTCCTGTATTGAGCCCAAATATGAACCAATGGGCATCATTTTAACAAAATTGTATCTGACCCCCCCATGGATGCTGGAGATGAGCCGATTAGTAAAATGCCCCGTAAGATGAATGCCGATTATTTTAGACAACAATCGGCCGATACCGAATGCTAATGTCAGATGGTTTCTTTATTATTCAAGCTGACTGCAGAAGCTGGCTGATTTACAGTAATCAGAATTTAATTTACCATACCAACCCGTCAGTAAGCCCACTCCTGTTGGTAAGCACCCCCCCCCCCCCCCCCCCCCCCAACTATTTAGAAAACATATTTTTGGGGGTATCACCCCAAAATAAGCCCACCCAATATTTCTCTGAAATAAAGTTTTAACTACCAGTACCGTTCCGTCACGAAAATGTGCACGAAAATGTTAATTGTTCAATCAAAATAAAATTATGTGAAAGTGTTATGTTATGGAGTTGTTTTTTTCTCAATTTAAACTTTTCACATTTTCAGCTAAAAAAATAAAATTCCCAAACTACATGCTTTTGTGTCATTTATTACTCTCAGCCCTCATGTTTATCAACTTTTTGTTGAAGAAGAATGGGAAATTCCCAGTTCATAAATTATTAATGACAGCATGTTCAGACTTCAGTGACCCAGATTGCTCCTTTTTATTACTTTAGAAAATGAGTTGAGAAATTACCTCATGTGATCCCTACAAAAATAGCTGTTCAAAAATAAATACGAATTAATACCCCTGTGTTGTAATATCCAGTTTGATCCATGCTACATGAAAGTCTGTTTTGAAAACAAAATCAGGGAAAGCCAAATCATTCACAACAATGGGGACACATTACGTGCACCTGGGTGGTCAGTTTAAATATAGATTGTTTATTTATAAAACATGACCACATGTTTTATCAAATGTGTTGTGTGCCAAATATATTCTCATACTGTCACGGTAATGAGAAATCAAAATTATATAAACTCGAAATATAAATAAAAAAAAAAACATAACCTCTCTAGTATAGTTAACTTCAGCTGACCTATTATTGTTATGGTTAATACCAAATTTATCCGTTTTGTGTAAAAAAAATACAAATGAAGGTTTGTTGAAAACTGAAAAAAATTTTGTTGTGAGATATCACAAGAATCAAGTTACCTCCCCTTACTTATATAAGAACAGATTCAGAACATGTCCAGCTGGGTATTTTGTCTTCATTTTGAAGCAATGGTGTTTTCCACCCACTTGCAGAATTCAGTGACCCCCACCCCACACTTTTACAGGCTGCAAACGAAGTGCAAGTGACAATGGTTCATGAATTTTTGTTTTGCTTGTTGAAAGAATCTATGACGAAAAAATGTGAGGAAATTCTTTGTGCACAACTTACTGGCCTGTACAGATGGGCAGGCCTGCACGCCTGAACCCCCCTCCCCCCGCCCCCAGGGGGCTCGGTCATCCCCTGTTCATCTTGCTCTTGGAGAAAGTGAATGCCACAGGTTAGGAGAGCTCAGATGTCCCCTGTTCATCTTGCTCTTGGTGCGGTTATCCCACAACTTATAACCAATGAAATAAGTTGTGTGGTGACCACAAGAAAAATTCTCATTTTTTACTTCTCTGGCAATAACAGCCAGGTTCAGTGTCGATACGTCAATGTTGGCTGCGAACTGCCCCCTGTGGTATCTATTTTTATCACGTGCTCCATATAATTCAACATGAGAAAAATTCAGTGACTTCATGTTGATAAATCCCACCCCGAATCGCCCGATATTAAACTCATTGCACCCAAACCTCTCACAATTAACATGGATTACTAATATGGGGGAATTATTTGTCCAATATGGGAATAAAGAATGCCATTACATATTTAACAAGAGCAAAGCTAACACATGTGCTAATGCCCCCGAAGGTAGCCAAGTCGTACTCACATGTGGATAATCAGACAACAGCTTCACTGCTGCTACATTGCAGAACAACACTACATTGCAGAACAACAGTAAGGAATGGCAAAGTGCCAATAAAATTATTATTACTTATATTTTGTTAATATGTTTTGTAACAACAGACAACAGCTTCACTGCTGCTACATTGCAGATCACCACTGAGGAGTCACTAATAGAGTTATAAAAATAATTGCAGATGACTTGAATGGTGCCATATTGAATAATAACTGAAAGAGGCAAAAGTTAAAAAATTTATAGTAATTTAAGAAAATTTAGTAATAATAATTACAAAAACTATGCCAAAAGCATGGGAGAATAGCAAGGGGGAACTTAAAGGACAGGGAGAGAGGAAAACACTTAAAAAAAAACAGTGTAACTAAATAATCAGAATGACAACAAAATGGCTGCTGCCTTGAAAATAGGTAACTTAACATAATTTCATTAAAAAATTTTAAGTTACAGCCCTGATAATATTCTGTCACACATTTTTTTCCTCTCCTCCTTCTCTATCCTCCTTAGAATCACCATTTCACTAATATTTATATGTCTGGCATCATTTAAACTGAGATTTATAAGCACAAAGATCAGTCAGATGTTAACTGATGAAGGGCCAAACTTAGAATGATTAATGGCGCCAATTTCGGAACGTCCTTGACACTGCGCATGCGCAGTAGGGGCGAAGTGTGGAGGGCCTTTCAGGACATGTTTTCTTTAGTTTTAGATGCAAATTTTGGGGATTGGGGGGCAAAATTTGTGTTTGGCCCTATATTTTAAGAGTTAGCACCAGCTATGTCTGGGTCATTGGTAAGTATAAAAAATATAGGAATAGTACATACCTTTGTTAAAAATTCTCAAACCAGTGAAAAAGTAGAACTGGTCTTGCATCTTTTCCAAGTGAAAAAGGGGGCATAACTGCATCAAAAATTGCCGAGTCAAACCTCAAATTGAAACCGACCTGTACTTTGACATGAGTAATCTACATAAAATTTGAAACTCATCGGTTCAGCCAAACAATTTTAATTGGTAGGAAACCAAAAAATCATCAATTTTGAAAGTAAATAAGGGACATAACTCCTGTAAGATTTGTCGGACGAAACCCTAGGTTCAAGGGCATATGTTCCCCCAAGCTGCCCTATCATCATACCAAAGAACATTACAAGAGGCCCCAAAGAGCCTTAATCGCTCACCGGCCAAAGTGGTTCAAAGAAGTATTTGGGGTCACATTCAGTTAGACATGGTTCATCAACACTACAAAGGAATGAAATTATGAGAGACAAATTTTATGGAACTAGGGACATGGCTTGAACAAACTTGAATCTTACCCCCCTAAGGATGCTGCATACCAAATATCAAAAACATTCATCCGCTGGATCTGAAGAAAAAGATTTTTAAAGAAAATTCCTCATTTTGAACTAAGTTATCATTTGGGCTTCCACGGTGAGCACAAATATGAACCCAGGGACTTGGCTTGAACAAACTTGAATCTCACCCCTAAGGATGCTGCATGCCAAATATCAAAACATTTCGACTGCTAAATCTGAAGAAGATTTTTAAAGAAAAATTCCTCATATTGTCTAAGTTATAATTTGGGCTCCCACAGGGAGCCTAAATATGAACTCAGGGACTTGGCTTTAACAAATTTGAATCTCACTCCCTTAAGGATGCTACACACCACATATCAAAACATTCCGACTGCTGGATCTGAAGAAGAAGATTTTTTAAGAAAATTCCTCATTTCGAACTAAGTTACAATTCAAGCTCCCACAGTGAGCCCAAATATGAACCCTGGGACATGGCTTGAACAAACTTGAATCTCACCCCCACCCCCTAAGGATGCTGCATACCAAATATTAAAACATTCTGACTGCTAGATTTGAAGAAGATTTTTAAAGAAAATTCCTCATTTTGAACTAAGTTATCATTCGGGCTCCCATAGTGAGCCCAAATATGAACCCAGGGACTTGGCTTGAACAAACTTGAATCTCACCCACCTAAGCATGCTGCATACCCAATATCAAAAGATTCTGCCTGCTGGATCTTGAGAAGAAGATTTTTGCCTGAAATGCATAAGTTCAAATTTGGGCTCCTATACTGAGCCCAAATATGAACCCAGTGGGCCGATTTGCACAAACTTGAATCCGATATAACGCACAATGTTGCATACCAAATATCAAAAGATTCTGCCTGCTGGATCTGGAGAAGAAGATTTTTTAAGAAATTTGCCTGAAATGCACTAAGTTCGAATTCAAGCTTCTTTAGAGAGCCCAAATATGAATCCAGGGGGCTGATTTGAACAAACTTGAATCAGATCCACCCCACAATGTTGCATATCAAACATCAAAAGATTCGGCCTGCTGGATCTGGAGGAGAAGATTTTTGAAGAAATTTGCATGAAATGCACTAAGTTCGAATTCGAGCTTCTATAGTGAGCCCAAATATGAATCCAGAGGGCCGATTTGAACAAACTTGTATCAGATCCACCCCACAATGTTGCATACCAAATATCAAAAGATTCTGCACGCTGGATCAGGAGAAGAAGATTTTTTATGAAATTTGCCTGAAATGCACTAAGTTTGAATTCAGGCTCCTATACTGAACCTAAATATGAACCCAGGGGGTCGATTTGTACAAACTTGAATCAGATCCACCCCACAATGTTGCATACCAAATATCAAAAGATTCTGCCTGCTGGATCTGGAGAAGAAGATTTTTTTAAGAAATTTGCCTGAAATGCACTAAGTTCAAATTTGGGCTTCTATAGTGAGCCCAAATATAAACCCAGGGGGCCGATTTGTAAAAACGTGAATCAGATCCACCCCACAATGTTGCATACCAAATATCAAAAGATTCTGCCTGCTGGATCTGGAGAAGAAGATTTTTTAAGAAATTTGCCTGAAATGCACTAAGTTCAAAGTCAGGCTTCTATAGTGAGCCCAAATATGAACCCATGGGCCCGATTTGAATAAACTTGAATCCCCCCCCCCACCCCCCCCCCCCCCCCCCCCCCCCACCCCAGAGATGATGAAAACCAAATAGGAAAGAATTCTGCCTGGTGGATCTGAAGAAGAAGATTTTTTTAAATTTTGGACAGAAATTCATGGGTGCTATCTGAGTTATGCCCCTTGTGGTGCCCCCTGTGTGTGCGGCAAGTTTATTTGTACAAGTTTGAATTGACATATGATAGGGAACTTGCACACCAAATTTGGTTAAATTTGATCCAGTAGTTTGGGAGGAGTAGTCGATAATGTAAAGTTCACGACGGACGACGATGGAAGGACGGTGACAAGTGATAAGTAAAGCTCCCTTCAGTGAGCTAAAAATCCGACAACTGATGTTCGAGTTATAATACAAAATGTTCGTACGAACGGACAGAAAAAGTAAATAAGGGACATAACTCCTGTAAGATTTGTCGGACGAAACCCTAGGTACAGGGGCATCCGTTCCCCCAAGCTGCCCTATCACCATACCAAAGAACATTAAAATCCGACAACTGATGTTCGAGTTATAATACAAAATGTTCGTACGGACGGACGGAAAAAGAAAATAAGGGACATAACTCCTGTAAGATTTGTCGGACGAAACACTAGGTACAAGGGCATCCGTTCCCCCAAGCTGCCCTATCACCGTACCAAATAACATTAAAATCTGAGAACTGATGTTCGAGATATAATACAAAATGTTCGTACGGAAGGAGGGAAAAAGTAAATAAGGGACATAACTCCTGTAAGATTTGTCGGAGGAAACCCTAGGTACAAGGGCATCCGTTCCCCCAAGCTGCCCTATCACCATACCAAAGAACATTAAAATCCCTTAACTGATGTTCGAGTTATAATACAAAATGTTTGTACGGATGGACAGAAAAAGTAAATAAAGGACATAACTCCTGTAAGATTTGTCGGATGAAACCCTAGGTACAAGAGCATCCGTTCCCCCAAGCTGCCCTATCACCATACGAAAGAACATTAAAATCTGACAACTGATGTTTCGAGTTATAATACAAAATGTTCGTACGGACGGACGGAAAAAGTAAATAAGGGACATAACTCCTGTAAGATTTGGCAGACGAAACCCTAGGTACAAGGGCATCCGTTCCCCCAAGCTGCCCTATCACCATATGAAAGAACATTAAAATCTGACAACTGATGTTCGAGTTATAATACAAAATGTTCGTATGGACGGACGGACGGACGGAGACCTCCACTATATACCCCTCGAAAAATTTTTACAGGGGGATAATGAGACGATGAGTGTAGCTTAAAGAAATTTTGCAGAATGCAGTACAGTTTGGGCAGTGAAGAGCGTCCACATTCACAGGAATCATGATGGATAAAAAAACAACTCGGTACACAGTTACACAATCAAAATCTTTATTCTTTAATATAATATTCTGCCTTTTTTTCACGAACCATCAATTACCTGATATCAATAACAGACGAGTGACATACCAATTGCTTGCCACGGGTTGTCCCACAAAGGGGAAGAAAGTTCATTACAGATCATCCATAACACTTTCACCGAGTTTCAGACAATCGGCAAGGGCCGATGTTGAACCATGAGTGCCGATGGCAAACTGATGGGCACTTATCGGCCAAGTGCCGATGTTACACCAATTAATCGTCGCATCTCTAATGGATGCTGTATACCGAATATCAAAAGATTCTGACCATTGGTTCTGGAGAAAAGATTTTTTAAAATTTTTGCAAATATGCTGACTGAGCATTTTTTCGATGTCCTCTACAGAACACCCTAACATAACCGATGGCATTTTTTTTTACCATTCAATTCTACTGGTCCTAAGGATGCTTCATACCAAATGACAGTACTCTGTTCTGTGTGGTTTGGGGAATATGGGAGTTTGAAAATATTTCTACTTTTAGCTCCTGGGGTTCCCATGGGGATGCAGGAATTTTTTTTGCACGAGTCAAGTGCTTATGGCCCAACAATACCACATACCAAATTTGATTCAAATCGGACCATCGGTTCAAAAAATGGAAATTTTGGATGGGGCCAAAAATCTTACCCCTTCCATTACAAAGCCAAATATTGCTTCACAAACTTCGTTTGAACAAACTTGAATCTACACCTCAAAAGAAAGCTCCATAACAAATATCAAGTCATTGTACCCATTGGTTCATGAGAAGATGATTTTAAAAATATTTTGGAGCATTTTTCCCCACCCCCTCCCTATGGGGTTGAGCATGTTGCATTGAACAACAATGCAATGCCCCTTCGGGACAATCACTCACACAAACTTTCAACTGACTTGGCCCAGTGGTTTTGGAGGAGAAGACCAAAATATGGTGTTGACAGACGAAGGATGGATGACGGACGGATGGAGGACGGAGAGAGATGGGATTAGCTCAGCTTGACTTTAAAAACTCATACAGGGGTTGTTATCGACCTTATCAGCAAAGAGGTTCCCAAGGAAACAGGCAGAGGCGACCATCTTGCCCTCGAAAGCCGAGATTTTCATGCCAGTACTCAAGAGCCGCTCGCAACCAGTTCAACATACTAAAAAAGTCTAAAGATTGGTTTTAGTTCTATAATGGTTTGGTCAGTGACTGACTATTATCATAGGTGGAAAAAAGTTACTAATGCTCCATGGATTCTGAGAACAGTCACCGGTTACCATATTGAATTTTTTACACCACCTTCACAAGCACCGGTTCCAGGGAACTCTCTTTATCTCCACACACTTTCAATATTTTGGGGTCTGAAATCAAGACCTTATTACAGAATGGGGTCATTTCCTCATCTCTAGAACAGGATGATCAGTTCATTTCCGCTGTATTTTTAGTTCCCAAAAAGGGAGGTAATTATGGACAGGTTATCAATTTGAGGGCACTGAATGAGTTTATCAGTTATTATCATTTCAAACAAGAAACTTTAGAGGTGGTCTTGGCATCTATTTCCAGAGAAAGTTTTTTTCATTTCTCTTGATTTAAAAGATGCTTACTTCTGTATTGCCACTGCCAAGGCCGACTGAAAATATCATGAATTTTATTTCAATTGTCAACTATATGAATTGAGCAGATTCCATTTCAGAATCTCTTCAGCTCCTCAAATTTTTACAAAACTTAAGGTGTTATTTTCACACATCTGAAGTTTAGGAATTTGTTCATTTTTTTTACATTGATGATTCCCTTTTACAAGCATCTTCATTTGACGAGGGTCTGATCATCACTCAATTTGTTCAGAGATTTATTGAGTCCATGGGTTTCACTATCAATTGTGAAAAGTCCAATCTAGTACCATCACAGAGGATTCAATATTTTGGATACATCATAGACTTTAAAGCCTTTCAAATGCATCTTCCGGATGACAAGATCCCAAAAATTCAAGATATGTCTGATGAAATTCTAAATTCTCTAGATACCTTGAAAACAGTGCCTATTTAGCAAATTGCACAATTGATTGGATTATATTCCACTGCTCCCCATGGCATACTTTTAGCACCTCTGTTTCACCAATTTCTGGATACTGATTAGACAATTTCACTCAAAAGACAAAATAATAATTATTCCTCTCCAGCTTATGTTTCAGCAGAGGGCAGGGCTGAAATTTCTTGGTGGATTGCTAATGTCTCTCGGGTCAATGGTTGTTCCATCCGACCTATCCCTATCTCTGAACAGATGCTTTCCTTTTTGGATGGGGTGCTGTGAAGGGTGACAATTCTACTCAGGGTCTTCGGATGCCTGAGGAATCACGTCTTCATATCAATGTACTTGAGCTTATAGCTATCAAATTTGTTCTACAGTCTCTTTCTAGGGATGACTATCATTGTCATGTCTGTATTAAATCCTATAGTGCTATGGCAGCTTCTTACATCAATAAAAAGGGAGCTTCTGTTCGAACTCTATTAACAGAAACAAAATTTATTTGGCTTTGGTGTTTTGACAGGAATATATTTTTATCAGCTGTACATGATGCTGGTGAACACAATACTTTACCAGATAATCTGTCATGACAGTTTAACGATCCCTCTGAATGGCATTTAAGAACATCTATTTTTCAAAAACTATATAAGCTATTTTTCATGCCTGATATCAACCTTCTTGCTTCATGCCTCAATAAACAATTGGATTCTTATATACCTGGTTTCCAGATCCTGAAGCATTAGCTTCTGATGCTTTTTTATTTTCATGGACTAATTATTCTCCATATCTTTTTCCTCCTTTTAGTTTAGTGGCACAAGTACTTCAAAAGCTGGGAAACGACTGTGTAGACAGAGCTATTCTGGTCATCCCAACGTGGACAATGCAGACTGGGCTCCCTCAACTCTTAAACTCCTTAATCAGCTATCCACTCAGATTAATATTTGGCAGCGATCTACTGATTCTCAATTACAACCAAAAATGACATCCAATGAACAAACAAAAATTGTTTCTAGTCACCTGCATAGTATCAGGCAACATCTCCTTAATAAGGGACTTTCAGTCCAAGCTTCCAGTCTCATTTCAAAATCTTGGCGATTTTCAACGAATTGACAGAATGAATACAGCTGGTGGCGATGGGTTATTTGATGTGATCGAAGGGAAATCAATTCCACTTCTCCATCTGTAATTCATATCATAAATTATTTATCAGGTTTATTTACAATTCAGAGATCTTCTTACAGTTGTATAAATACACATAAAAGTGCTATTTGCCAGACTCTGGCAGCTACTGGCCAATTAGAATTTTTGCACAGTCCCATTGTTGCTCGATTTATGAAGGATGTTTTTCACAGTAGGCCTTGGATTTCATGGTATCTGTTGGATTCCACGGTCGGTCGGACGGTCACATATCACATTTAAGGTTAACAATATTCTCAAGACATCTCGTCCTAATCACTTCAATTGCACAGTACAAATATGTGCTTACCCAGATGCCAACATATGTCCCATGCGGACGCTACAACATTACATTAAATTGACTGGTCCTCTGAGGGAATCAAATGCTTTATTTATATCTTTCCGGACTTATTCTAAAGTGACCAGGTCTACCATTGCCAGATGGCTGAAAGTAGGACTTTCTAATTCGGGAATTGATATCAATAAATTCACAGCATATTCTTTAGAAGTGCATCTTCATCTGCAGCTTTTGGTTCTGGGGTATCTCTGAGGGATATTTTGACCACTGCCAATTGGTGTACTGCTTCCACTTTCTTTAAATTTTACCACAAAACTGTTCTAAATAACTCACAGGAAACTTTCACTCATGCTGTTCTGAACCAGAGAAATAATTCATGACTCATGTTTCTTTTCCCACGATTCCGTAGTTTTGTAGATATGTGTATGGACAAACCACCAGTGGTAATTAGTGTCATACTGTTGTATACACCAGATTCTGTTTTGATTTTTCTGGTATGGTTTCTGATCCAGTACTACATGATGTTTTGACTTCATTGGATGATGACTGTTTTTTCGATGGAATGATGTAACCTACTTGCCATGGGGATCTGTTTTGTAGTTTGTACTGTGATGTACAGGAACATTTTGGAATACAATACATTTTATTAACTGACTTTTATTTTTGTTATTTTTTATGCATTTATTGCACTTTAAAGAGTTCATTTCAACATGAGTTAAGCCTGGCGGCTTATGAAATAGAATGGACCCCATCCAAGCACCCAGTATGCAGGATGGGAGGCATTCTGTGAGAAAGCCATACGGCTTCGAGGGTTGAACACCCCCACTTGTTTCTTTTTCTTTCATCCCTCCCAGGTTTGGCATAAATGCTTTTGCATGTTCTGGCTGTAAACAGAGGACGTTTTGGATAGGACAGGTGGCTTTTATAGCCACTGGTGAACAGGTAAAAAATCGCTCAACTGTGAACTAGGATCGTGTGACAAACTTTGACGTAAAAGTTCATGTTCAACCCTCGAAGCCTTATGGTTTCCTCATAGAATGCCTCCCATCCTGCACACTGGGTGCTTGGATGGGACTCCCTTATCCTCATTTAATAGAGAACTACACACTAGAGATTTCGGACTTAGATGTTGGTACAACCCAGGGTAAAAAATCATCAGAGAAAATGTCATGCAGGATGGTAACCTTAACTAGCGAGGGGGGGGGGGGGGGGGGGTGCAAATCAAAGAGGTCTTTGGGTGGCCTATGTGATAAAGAGAAGCCAGGTTTTGAAGAGTACATTGATGGCACCTTGGGGGGGGGGGGGGGGCTGTTGTTCAAGCTGATGTCCTTGGAGCTCATAGGAAAAGTTGGGAAAAAACAGTGAAAAGGAGCACCAGATGTGTAATTCAGGTGTGGTGGTGACCCTGGAATACTTTCAACTAGAATTTCCAAAATACCAGTCTAACAGAATAAGATTCACTGGGAGTAAAATGGGGAAGTGGGCTGGGAGAATGAAGGACATGTGATTAGTGGGTGACACAAAGGAGAGAGTTAGTATGCTTATCTGAGAGAATGGGGTACAGGATGTCATCAAGCAGTTCGTCTCAGAGTGTTGGGAGGAGAGAAGAGGTGTGGGAATAGGGAGGCAATTTGGAGCACAGGGCTAACCAAGACCTTCGCACCAGAGAACTGTGACAAATCAGCGGCCAGTCAAAGTATTATTATTATAATATTATTATTATGCATCTAGGAATTTCAACCAGTTCAATTTGGTTGACAGAGCTCTGTTGACAAAACTGAATTGGATAAATTCCTAATTGTATTATGGGATAAATTTGCTGCATGAAATTTTGATGTGTATGTATTTATTAGTGTTTGAGGTTACATATTTCTGCACAATAGCTAATCATGACCATGACAGTTTTATGGGTGGAGGAAGCCGGAGTACCCAGAGAGAACCACCGAGCAACCGCCAGCTCCCCAGCATACTAACTCCACAAAAGCAGGGTTAGCATTGGTTGAAGACAGGTGTACCACTGAAGTGCAATACGCCTTAGTACACAATGCCACTGTGCCCCCATGTGGGCAATGGGGATGAAGTGTCTTGCCAAAGTACACAACATACAAAATCATCACACGAAGAGTACAAAACTGTTATGGAAAAGGAACAGTCTGTGACACCTGTAAAGCGACATGGTGTCAGGGGAAGAGAAAAGTATCAATTCGCTCAATGCTTTGTTAATGTTGGGAAACCTGGGATTCCAGGAAAAGGGTTAAATTTATACTAAAACGTTAACTGCACATACCTGTCATACAAAGTGTCAATCGAAAATGTGAAAACAATGAAAACCAAAATTACAAAATATACTTATACGTGTAAAACGCACATGGCTGTGTTTTATTGTTTTTCAAAGTAATGGGAATTTTCAGAATTCAGTAAATACTCTCTGCTAACGATAACTCAATGGAAACCAAAAGGAAGAATGGATATGGAAATCAGGTTAGGTGACCATATTGTCGATAATTTGCGTACCTCTACAGTGCTTTGTAAATGAATGATTCTGAGATTTAAAGTTAGCTCCTAATAGAATCCCTTTGGAACTGTATTGACCGTGCAATATTGTGTGCAGCACCAGTTATGTTTCAGAATCACATCAAGAGCACCGCACAAACAAATTGTTTTGTTCCCATTCCCAAAAGTACATGAAATGTTGTCTTGAGACCAAAAGAGCAATAACAAAAATGAAAGTTACCCATTCCACTTCTCTTAAATGGCATTTCAAAGATTTAATTGGACACAAAACCCACGCAGAAGCTGGAAAAGTTTATATAAATAGTTTGGTGTAAGATATGCATGAAACACGATCACCGGCTGCGGAAGTTTGTATACGGGCAAGCAGCAAACCAACTTGACAAATTTGCTGGTGTCGATGGTACTCACTTCATATCGAAATATACGATCGAGAGACAATTGGGTAGCAAAAGTCACCAGATGGCTGTTTCTATAGAATTTGACAATGAATGTGTCCCAGGTATTTTACTGTGTTAAACAAGCTCTGTTTTACTGATAAAATATGACACAGTCACCAATGCTTGGGGTGGAAATCCTCTAAAATGACCAACATGGGTTTAACCGATTGACTAGACCTGACTTTATCTCCATGTAACGATGTTGCGGTCATGATTAGCCATTGTGCAGAAGTATGTGACCTTAAACACCAATAAACAAATAATGTCAGAAATGAGGTGTGCAGAAGTATGTGACCTTAAACACCAATAAACAAATAGTGTCAGAAATGATGTAAAACAAACCCACAATGCTTTATGCACTCACAATGTCGGTGCATTGCCAGTGGAATTTTCAAATCCCCAGAGTCCATATTGGACAGAAAACAACTGATTATAGAAGATTACATTAAAATTTTATTAATAATTAGTACAGAATGCATCAAATAACATTATTAACACACAATACATTGAATATCAATTGTTTCAAATTGCGGGTGCAATTTAGTGTAAATTACACCCGTCTCTGATTTTACGGGTGCAAAAATGCCATGAATGAAAATATAATGAAAGTGTCAATGACACTGTAGCTTAACTTGAAAGTGTGTTGTGTTTGATGAAAAGGATCACGTTCAATGTCAATGAAAGGATTATGAAACTAGAAAAACTGTGAGCACTGCTCACTAAATGATATCACCCACTCCCACCAAGAAACATTTTACAACAGTAAAAGTGTGTTTAATGTAGAGAGCACAAACACTTACACCCCCGCCCCCCCCCCCCCCCTCCACCTACCCCGAAGCTTGAATTGACAAAGCCCATTTTTCAATATGTGAAACTGTAAAAATGAAAATATTTGAAAACAAAATAGAAGGTACATATCTTCACTGTATGTAAAAGACTGTTTGAAGGTTTCATTGAAATCCATTCACTAGTTTAAAAGAGGTTGCGGATAGCAAATGTCAACACTCCCCCCCCCCCCTTCCCTCCCCCCCCCCCCCCCCCCCCCCCCCCCTCACGCAAGCTTGAATTGACAAAGCCCATTTTTAAATATGGGAAATCCTAAAAATGAAAATATCTGAAAGTTAAAAAATTTATAGTAATTTATATATTTTTTATACTTACCAATGACCCAGACTTAGCTGGTGCTAACTCTAACAAAACCAGGGCCAAACACAAATTTTGCCCCCCAATCCCCAAAATTTGCATCCAAAACAAAAAGAAATCATGTCCTAAAGGACCTCCATACTACGCCTATACTGCGCATGCGCAGTGACGCAGTCGTCCCGAAATTGGCGCCAATTATCATTCTTACTGGCAGTGCCTGGTCAGCGCTATGTACTCAGCGGGGAGGCAAGAGTTCCCAACTCCAGGGAGGGCCATCCCCGTCTGGGTCATTGGTAAGTATAAAAAATATATAAATTACTATAAATTTTTTAACATTTTTATACTGTACCAATGACCCAGACTTAGCTGAATAGTAAACAGGCTGGAGGGCCTAGGACATAGAGGAAAATCCAATAAGCTCAACTATATAGTAAAGAGGTAACCCCTTAAGGAGAAAAGGAGTATTAGGCTTTACATGTATCTTTCTTATTTAATATTAAATTAGAAAGATACACTACCCTTAATAATTGAGCACAATAACATTCATGTTCTCTATTAACATCCAGTATAACCCTTATACTAATTATTTTTAAAGCAAGCCAATAAATAAAGTAGTCCAGAGAATTGAGACTCTTTATAGTCATTTAAAAGTGTCCGAGTATTGTATATTAAAGCCCGTTTGACACTTGACATATACAAATGCTTCACACCGAGCTACACTTTAAAAATAAGACATGAATGAATTTAAACATTAATATTACACTTTAAAACCATCCCGGAAGCGACTCAGAAATACTGACTTGGAGGAGGCATTCCCTTGCTTTTCACTATAAAGCAGGTGACCTAAGGGAACACCCGCCCCCCCCCCCCCCCCCCCTCCCCTTGCCCTGGGTCAAATAGCCCAGAGCGAAGAGGGCAGCCGGACGGAGTCACTGCCGGAACAGAAAGCCTGCATAACTATAGTTGCAACTGTTTAGTGGACGACATTCTGAGCAACAGATAACGGACCTAAACAATGCAGGTCTCCAGAAATGGACTCAATATTTCTGAGATAAAAATTCGTAAATGTGGATGGCTGAGACCAATAAGCAGCCTTCATTAAATCTGTAATAGCAACACTATTAGCATAAGCCCAGGAAGTAGAAAGAGCTCTTACTTCATGAGCAGAAATCTTAAGCACAGACTGCTGAGAAGAAGATAAATCTTCATAAGCAGTACGGATAGTTAACTGAATCCATCTAGCAATAGAATGGACTGAAATGTCCTTTCTATTAGGCATCAAAGACAGAAAGAAACGTTTCCGTCCCTTTCTGATAAACTGAGATCTCTGTTTATAGATACGTAGTGCTCTAACAGGACAGAGTAAAGGCCTACGCCCGTCTGAAGACGGAAGAGCCTTAATAACAATAGGTTCCGGATATTTATTAGGAGCCTGATTCTTAGCTAAAAAACCCACATTAGTAGTGAAGGTGATAGTGTTCCCAACACTACGATAATGAGAATCATCCACCGATAGTGCATGAAGCTCACTGACTCTTCTGGCAGAAGAGAAAGCTAAGAGAAAAGCTGTCTTATAAGATAAGAATTTGAAATCTACTGTCCCAAGAGGTTCAAATGGCTTTTCCTTCAATTTAAGGAGAACCCAAGCTAAATTCCATTTAATCTAAGAGTTCTGGGTCTATTTATCGAAAAGTTTCTAACCAACTTCGATAAAGAGACATTAGATCCAATTTGTAAACTATCATGATGTGCATAGGTATCAGATAACATAGATCTATAACCCTTTATAGTAACAGGCTGCAGTTTGATTTCGTCAAACAAGTATACTAGAAAGTTTGCAATGTCTGGTATAGAGGGATCAAATATATCTACAGAATGATCCCTACACCAACGACGAAAAACCTTCCACTTAGCCGCATAGTTTAGCGAAGAGGAGGTCCTCCTACAGTTAGAAATCGCGTCCACTGCTCGTCCTGTAAAGTGCTTGCCATGCAAGAAGGACTGCACAACGGAAAAACGTGAAGGTTGAGACCTTGCGGGTTGTGATGGAGTTGGCGCGATTTCCCCTGCGAAAGAAGATCCTCTTGTGGAGGAAGCTTCCGCGGTAGGTCCCACAACAGACACCTGAGTAGATTTATCCACGGTCTCTGTGGCGACAGAGATGCTACCAACAGAATCTTGCATTGAGATTGTTTTATCTTTAGCAATACTTGTTGAATTAACGGCGCTGGAGGATACGCATATCCTATCATTCCGTCCCAAGGGATCGACAGAGCGTCTACTGCAAATGCTCTTGGATCCGGACACGGAGACACATACGTCTGCAACTGATTGTTGAGATGTGTCGCAAATAAGTCTATCATTGGCCGTTCCCATTGGTAGCAAATCTGATTGAATACTTGTTTGTTGAGAGTCCACTCCGACGGCAACAAACGACCCTTTTGTGAAAGGGAGTCTGCTAGCACATTCAGACGACCCGGTATGTGACGGACCGAAAGAAGAACGTGATGTTCTAACGCAAACAGAAGGATTCTTTCCGTTAGATTGAACAACGGAACTGAATGAGTGCCTCCCTGATTCCGTATATACGCCACTACTGTCGTATTGTCGGATAGGATTTGGACATGAGCATCGTGAATAATGTCCATCCAGTGACGTAACGCAAGCCAAATTGACATCATTTCCTTGATGTTTATGTGCTTGCACAGGAATTGCGGATCCCAAAGACCCTGGCATCTCGAATCCGTTGGGATTAATGATGCACCCCAACCTGTTTGACTGGCATCCGTCATAACGGTAAAACTCGGATCCGGCAACTGCAGTGGAACTCCTTGAGTTAACCACTGAATGTTTGCCCAAGTCTGAATCTCTTGTTTCACTTGATCTGACAAGAGAACGTCTACATCGAGCGAATGAATTTTCACACTCCAATTCTGAGTCAGGAAAATTTGAAGAGGACGTGTGCGTAGCCGCCCCATCGGAATGAGATCCGCAGCGGCTCCGCACAGACCTATCAGTCTCATAAATTCTCTCGCCGTGACTTTGTCTGCGTGCAGACAATAGCGAGCGTAACAACTGACTAATTTCGCTCTGGTTAACGGCAGACGAACGAGATTGTTGTGCGTCTCGAAGCTCATTCCCAGATGAGTGAATGACTTGGACGGCACCAGATCCGACCTCTCCTCGTTTACTATAAAACCGAGACGTCGGAGCAATAGAAGAAGATTCTGAACATCATTCTGAAGCGTTAACTCGTTGCCGTACCTCTGAAGAATGTCGTCCAGGTAGGCCGACGTTACCGCAGACGAATGAGCTCGGAAGTAGATCATTACCGAGTTCATTACCCGAGTGAAAGCCCAGGGTGCTAGATTCAATCCGAAGCACATCGCCCGGAATTGATACACCACTCCAAGGACTGCGAAGCGTAGATACTTTCGGAATGTCGGATGTACCATGACGTGAAAGTACGCATCTTTGAGATCTATGCTCGTTGCATAATCGTTCACCCGAATACTCGCTCTGACCGATCGAATCGTCTCCATATAAAACTTCGGAGCGACGATCAGCTTGTTTATCCAGCTCAAATCTGTGACTGGACGGAACGAGCCGTCTGGTTTCGGAACCAGAAACAGATGGCTGTAGAATCCCAGAGATTCCTGGTTTTCTACGACCTCTACCGCGTTCTTCATTAAAAGAGACTGCACCTCTGATAACAGAGCGTCTCTTTTCTGTGGATTTGACGGAAGATGAGTCCACTTTGGACTTCGAGTTAATGGAGGCTTTCGTTTGAAGGATATCTTCAGACCTTCCGAAGTCACTCCTCTCACCCAAGGGTCGTCCGTAATCGACGCCCACTCTTGTGAAAAACTCGACAACCTTCCGCCAACCGGAACGCGATAGAGGTTTAAGCCATCACCTTCTGGACCTGCGAGGCCTGCGGTAGGAGAAACCACGTCTTCCACGACCCGCACATCGCCTCGTCGACCTCGGGGCGTCCGACCGATTGTCCCGGCCTGAAGGACGTCCCGAACGAGAGTCGCTATCCTGACGGTCTCTCGAATAAGACCAAGAGGACGCACCGGAACCTCTATAGGAACCTCTCTTGGGCGCATTAGACCCAGAAGTGCCTGTCTTATTCGTGTCTGCTGTATCCGACTTCTTAGGAGCCGATCTGAACAACAGAGAATCATTAGCTTTCTTTTTAATTTTATCATAAATAGCGGAAAGCTTGCCGTCAAAGAGAAGTTCTCCTGAGACCGAAGCGACTCTAAGAGAGTTCTTCACCTTAGAATCCACTAGTGTGGATGTAGCTAGGGCTGCGTCACGTCTAACCAACTCCAGATTTGCCACTGAAAGGGCGGAGTTACACGTGGAATAAGCTACTGCCCTTGAAAGAAGTCTTAAAGAGGATTGTATATCCTGAAACTCTTCCCCTTGAAGGCGCAGTGATAACGCCTTAGTAAGGTGATCTGCGTAAGATAAGGCATCTAAATTGGCTCTGTTAGACGCAATAGCTGTTTCCAACACCGCGGTTGGAATAGAAGCTGACGACGGTAATGATAGCTCTAAGTCTTCCGCCTCGTCATCCATACGCAGAGGAACTCTCGGTATACCCTGTCCTGCCGTATCGAATTTATTCCTTGCATTAATGAAAGGCAGGTTGAGAGTATTAGCGGACAAGAAACCTGCTTTCCCCGTCCTGGAAGCAAGTTTAAATATAGCGTCGTTCAATAATTCAAATGTTCTAGCAACATTATTGGACTGCGACGGAAACTCGGGAGCGATGTCCCTGAACCGCTCAAAAAATTCAGAGTCCAATGACGCTATAATTCTCTTGTCCGGAAGCGCAGCAGTCTGGCCCGACGGAACAACTTGAGGGAGAAAGTGCCGGATGAAGTCCACGGCAGCTTTATGTTGTTCCGAAAGGGATAGCTCCAAGTCATCCGTATCCCTTTCACCATCCGGTCGGACCTCATGATGTTCCCGGTCGTCCGTCCCCGATGCTTCGGCGGAGCGTACCGACCCAGCGCCGTCGGATAATTCTCGATCCGACACCGTTTCTGTCGGCTGCTGGGATGCTGCGATAAGCTGTGCTATCTGCACAAGAATGTCCGGCGTCGAGACCTGCGGAGGCGCAGTCTTTCGCTGCTTCGCCGAGGGCAGCTCCGCATCAGATGGCTCCCGCATACTTTTCCTATGCGAACGTCCAGAGTCCATCGGTCTCGAATCCCTGGCTGCCGGATGGTGTGACCTGGTCGCCGAAGAATCATTCATCGGCGAAGCTGGTAATATATCGGCGGTCACGCAGCCAAGGTGCGGTCGTGTGCGCTGACGAGAAGAGGAAGCCTTAACAGTCTCTGCGGACTGCTTATACAACGGAGCGTCCCGAGCGACGGACGTATGCTCCGCTAAAGACACATTTTGTACCACAACATCTGGTCCCAGATGTTGTTGTACGAGAGAGGGACCTCTCGCTCGCGGCCCGGCTGGACCTGGACGAGCTAGGAACCGGACTAAAAGGCTTCCTCCGTTCTCGCTTACTATCCGCCGTCACTGGGTGTGCATCTATTATGTTTATAGTGCTCGCATCACCCAAAATTTCCTCTTGGACCGCATCGGACGAACCCGGCTGCAGAACCATTCGGTGAATGGACGCTACACCGGGCGAGCTAGCGGACGACATTTGTCTAATCTCCATGAGCACTTTTGCCGCTAGCTCTGAATTCATTTGTGACGACGGACGCACACTTGAAGAAGATAACATGGAAACATCACCCTGTTCTGGTTCCTCTGAAATAGAAACTGAGAGAGTAGAGTGACCTTGCGGAGAAAGAGCCGGCATCGCTCTTTCTCCAGAAACAACATATCGTGACACACGTTTCCAATGTTTCTCATCCCAATGTTCACATATAGGACAGGGATTAATGCGAGAACACTGACTACAATTAATACAATGATCATGAAAGTCAGAGGAAGATTTCTTCCTATTACAATTTGAACAACGTCCCTTCATTGTGAAAGAACAACAATAAGTCCTAGTTACTCGCAAAAACCCCTGACACAAAGATACATAATAACATGATCCATTAATAAATGAAAAAACAATTGCAAAACAAAATAATTTTGAAAAAAATATTTTTTCAGCGAAGCCCAAGTTGCTGAAAAGTAACGTTGAGCCCCGATGGATCCGATGGCAAAGTGTGGTCAAAAATTATAAATTTATATAAAATAATTAATGAGACACTTTCGGATAATATAAATGTATCTTATATAATGAGATAAACTACAACAAAGGCAAACAGCCCCCCTCAAAAAAGGCTGTTGCCAATGAAAACAAACAGTGTAAAAACACCAGAAAACATGACTCCAGGCACTGAAAAAACTGGCCCGGAATCAGTCATCAATTACACTCTATCTGATGCAAAACAGAGACTCCCAGGGGAGAATCTGTAGAACATCAGATGGAAGATGCAGAACACAAACGTTATACACCCATGGGTGAAAACGTAACTATGGGGAAAATAACAGAAAACATTCTGTAACCAAGCAACTCTCCCAGGAAATTTTAGAAATGAAATTTCTCAAAAATATGCCAAAAGCATGGGAGAATTGCAAGGGGGGACTTTAGAAGGCTAGGGGAGAGGAAACACTGAATAAGCAGTGCAACAATTAGCAAGAATGACAACAAGAGGCCCATGCCTCGAAAATAGGCAACTTAACATAATTTCATCAAAAAATTTTAAGTACAGCCCTGATTATTTTTTGCCACTTCTTTTTCCTCTCCTCCTTCTATCCTCCTTAGAATCACATTTTCTCCAAAAATTACGTGTCTGGCATCCTTTAAACTGAGATTTACAAGCACAAAGATCAGTGAGATGTTGACTGATGAAGGGCCAAACAGAGAATGATAATTGGCGCCAATTTCGGGACGACTGCGTCACTGCGCATGCGCAGTAGAGGCGTAGTATGGAGGTCCTTTAGGACATGATTTCTTTTTGTTTTGGATGCAAATTTTGGGGATTGGGGGGCAAAATTTGTGTTTGGCCCTGGTTTTGTTAGAGTTAGCACCAGCTAAGTCTGGGTCATTGGTACAGTATAAAAATATTAAGATTTTTTAGTAAATTTTGTTTCTTAACATACCTACCACAATTGTTTACAATTGGCTGTAACATAAGTGCAAGCCCTATTTCGGAACTAACTCAAGCTTTTAGAATCTTTTCCAAACGAGTTGGAAAAGTACTAGAGTGCAAAAGCACGAAAAAGATCGAAAAAAGGGTCGAGCGAGACCAGCGCTCGAAATTACAGGTACTCTCTCTGCACACCTCTTGCGTTTACCGAGCGCATACGCAACAACCGTGACGTCAATTCCATATTTCTGCCAACGAGAAGTTTGTGATTTAGCGGGGAGGCATCGATATCAAAGATATCCCCAAGGAGGGTGGGCCTCCGGTAAACAATTGTGGTAGGTATGTTAAGAAACAAAATTTACTAAAAAATTTTAATTTCTTTTCAACCTACTCACAATTGTTTACAATTGGCTGAATAAACAATAGGAGGAGGTGAATCACATAACCAATACCAACAAGAGTAGCAGAACGAAAGCAAGGATGGCAGAGAACAAAAACGAAACCTGTAATGAAGATAGAGAGAAGGCACTGAAAAGAACAAGGCTGAGTGAAGCGCAACCTCGATAAAAACAATTTTAACGAGGGTGCACAACAGCCTGAGCAGCAACGAGAGGGCCTAAAGAATAAAGGTCCTCAGATTGTTGCTGAAGGTGGCGGAGATAAAAGGAGGAGAAGGTAGAAGCATTCCTCCAGTAAGCCGCATTCATAACATCACGGAGCGAAACAGAATTGGAGAACGCCAGGATGTAGAAATGGCACGAACCTCGTGAGCATTAAGCCGGTTCGAAACAAGATCCGATGCAGACAAGCGAGAATAAGCCAGCTTGATTGCAAGACAGATCCACCTGGAAATAGAATGGGAAGAGATAGACTGCCTCTTAAGAATGAGAGACAGAAAGAATCTCTTCCGACCCCTCCTAGTGAACTGAGTGCGAGTAATGTAAGTCTTGACCGCACGAACAGGACAAAGAAGAGGCCTCCGTCCATCTACAGCAGGGAGAGCCCGAATGCAGATGGGAGGAGGTACCGAATCGGGGAGTTGATTCTTAGCCAGAAAAGAGCAATCAGTAGTGAATGTGACACTATTAGCCTCATTTCGGAAGAAGGCAGAATCAACAGATAGCGCATGAAGCTCACTGACTCGACGAGCAGAAGCAAACGCTAGAAGAAAAGCCGTCTTATAGGTGAGAAAACACATGTCGGTCTCAGATAAAGGCTCGAATGGCGCCCCTCCAAACAGTGCAACACCCATGCCAAGTTCCACTTGGGTGTAAGATGCAAAACTCGAGGCCTCTTCAAAGAAAAGTGCCAAATAAGTTTGGAGAGGAAAAGATTACGACCGATACACCGCTTTCCCACATAAGAGAAAGTATCAGACAGCATAGACCGATAGCCCTTAATCGTAATAGGCTGGAGGCCCTTGGAGTCAAAAAGAAAAACCAGAAAATCCGCAATTTGAGCGATTGACGGATCACGGTAATTCACATTGTGATCTGAACACCAGCGGCAGAAAACCTTCCACTTGGCGGCATAAGTCATTCCAGTGGAAGGTCGCCGCGATGCAGAAATGCACTCCACTGATCGTCTCGAAAAACCTCTACGTCGGAGACTGGACCTGATAAAAGACAGGCGTGAAGGGACATGCTCGCCAGGTTGTTGTGATACTTCCTGGGATGACCCTGTGAAAGAAGGTCGCAACGTAGAGGTAGACGAATCGGTCGATCGGCCAATAGAGGCCGCAGCAGATTGATCCACACCCTCTGTGGAGACAGGGGTGTGATCAGAATGATCCTGCAACTGCAAGCACGAATCTTCGCTAAAACTTGAGGAAGAATCGGTGCAGGAGGAAAGGCATAGCCGACCCAACCTGTCGCAAATCGCCTGAAACACCGACCGATGTAGCATCCATTCGGTTGGAAGGACACTGTCGTGTCGGAACAGGGAGTCTGCTAGGTCGTTGAGACGCCCGGGAATGTGTCGAATGGACACCCGAGCGTTCACATCCCGCGCCAACAGAAGAAGATCCCGAGACAGCCAAAACATGGGAATCGAATGTGTGCCTCCCGGATTCCATATGTAGGCCACTACTGTCGAACTGTCCGAAAGAAGTAGGACAACATGGTCCGACAGATAAGGGATCCAAAGCCGAAAACTCAACAGAAGAGCAAGGAGCTCCTTCTGGTTGATATGAAGGCCCACCTGCTCGCTGTCCCACTCTCTGTGAGTAGACAGACCGAGAGGATCCAACGTTGCACCCCAGCCCCGATCGCTGGCATCTGCAGTAAGGATGCGATCGGCCAAAGGAAGATCCAACGGAACACCCTGTGTCAGCCAGGGAATATCCGCCCAAGTGCGGAGGTGACAAAGCAAAGACCGAGGAATAGTGAGTTCCAGGTCCAGCGGATCTACATTCGGACGCCAATGATCCAACAGGAAGTGTTGGAGAGGTCGGACAAACAAGCGACCGAGAGGAATGAGATCTGTCACCGAACCGCAAAGGCCCAGCATCCGAAGGAAAGTCCTGGCCGAGACCGAGGAAGATTGAAGCAGGTCCCGAGTCAAGGCGGAAAGAATCATCGCCCGAGCCTGGGGGACCGACACTACATTGTGAAGAGTGTCGAAATCCATCCCCAAATGACGGAATCGCTGAGAAGGAAGAAGATCCGACTTCTCGTGATTGACTCTGAAACCCAGCGACGCTAGCAGGCAAAGAAACTGCCGGACATCGAACTCCAGAACAGCAGCATCGTGGTGCCGTTGGAGGATGTCGTCTAGGTAGGCTCACGAAGTCACTGCCGACTGAGTGCGATGGAAAGCAAGCACATGTGACATCAGTCGGGTGAAGGCCCAAGGAGCCAGGTTCAAACCGAACGGGAGAGCTCTGAATTGAAAAACTCGATCCCGAAACGAGAACCGAAGGTATTTCCGTGACGCCAGATGAATGGGTACATGGAAGTAGGCATCCTTCAGGTCGATACTGGCCGCAAAATCGCCCTGATGAACTGAACGCCGAACCGACCGGAAAGTCTCTGAAACGAGGAGCAATTATGTACTCGTTCAGGGTACTCAGATCGATGACAGGACGATATTGGCCGTTTTTCTTCGGCACCAAGAAAAGTCTCGAGTAAAACCCCGGTGAAAGGGTGTTCCTGACCACCTCGATCGCCCCTTTGGTGAGGAGATTGTCGATCTCCTGCACCAGAAGGTCCCGACACAGAGAATCTGAAGGGACCTGAGTCGGAAGGAGCACCCGAGATAAACTGGGGTGCCGATGGAAGGACAGTCGCAGACCGGATTGAATGACGTCGAGGACCCAAGAGTCCGACGTTATCTCTGTCCAACGGTCGTAAAACAGCGACAGCCTTCCCCCGACTGGAGGCGAATCGAGGTGAGAACCTTCACTTGCGGCCTCGACAAGGCCCCCGAAAGGAGAAACCACCTCGGGAAGTGACAGAGTCCTGAGACTTTCCAGCCTGAGGCTGCCAGCGGGCCTGGCCACGTCGGCGCTTCTTATGAGCAGAAGGAGCAGACGGAGCCGAAGGCATAGCCGACGTCGCCGACGAGGCAGACGCAGCAGCACGCTTGGCGGGCCTGGAACGACCCCCACCCGCAGCAGCAGGTGGGTCAAGCTGTCTCAGCAAAAGCTGGTCCTTCGAATGACGAAGAACTTCGCCACGAACAGCTTCCACGGAACCATGGAACAACTGAGGTCCCACCAAAGAGGCAGACCTCAGAACAGCACGTTGATCAGAAGGAAGGGATGGTAAAGAATCCAAAACCGCATCCCTGCGTGCCAGCTCCAAATTGGCCGTGTTACAGGCGTGAGCATGAGTCAAGTTCATAAGAGCCTGTGACAAAACGCGAAAAGGCGCCTGAGCGTCATCAAACTCCCCTGGTGGAAAATATTCAGCCAGAGCAGCGACGACATGGTCCGCGAGAGATAACATACCCAGCATCTCTCGGGACAGGCCCACCATAGACTCAACTACCGACATCGGGAGAACTTCCGACTTAGGCTTATTCAACGCGAGGGAAGAAGAATCCTCATCCACAGTAGTCATCCCTTGGAAGACTGGTGGAGTGACGGAATCGTACACACGAAACCGCGATGGAGGCAGAAAGGCATCAGCTCTAGAAAAGAAGGAACCCTTGAGGGCCTTAGAACGCATTTTGGCGTCTAAGCCCTGGAAGGACTCAACCACCTGAGCCGATTGCAGAGGACGCAAAGCCCCGGAGCTAGAAGGCTCAACAGGGTTACGGCGCTCCACAGTGGACCGCGGCTGGACGGTCACAGAAGGCTGGTCGGAAGGTTGAACGTCCGGCAATAAGCCAAAGACGAAATCCAAAGCCTGCCCCAAGACTGACGAGGGGGGCCCATCACCTTCAAGATACTCGTCATCCTCCGTAGCAGAGGAGACGTAGCCCAACTCGGGCTGACCAGCAGAAACCTCCTGTGAATACTGTGCAGTATCCAAGGGGCCAGGCGAGACATATCGGCGACCAACCAAAGGAGGTTGTGCCTCAGGAGGCACAGGGAGGCCAACTTGAGGGTTGCCAGAAAGCAACCGGGTGAGCGCCAAAACGGCCTGGCGCAGGTCACCCTGAGAATCCGTCGCAGCAGAATCGCCCGACGGAGTGTCCTCCCAATGGACCCTTCTGGTAGAAGAACCCAAATCCTCAGAAGAGACCGACGGCGAACGTCGATCGGCAGACAGAATAGGAGCACAGTGAGAAGACACCGGAGGATAGTCCTGATTGTGACGCCCAGGGCCATCACTGACCTCTGCGAAACAGAAGGCCCTGCCTGCAAATCCTCTAAAGAGACCGACGGCGCACGTCGATCGGTAGCTGGACCTAGGACACGGTGAGAAGACACCGGAGGATTGTCCCAAGAATGACAGGAACCTGTCATTGGCCTCTGCGCAGCAGACGGCCCCAACTGCCTATCCTCTGAGACCGACGGCAAGCATCGATCGACACCCAGACTCGGAACACAGTGAGGAATCACCGGAGGAAGGTTCCGAGAGTGACAGCTAACAGGGGCTGTCACTGACCGCTGCCGAACAGCAGGCCCTGGATGCCAACGTCCCAACACCATCCCGCTAGGCGGCACACTAGCAGGTGAAGGTGGAACAATAAACGATTCACTCGAGGGACGAGGAATCGCTGCCGAAGCGACCGGCCGGCTCAAACGACTAGGAGCAAACCTAGTCAGATGAGACGGAGCAGACAGCAAACCCGCACAGCCCCGCCGCGAGGCTGGGGGAGGCTGAGAACACACAGACACACCAGCAGATACAGCCTCGGTCCCCCGAGACTGTAGACCATCCCCAGAGGAGATGGAAGAGCCACCATCAGACAGAATAGGATCTGGAGTAGCAACCTCCTCAACAACGGTCGACGGTGTAGGAGGCAGATCGGAGAGGGTTACCGAGCTGACCTCGGAAAAGCTCTCAATGAAAACAGACGCCTCAATAGTGACATCAGAAGACAAAGAGACCACGGTCTCCTCGTCAGGCATCACTGAACTAACACCGCCAACAGTTGCAGAGGAACTCGCCACAGAAGTCAGATCCGAATCCTGTGTGACAGAGTCACCACGTGCACCAGCAGAAATGTCTGCTACGGCACGGCTACCCTTACCCCAAGAACGAGGGGTTCTAGCTCTGGAAAGAACCACCTTGTTCACAGAAGCCCAAAATTTAGAGGACCAAACCCCACAGATACCACATGATTGGGCCTGAGTGCAATTGTTGCAAGTGACACATGTGGTATGAGAATCGTCCACATGTTTCACCTGCAAACAAGAGGTACAAGGAATAGTCTTAGGCATGATAACAATACAATAATCAAGCTTCCCGCCGACGGAAAACAGTACTAAGGTCGTGTTCACACATGGGGGAAAGACAAGACAAAGTGTGAAGAGAACAGCAATAAAAATACAAATTAACATTAAAGAATAATAATAATTTGGTAGCTTGATAAAAGGATACAATCCAGTAGCACACTAAATATGAAGAATAAGTTGTTCACGAAGAATACATAGCATAATTAGCACGAGTCACAAAAATTTCCAACCATGTACAATGGCGGAAAATAAAGGAATTGACGTCACGGTTGTTGCGCCTGCGCTCGGTAAACGCAAGAGGTTGTCAGAGAGAGTACCTGTAATTTCGAGCGCTGGTCTCGCTCGACCCTTTTTTCGATCTTTTTCGTGCTTTTGCACTCTAGTACTTTTCCAACTCGTTTGGAAAAGATTCTAAAAGCTTGAGTTAGTTCCGAAGTAGGGCTTGCACTTATGTTACAGCCAATTGTAAACAATTGTGAGTAGGTTGAAAAGAAACACAAGAGGCCCCAGGGGGCCTGAGGGCGCTCACCTGACATGGTAGCCTAAATATCAACCCAGAAAATTGATTTCAACAAGTTGCATCTGCTCCTCCTAAGAAAAGCTTATACCAAATATCCAAAGATTCTGACCAGTGGATCTAAAAAAAAAAAAGATTTTTAAAAAATATTCCTCATATTGAACTAAGTTATAATTAGGGCTCCCACAGGAAGCTCATATATGAACCCAGGGACTTGGCTTTAAAAAACTTGAATCTCACCCCCCCTAAGGATGCTGTACACCAAATATCAAAACATTCCGACTGCTGGATCTGAAGAAGAAGATTTTTTAAGAAAATTCCTCATTTTGAACTAAGTTACAATTTGAGCTCCCACATTGTGTCCAAATATGGACCTAGGGACATGGCTTGAACCAACATGAATCTCACCCCCCTAAGGATGCTGCATACCAAATATCAAAACATTCAGATTGCTGGATCTGAAGAAGAAGATTTTTAAAGAAAATTTCTCATTTTGAACTGAGTTATCATTCGGGCTCTAAGGCTTCCACGTTTAGACAAAATTGTAAACGTTTAAACGACTGTCTGTAAACGAAACGGAAACATTTAGACGTACTAACAGTAACAATGCAAGTAGTCAATATTTGATAGAAGTGTGTAATAATACACAGTAAGTTCATCATATCTTTGCGTACAGGGCATACAATTTATGTTATTGAGACAGCCGATTTACAGTTCGTCCAAAAACGACGTAGACGAATGATCACAGCATGCAGATGCCGAAGGCAAAGTCGCTCGGTCTAGGGGGGGGGGGAAGGGGTCTGGGGGATTCTCCCCCAGGTAAATTTTGAAATTTATCGGGGTCTCTGAGCTCATTCTGGCAGGTTCGGGGTGAAATTCCGTATGTTTTTTTCAAACAGTAATGTTGGAGCGAGTTGCCATGGCACACAATAGTGACAATACCAGACTTGAGAGTGGAATGCAATGTCGCAAAAATAAACAAAGTCTACAAACCATGCAGGGGAATCCAAATTTTCAAACACCGCAAGTGCCAGTCTGTCTGTCAAACTCCATAAATCGATCCTAAGATCATCCCATGTGTGAATAATAAATTAATAATCCATGTCAGGTGAACGAAATCATTGAGAACAATTGTGTATCACTTTGGGAATATACATGTAAATCCGAATAAACTAAAACATCCCACACATGTTTCGAAGGAAACACCAAAAATAAGCACGTGCCATGCGGCTCACATGACTGTGTCACATATGATATCACATGATTTGAAGATGATTTCGTTCGGTTACTGTGGTGGCGGCGCTAATCGAAACCAGTACACAGTTTTTCTGAAGCATTACCAAAATATTGCATTGCAAAGTTGGAAAAATTTTTTCCCTGTACGCAGTTACCAGAACTGTAAACGTTTAATGCCCATAAACGAAAGGTTCACGTTTACACGAGTAAACGTGGAAGCCTTATCGGGCTCCCACACTGAGCCCAAATATGGACCTAGATACATGGCTAGAACAAACTTGAATCTCACCCCCCTAAGGATGCTGCATACGAAATATCAAAACATTCCGACTGCTGGATCTGAAGAAGGAAGATTTTTAAAGAAAATTCCTCATTTTGAACTAAGTTATAATTTGGGCTACCACAGTGAGCCCAAATGTGAACCCAGGGACTTGGCTTGAACAAACTTGAATCTCACCCCCCTAAGCATGGTGCATACCCAATATCAAAAGATTCTGCCTGCTGGATCTTGAGAAGAAGATTTTCAAAGAAATTTGCCTGAAATGCATTAAGTTCAAATTTGGGCTCCTATACTGAGCCCAAATACTGAGCCCAAATATAAACCCAGGGGTCCGATTTGAACAAACTTGAATCAGATCCACCCGACAATGTTGCATACCAAATTTCAAAAGATTCTGCCAGCTGGATCTGGAGAAGAAGATTTTTGAAGAAATTTGCCTGAAATGCACTAAGTTCCAATTCAAGCTTCTATAGTGAGCCCAAATATGAATCTAGTGAGCTGATTTGAACAAACTTGAATCAGATCCACCCCACAATGTTGCATACCAAATATCAAAAGATTCAGGCTGCTGGATCTGGAGAAGAAGATTCTTTAAGAAATTTGCATGAAATGCACTAAGTTCGAAATCGGGCTCCTATACTGAGCCCAAATATGAACCCAGGGGGCCGATTTGAACAAACTTGAATCAGATCCACCCTACAATGTTGCATACCAAATATCAAAAGATTCTGCCTGCTGGATCTGGAGAAGAAGATTTTTTAATGTTTTTCCCATTGCCTAGGGTTAAAAAGTGCTGACTCAGCACTTTTTCAAAAGTCCTGAAAAAAGTACCTTGTGATCAAACCGATAGGATTTTTTTTAACCATTCTATTCTACTGGATAAAAGTAAGCTTTATACAAAATAAGAATTCTCTGTGCCATGTAGTTTTGATGATATGGCAGTTTAAAGGTTTTTCCTATTTTTAGCTCCCGAGGTTCCCACGGGGCAATGAGAAAAAAATTTTTTGCATCAGTCAACTACTTATGACCCATTACCATCTCATACCAAATTTGGTTCAAATCGACCTCACGGTTCTGAAAATAGAAATTTTAGGCGTGGCCAAAATTTTTGCCCCTCCCATAACGAAGGCAAATAATACCCGACAAACTTCTCTTGAACAAAATTGATTCTAAACCTCAAAAGGACTCTGTATACCATATATCAAGTCTCTGCTACTGGTGGTTCATTAGAAGAAGATTTTCAGAAAATTTGGCCATTTTTTCCACACCCCTCTGCTCAATATGAGCCAAAACCTAATTTCCATAAAAATCAAAATGCCCCTATATAACCACTACTTACATGAAATTTAATTAAAATGTGGCCAGTGGTTTAGGAGAAAGAGGCTCAAACACCACCTTCACGCAGGACGACGGACGACAGACGGAAAGACGACGGACGAAGAGTGATAAGAAAAGCTCACCCTGACTTTCAGTCAGGTGAGCTAAAAACAGGAGGTGCACATCTTCAATATATGTAAAAAAATGTTTCAATGAAATCTGTTAACTGGTTTAAGAGGAGTTGTGGATAGCAGATCTGTACAGAATGTCAATTGAATTTGACAAATTTCATTTTTCAATATGGGAAACTGTGGAAATGAAAATATCTGAAAACAAAATAGGAGGTGCACATCTTCAATGTATGTAAAAGAATGTCTGAGAGTTTCAATGGAAACTGTTCACTGGTTTAAGAGGAGTTGCAGATAGCAGATGTGTACATCCCTAAAGCATAATGGATGGACGGACGGACATCAAAATTTGAAAATATCTGAAAGAAAAATAGGAGGTGCATATCTTCAATGTATGTAAAAGAAGATCTGAGAGTTCCAATGGAGTTTGTTCAATGGTTTAAGAGGAGTAGCAGATAGCAGATCTATACCCCTCCCTACTAAAACCTGAATTGACAAAGACCATTTCTGAATATGGGGAACTGTAAATATGAAAATATCTGAAAAGAAAATAAGAAGTGCACACCTGCAATGTATGTAAAAGAATGTCTGAAAGTTTCAATGAAATCTGTTCAATGGTTTAAGAGGAGTTGCGGATAGCAGATCTGTACAGAATGTCAGTTGAATTTGACAAAGTTCATTTTTCAATATGGGAAACTGTAAAAATAAAAATATCTGAAAAGAAAATAGGAGGTGCACATCTTCAATGTATGTAAAAGAATGTCTAAGAGTTTCAATGAAATCCGTTCACTGGTTTAGGAGGAGTTGCGGATAGCAGATGTGTACTCCCTTAAAGCTTAACGAGGGATGGACGGACCTACAGACGTATGGACGGACATAGTGAACACTATATACCACCCACTTTTCAAGTGGGTGGTATAATAAGACATGAATTGTGATAATTGGGATTATGTTAATTTCTGTTCCCTGTATGCTATGTTTTCAATAAAAATAATATGAGGTGTAGACTGTATTAAAGAATTGAGGGGTGGGTTAATGTAGCCCTCAGTTAATGTATGTGGCCCCCAAAGTTAATGTATCTCAACAAAAGTTACCAAGTTGCAGTGAAATTATTCCAAAACGAGTCATCCTATCAAGTTACAATGAAATCCCTTCATAAATATGGCCTGTAGACTGTGCTAAAGGTTTTCAGGCCTGTGTCACGGTGGATCGATCTCAACCAAAAGGGGATGTCCTCATCTGGACATCATTTTGAGTCATCCTACCAAGTTACAATGAAATCCCTCAATAGTAAATATGACCTGTAGATGGTGCTAAAAGTTTTTGTGTTTCGGGCTTGGGCAGCTGTCATGATTGACAGATCATGACCATAAGGGGACATTCTCATCAAGATATTATACAGAGTCATCCTACCAAGTTACCATGAAATCCCTTCAAAAATATGACCTGTAAACTGTGCTGAAGGTTTTCAGGTTTTGGGCTCGGGCAGCCATCATGGTTGACCGATCGCGACGAAAAGGGGACGTTCTCATCTAGACATTATCTGGAGTCATCCTACCATGTTATGATGAAATCCCTTAAAAAATATGACCTGTAGACTGTGCTAAAGGTTTTGGGGTTTCAGGCCCTTGTAGCCATTACAGTTGACCAATCGCGTCCAAAAGGGGACATTCTCATCAAGACATAATATGGACAATGAAAGCTCTCCATATTAAATATGATCCGTAGACTGTGCTAAAAGTTTTGGAGTTTCGGGCTAGGGCAATCGTCACAGTTGACAGATCATGACCAAAAGGGGTCGTTCTCATCTAGATATTATACAGAGTCATCCTACCAAGTTACCATGAAATCCCTTCAGAAATATGACCTGTAGACTGTGCTAAAGGTTTTGGGGTTTTGGGCTTGGGCAGCCACCATGGTTGACTGATCACAACCAAAAGGGGATGTTCTTATCTAGACATGACCTCAATTTTGTGACGAACTATGGGGTGTAGCCTGTGCTCTAGGAAAATGTGAAAAGACTCACAGACCAACAGACTTCCGCACACGTGATGGCAATAGCTTATCTTGACTTTGTTTTAGTACTATCCTTCCCCAGTTTAATACATAAAGTATGGTTATTATTTATTATTTATTGATGTTTAAGGTCACATATTTATGCATAATGGCTAATCATGACCGTGGCAGTTTTACGGGTGGAGGAAGCCGGAGTACCCAGAGAGAACCACCGAGCAACGAGCCGCTGCCAGCTCCCCAACATCGTAACTCCGCACTGCAGCACAGGCAGGGTTAGATTGGTTGAAGACATGCGTACCATCGACGTGCAGTATGCCTTAGTACACGACGTCATCGTGCCCCCACATGGGCAATGGAGATGAAGTGTCTTGCCCAAGGACACAACGCGGTTGCTGCAGGTGGGATTCGAACCGAGGACCTCTCGGCTTGCAGCCTGCACCTCTACCTACTGAGCCACCACGCTCCCCACATAATGTATGGAAAATATATTTTGTGTTACAAAAACCGAATCCAGAAACCGATTTTTGGGGTCCAAAACCGACCAGCTCCACTTTCAAAATACATGGGATGAGTGAAAAATGTTACAGGATGACTGCAGTAGTACCAGCTCTTGACACTTAGTCTTGAAAATCTCTCTCCAAGAGGTTTCCATGAATCAATAACATAGAGCAATATACTGGTGAGAATGAAATGGAACTTTTCAAATTTCATTTTCTGATTGAATGAGTAATTTCTGTATCGTTGACGTTGATAATTTACCCAGTTTTGTCTGTGAATTTTTTTTATTTACAATCTAACCTACTTCTATTTATACCATGATTGTTGTGTATACAATCAATGTTACCCAATAGAATGTAGACATTGAAAAATGTGTTTAGAAAACCACACAGGAAATGTGGCCTGCAACGGTTAAGAACTCACATGAGCTAATAAAATGCTGCTTTGAGACAATAAAATCAACACCAAATATCAGTGTCATGGTAGAAAATAAACAGGCCGTTGAAGGTGATATTTTTATTTACAAATCTAAGCTTCATTCACTTCACAAAGGTCAAACCCTCTATGGGAACAAACTGTGTAATGAATATATCTCATCAAATACTTCTATATACTAAACTAGAAATTGTAATGAATAACAAATGACAAAATCTTAACTCATCTAACGTGTCGTGGTTATCATCTGACTCCATTTGATAAATAAATAAACATGTTTAGCAGAACTCCAGTAGATGATAATTAAATTCCTTTATGTTGGTGATTAAACCATGACATTCCTCACATTCAAACAGAGTTGTTCAATTGAAGTCCATTAAAAAAAAAATGTCTCATCTTTCTCCTTACGCATTACTTTGCAGCAGACTGAGGAATACTGTCTATTCCATTTATTTTTATCTTAGTCTGCATACAAAGATTTTGGAAAACTGCAAGGATGAAAAATCCCTTTAAAACCAAAGGAATTTCAGAAGTTTGTAGAAGGTACAACATTGGAATATATTGCACTTGGCCACCATAATGTGTTAAAACTGGAATTGTTTTTTAAAAAGTTTTATCAAATTCTTGAGTGATGGTAATTTTATGTTTAAAAAACTAAAAGCTGTTATTACATTTTAATCATTCTTTTGGTTTTGATCTTTTGAGAAACTCAAAATTAGTTGTTTTTTTCACTTTTCTGTACAGATCTACTAAGATGCATAATGTCTCTGTTGAACAAACGAGTAAAAGTTGTGTTACTAAACAACACTAAGTAAAAGTTGTGACCGTCAACATATTTTTAGCCCAACACGCTACATATATTTGCCAAACATGCTCCAGTAAAGACCACTTGAATATTTTTTGATTGAATACCTGTCAACTGCTTATAAATTCCAATACAACACCATTTACCATATCTTCACAACAGATTTGACCTTTAAATTGCACATTGGTTATACTGTGTAAATTGTGTTGAAGGATGCAAAAAACTTATCTGTCAAAGAATTATTCTGGAAACTGCTGAATTTCCTTGTTTAAAGACCTCAATGATACAATACAAGCAATGCAATCATTTATTTGAATACAGTGGAGCTTACTTAACTGGACATCTCTCAACTGAATAACCCTGTTGAATATAATTTCCCAACACAAAACCATTTACCATACCTCCAGTACAAATTTGACCTGTTAACTGAATATAGGTTATAGAGTAAACTTCTGTTAACTGAATAAAAATCTTGCAACCTGTCAAGAAATTACCCTGACTCTCCCCAGTTTTCCTTTGTTTATAGACCTAGTTGGCCTCAGTACATCCAGTACAGGCAATTAATCTATTAAATGGGCTACTTTTCTGTCCTTGCGCAGGTGAGGCTTCCTGTATTTATTATACTTATCACAGGCCCAGACTAGTTGTGCTCAATTTGTGAGAATTACATGCCAAACACTCTTAATTTCCCCTACTCCCCCCCCCCCCCCCCAAAAAAAAAAAAAAAAAAAAAAATAAGCCAAATAACACAAAAGAAAAAGTCTTGTATGGTGCTCCATAGATGATGAATGCATGTGTGCAGAAGGTCTAGAAACAGCCTTCAAACATCGCTAAAAATGATAAATTTAAAGTAATTTGTATATTTTTTATACTTACCAATGGCCCAGAGTTAGCTGGTGCAAACTCATTAATTTCCAGGGCCAAACACAAATTTTGAATCCCCCAATCCCCAAAATTTGCATACAAAACCAAAAATTAGAAGTCCTATCTGGTCCTCAATACTTTTGCTTACTGCGCATGTGCAGTAACCAGGAAGAAACGAAATTGGCACCAACATCATTCTTCCTAGTTATGCCTGCTAAATGTTATATATATATATATCAGTGGGGGGGTATGAGAGCCCACTCATGGGAGACCATCCCCATCTGAACCATTGGTAAGTATAAAGAATATACAAATTACTTTAAATTGATCATATTTTTGTACTAAAATCAATGGCCCAGACTTAGCTGAATCGTAAAAAGGCTGGACGGCTCAGGATTTAATTTCCCCTACTCCCCCACCCTCACGCCCCCCCCCCCCCCCCCAAAAAAAAAAAAAAAAAAAATAAGCCAAATAACACAAAAGAAAAAGTCTTGTATGGTGCTCCATAGATGATGAATGCACGTGTGCAGAAGGTCCAGAAACAGCCTTCAAACATCGCTAAAAATGATAAATTTAAAGTAATTTGTATATTTTTTATACTTACCAATGGCCCAGAGTTAGCTGGTGCAAACTCATTAATTTCCAGGGCCAAACACAAATTTTGAATCCCCCAATCCCCAAAATTTGCATACAAAACCAAAAATTAGAAGTCCTATCTGGTCCTCAATACTTTTGCTTACTGCGCATGTGCAGTAACCAGGAAGAAACGAAATTGGCACCAACATCATTCTTCCTAGTTATGCCTGCTAAATGTTATATATATATATATCAGTGGGGAGGTATGAGAACCCACTCATGGGAGACCATCCCCGTCTGAACCATTGGTAAGTATAAAGAATATACAAATTACTTTAAATTGATCATATTTTTGTACTAAAATCAATGGCCCAGACTTAGCTGAATCGTAAAAAGGCTGGACGGCTCAGGATTTAATATCGCTATTATGCCACAATAAAGAATAGCTCCTACAGGAGAATAGGAGAAGACAGAGGAATTACATATGTCTTTCTCTTTTTCCTAATAAAAATAGAAAATGACATATATTGGAGTAATACACAATAATTTCTCCATTTAATGCCAGCATAACCCTTTATGCTAATTCGGTGAAGGAAACCAATTATAAGGTAAGTCCAGAGAAAGCGATGCCTTATTCTCATTTAAAAGTGTCCGAGGATTGTATATTAATGCTCTTATGACATGTGAGATATACAAATGCTTCACATTGAGCGACACTTTAAAAGCAATACATAAATGAGACATAATTGTTGTTTCACACCAAGCTACACATTAAAAGCACCCAGCACCGACGCTGGACTACTGACACTGGAGGAGGTATTCCCTTGATTTTCACTATAAAGCCAGATGATATTAAAGGAAACCCCCCCCTTTCCCCTTGTTCTGAAGGGCAGCAGAATGCCGTCAGTGCTCAAGCAGACTGCCTAAGACATCACTGAGATGTTTTATTAATGGACGACATTCTGTGCGACAGAAAGAGGACCCAAGGATCTAAGGTCACCAGAGATAGACTCTTAATTTTTAAGATAGAACTTAGTAAATGAAGACGGTTGCGTCCAGTAGGCTGCCTTCATTAAATCAGTAATAGCAATACTATTAGAATAAGCCAAAGAAGACAGTGCTCTAACTTCACGTGCTGAAATCTTATTGACAGAACATTGAACCGCCAATCATCCAGACACAGAGGAGCTCTCTGAACATCTTCTCCACCTTTTTGCACCTTGAATTTGTTAGGCTAAATATTGTGCCATCAGTGTGGCCGAAGGCCTCCGACACATGAATCGACTGACCCAGGAAGGAAGGAAGGAATGTTGTCATTTCTCTGCTGGGTATTCCTATCTAGGGATGAAAGCGATTTCTGCCTAGCAGACGCAGCTTACTGACCAGGAGGAACAAGATCAGGAAAAAACTGATGAATAAAATTCAACGTTTCCATATGTTGTTCCAAAAGGGTTGGAGAATCTTCCTCCAAATCCCTTTCATCATCCACTTGGTCTAGCTGTGAATTTTGGTCAGCTCCATCTGAATGAACGGATGACCTACCGAGCCAGCACCGTCCGACAGCTCACTCCTAGAGTCTGTTGACGGTCACACCTGCGTTGGCTGCGAAATCTGCGACAGGAAGCTGCGACAGCAAGTCTGTTACTTAGGCTTGGGGAGCAGCGGTCTTAAGTTTCTTTGCTGCATGATATTTGCGGGTTGGAGACATGTCCACAGATCTTTTTGCCAAATGTTCCAAATGCTCTGCATAATCATGCCTCGAACCACTAGCTACCGGATGACCTGACTTCGGAGGGGAAGACTGGGAGCGTCTTCGCGGAACGGCTTAAATGTCTGAAGTCAGATAGCTAGTGAGCAGTCGAACATGCATGGTAATAGACATGAAAGAAGTGATAACTGCCAACAGCTCCCAGCTGCAGTGTGGATGGAGTGCCTTGATCGGCAATTGAGGACATTAGCTCCGACGCAGTGAAGTTTCTCGTAACCGCAACAGTCGGCCCCGACTGTTGATGGGATGGAGAAGGCTCTTCTGCTTGCGATCTGACCCCAGATCTCACGAAGCATCCCACTGAGAAACTTGCTGGCTTCTTCCCCTTTGCTGCCATTGCTGGGTGAGCTTTTGATTTTGAGGTGCTCGCTCTTCCCAGATCTACACTCTCCTCGACTGCTGCAGACTTATCCAGTGTTACAGCTCTCACTAATAGGGTAACCGCTTCACCAGCTGACCTAACTGCTTGTAAAGAAATAAGAGGTCTTATTCCTTGTTTGATATTCATGAGCACCTTTGCAGCCAGCTCTGTTTGCTCATCAGAGCACGATGACAGTCGCACATTTTGGATGGGTGTCGCTGTACCATTACCATGTTCTTGTTCCTCTGAAAAAGAGACTGAAAAGCTAGCATTAGTCTGCGGTGAAAGTTCTGGCATTGGAACTTCACCGCGCACATAACAGAACACCCGCATCCAACTTTTGGCATCCCAAACTATGCAAGTAGCACATGTATCTGAAGGAGTGCAGCGACTACAAGCAAGACAAGCGTGTAAATCCAAGGCAGATTTTCTCATCTTACACTTGAAGCAGAAAGATTTCATAATAATATTTAAGCCAAAGACAAAGTCCACTGCACTCCTAAACTAGAACATAATTTATACACATTAAGGATACAAAATACACGGCAATCAAAATCGTTTCGAAAGAAATCAAAAGTGAATTTTTAACAAATTTTATGGAAATTTGTTTGAAAAAGCCCAAGTTCCCAAAGGGAACCTCATGAGCCCAAGGGCATCCTGATAAAGCCTAAGTGTGGTCAAACACCAAAAAATTAAAGCTACACTACCGGCATAATTAATACATGTATCCTACTATAAATATGATAACTGTGCTATACTATAATATAAGAATACTATAAATTAAAGCACTGTCAGTGAAAAGAACGTCAACAAGAAAAACCCGAAACTAAACAACAGGCATACAATAAGCCCAAAGTCAGTAACCAATCAATCACCACCTGATACAAAGCCAGATCTTCATGAGAAGAAAAAACAATGTAACCATGGGGATAACCGGAATAAACATTCCGAAAATCACGTTAAACTCCCAAGAAATTTAATAAAAAATTTCAATCAAAAAGCCAACAAAGCTTGGGAGTTTAACAGCAGGGTTCATGGGAAGAGATGGAAGGAACATTTAACAAACAGAAGGTTTAATCATTAGCAAGAATGATGACGTTCAGGAACCATGTCCCGAAAATAGGAAACATGAATAATTTTACATAATTATTTAAAGTTACAGCCCTGAATGTCTAATACCACCATAGTTCACTACCAGCATCCTTTCACATCCTTGAATCCACCATAATCATCAATGTTTTGTGTCTGGCATCTTCAGAAAAGAGATGTTAAAGCACAGATGTCAGTTCAGTTGTTTACTGACTTGGGCAAAACAGAAGAATGATGTTGGCACCAATTTCGTGACCTTCCTCGTTACTGCACATGCGCAGCAAGCAAAAAGATATGGAGGACCAGATAGGACTTCTAATTTTTGGTTTTGTATGCAAATTTTGGGGATTGGGGGGGTTCAAAATTTGTGTTTGGCCCTGGAAATTAATGAGTTTGCACCAGCTAAGACTGGGCCATTGATTTTAGTAATAAAAATACCATTATTTTTGTAGTGTCTGCTAAGTGTGTATAGTTGTGTGTAGGGAGGTGTGAGTGAGGACACTTCAAGTCTGGGCTAGTGAGAGGTATAATAAATATAGAAATTTCTTGAAATTTCCAATATTTATAACCATTACCACAGGCCCAGACAAGCTGGATAAATAAGAGGAAGGAAGGACAATACAGGATTAAAGTAGTGTTGAAATAATTAGTCGACTAGTCAATTCGATTTTTGGAAAAATCGACTCTGAAATCCGTCAGTCGACTAGTTGGGAAACTCAAAGAAGAAGTCGTAAAATGCCAATTGTGGGAGTTAATGATTACAAACATCAGCCGTTTCTGCTTGGTGGTGGACCTATTTTAAATTGTATTGAGAAGAGGATATCAATGATATCAATGCAATCATTGTCGTTTGTTGATGCTGATAATGTTACAACTTAGATTTCAGCAGTATTACAAGCACTGATTTCAACTGACCTAATCACTGGCATGCGTTGAAGAAAAATACTTTGATGTACAACTTCAAAGATGCCGTTAATTCATGCAAGCGTTCTGTCCCTCACCCAAGTCGCCCACACTTTTTAATTGATATAAAAATAATGCCATAGCTCCATATTCTATCATATTACTGTACTGGTTTGGGTGTGAACTGGCGAAGACCGGATATAAAGGTGAGGAAACTGTCCATCACAAAATTTGACCCGGGAGTTTTTAATGAATTGCACCGGGCGAATGGCGGCACACTTCAAACATTTTACAAATTCACGAAACTTCTATTTTAACATCATTGGGTACTTTTTCCACTGTACAGACAGAGAACTAGGAGGCATGCACTTCCCAAGTATCCTAACTTTTTTACTGAATGGTCAAAGCTATAATATGCAAGACGTTTTAAAAAAACTCAAAATACGAAAAAGAGAACAGCTACGTTCATGACTTTGACAAGGAAACTTCATCAAACACCTGTCAAACGAGTCATTTAATGAAAGGGTTATCAACTTACATTTAACAGTCTCTTATCACCCAATTTACTGAGACAATTATGTTTTCAACAGAAAAGCTGACTAGTCAATTTTGAACCGATTACTCCTGTCGACTAGTCTACTTTGAAAAATAGGTAATCGTTTCAACACTAGATTAAAGGTAATGAATAAAGCAGGCTTCATAATTAATTTCAGAATCTTTAGCAAGGAGAATGAACGCTATGGGCATCACTTGACCTCAAGACTGAGAATCAATGCTGCCTGTAACTGCCTTGTATGAAGTCCTGGAGGACTTACTGAGAAATATGTGGGTGTCACTCGAGCTCAATGACTGAAAATTAATGGTGTCTGTAACTGCCTCATTTACAGTCCAGTGAGATAAGATTCTTGGTGTTTCTAGCATCTCAGTTTGCACCAAGTTAGCTATCCCTTTTCATTTGGAATTTTTCGAGATTTTTGTTCTCCAGGGTAGCACAGCCCTCCTCTTGTTATCACTGGAGTGTCTGATTTCCTCCATATAATTGTTTCTTTTTCTCTATGGGAAATCGTCAGATTTGTTAGGAACTACTTTTGAATTGATGTGTTGGCTCTTCTATACTCAGCATCAATCTTATATTTTCGACCTCATTCTCGTGACTGGAAAGTATTCTCCTTTTCCATTCGGCCTCACAGCCTTTTCATTTTGGGGTTTGTTTTAGACCTTTTTCGACTATTTTGGGCACTATCTTCTGTGACAATGTTTATTCATTATTCATTGTCATATGCCACATTTATTAGCTGATGTATCCATCTATAATGATGTGATTCTTCAGTTATGTGGGACAGTTTTATACTATTTTCAGATGTTCAATGTCAGTCTATTATAGAATTGCCTCCACCGCTCAGTTTATAGCTCTTTTGGAGAAGCTGGTGCCTTTTCCATTTCCCCTGATTATACACTATCCTTTCATTCTTTTGAAATGGGTTCGCTCCCAGCCAGCAGGAGCCCAAGTTCCAGTTCTCTGCTTCTTTGCATTCACTTTTCCAAGTCATTTTCTTCACAGTCAGGTGTTTATCCAAGAGCATTTCATGATGTCACTTTTTCTTCCTGCACTAGTTTATGGCCCAATTTTATCCTCCATACTTTATTTACATGGAACTTGAAGTTCTTTTTTTTTCATTTCTAGTCTTTTTGGTGTCAATACCGATCATTCAGTTGGACTTATTCTTTCTTAAGTGATCTGATTTCAGCAGTTACTCTATTTTTTCTGTCTATCCTTCCTTTTATAGGACCTGTAGACAGATATTATGACTGATCATCATAGTTAATTTTGCCTGGGTAAGCTTTTCTTCTGGCCATTTTATATGTCTTTGCTTGTCTCTTCGGTATTTTGGATTCCAGTCTAATAATAAATTGACATCTTTCTTGCCTTTTCATTATTCTCATATAGGCTTGTGTTTCTTATGTACACGATATATAATTTTTCTCTGGCTATATTATTATATTAGTGTACTGTTGAACGTGTTTTCTCCATGTTCTTCCTTAGTTCAGGCTTCTGTTTTTTTCTTTCTGAAGACAGGAAGGGGGAAGTGTCCAAGAATAGGGTGACATCATTTGGTTACATTTGTACTAACAAAAAGAAATAATTTTCAGAATTATTTTCCCAATAAACTGGCAGTTGGAAACTGCATTCTGGTGTCTACAATATCTTTCTTTGGCTTCCAGGAACTTTTCCAATGAATTTCCTTGAAACTGCATCAGATCTGTGATGAAATAAACAAGGAATAATTTATAAACATTTCCACGTGGCTGGAAATGATGAAACAGATTGTGCATGTCTGGCGGGTAATGTACAATGAGTGACTGTCTTAGACAGTACCTTGGATACCTTGACAAGGTTGTGTGCACCATGCACATTTGGCCCCAGGTTGGCTCAGAATTGTCATGTTTTGATTTTTTTAGTTCTCTTAGGGATTTCTCTCTTTGAGAATATTAGAAATTGCTAATTTCCAATGGGGAATTGGATATAAGGATAGGCACTTGTGTTAGTTTGATAAGTTGTTAAAGCATTCCCACAATGTATGATCACAGAAATTTTTATCAAAATCTGATTATATTTGTTCACATTTTCACACTCGTAAAGTCATCAGATAAACACTAAATTTTCAATAAAAGGGCAATAACTCCTACAAAAAAGGTGAGGAAATTGGCTGACTATCCAGCCAGAGTGAGAGCTTCCAACGATGTATGCTTATATAAATAAACTTTTATCAAAACCTGATTATATTTGTTCAAAAAATTATCACATTCACACATTATCACACAAACATATTGAATTTGCAACAAAAAGAGGCATAACTACTAGAGAAATTGACAAAATTGGGGAGAATCCAATCAGAGCAAGATTTTCTAATATGCCATACCAACACCATGTGTTATCAAAATCCTACTATATTTGTTCAAGTTATCATGTTCACAAATTTTTTGGACTGATGGATAGATAGATGGATGGGATCCATTTCTATATGCCTCACCAAACTTTGTTTGGCAAGAGGATAAAAATTAATTTTTTATTTCATTATCGCTTCCCCACAAGGGGAGTCAAATTTGAAACTCTATATTTCATCAGAATACATATGAAAGTGTCAATGACACTGAAGCTTAAATTGAATGCGTGCAGTGTTTGATGAAAAGGATAATGTTCAATGTTTATTGAAGGATTATGAAATAAGACAAGAATTGTGATAACTGAGAATATGTTAAGTTCTGTACCCTACATGCTGTGTTTTCAACAAGACTAATTTTAGGTGTAAACTGTACTTTAGAACTGAGGCCTGGGTTGATGTCGCCCTCACAGTTAAGGTATGTCAACTAAAGTTACCAAGTTACAGTAAAATCATTCCAAAACAAGTCATCCTACCAAGTTACAATGAAATCTCTTCATAAATATGACTCATAGACTTTTCTAAAGGAATCTAGGTCACATGCCCAACCAGCGATCATAGTTGACTGATCGCGACCAAAATAGGACATCAAGATATCATACCAAGTCATCCTACCAAGTTACAATGAAATCCCTTCCTAAAAATGACCTGTAGACAGTGCTAAATGAATCTAGGTCACATGCCCAAGCGACGATGGCTGACCGATCATGACCAAAATACGACAGTCTCATCTAGACATCATACCAAGTTACAATGAAATCGCTTCATAAATATGAACTGTAGAGTGTGCTAAACAAATCTAGGTCATGGGCCTGTGCGGCCATCATAGCTGGCTGATCGCAACCAAAATATGGCGTTCTCATCTAGACATTACACTGAGGCATCCTACCAATTTACAATGAAATCCCTTCATAAATGCAACCTGAAGACTGTGCTAAAGAAATCGAGGTAACATACTCCTGCGACCATCATGCTTGACTGAACCCGACCAAAATAGGACATTCTCATTTAGACATTATACAGAGTCATTTTTCCAAGTTACAATGAAATCTCTTCATAAATATGACTTGTAGACTGTGCTAAGGTTTTTTGGGGTCGTGCAGCCATCAAGGTTGACCGCTCGCGACCAAAATAGGATGTTCACATCTAGACATGACCTAGAACCTACACCTGAAGTGATGATCAGATAAGAACTGGGGGGAGTAACCTGTGCTAAAGAAGACTCACACACTAACAGACTCAAAGACTTCTGGACATGTGATGGCAATGGCCTATCTTGACTTTGTTTAGTTAATCTAAAAAATGTACAAAATTTTTCTCAAAAGAAGTTCCATCACTTTTTACCTAAATTTCATGATTCTGGAAGACAAATACATTTTAGAAGATAACTTACGCCTTGGTCAGGTCGTGCATGACAAAATCAGAACTCTTCAGCAGTAGATAAATATCATTTGGACAAGTACATTGTAAAGTTTGGTTCAATGCTATCCATGATGCATCCTACAAGATAGAAAAATAGTGAAGGTTGAACACCTATTGATATGTGCAGAGCTAATGTTAACTTCAATTTATTTATTTTTTTTTAATTCCAAGAGGTTCAAGCTCAGTTCTTACCAGCTAAAATGTATTCCTCTTCCTTTACTCAATGCTCATGAAAAATTCAGATTTACTTATAACAACTCTTAATTAAAGGGTGTCACAAAAGTGGTGAATGTCAATAGGGGTGGTTTGGTACAAACTTTTGTTCTTAATGGAACTATGATCATATTCTTGGTCTACATGAGTCCAACTATTCCAAAAGAGTTAGATGCAGCCCTAGGACTGCAGCAAAATTATTGAAATAGAAATATTACACAATGGAGGAGAATAAGGACCACCTCGTTTTTGCATCAGTGACCCTTTTCTGTAGAGTATTCCCCAAAGGACATGAGCTCAATATTGCAAGATATTGAGATAAATTGATGGTAACATGGTCTGAGATTTGTGGATCAGAGGTTACATTCAACCAAGATACGAAGCATAGAGGTTGAACACATGCTCTGAGCCACAAACCTCAGACCATGTTACCATCATTTCATCACAATAACGTATATGTTCCCCAACCCATAGCCCTAAAACTACATCATGAAATGAACAAGGCAATTTTTAAGGATCACAAGTTTAAATAAACCTCTTGTGTTCCCCCACAACATCACTGGACAAATAATAAATACATCAGATAAAGGTCGAGGTCACTGCATCTTAGTCAAATCATAAATCTATTTGTAGTTTAAACAACACTTCATTCGGAACACCATCTGCTGCGCATGTGAAAAACTACAAAAAATGATAAATTTGAAGTAATTTGTATATTTTTTAAACTTACCAATGGCCCAGATTTAGCTGGTGCAAACTTGATAAAATCAAGGGCCAAACACAAATTTTGAACAACCCAATCCACAAAATTTGCATACAACACCAAAAATTAAAAATCCTATCTGGTCTTCAATACTTTTAGTACTGTGAATACGCAGCACCCAGAAAGAGACCGGAACTGGCACCAAGCATCATTCTTCCTAGCTGTGCCTACCAATGTTATAAATCAGCAGGAGGTATGAGTGCCCACAGTTAATATTTATTGGTGCTTAACGCCACATCAGCAGCTAAGACTATATCATGGCAAACCCGGTTATTAAAATTGCAAGCTTCTAAATGTATGCCGCATTTGGAATACAAAGATAGGTCGATAACGGTGATATTAATATGTACAACCTTAAACTTGTCCAACTGAATCCCAATGGAAAATTATCTGATAGAACTTATACACTTCTGAGCCAACCAACAGACGACCACGTTCAGGTGTACAATTAATTCCAATAATGAACTACCAAATTGTAACCGTTTAATCTATGAGAACAGGATTCCCCTTGTGTACCGCTTCCGGTTGAAGACTGGATTCAGAACCTGGAATGGGATATGATTAAAAAACCTGTCACAGACGGTCCCCAAATAAATCATTGTTCCCTAGGTCCATTAAAACCAATGACTGTTCAGAGAAAGAATATACCACTGAATAGTGAAGCCAAAAATAGAGAATGCATGCATAGACGGCCTGTAGGAAACTTCATAATGGATCCAACTAGCCTAAAATTCTCATAAGCTCTATACTAACACTGAGCAAGAATTTAAGAGAATCTATTCAATAATACGTCTGCCTAATGATAAATACATATTATGCACACAATCAACAGAATCCCGCATGTACCTACATCTGAATACAGCCTGTATCAACGGCGTGACCGAGTGATACAAAATATAACCAGGAAACTGAAGGAATAAAACAATGTTAATGGGATTAACCTGAGGAATAGACTCATATGTTGTAACAAAAGCAGACAACTCTGAGCGAAACGTCTCAGAGTGGACTAATTGCCATATTTGGAGAATGTCGTCCAGATAACTGACATGTCTACCACACAGGTACACAAAGGCTAGCAATATCAACCAAATGTATTCATGAAACAATTCGGAATCCAAAAACAGCTACTGTTCATGAATCATATGCTCGTATAAGACTTATGAACGACCAACCACAGGAAGCAAACCAACTCAAGAGTGGATGCGTCCCTGAAGTCACTGTTAGAGCACAACCCACCCGCCAATCAAAGAGCAATGAAAGACATGCATATAACTGAATGCATACAAGGCTTACGGAAAGAGAACTACATCCTGCTCTGGAATCGCATCTTAACATATTGGCAGGGGGTAGGGTTTGACAATTAAATCATATCGAACACCCCACCCTCCACCAGCATTACTTGAATCGCTAGATAAGTAAAGCCAGAGCAGTAATACTAAAGCTTGGAACTGTGACAAATTCCTTTTACATTATAGGAAAAAGAAACCTCATGCTACATTCCCAAAGATATTATAAATTTAAAGTAATTTATATATTTTTATACTTACCAATGGCCCAGACTAGCTGGTGCTTAACTCAAAGTTATTAAGGGCCAAACACAAATTTTGAACCCCCCAATCCCCAAAATTTGCTTGCAAAACCAAAAATTAAAAGTCCTATCTGGCCCTCCATACACTTACTCTCCAAGCATGCGCAGACATCAGGAAGTGACCGGAATTGGCGCCAACATCATTCTTTGTAGAAGAGAGTACTACATAAAAATTCAGTGGGGAGGTATGAGTGCCCACTCATGAGAGGGCCATCTCCGTCTGGGCGATTGGTAAGTATAAAAATATACAAATTACTTTAAATTTATAATATTTTTACACTGTAAACCAATAGCCCAGACTAGCTGAATCGTAAAAAGGTGGTGGGCCTAGGACTTCAGAATTAGTAGATCAACATAGTTCCAATCCTGCAATCCAAGGTGAAAGGAAATTAAAATTATTAGGAATTACATGTATGTCTCTCTATACAGTAATAGAGAAGATGTTTCATAAAAAAAGGGGCCCAGTTCAAGTAATTCTGTAAACTTAGCATGAAGACTATGCTAATTGGATGTAACGAGTTCCAAATTTTTAAGGCTAGCACGGACTAAGCCCCAAAAATTTAGGATGGCGTATTTGACAATGAGAGAATATCCCCCATAAACATATGCCATATACAATAAAACTCCAGCTTTAGGCAGGATATAATTACAGACAAAACAGCTTCACTCATAGTTACATACTTATTAAGCCGGAGGAGAGGTAAAAACTCCCCCCCCCCCCCCATTTCCTTTTAAAGGAATCTTCCAAAAAGAAAGAGGGGAGCACTCTGGAATCAGTAAAAGCAGTACCAAAAAACAATATAAATATTCATCAAACAGGCACTCAGGTATTAATTTATTATTAATACAGGTGCTTAATGCCACTTCAGAAGTTAAGGCTATAGCGATGATCCCGGTAATTAATACTGCCCGCTATATAACGTACACCAGAGACAGCATTCGCAGATAGGTCGGAAACTGGTGATATAATATATAACATACACATGTCCAATCGAATCACAATGAACGATCTCTGGAGAGAAAACACACTTCTGAGGTAACACACAGGCGACCCATTCAGGTGTACAATAAATTCCAGTAACAACACTCCCCTACGTGTACTATCCGATATCTATGACACTATAAATGTGCGAATATACGAGTTGAGTACCGACATTAATAGAAACCTGGATCTAGAAATGGAAGTAGGTATGATTAACAGGCTCCGACACAGACCACCCCCAAAATAATTTCTTAGGTCCATAACATACAATAAAGCGTCAGCCTAATAATTATTATGCCCGTGAGCATTAAAATCTCGCAGGTCATCATCTAAAAACCAGCTAACTGGTTATGCAGCCTCCGAGGTACCCAACCAAAGACTTGCAATTTATTTATGATGAATTATGCGCTCGTATATGACATATAGACGAATAATCACAGGAAACCAACCAACTAAAAAGTGGATGTGCCCATGGGGTTGCCATAGAACACGACCCATCCGCCAATCGAGAAGTGAAGAAATGCATGTATGTATTTAAACTCATACGAGGCTTGCAGGAAGAAAACTACGTCTTGCCCGGTAATCGCCTCTAAACACATTGACGGTGGGGGGGGGGGGGGGGGGGGGGGGGGGGGGGGGTGAGGAGGAGGATTCAAAGTCATATCGAATTCTCCTCACCCGCATTACTTAATTGTTCTTGTGTTAATCATAAAATAATATAGGAACCGCAATGGTTCCCTCACATCTACCCGACTCCATTATGCCACTATGGGTGGAGAAGGGCGTGAAGAACAAACGCTTCCCCTGATAAAGAAGGTCCTCTCGTGGAGGAAGCTTCTGGGGGAACGTCCCATAGCAGACACTTGAGACGACTGATCCAAGGTTTCTGTGATGACAGAGGTGCTACTAGTAGGATTCACAACGAGACTGTTTGATCTTAAACGTAATCTACTGAATCAAATGAATTGGAGGATACGCGTATCCTATGATTCATCCCCATGAGATCGGCAGAGTGTCTACTGCATACACTCAATGGTCTGGGCATGGCAACACAAACAACGGTAATGGATTGTTCCAGTGTGTCGCAAACAGATCTATCATGGGGCAATCCCTCTGGTAGCATATCTGCCCAAATACTCCTTTCCAAGAGAGCGAGTCTGCTAGTATGTTCAGACGACCCGGTATATGACGGATAGAAAGATGAACATGATGATTCATTACGTATAGAAAAATCTTCTCCGTTAGTTGGCATAACGGAAATGAATGGGTGCCGCCCTGGTTCCCAATGTACGCTACTACTGTCGAGTTGTCCGACCAAATTGAACATAGACGTCCATTATTATGTGAATCCAATGTTGTAGCGCTAGCTATATTGACATCATCTCTTGATGTTTATGTGACTCTCCTGGAACCGAGGGTCCCAAAGACCCTGACACCTCAAGACTGCGGGACTTAGGGTCGTGCCCCAACCCATCTGACTCACATCCGTCATAATCGTGAAAGTTGGATCAGGCAGTTGCAACAGAACTCCCTGAGTTAACCACTAAATATCTGCCCAAATCTGAACCCTTGTTTTACTAGGTCCATTAAAACAATACTGGTTCAAGCGACAGCGTCTTTCACACTCCAGTTCTGAGTAAAGAATATCTGGAGGGGACGTGCGCACAGGTGGCCCATCGGAATGAGATCCACAGCCACTCCACACAGCTCAAACAGTCGCATGAATTCCCTCACTATTAATGTGTCTGAGTGTAGACAAAAGCGAGCATAACAACTGACTAATTTCGCTCTCGGTAACGGCAGATGAACCAGATTGTTGTGAGTCTCAAAGCTCATTCCCAAATGAATCGACGACTTGTAAGGAGCTAGATCTGACTTTTTCTCGTTTACGATGAAACTGAGATGCCGGAGTAATAGAAGCAGACTCTGAACATCGTATTGAAGAATAATTCTGTTGCCCTGTAGAAGGTCGTCCAAGTAAGCCGACGTTACTGCAGATGAATGAACTCGTAAGTAAGACATTACTGAGTCCATTATTCGAGTGAAACGCCCTGGGGGCCAGATTCAGACCAAAGCATATTGTTCTGAACTGAATACACCTTTCCTTGTACGGCGAACCGCAGGTACTTTTAGAATGCCGGATGTACCAGGACATGAAAGTATGCATCCTTAGATATATGCTTGCCGCATAGTCGATCACTCGAACGCTCGCTTTTACCGACTGAATGATTTCCATGAATAAACTTTTGGAGCCATGATAAGCTTGTTATCCAGCTCAAGTCTATTACCGGTTGGAACGAGCCGTCTGGCTTCAGTACGAGTAACAGGTGACCGTAAAAACTTTGAGAATCCTGATTCTTGACGACCTGTATTGCTTCCTTTGATAAGAAAGCTTATACCTCCGGTAGGAGAAACTCTCTTATGCAAGAATTTGATGGAAGATTTGTCCAAAGCGGACAATTTGTTAGTGGGGTTGTTTGCTCAGAATGGCAGCCGTAAGCCGTCCGAGACTATACTTCTCACCCACTGATCTTCCGTGATTATTATCCGTTTTTTTGTGGATCTTGATCACCTTCCACCAACTGGCCAGAAATAGAGGTCTAAACCATCACCTGTATGACCTGCGAGACTTATGTGAAGAGGAACCATGTCCTCCACGCGAAAAACCTTGTCTCGTCGGCCTAGGGGCATCTGACCTATAGCCCTGATCAGATCTACGCCCCTTTCCCGAGTCGCTATACTGATGACCTCCAGAGTAATTATAAGAGGATTACTTGTACCCTCGTGAGGAGTTTCCTTTTGACAATTTTGTCTGGAACACCCTCCTTTACTCTTGTTTGCTGAAGTAGGTCGCTGATACGCCAACTTCAAAAGCAGATTACTAGACGCTTTCTTAGTAGCCTGTGCATAGACTAACGAAAGCTAGTCGTCGAAAATAAAATGTCTGGAAACCGGAGTGACTCAGAGAGAGCTTTTCACCTTGTCATCTTATCAGTGATGACGACGCAAGGGCAGCATCACATCTGATTAACTCCAGATTAGCCACTGTTAGGGCGAAGTTATACGTGGTATACAAAATTGCCCTGGAAAGAACTCTAAGAGAGGTATGAACGTCCCCAAATTCCTTTCCCTTGAGACATTACGCCATAGCTCTTGTAAGGTAATCTGCCTAAGACATAACGTCCAAATCAAATTCGCTCTATTTGAAGAAATTGCCATCTCAATTGTGTTTGAGCGAATAGCGAATGATACAGGTATGGATTCCTCTAGATCCCCAGCCTGCTCATCCAAATGCAGAAGAACTCTCTGAACATCTTCCCCGACCGTTTTTAAATAAACGTAGTTCAAAAAACAGTATGTATATGGAAGATGAAGATAAGAAACTGCCTTCTTCCTCACAATCAGGAAGATAAATACGGTGTCGTCTATATGGCCGAAGGCCTGCGACACTTGCATAAACTGAACCGGAAAAGAAAAGACTTCCTCCTTTGTCTGGATAAAGTCTGCGCCTAACGACGCCGGCGGTTTCTCTCTTGTCATCACAGCATTCTGATTCGGCGGAACAAAATCAGGGTAGTATTGGTGGATGAAAGCAATCGCAACCATGTACTGTTCCTGAGTCTGAGGGAGGCTGTATCTGCACTAGCTGGGATGCTGCGATCAGCTGCACAAACTGCGACAGGAATTCCGTCTTCGAGGCCTGAGGAGCAGCGGTTTTCAGTTCTGTGTTGCTCCTGGGACAGTGTGTCAGAAACGGACCCTTTCTCCAAACTCCCGATGATCAAGGCCTCATCTCCCTAGCTACCGGATGGACCGACTTCACGGGCGAAGAGTAGTTCCTTATTCGTGAAGCAGGCTGGATATCCGAAATCGGGTAGCTAGGATGTGGTCGTGTGTGCTTAAATAACGTAGCGGAGGAAGCCGTGACAGAAGCCGACCCCGGCTGCAGACTAGACGGAGCGTCCCAAGCAGCGGACAGGCATATGCTCCGTCTTGTGCAAGTTTCCAACCAGAAAACTTCATTTTGGCCTTGTGAAACATAGCGGAGGAAGCCTTGACTGAAGCCGATCCCGGCTGAAGACTAAACAGAGCGTCCCGAGTGGAGGGCGGGCATATGCTCCGGCTTGTGCAAGTTTCTCAATACAACATCTGACCCCAAATGTTGCTAGATTGGAGAGGGGGGGGGGGGGCCTCTCCCGCTCGCGGTCTATCAGACCTCGCCAAGTACAAGAACTTGCTGGCTTCCTCCCTATTTCCATCGTCACTGGGTGAGCTATTTATATTATAGTGCTCGCTCTACCCAATCCACTTCCTAGAACGCAGCGGACTTACCCGGCGTCACGGCACCCACGGACGGAGTACCGCTTCACCGGTCGAGCTAGCTGCTTGCAAGAGATTAAAACCTTTAACAAAAGGCACTAACTCTTGCAATAATGAGCACTACAGCTAGCTCTATATGCTCCATGGAGTGCGACAATGGTAGCACACCACGGAGTGCGACGACGGCAGCACACTTGGATGGGTGTCAGAACATCATCACCATGTTCATGTTCCTCTGAAATAGAAACTGACAGAATGAATTGCATTGGTTTTAAAAAAGAGAGCAGACAAAAGGACCATGTGGGAGGGCCTGAGAAATAGATATTTAACTTTAGGGCTAAAAGGCTATTATTAACACTTTAATTAACAATTAATTTCATGATTATTATTTACTCACTGTTTATTCAATCCAAATAAACTAGTTGCAAATAATTTATTATCTTCCAGAAGGATTATAAACAAGCCAAGACCAATACCGGGTCTGGACCTGCGTCGCTGCATGCAATTGAATCGGCAAACAGGAAGTGGCTGCATGGCAGATCTGAAAATTGCATACACGATACAACTGATCATTATCAGGCACCAGATGAAATATAAAATCAATCCCTTGTATAGAAGCCGAGAAAAGTTTGACGAAAAATTTCAATGTACAGTGGGTACAGTAAAATTTCAAAGTATCGGCAAACAGGAAGTGGCAGCACGGCAGATCTGAAAATTGCTTACACGATACAACTCATCATTATGAAGCAGCAGACCAAATATAAAATCAATCCCTTGCATAGAAGCCGAGAAAACCTTGACGGAAAATTTCAATGTTCAGTGGGTACAGTAAAATTTCAAAGTATCGGCAAACAGGAAGTGGCTGCACGGCAGATCTGAAAATTGCTTACACGATACAACTCATCATTATGACGCAGCAGACCAAATATAAAATCATTCCCTTTCTTAGAGGCAAAAGAAAACTTTGAAGAATAAAGTGTTTCGGACGGATGGATTGACGGACGGACGGATGGATGGATGGACGGACTGACGGATGGAGTCGAGCGGTTACTAGACCTGCTCTGCCGCTGGCGACGCAGGTAAAAAGATTAAGTAAGATAAAAAGATCAAGGAACAAAGAAATGTTTTGATAAAAATCACATTAAATGGATAAACTGTTAATTCAGCTGACCGATGAGAAAATATGATTATAACCGTTGTCTATGGATTACATGACAGGCATGAATTCTGTCTCACCTATGTTGTCAGATGCACTGTAATAATAAAGCTCAAAGCCTTTGAGACCTATCAAGAGTATATTTTTGGTGTTAAGGATATTTTTTTTAGTGCAATTGTCACCACTGGCATGTGACAGCATGGAGACTGGTAACAGAAGTGGCAGAGAAATCACCATGGATATTTTTTTTATTCAATCACAGCTTACCAATTTTTTATTCACTCACAACCTTACCTGTGGTGCACTCCAGTTCAATTTTGGATAAACCTTCCCGCCAAGACTCTCAATAGATTCTGTTATTTCTTTTTCTAATTCTGGAAATGTTGGGGACTGAAAGCAGCAGAACATAAACAATTAATTTTCATGTAAGTATGCATTCTACATCAAGAGGGTTGGTTATTGTTTTCTTAAGAATGTACAAATTCATGTAAACTTGAAAACTGATAAACACCCTTCCATATGAATAACTTGAATAACTTTATTTGCAGAAAACATTATAGTACAGGTATATGGTCATATAATTACACAATATTAAATATATTTTACATTTTATACCGCAGGTTTAAATAGCGCTGTCAAACTAAATACTTGTTTTCTGCAGGGGGGTGACTTAGCCAACTGGCTGTATTATTGTCACCCACCTTAGTAAAGAAGAAAGGAAAAAAAATGCGAGAGAGGAAAGTAGCAGAAGTAAGAAGTGAGAAACAAAGAGAGAAAGAGGGGAGAAACAGAGAGAAGCGTTAGCTGGAGGATGAGGCAACTGAAAAAATATTTTAAAAGTATTTATTCTCAAAAATTAAAATCATTTCGGAACAGTTTTTGCTAAATTCGGGATATGTGGCGCATGCATTATGTCAGTTAAACTGTAATTAGGTTCTTGCACAGTGTACAGTTGATATATTAGATGTGAGGTGTTATCCAGAGCCAGTTTAGTATAGAAAATTAAATACGTTGTTGACAGTATATATTCTGGGCTAATTCCATAGTTAAAGAAATAAAACAAGAAAATAACACCTACATTCATAATTATAAATAATTTGGTAATTTCGAACTCCTGGTAGCATAGCCCATGACACCCACTGGAGCATACTCAGGCTGTCAATCCCAATGATGGGTCATAGATTTTCTTTGGGAGAATGTGAGTGAGACAGTTGCATACTTTGAGAGATATGCAATAGTTACTAACCAAGCTGGGGGCATTCATGAACTTTAACAACCTACCAATCTGCGGTGACTGACAGCAGCCTGGCAGGCTGTTCAAATTCAGGAACGCCGACAGCAAGGTCAGTACATTACTTGTACACCAATTGACAAAATGCACGGACCGGGTATAGTACACGTAAGTGAGTACAGGTATTCAAGTGTCGTGAACCTAATTCGGTGGGTCAGTTCTTGTTACAGACGTGCGGCCACTTCTCTGCATTCCTGACATGCCATATTGTTGCATCTGACAGACGTTTCATATGAGTCAAGAAACATATTAGTCATCACCTTTTTAAAGGAATTTCTCGGATATCTTTGAACATCTGGGTCAATGTCATTCCACAGTTTTGGAAACGTATGAAGGGGAAGATTTGATGTGAACTGTGTTCGGGGCTTAAGTCTTTTTATCAGGCCTGTTTGTCTAGTTAGTCTGTTTCGGTTGTGTTAATTGTATAGAGTCTATTTAGCGATTGTGGTAGTTTGTTATGGGCCCAGTCGTGCATAAATAGCAGAATATGTAGCTTGTGCAGATCCGCGAATTTAAGAATTTTATTTTTCTTAAATAACGGCTCAGTGTGAGTGTTGTACTTTTTATTGTTTATTATTCTAATAGCACGTTTTTGTAAGACACTCAGTTTGTTTGCTGCTGGTGCGTGTCCCCATGCGTGTATTGCGTACATCAAATGGCTTTGCACTAACGTAAAATAGAGAAGTTTTAGCGTATTGAGGGGCAAATGTTTTTTAACCCTATTAATAGCCCAAATAGACTTAGCTATTTTTGAGCTCACATTAGAGATGTGGTGCTTGAAGTTTAAATTTTCATCTATATCAACACCTAAGAATTTGACCGTTCTGGCTTCGTGATTTTTTCCTACTTGTATTATATGTTTATTGTTTATAGATATGAGACTATCATCTAACTTCCAAGTATCATTTGGGGGGTGTAGTAAGATGCATTTGGATTTAGTAGCATTGAGTGATAGTTTATTGGCTGAGCACCACTCTGCAATTTTTCCTAATTCTGTATTTACTGTTTCTATCAATGCATCCAGGCTATGGTTTGCCGTGGATGTCGTAGTATCGTCGGCAAAAGACAAGAGGTTTAAAGTTGTCGATTTACTGATGTCATTGACATATAATAAAAAAAGAAGAGGTCCTAGAATTGAGCCTTGCGGAACCCCACATGTTATGTTCTGGGGGGTCGATGTGCAGTCTTTGTACTGAACATACTGCTTTCTTCCAGACAAATAACTTCTAAACCATGAGTTAGGTGTTCCTCTTATACCATAGTATTCCAGTTTACTTAAAAGTATAGAGTGGTCTATAGTATCAAAAGCTTTAGAGAAATCAAGGAAAACTGACAATGTACGATCCTTGGTAGGTTTGTCGTTGCTTAAGGCAACATTATGCAAAAGTTGTATTATTGGATGTAGAGTGGAGTGTTTTTTTCTGAATGCAAACTGAAATTGATATAGAATGTCATGTTCTGCTAAGAAATGAGATAAGCGGTTGTACATAATCTTTTCCAGAACTTTGGAGAATGCTGGAAGTAGACTAATGGGCCTGTAGTTATTAAAAATTCTGGCATCTCCGGCTTTGTAAACAGGAACGATCTTTGCTATCTTCAGTTCGTCAGGTATTATCCCAGACGAGAATGAAAGGTTTATTATATGTGTTAAGGGTTCGGCTATCTCTGTTATAGTTTCTTTGAGCAGTTTAGTGGATATATTAGTATAGTCTCTGCTTGTTTTACTATGGAAGGTTTTAACTGTAAGGATTACTTCCTGTATATTTGTAGGGTAAACGAAAAAGGACGTCGAATGATTATTATTATTATTATTGCTATTAGTATTGTTGGAGTTGGAGTTACTGTTATTGTTCGTGTTATTATAGTTATTGTTGTTGTTGTTGTTGCTGCTGTTGTTGTTGTTGTTGTTGGGGGTGTCATTGGTGTTTACCAAATTGTTGTTGTTACTCGTTAGAAGGTCCATGAAGTTTTTGCTTGAAGGAGGTATCTGTTCACTCGTGACTTTGCCGATGCCGGCAAAAAATGAATTGAATTTATTTGCAATTGACCTATTATCGGTTAGCTGATTATTGCCGTCAATAAATGATGATGGTGGACTAAATACACGGTTTGAACTGTTAATAGCGCGTTTAATAATATCCCATGTTTTTTTTATATCATACATGTTCTGTGTTAAAACTGAGTTATAATAGTTGGCCTTACATGTCCGCTTTAGCTTGTTAAACTCTCGGCAGTAGGTTTTGTAGGTTCTGATATTGACATCTGTTGGCGACCTGACTATTTTCATGTAGAGTTCATGTTTCTGAAGGGAGGATTCTAGGAGACCTGCCGTCATCCAAGGTTCTCTCTTAATTTTTTTCTTGCTAGTGTTAATGGTTCGCAGAGGAAAGGCTTCCTCAAATGTCTTTTGGTAGCTTTCCTGGAAGTTTGAATATGCGTCGATAGTCGACGTAGCATTTGTTACGTTTGAGAAATCGCAGGATGAAAGCAATCTTTTAAAATGATTGACATTCACTGTTTTAAAGGACCGTGTGGGATTGGGTGACGATAGAGAGTGGGTTCTTCTATTTTCATCTATTAAAAAAGTTGCAAAGTGATCACTTACGTCTGTGATTATGATACCTGATCGCAATATTTTTCCAGTAGTATTACATAAAATGTGATCTATTAAAGTAGCTGAATAATCTGTAACTCTGGTTGGCTTGGTAATAACTGGAAGAAAACCTGCGCTGAATAGACTAATGGTCATATACAACCAGTCTTATTAAAACAAGAGACCCCAAGGGACTGGAGGTGCTCACCTAACCAAAGTTGCTTAAATAAAAGTTTAAATAGCATCTATGGGTAGTTAACACTACAGAGGAATGAAGTTATTTAATTATATGTAACTCTGTTGTCAACGCCAGATGATTTTTTTTTCTGGTATTGGGATGTTACCACAGTAATAATTCCCAGATTTCCAGTAATACGAAACCAGGGAGCCTAAATAGCAACCTGGGGATCTATCTTGAACAAACTAAAATCTGATCCCATTCCCTACACCCTCAGGATGTTGTATACGGAATACCAATAAATTCTGAATGGTGGATCTGAAGAAGGAGATTTTAAGATTATTTGTCATATTACACAAAGTTCAAATTTGGGGCCCCAAAGGAGTCCAAATATGAATCCAGGGACTTAAGTAGAACAAACTTGAATCTGAGCCCAGTTAGGGTGTTGTATACCAAGTATCAAAACATTATGAATGGTGGTTCTCAAGATTTCAAAGAATAGCCCTCTTTTGCACCAAGTGAATAGTAGGATTCGGGAGCCCAAATATTAACCCAGGGATTTTATTTGAAAAAAAAAAAGACTTTAAATGCTAACCCGGCATGTGTGAATTTAGTGTGTTGGGGACAGTTTCTCGCCATTGCTCGGTGGTTCTCCTTCTGAGTACTCCAGCTTCCTCCAGCCATAAAACTGTCTAACACTAGGTGACCTTGGCTGTCAAATGTTTCGTTAAACACCAATAAATAAATAAATAAATAAATAAATAAATAAATAAATAAATAAATAAATATTATTCCCCACATTGCACTATGTTAATGGGCTCTCATTAGAGAGCCGAATTATTAACTGATGAACTTGCTTTAAAGAAATTAGAAGCTGACCCCTTGTAAGGATTTTGTACAGGCCTCGAAATAAGAGGCAAACGCTCGTACTGTTCGCCTATCGGTTACACAGATTTGTTTTCAGGCGAACGCTCGATCGGTTAACCAAAAATTGTGCCCATGGCTGACGAAGTTAGTTGTTACAGGATGAAAAAAGTTTTCAATGTTTTTCCTCCCACTGATTTAAAAGAAGCACTGCAGTGAACAAAACGAGAACAAAATGCCCGTGGTTATCATACAGTGTGTTTCAACCATTACTGTACTTGTGGGGGTATAAATCTTTTGCATTAGCGGTACTGAAGATCTGCAGTACCAACTTGCGGCGCCCTCTCTCTGGCTCTCGAAACAATTAATTTGAAAGACGATTGTCTGTTACAGCTAATTGTAATTGTCTGTTAACTGCTTTGTTAATACATTTACCGCACGTGAGGTTTTAACTCTTGCACTGCACGAAGCTGAAAATAAGTCTTCAATACAATAAAAAGAAGACATATTAAAAATCAAATGAGCTGTTGTTAATTATTTGCATTCCGCCCCTTTTTACCCTACCAATCTATGATAAAAATTTTCGAACATTATGGAAACATCTTTTACTCACCAATGTTGACTTCTTGTTTACGTGCTTATTCCATTTGAATCAACAGCCAGCATGGTCGTGAACATGGGTTTTTCCAAATGATTTCGAACATTGTGGCACAAATAAAGTTTTAGTTTGGAATTTTGGATTACATTCTCCGGATTCTGAAATGTTGGGGAAGGCAGAAACGATTTACAATTATTTCTTTTCCAATGTTAATCAGAGACTGTCAATGCAACTCCCATGCCCTACAGTTCAATGTATTCGTAATACAGACGTCCATCAACGGTATTTGACCCCATCCCCAAACAATTGCCCAATTCCCACTCCCAGTTCGAGACAAATGTGTTTTCGGGTTTCTGAAATAATAAGCCGCACAGTAAAATAAACAATTATAATTCTTTAATTTTCATTGGACACAACAACAAATGTTAATTGTTAATGCGTGCACACATGAATGTGCATGTGTATGTGGGGGGGGGGGGGGGGCATGTGTATGTACCTGTTTTGTACTTTGCCTGCCTTGGGTCCCTTGTGTCTAAACGCCAAACTAATTTGGGAGGAACTGTAGTTGGGTATGTCAGAAGCTTTATCAGTATTAATACTTTTAATGCAATGGTTAACCAATACGTTTATGAAAAAAATCTAGGTAACTGATCAACAGGTTAACCATTGTCAAATGAGGCAACCTGCTGGAAGGTTTATCAACATCCTGTTATTTCGAGGCCTGATTTTGTATACCATATATAAAAAGATTATGATCAGTACTTCTGGAGAAGAAGAGTTTTAAACATTATTCCTCATATTGGACTGAGTTAAAAATTTGGGGCCCCATAGGAAGCCTAAATATTAACTGAGGGTCACGATTTGAACAAACCTGAAACTTGAATCTGTCTCTAACAACAATGATGTATACCAAATTATAAATGATTCTGACTGGTGGTTCTGAAGAAGAAGATTATTAAAAATGATTCCCCATATTGCCCTAAGTTAAAATTAGGACTCCTGTTTTAAGCCCAAATATGAACTTAATTTTGACAAACTTGTATCTGATCTCATTATGGATGATGTACACCAGAAGATTCTGATCAGTGGTTTTGGAGAAAAATCTTTCTTTTTTCGATCCACAAACCATCACATATACAAATCTATATTATTAAAATCTTCCTAGTTGAAGGGAACATAAACAGGGCAAAATAGTCACAGATTGTAAATTTAGAAATATGTGGATCTTCACTTGTTAGTGGTCATGATTGATAAGTTTAATCAATTCTACCTCTGCAGTCTGTGTTTCTGTTTCATCTGTATCCCACTTCACCTGCAACAGCAAATAAGAGTCATTGTAGTATACTGTAGAATAACTGTACAAAAGATTTGTGGTGCTTCTCCAAAACTGACAATCTCCCTTTAAAAAATCTAGATACATGTCCTGAATACTATAATAATGCTATACATAAGTTTTGAAATCACATAGCAAATTTCCAGAAGTCATTTAACAAAGCATGGCCACAGCCTGTCAGCCAACTTTGAGGGGAAGGTTTGTATATGAATAAAAATGTGACCTTGCATCACTTCGTCTATTTATTTAGGAGTATATGAATTATTACAGTGGTATCTATTGCTGTTTGAGGGTAGGGGTGGTCAGAAAAAGGTATGGAATACCTCAACATTATTTACATCATATCTCCTGTATCTGATATCAGATTTTCAAAATATTTCATTGCTGAGGACCACAAGTACTGAAAGGTCCTAAAATTTTCTGTGCAGTGAAATTAAATTTTGTAGTTTTACGGCGAGCAGTCGATTTCAACATCATGACCTTAACTATTTAGCAAGAATTTGAATAAAAATGTAATGTGTGTTCCATCACTTCAACTTTTCATTGTGGAAAAAAAAAGAAAAAAAGATGCAGTATATCAAATATCAAGAGATGTTGACTGGTAGATCTGAAGAAGATTCTTAAATAAATTTCTTCATATTACACCAAGTTTAAACTTGGGTTCCCATAGGGAGCCCAAATATCAACCCACAGACTTGATTTGAACAAAATTGAATCTGAACCTCCTAAAGATGCTGCATATCATATATCAAAAGATTCTGACAAGTGGATCTGAAGAAGAAGATTTTTAAATAAGATTCCTCATATTGCACTTTGTTAAAGATTGAGTTCCCATAGGCTGCCCAAATATTTCACCATGGTCTTGATTTAAACAAACTTGAATATGACCCCTCTAAGGATGCTCTATACCAATCATCAAAAGATTCTGACTGTTGGATCTGAAGAAGATTTTCAAAAATTTTTTGGTCATATTGGACTGAGTTAAAATTTGGGTTTCCATAGGGATCCGAAATATGACCCCAGAGACTTGATTTGAACAAACTTGAATCTCACCTCACTAAGAATGCTACATGCCAAATATCAAAAGATTCTGACTGATGGATCTGAAGAAGAAAATTTTAAAGAATGTTCCTCATATTGCATCAAGTTAAAATTTGGGTCCCCACATATGAACTAAATATGAACCGAAAGACTAGTTTCAGACAAACCTGAATCTGACCCGTCTAAGGACGTTGTATACCAAGTATCAAAGGATTCCGATTTCCAGTTCTGGAGAAGTTTTGTTAATTTTAAAAAAAACTTTTATGGAATGCTAACAGAACTATGCCCCTTGAGAGCATGGAAATTTTATTTAACAAACTTGAATTGATATATGATAAGAACATGCACATCAAATTTGATTCAATTCTGCCCAGAAGTTTATGAGAAGTCGATAATGTAAAGTTCATGCCAGACAGACGACGGATGGATGGACTATGGATGGAGAGCGATCACTTAAGCTCCCTCTAAGCTTTGCTATGGTGAACTAAAAATTTCTTGAATTTCCAATATTTATAATCATCATCAATGGCCCAGAGTAGCTGAATAAATAGGAGGAAGGATGGACCATACAGGATTAAAGATAGTGAATAAAGCAGGCTTTATAATTAATTCCAGACTCTTTAATCTCTAAAGAGAATGACTAACACAATAGTCTACACCTGGCGATACTAACAGACTAGCTATAGACAGATGAAAAGACTAAGAATGGATAACAGAATCATATTCTGGAATAACCATGATTTCTTTTTTCTAAGATGCCTAACCTACAAGGCCGCACTTAGATTTAGGATATCAAGTATAAATTTAGCCAAACGCTAAACATAAGACCATTCTATTAATAATACTATTAGTGTGAGAATTACTCCAATACCAGGTCTTGGCATTGAATCTAGACAGGGTTCCTGCAGTTTGGTGGGGGGCAAATTGAAGACTTTTCAAAGACCCTTTTCAATTTGCAATCAAGACTTTTTGAGGTAAGAAAAAAAGAGAATTCAAGACTTTATGTTCTAAACGACAGGCATTGCAAAAAGTAAGCCCCCCCCCCCCCCCTCCCCCCACACACACCGATTTGGCATTAGACCACTGCATGGGTGGATATTCATCCTTACAATAGCTTACATCTTCTGGCTAATCCTGTAGAAACCTCGAGTCAAAAAACAAATTTGCATTTTTCAGACCACCAAGTGCCTTGTGGTCCATAATCTTCAGATTTGCTTTCTAACTCCTACATGTAAGATCTCTACAGGGCCAGAATGAACATGTAACACGAGGCGGCTCTGCCTAGATAGCTCCACCAAGGGTCACTACTTTTAGGGGAAGCTAAAAACAACCTTTATGATATGACATTGGGTCAAGGTCATGACACAAGGTTGAGTTATGGGTAACAATTGTGTGAAGTATGAACAAGATCTGTCACACAGATTCAATTATACAGACAAGACAAGGACTATATAACAATATCAAAGCCTTGTTGTCTGTGGCCAGAACCTTGATGGTATGACCTTGGATCAAAGTCGGAGCACACCACACTTTTGTATCATGAGAAATAATTGTACCAACTATGAATTAGATCTGTCAATCATACAAAGTTATATGAACCAGACAAGGGCTGTATAACAAAAGGTTTTGCTGCCTGTAACCTAGACCTTGATATTTATTTATTTATTTACTTATTAGTGTTTAAGGTCACATACTTATGCACAATGGCTAATGGTGACCGTGACAGTTTTACGGGTGGAGGAAGACAGAGTACCCAGAGATAACCACTGAGCATGGATGAGCAACTGTCACCTCCTCAACATTTTAACTCTGTTCAAGCTCCGCTCAAGCAGGCTTACAGTGGTTGAAGACATGTTCACCGTCGCCATGCAGTACGCCTTAGTACACAGCATCATCGTGTCCCATGTAGGCAATCTGGATAAAGTGCCTTGCCCAAGGACGCAATGCGAGTCATCCCGAACAGTGATCAAACTCAGGACCTCTAGCATAGAAGTTCAACAATCTACCACTGAGCCACCGCACACCCTTAGACCATGATATGACTTTGGGTCAAAGTCAGGACACACCTTTGAGTCATGAGTAATAATTGTACTGTTATAGCCCCATATAATATCAGAATTGATATTGAGATGTCCTTTGTTAATAAGCAGACTGTGGCTTGTGTGAGCACTCATTTGCACTGAGTGACTTTTGAGTGTACCTATCAACATGTTTACATCTTGTTACACAGAATCTATTTTTAGATCACTGTACATATACCGGTTGACTGTTTGATTGTTTATGTATGCCACCCTTGTTTACATGAATTAAGACAAAATCATCTAGAAGGTTAATGAGGAAACTCATTTTAGATAGGCATGCTATTCATAACAGAGCAGTTGTTTACATTGGAAATTATTGGATCACTGGATTACTGGAGTCTGCTGAACTTTATTTTTGACTTATTCAGTAATTGATAAGAATCACTGTTTTTTTTATTTTCTGTAAACCAAATAGTGTATAAAATTTTTGTGTCATTTTCTTTTCACAGTTATCTTTTTATTAGATTTCAAAATTATTATTGCTGATTCTCAGATATTTTTCTGTTACCAATATCATCATTATTGATACACTGTAACAGTACCAACTATGAATAAGATCTGTCAATCTCAACAAGTTATATGAATCGGACAAGGGCTGTATAACAATATCCAAGTTTTGCTGTCAGTGACCTTGACCTTGATGATATGACCTTGGATCAATCTCAAGACACACCTTTGAGTCATGAGCAATAATTGTACCAAGTATGAACAAGATCTGCCAACTGGATCAAATTATATGGAATGGACAAACACAATGTTGATGACAGACAGACAGACGACAGATGGATGGATGGACAGATGCAGACAGATGGATGGCTGGACAGATGTTTGTAGGCACAGACCGATGGACAGACGATGACCAACTTAGCATTAGAAAAGCTCCACTGACATTCTGTCAGACAGAGCTTATGTTCAGTGGTTAAGAAATTATAGCCCAGACAAACAAATGTCAAAGTTTTTCTGAAGTGTCACCTTATCTTAGGGCCTGTGACCTTGACCTTGAGGGACACATACCATATTATAATTCGCGACACACTGTCTTTTGATATTACATATTGTTATAAAGTTTCATTAAAAAATATTCAGTGGTTAAGAAATTATAGCCCAGACAAACAAATGTCAAAGTTTTTCTAAGTGTCAGCTTATCATAGGGCCTGTGACCTTGACCTTGAAGGGCACACTCCATATTATAATTCGTGACACACTGTCTTTTGATATTACATATTATTATCACTTTATAGGGCACTCCCTGGTGAATATTTATACTTTTCAGGGCTAAACAATTTACATATTTCCAGTCAGGTCGTTTTATTATGGCCCACAGTCTGTACTTCTTGTTATTGTACAGCACATCTGGTTACCTCCCTTGTATCGATCGCTCTGGAATATTTTTACTGATCACACATGAAACTGATCCGAGTATCACTAGTTATGACTATTTTTTCAAACGATTACCTAATTCCAGGGATTGAAAGTTATCTGTAGAGTAAGTATATATATAGCTATTATATTCAAAATCGCCAGTGATAATTGTCAGTCGTCCTTGGGAAATTTGTGTCCCTTTTTCGAGGTATATTTAATTATTGTTTGTCAGCTGATTAATCATGTGACATAGGCTGTGTTGATAAACAGATGACACACGTTCTAATAGATCTGGTAATAGAAAAATGTCTCAATGCAGCGAATTAGGCCACAAAACACTTCTCTCATCACTAAATATGGAGTTGAGAAATTTATGGAACGGTTGGACAAAAGAAATAAAACCTGTGACTTTTTTTACTATTTCTGTAGAGGATCTAAATGCAATGCTTAGAAAATTCTATGTGGAGGTTAAATGTAACAAACAGGGCACAAGATTGACACCAAGAAGTATGACACCAAGTAGTATGACATCTCTCCGTGCAGCAATTCACAGGCACATTACCTCTGCTGCGTTCAGCAGGCCTATGAATATTGTAAAAGACAAAGAATTCAGAAGCTCTAACAAAATGATCTCAGCTAGATGTAAGCTCTATTTTAAATCTAGAAACCCCAAACCCAAGCACAAACCGCCGATTGGAGATGCTGATATGAAGAAAATTGGTGTTCACCTGTCCCAGTATAAATCATTGCCTGAGATTTTAGTGGAAGCAACCTGGTTCCAATTGTGCTACAGTTTTGGCAGGCGAGGCGGAATGGGATGGACAAAAATGACAACTGAAATTTTCTGTGTTTCTCAGGATTCGGATGGCACTGAGTTTGTTGAAATGTCAGAAGCAGCGGTATCTAAAAACTGTCGAGGTGGTAATCACCAAAATGAGATTGATTACAACACACAAAGGATGTATGGCATTGGTGAAGAAATTTTTAAATTCCACCTAACGAAACTAAACCCAAAGTGTGATAGGCACTTTCAGAACCTGAGAAATTTAAATTTTATAGTAAATTTCCTTTCTTATTATACCTACCACAATTGTTTACTACAGGCTTGCAATACAGTGGAAGACCTTAACTCAGAAAATATGCTCTCTATTTTGATCTTTCCCAAGAGATTTGGGAAAGAAAAGTGGTGCAAAAGCACCCAAAAAAAAACAGGCCAAAACTGGGTTGAGTGCTACCGGCACCACTCAGTAGGGGACGCTCTTCTCCTAGTACAGATCCACGGCTCCCGGTACCCGTGCGCAGTCAGTAACTAATGAATCATTCTTTTGAATCCGCCAAACTTGGAGTTACGTGATCAGCGGGGAGGAAGGATTCTTACCCGAATAAGAAGGCGGGAGGGCCTCCATGTAAACAATTGTGGTAGGTATAATAAGAAAGGAAATTTACTATAAAATTTAAATTTCTTATCAACCTACTTTACAATTGTTTACTACAGGCTGAATAGACAATAGGATGGAGGAAATCACATAACCAACCCCCACATAACCCAATTGCACTGGAACCGTGGACAGAGGAAGAGGTCCCTAGGCCTATCAAACCATAGCATCACAATCATTAGTAAAAGACAATGAGAGATGAGGCGTACGGTTCTGTGTGACGCACAGACAGAAAGGATAGTAACAGCACAGAGCTGGAACTGACCTTGTAAGAAACCTAATGGCTAGGATAGACAACAGCCTGAACAGAAGAAAGAGGGCCGAAAGCAAAAAGGTCCTACGACTGCTCTTGTAACTGACGCAGGTAGAAGGTGGAAAAAGTAGGAGCATTTCTCCAGTAGGCTGCATGCATAACATCCATCAACTTGATGGAGTTAGCATAAGCCCAAGAGGTAGACAATGCACGCACCTCGTGGGCAGAAATACGATTGGTAATACAATCATCAGTCGTTAGACAAGCGTAAGCCATGCGAATAGCAAGACAAATCCATTGAGAAATGGATTGAGGAGAGATCTTCTGTCGACCAGGAATAAGAGACAGAAAAAATAGTTTCCTGCTTTTCCTAATGAACTGCGTCTGATTGAGATAAATGCGAAGTGCACGAACTGGACAGAGCAAAGGGCGATTACCCTCAGCAGAAGGAAGAGCCCTGATACAGATAGGAGGTGGAGTCATTTCTGGTATATCATTCTTGGCCAGAAAGAAGCAATCAGTGGTAAATGTAACACTGTTGGGAGAGCTCCTGAAAAAGGCTGGATCAACCGAGAGGGCGTGAAGCTCACAAACCCGTCTGGCTGAGGCAAAAGCGATCAGAAAAGCTGTCTTGTATGTGAGAAAATGCATATCCACCTGGGATAAAGGTTCGAATGGTGCACCCCCCCCCCCCCCCCCCCCCCCAAGCAAAGCAGCACCCAAGAAAGATTCCATCTTGGGGTAAGCTACAAGGTCCTAGACCTTTTCAAAGAAAAGTGCCGAACAAGCTTGGAGAGGTATGGATTAGTGCCGATACGATGCTGTTCCACATACGAAAAGGTCTCTGAAAGCATGGACCTGAACCTTTTGATGGTAACAGGCTGGAGACCCTGAGAATCAAACAGATATACCAGAAACTCCGCAATCTGTGTTATCGAATGATTGGCATAATCAACAGAGTGATCGGCACACCATCAACAGAAGACCTTCCACTTAGCCACATAGGCTAAACCAGTGGAGTGCCTCCTTGAAGAAGAAATGCACTCCACGGCTCGTCTCGAAAAACCTCTACAGAGGAGACAGGACCTGACAAAAGATATGCGTGAAGACACAATGAAGTTGGGTCGACGTGAAACCTCCTCGGGTGACCTTGGCAAAGAAGGTTGTGACGTAGAGGGAGACGTGCCGGAACCGTTGCCAACAGAGAGCGAAGCTGATTGATCCACACCCGCTGAGGCGACAGGGGAGCAATCAGAATGATTCGACAACTGCAGGTTTGTATCTTAGCAAGAACCTGAGGCAGAATCAGAACCGGTAGGAAGGCGTAGCCGACAAGACCATTCCAACCGAGTGACAGAGCGTCCGCGGCGAAAGCCAGAGGATCTGGACACAGGAACACAAAAGTGCCCACCCGATGGTTCCAACGAGTCGCAAGGAGATCGATGTGGGGACGACCCCAGAGATATCAAAGCACCTGGAACACGGTCCTGTGGAGCATCCACACGGTGGAAATGACTATGCCCCGTCGGGACAGGGGTCGGCTAGGACGTTCAGACGACCGGGAATGTGACGAACCACCACTCCGGCCTTGACATCCTGAGCGAGCAGTAGAAGATCCCAAGCCAACTCGTACATGGGAACCGAGTGTGTGCCGCCCTGGTTCCGAATGTAAGCAACCACTGTCGAATTGTCGGACAACAGAAGGACCTGGCGATTCGAAAGGTGGGGGATCCACTGCCGGAAACTCAGAAGAAGAGCAAGAAGCTCCTTCTGGTTGATGTGAAGAGCTGCTTGATCCTGGTCCCATGCCCTGTGAAGGGAAAGACCTAGAGGATCCAACATTGCACCCCATCCGAGATCTCTGGCGTCTGCCGTCAGAACACGATCGGATGTGGGTAAGTCCAACAGAACTCCCGAATAATCCACTGAGCATCCATCAGGAGAGAAGGTGATGATGAAGAGACTCCAGAAACTGAATCACCAGATCCAATGACCAACAACCGACTGAGCAGAAAGTGAGAGGTCTGACATGCAGCCAACCTAGAGGAATGAGATCTGTCACCAAACCGCATGAGAAGGGATCAGGTCCGACTTCTCCTTGTCGACTCTGAACCCTAGCGACATGAGCAGGCTCAACAGTGTGTCGACATCTGACTCCAGAAAGGCAGCATTGGAGTGCCTCTCGAGGATATCGTCTAGATATGCCAAACTGGTCACCCTGGCCTGTGTGCGATGGAAGGCTATCACATGCGACATCAGTCGGGTGAAGGCCCAAGGAGCTAGGTTGAGGCCAAAGGGCATGGCCTTGAACCGGTAAACTCGCCCCAGAAAAGCGAACCTGAGATACTTTCGCGATGTCCAATGAATCGGAATGTGAAAGTAAGCATCTCGAAGGTTGATGCTGGAAGCGAAATGTGCCTGGTGAATGGAGCAGCGGACCAACCTGAAAGTCTCCTTGCGGAACTTGGGAGCAATGATAGACTGGTTCAGGATACTCAGATCGATAACCGGGTCAGAGTCGGCTGTCCATCTTCGGCACCAAGAACAGCCGGGAAAAAAATCCCACTGAATGAATGTTCTTGACGACCTCGATCGTCCCCTTTGACAGGAGATTGTCCATCTCCGTGATCAAAAGTTCTCCATGTGTAACGTCTAAAGGAACTTGTGTTGGCTTTGCAGAGGAAGCAGAAGGGAGCTTGTTAGGCTTTGGAGAGCCCCTGCCTCCAACAGAAGGCTGATCAAGCTGACGTAGCAGCAGCTGATCTTTGGAATGATGTACGACGTCATCCCAGACCGTCACCACTGAACCATGGAACAGTCGCAGATCCGCCAAAGAAGCAGATCAAAGAGCAAAATGCTGCCCCTCAGGAAGGGAACAGCTTGTGTCCAACACAGCGACCCGGCAAACTAATTCCTGTGTAGCCGTGTAACAGGTATGCGTGTGAGTAAGATGCATGAGCGCCTTGGAAAGCACATGCAAAGGAGCCTGTATGTCGTCAAACTAATCTGGAGGCAGATATGCAGATATGCAGCTAAAGCAGAGACAACGTGATCTGAGAGAGAAAGCATGCCCAGCATCTCTCTCGATAAGCCCAACAGGCACTCCAGAGTCGCCATAGGAACAAAAGCTGACTTGGGCTTGGAAAGCCCGAGGGAGGTGGAGTCCTGATCCAAGACCATCAAAGTCTGACAGATTGTCGCATTGGCGGAATTGTAGGAATGATAATGCAGTGGAGGCAAAAAAAGTGTCAGCCCTGGTGAAGAACGAAGTCCTCATAGCCTTGAAACTCAGCTTCAGAGTCCAAAGCTGTAAACGCTTCAACCACTTGTATCAACTGGCACGGTCAAAGGAGTCCGGGTTGCTCCAGAGGCTGTAGGGGTGCGACCGATGATCGCAGCCTGGCTGACACCGTCTGCTGGTCTGACTGAGATCTGGAAGGAACTCAAACACAACGTCAAGAGCTGCCCTCAAGTCAGAAGACTGTTGGTTTTCGACGTCAGGTATGTCTGACCCATCCACTGAGTCAGAAGACACATAGCCCCTCATGGGCAAACCAGCTGATGGCCCCATGGTGTAGGCACACCTGAGGGATCAGAAAGCGGCCTGCTTCCAATCCTGGGAGGCGGCGTCGCAGGGGGGTGCCTGGAAACCACTAGTTGCCTCGCTGGAGGCAACGGGAAGGCTCTTGGAACAAACCTGAGTGAGAAAGGAGAGGGCCTCCCTAAGCTCACGGCCTGTGTCGGCCGGTTCGACGTGGGAACGAACCGGCAAAGTGGCTTCACTCCTGACCCTTTTAATCAGTGAAGGGTCACAATCCTCAAATACACCTGATGCAGGGTGACGGGTGACAGCCGAAACACCTGAAGGCAGATGCGTATAGGGGTACGACATCTACAGTGCTGGAACTCAGGAGAGTCGCTGCGGACATCTGAGCGACAGAAGGTCCAGGCTGCACAAAAAGCGTTGGTCCCGCAAAACTGGCCATGGGATAAGAGTGCGTGGACGGAAACACAACAGAGTCCATGGTGACCCCACCATGAACATAAGAATCCAATGAGAAAACTGCCGGGCTCGACAGCTGAGAGACCACAGCAGAGGATTTGGTCAGCAGCCCCTTCCGACTTCGCCGAGTTGAAGTCAGGGAAGGCTGAGGCCGATACCCTACATCCACACTACCAGACATCTCTGCAGACCCCTGCAGGGATAAGCCAAGACTGGCTGAAACGGTGACCGATGACGTAGTAGACAGAACAGCAGTAGCAGCAGATACGACGGGAGCTGCTGAAACAGGTGGAAAAGTGGAGAGAGCAACAAAGCTCGGCTCCAAAGGAGGAATCACAACCCTAGTGACAGCCTCAGATGTTGACTGAAGAGGGGCCACAGTCCCGGAACCAGGCATCTCTTCACCAGACACCTCAACAGCTCCTGCAGTATCCATCGCATTTAAACACTGCACATCCCCCACGGAGGGGGTATAACTCTCACAAGACGTGGTCATGTCGGGAGGCCCTGAACGACAGCTTTCCCCTTCACCGCGGGTGTGGGAGGAACAGCCACGAGAATGCACCACATGCTTGGGCAAAAGGCATTGCTCACAAAGAACAGTCCTGGACATAACAGAGGTGAGAGCTGTAGAAGAAAAGGTGAACTCAACAGATCTAGAAGTAGAAGAACAACCCCCAACTATGAGAGAAAGGTGGCAGAAGATAAAGGACTGGAGGGAACACAACTGAACCCAGACGGCCAACAGGGACTCAAAAAACAGAAATTCTGCCCTCAACAGAGAAGAGAAATCCTGTCCATACAGCCCCCCCCCCACCCCCCATTGACACCTAATTCCAATAATAACAAGAGCACCGCGTAGCGGGACAATATATGCCTGTTTTGTATTTTTGAAGGGTTGGGATAAGGATGGGGGTGAGGGTGAAAATTGTTTGGACCAACCCCATATTCGAACTTGACCTGTATTTTGTTGTGATTAAACAACATACCAAGTTTGGAACCAATCGGAAAACAAATAATAAAAGTTATCATCCGGAAACCAAATATTTGATGCATTCTATGTCCAACAAGGTCCATAATTCAGGGGAACTTTGAAAGTTCGAACTGACCCCATATTCAAACTTGACCTGTCGTTTGTTTTGATTAAACCACATACCAAGTTTAGGAGTCAATCGAAAAAAAATTACTAAAGTTATCATCTGGAAACCAAATGTTGATGATAGGAAAGACCAACAGATGAACAAATGGATGGACAAATGGACAGACAGACAGACTGATTCCATAATTCCGACAGTTTTTCAACAGGCGTATAAAAAATCAGTTAGGCCATACTAAAGTTATAATCTGAAAAACAAAAAATGCACAAATTCAAGAGGAATAACTCTGGAAAGGTACATGCAATTTTGGCCGAAAGTGAACTTGAGCTGCGCTTTGTGGTCATAAACAAAATCTGAGAATTTGAAATAAATTAGTCAAGGCAAACTAATGTTATCATCTGGAAACCACATAATTCACAAATTTGCAATCACTCAAGGGGAATAACTATGGAACGGTACATGTGATTATGGCCAAAGGTGAACTTGAGCTGTGCTTTGTGGTCAAAAACAAAATCTGAGAATTTGAAAAAAATCGGTCAAGGCAAACTAAAGTTATCATCCGGAAACCACAAAATCCACAAATTTGCAATCAATCAAGGGGAATAACTCTGGAAAGGTATATGCGATTGTGGTCAAAAGTGAACTTGAGCTGTATTTTGTGGTCAAAAACAAAAAACTGAAAATTTGAAATAAATCGGTCAAGGCAAACTAAAGTTATCGTCCGGAAACGAAAAGTTGGGCTAAATTCCCATAAATAAAGGGCCATAACTCTACTGCAAATGGGCCGCTAGAAACAGAAATGGAACCCATCCTGTATTTTGTCATACTAAATCCACATGCCAAATTTAACTCAGCTCAAACCATTACAACTAAAAAATTGTGTTTTCAAAGGGCCATAACTCTGCAGCAGATGGACTGAGAAACACCAATATCGAACTTGACCTGAATTTTATTGCTACAAACAACATCTGAAAGTTTGATGTCGATTCGTCAAGGCGTTTGACTTTAAATGAAGGGAAACCAATTTTTTCGAAAGATTGTGTTTTCAAAGAGCCATAACTCTGCAGTGGATGGACTGAGAAACACCAATATCGAACTTGACCTGTATTTCAATGCTAAAAACAACATCTGAAAAATTTGGTGTCAATCTGTCAAGGCGTTAAGCTTTAAATGAACGGAAACCAATTTTTTTTAGAACTAGAGTGATGTCACGCATGCAGCCCGACTGTCCCAGCAATGGCAATGCTTAGACACAAAACAGTCGGAGCCATTTTTTGTTAACTATTTACCTAACGAATCTGCCATATCTGCACTCGTGATATACAAAATTTGCTATTCAAATTTTATTTTTTCATTTCTCTACTTCAAAACATACCTCATGACCTATTAATGGAACAAACTTGATGAGTTTGTTGCAATAAGGACTAATAAGCCATGGTTAGAAGTAAAAAATGAAAAAATCTGATGTTGCAGAAAAATAATTTGTACTGTTGGCTTCAACTTGTGTTAGGTAAAGGATTAAAGATGCAGTACATAAAGCTATGTTGGGCTATATGAGTCAATTTTCTTTTTTGCATGTAATAACTCCCAATCCTCCACAATGCATTTTGGGAATAATTGCCTAAGTGACATTTGTGTGTGTGTGTGTGTGTGTGTGTGTGTGTGTGTGTGCGTTTGTCTTACCAACTTGACGAGGTAACTAGACAAAAGAGTTTGCGTGTTTCGCCTTACCGAGGTAAAAAAGACAAAAGAAACCTTTTACCTCGGTTGTTTTCCCAGAACTGTACCGGCAAAACGAGGTAGAAACCGTTAGTCCACACAAAGGACAAACAATGGGGTACCTCGGTATGTAGGGTAGACAAGACTGTGTGTGTGTGTGTGTGTGTGTGTGTGTGTGTGTGTTTGTCTTACCAACTTGACGAGGTAACTAGACAAAAGAGTTTGCGTGTTTCGCCTTACCGAGGTACACAAGACAAAAGAAACCCTTTACCTCGGTTGTTTTCCCAGAACTGTACCGGCAAAACGAGGTAGAAACCGTTAGTCCACACAAAGGACAAACAATGGGGTACCTCGGTATGTAGGGTAGACAAGACTGTGTGTGTGTGTGTGTGTGGGTTTGTCTTACCAACTTTACGAGGTAACTAGACAAAAGAGTTTGCGTGTTTTGCCTTACCGAGGTACAAAAGACAAAAGAAACCCTTTACCTCGGTTGTTTTCCCAGAACTGTACCGGCAAAACGAGGTAGAAACCGTTAGTCCACACAAAGGACAAACAATGGGGTACCTCGGTATGTAGGGTAGACAAGACTGTGTGTGTGTGTGTGTGTGCATGCGTGGGTTTGTCTTACCAACTTGACGAGGTAAGTAGACAAAAGAATTTGCGTGTTTTGCCTTACCGAGGTACAAAAGACAAAAGAAACCCTTTACCTCGGTTGTTTTCCCAGAACTGTACCGGCAAAACGAGGTAGAAACTGTTAGTCCACACAAAGGACAAACAATGGGGTACCTCGGTATGTAGGGTAGACAAGCCTGTGTGCGCGTGCGTGCGTGCGTGCGTGCGTGCGTGCGTGCGTGCGTGCATGCGTGTGTGTGTGTGTGTGTGGTTGGGGGGGGGGGGGGGGGGGGGGAGTTGTGGAACCTATATTGAAACCTGGCCTGTATTACAATCTGGAAAATACACATATCATCTTTGGTTGAAAACAAATAAAATAATCCCAACTGGAGTAATCAGTTGGAAACCAATTGTTTGCAGACAGATGGACGGACGAAAGTCATGACTATAGCCCTTACTATTGTCAGGCTAAAAATGCATTTTGCATCAAAGAAAAAATACTGCATGAATGGCCCTGGGTGAGGAGGAGGTGGGGTGGGGGTGAGGGGTGGGGGAGAGTGGGAGTGTGTTAGGGGAGTCCATTTTTTTCCACATGTGGTCAGTCTAAATCCTTCACAATGCATTTTGAGCAGAGAAAAAAAAACGACCTAACTGGCACCATGGGGGTGGGGGTGGGGGATGGTGTTTGTCTGGGTTTTTAACCACAAACTTTAACCAAAACTGTAAAACTGCATTTTTGATGAAAGAAAAAAAAGTGCCTAATTGGCCCCCCTGTGGATGGGGTGACTGGGGGTGGGGGTGGTGGTGGTGGTGGTGTGTGTGTGTGTGTGTGTGTGTGTGTGAGTGTGTGTGTGTGTGTGTTGGGGGGGGGATGTTACGTGAGTTTAAAAAAAAGGTTCCGCATGTAGTGACTGTAAATAGTTCAAAATGCATATTCCAGGAAAGAAAAAAAAATGCCTAATTGGGAAGGGGGGGGGGGGGGGAATAATTTCTGTCTGGATTTTTAACCACAAACTTTACCAAAAAAAGCATTTTTGACAAAAGGAAAAAAAAGGTTCTGCATGTAGTGACTGTAAATAGTTCAAAATGCATATTAGAGGAAATAAAAAAAAAATAAAATGCCTAATTGCAGGGGGGTGGGAGGGTGCACGTCTGGGTTTTCAACCAAAACTGTAAATAAGCATTCCTAATTGCAGGGGGGGGGGGGGGGGGGGCTGTGGAATATTCTAAAGGTTTTCGGGCTTCGGGCCCCTGTTGCCATCACAGTTGCCCAAAAGGGGACGTTCTCATGTAGACATTATATGAAGTCAACCTATCAAGTTACAATGAAATCCCTCCATAAATATGACGTGTAGACTGTGTCAAAGGTTTTCGGGCTTCGGGCTCGGGCAGCCATCATGGTTGAATGATTGCAACCAAAAGAGGACATTCTCATCTGGGCATCATGTGGATTGATCCTATGAAGTTACAATGAAATCCCTTCATAAATATGACTCTAGACTGTGCTGAAAGTTTCCAGGTTTCGGGCACCTGTAGCTGTCAAAGTTGCCCAATCACGTCCAAAAGGGGACTTTCTCAAGTTGACATTATATGAAGTCAACCTATCAAGTCACAATGAAATCCCTCCATAAATATGACCTGTAGACTGTGTTCAAGGTATTCAGGCTTCGGGTCCCTGTTGCCGTCAAAGTTGCCCAAAAGGGGACGTTCTCATCTAGACATTATATGAAGTCAACCTATCAAGTTACAATGAAATCACTCCATAAATATGACGTGTAGACTGTGCCAAAGGTTTTCGGGCTTCGGGCTCGGGCAGCCATCATGGTTGAATGATCGCAACCAAAAGGGGACATTCTCATTTGGGCATCATGTGGATTGATCCTATGAAGTTACAATGAAATCCCTTCATAAATATGACTGTAGACTGTGCTGAAGGTTTTCGGGTTTCGGGCACCTGTAGCCATCAAAGTTGCCCAATCACGTCCAAAAGGGGACTTTCTCATGTTGACATTATATGAAGTCAAGTCAACGCATCAAGTTACAATGAAATCCCTCCATAAATATGACCTGTAGACTGTGCTAAAGGTTTTCGGGTTTTGGGCTCAGGCAGTTGTGACAATTGATAGATCACGCCCAAATGGGGAAATTCTCATGTAGACATCATATGGAGTCATCATATCAAGTTACAATGAAATGCATCCATATTAAACATGATCTGCAGACTGTGCTAAAAGTTTTTGGGTTTCGGGCTTGGGCAGCCATCACGGTTGACAGATCATGCCCAAACGGTGATGTTCTCATCTAGGCATTATACAGAGGCATTCTATGAAGTTGCAATGAAATCCCTTCATAAATACGACCTGTAGACTGTGCTAATGGTTTTCGGGTTTTGGGCTCGGGCAGCCATACCGGTTGACCGATCATGACCAAAAGGGGACGTTCTCATGAAGACATGACCTAAAACCGGCATATGAAATTTCGTGACAATCAGACAAGAACTACCAGGTATAGCCTGTACTTGAAGGTTGAATAAAAAACTTTAACCACAAACTTTAACCAAAACTCCAAATGTCAACTAAACAGGAAAAGAGAAGAGAGAAAAAAAAAAAAAAAGAAAAAAAAAAAAAACCCACTTGAACCTTCAGTAAAAAACTTTAACCAAAAACTCTAAATGTTAACAGATGGACAGACGGACAAACGGACAGACGGATGGACGGACAAAAGTCATTACTATACCCCTTACTGTAAACAGTCGGGCTAAAAATTGTGTTTTCAAAGGGCCATATCTCTGCAGCAGATGGACTGAGAAACACCAATATCGAACTTGACCTGTATTTTAATGCTAAAAACAGCTTCAGAAAGTTTGATGTCGATCCGTTAAGGTGTCTGACTTTAAATGAACGGAAACCAAATTGTTTACGGACAGACAGAGGGACAGACGGATAGACGGCATGACGGACAGACAGACAGATGGACAGACAGACAGACTGATAACATAATATGACCGTTTTTTAAATGGGCGTATAATAATAATATCCAAAAGGATAACATAAATTTATCAACCAAAAAATTTTATGTCCGAACCGCACGGTATGCGAACACGGAGAATATATAAAATACTATGAAAATCTGGTTGAAAACAATAACGAGAATATATAAAACACAGTCCTGTTATTATACAATCCTCAGATCCATAATTCTAGTCGCAGGTAACCATTATCAACGAGTTGAATTATCACTGTTTCTTAATGCAAATGGACGTCTCACCACGCTGGCGGGCGAAAAAAGAATGATTCATTAGTTACTGACTGTGCACTTCTACCGGAAGCCATAGATCTGTACTAGGAGAAAAGCATCCCCTACTGGGTGTGCGCCGGTGGCATTCGACCAAATCGACCAAATTTCAGCCTATTTTTTCTTGGTGCGTTTGCACCACTTTTCTTTCCCAAATCCCTTGGGAAAGATCAAAACAGAGAGTATATTTTCCCGAGTTTGGGACTTCCACTGTAGTGCAAGCCTGTAGTAAACAACTGTAAGGTAGGTTGACAAGAAAGACATATGGTCCAAATGAACATTGGTTCAAGAATGAACCAACTGGCAAAAGCATATACTATTCAAAGTTTGCTAAGCACCAAATATTTGACACATCATTGTGAAATTTGCTTGCGACATATTTGCGATATTTTGGGTGGATATGATTGAGGAATGTATTGAGATGGTCCCCAGTGTTTTCTTTAGCTCTCTTGACAGGCAGACTTTTCATGACAGTCATGGAAAGCATGTACCCCTTGATTTTCATGATGTTTTCGTGTACTGTCTACATGTACATGACATGAGTAAGGAATTCAATCTTCATTTCAACACAAACCCTTGTGATTTAATGATTGAATAATGCAAAAGCAAATGTAAGAAGACATTTGTCTGAAACAGAAATGTGGCGGGCTGTAGGGATGGTGGAGCAAGGGGCTACCCATCATCAGGTTGGTGAAGCCCTTGGTGTGCACCATACGGTGATCACCAGAGCCTGGGCAAGATTCCAGCAGTATGGCACACCAGTAAGACGGCATAGTGGTGGCAGAGACAGGGCAACATCGGCAGCTGAAGACCAGTTTTTGATCATTCAGGCCCGTAGGAACCACTTTGACACAGCAACCCAGCTTCCCAGTGACCTTCAGAATGTATCCGGGGTAAATGTTTCAAGGAGACTATCCGGGCAAGGTTGCACGAATGTGTTCTCCGATCGAGAAGACAATGTATTTGCATTCCGCTGTCCCAGAACCACCGCCAGGCACGATATGAATGGGCCATGGACCACGTTGGATGGACCAGAGAAGATTGGCGACCTGTCCTTTTTACATATGAGGCAAGGTACTGCCTAGACCACACAGATAGGCGTTCTAGGGTATGGTGAAGACCAGGAGAGCGATTCCATGCAGCCAACATTGCTGAGAATGACCGCTATGGTGTAGGGTCAATCATGGTCTGGGGCGGCATCAGCAGGGATGGACGTATAGAGCTCTGTGTCCTTGGACATGGTACATTGACTACACAGCGGTATATTGATGAGATCCTAGATGTACACGTCAGATTGTATGCAGGTGCAGTGGTTGATAGATTCATTCTGATGAACAAGAATGACCGTCCTCAAATTGCCCATGCTGTCGGGGAGTACCGACAGAGGGAGGGGATTGAGCGTATGGACTGGCCAGCAAGATCCCCTGACCTCAATCCAATCGAACATGTCTGGAATGAGTTGCAGCTTGCAATTTAAGCCTGTCCAGTCCAGCCAAGAAGTGTCTAGGAGCTTGGTGGCTGGTCCAAGAATGGAACAACGTCCCAGAAAGGACCACCAGGAATCTGATTGGGAGCATGAGAAGGCGTTGTCAGCTGTAATTAACAGTAATGGGTCTCATACTCAATATTGAAGCCATACCAGTTCCCTTCGTCAACTTTTTGGTAAATTGAAAAATTTCCTCTTTTACCAGTAATATCCATTTTCCTTAGTTATCATATTCAAAAGCTAAAAAAATAATGTCAAACACAAATAAAATCTTCATTTCTGTACTTAAATCATTAAAGATATAATTAAATAAAAAATATATACACTTTTCATTACAATATTTCAACTAAAACGTAAAACAGGTAGTTGGATATACTTGGTGCTTAGCAAACTTTGAGTAGTATATTAGCTTCTATGATGCAGCGTATATTGAAGAAGGCAGGTCTATCCACAATTTACACCTGCCGCAGTGTCAGAGTGTCGACCGTGACCAATTTGTACCAGGGTGGAGTGAATCCAGAAACAATACAAACAGTGACAAACCACAAAAACGTTGAAAGTCTGAGGCATTACATTCCTGATAGCTCTGTTGGACAGAAAAGGGAATGTTCAAATATACTCAGCACTTCTCTGAGTGTGAATCCACATCCTGATGTTGAACTGAATGACTTTGATCTTTTGGACAGTACCGATACCAGTGGTACATTCACCATTGATTACAATATGACAGGAAGTGTAGATACTGATACATGTAGAAATGATTCAGAAATGGAAAATAGATCAGTCTGTAGACCTACATGTAAATGATGCTGCTGACAACATGATTCAAATTGAAAAAGAAATGAACTTGACATCAGACAATGGAATTATTACTATTCCAGCTGATGCTCCACCTGGAACAGTGTTTAATATTGTTGTGCCAAAAGTTCCTACATGTACTACCTCTAATATAAATAATTTCATGGACAATTCTCATTCTCAGCAGATGGCTCCAAATATAATGGTCGGAGCTTCATTCCATGGATGTACTTTCAATATGAACTATTCATATGGAAAATGAATCTAGTAATAATTTGTTTTGAAATATAATTTTGACGCTCACTTTCTTCTATATATAATTAAAATTCCTCTCATATATCAGTTCCCTTGGGGTTAAAATTGAATCATTGTGGTTGGTGATAATGACAGAAATAACATGATTTTTGTCGGGCGTTATGGTTTATTAATGGCCCTACAGAAATGATTAACAGCCCTTGGGCTATTAGTGACCCTCAACATAGTCTTGGGCCGCTAATAGACCCTTGGGCTGTTAATCATTTCTATAGGGCCGCTAATAAACCATAACACCCTCAAAAATCATGTTATTGTATAATTATTACCACTTTAGAGGGCGTTCTCTAGTATATTAACAGAGTTTAGCGGGGAATGAATAACAGCCCTCTGGGTTATTAACGGCCCTCGACTTCGTCTCGTGCCGGTAATAAACCCTCGGGCTGTTATTCATTCCTCTTGGGCTGTTAATAAACCGTAACACTCTCCAAACTCATGTTATTGTTATATTATTATGAAGTTTCATTAAAAATATTCAGTGGTTAAGAAATTATAGCCTGGACAAAAAATATTGGAAGTTTTTCTTAGTGTCACCTTATCATAGGGCCTGTGACTTTGACCTTGAGGGGCACATACCATATATATTATAATTCGTGACACACTGTCTTTTAATATTACATATTGTTATAAAGTTTCATTAAAAAATATTCAGTGGTTAAGAAATTATGGCCCGGACAAACAAGACAGACAGATGGATGGATGGACTGACAAAACGTATATGGACAGATGGGCAGACAGACAGCCGAATGACAACTTAGCATCAGAAAAGCTCTGCCGACATTTTGTCAGGCAGAGATAAAAATGCATATCCACTCACACAGTAGTCTAACACCAAACACTGTATGTACTGACTCAGTGGTTCAAATAGTTCAGTTTACTGTTACATTGGTTCATATATGTTGAAGGTTTCTATAAAGTTCAAACTACCAATACCGTTGATTTACCACAACCAGAGTTTCCAGCAGCTTTGACCGACTGAATGTCAACAGCCACTGTATAAGGTTATTTTTTCTTCATAATGTTTGACAAACACAAATTTTTTGTCTTCTCTTTCTCATTCTTCTGTATATAGTCGAAAGTGCATGCGAGTGCAGAGATGCCTCTCCCATGCTTAACATGCTGAATGTCTTGAAACACATTCCACATCTCACCAATGTACACTTTTGATAGCCAGGGTCACCTTGTGTTGGAACTGTTCTTGAAATTTACACTTTCCCATTATTATAGAAATATGGAATAATTGTATAGAGATAACCCGACATATATGAATGGAATACATAGAATTGCACGGCAAAACTTTCAACCAAATCAAGAAGCAGATGTTACTTCAAGTATATTACTTTGATTCGTATGCTCCAATTCACTAAAACTATGAGTTAGGGAAAAAGTCAACCAATCGGATCAGTGGTTGCAATTGAACCACTATGTTAATTTCTGTAAAACACCAATTCCAAACAGGCAATGTTCACAATATACAGCACCTTGGATGTATTTCCCGACTTCTGTCAATTTAAGACTTTTCAAGACTGGAACTTCGAATTCAAGACTTTTCAAGGAACTTGAGTTTTTTTTTCAAATTCAAGACTTTTCAAGATTTTTAAGACCACGCAAGAACCCTGCTGGAGAAAGAAAATCGTAAATTGATACAGCTCACACACACCTCCACCACATTTTGTGAATAAATATCTAAAACATAAAACAGAGAAGGAGTAGACATAATAATACCCTAGGCATATACTGCTAGATTAGTTGTAGAACATACAGATACCATTGTAGGTAATCCAATAGATTTAGATTACGTATCCAAGATATTAGTTATCTTAGATAATTATTGTTAAGTGAAATTCAACAGACGTGTTGACATTTTTTGGTGAGCATTTTCTTGGGGTACCATATTTCAAAGTTTGTTTAGTTTTCCTTTCTAAAGAATAAAAGACTCTCAATACATAATAATCTGTGCTGTTTTTATTTATGCCTTTCAGCACTAAAAATTTTCACTCAAAAATTGACAAAAAATTGACAGTACAAATGAAAGCTGAAAGCGTGATTTGTATTTTTAAAATACAAGTAATCTCTAGTGCTGGACAAAACATGCCCAGACCAAAATGTCTCCCAAACAACATTGGTTAAAACTTGAACTGCCATTGGTCAAAATGTGCCTCAATATCAAATTGTCCCACCAACATTAATCAAAACATATCCAGGCATTGGTCAAACATCCCCCAGCAAAAACATTCCTCAGCAAAAAATGTCCCCTCGTATTACACAATTCACTAACAAGTTTTGACCAGCACAAAACTTACACACCAATCTTTGTTTGAAAACTAAGATTTGAAAGTTGCTAAGCAATTTTAATTAGCCCTTTACCTAACAAATCAGCCATATCTGCCTGTGTATTAAACATTTTAACAAAACAAATCATGTAACCCAGAGACCAGCCATGAGGGCGACTGGGGCGATTATGTCGCCCTTCTAAGCCCAAAGTCGCCTAGAAAAATAGTCGGGGCGATTACAAGTCGCCCTCTAAAAATTGGCTAAAATGAGGAAAGGCTGAACTGAGTGATCCGAGATTTACATAAAAACGATTATTTTCATGAATCAAATGTGCTTGAGTGCGATAAATGGGCATTTTCATTCGTCAAATAGACACCCATTTATTTGAAATCACAGGAGAATCAATTTCCACTGTCACTTTTTGCAGATTTTTTATTTCTATTTTGTTGCGTTTCTGTCGGAGCTTCAAGTATCGAAACGAAAATAGGTGACTTGCGCGACTCAAGAAAATAACCCAGTTTGAAAGTAGGTTACGTCGCTTAGGATGCTGAAAATGTATACACAACGGACATATTTTCTAACACTATATTTTTATTTAGTTTTACTGAAGACTGTTAACTGTTGGGCCGTCTATTCCCAGAAAAACACGAATGGAATTGAAACACGTGAAAAAAATGTTTTAGTGATGACAAGAAAAGCTTTGTACAGGGCACAAGTGTGCATATGAAGGATCTTGAAAAAGTACCTTCCAAGAATCCTTCTTACATCTGGTCCTGTTCACACTCTCAGACTTTGGAAATTATTAGTTTAGCACACTTTGGTGAACGGCAACCAGAGGAGGGTGCTGGGGGATTGGCACAATTTGCATAATTTCTGCACGAGAAAAAAAACAGTACTATATGTGATGTATTCCATGTTACTAAACATTCCTACAAAAATTTATTCAAATCAGAACTTTCATACAGAAGTTCTGTACAAAAAAACTGATTGCACTAATTTGGGTACAAAATGGCTGCTGGTGGCCATCTTGAATTTTGGACCACACCCCAAAACACTTGTTCTCATCCCACGGTGATAACAAAGGTACCCAAGAAGTTTCGTAAAGATCGGTTCATAAATACGGCCTCTAGCCTGAGCCGTATAGAAGTTGTGTACAAAAAACTGATTAGAACTAATTTCAGTACAAAATGGCCACTGGCAGCCATCTTGAATTTTGGACCGCACTCAGAAACACTCGTTCTCGTCCCAAGGTGATAACAGAAGTACCCAAGAAGTTTCGTGAAGATTGGTTGATAAATACAGCCTCTAGCCCGAGCCATATTGACATGTGTACTTACTGTGTGTAGGTAGCACTGAAAAAATCAAAGTTCATCTAATTTGCATAATTTCTGCATGAGAAAAAAACCCGTATTACATGTGATGTATCCCATGGTACTAAACATTCACACAAAAAATTTTTCAAATCAGTGCTTTCATATGGAAGTTCTGTGCAAAAATCTGATTGCATCTAATTTTGTACAAAATGGCTGCCATCGGCCACCTTGAATTTCGGACCGCACCGAAAAACACTTGTTCTCGTCCCACGGTGATACCAAAGGTACCCAAAAAGTTTTGGAAAGATCGGTTTATAAATACAGCCTCTAGCCCGAGCCGTATTGGCATTTGCACTTACAGTGTTGAAAGTAACACTAAATACATCAAAGTTAATCTAATTTGCATAATTTACGTACGAGAAAAAACCCTGTATTATATGTGACGTATCCCATGGTACTATACATTCATACAAAAAATGATTCAAATCAGCGCTTTCATATGGAAGTTCTGCACAAAAATCTGATTTCACCTAAGTCTGCACAAAATGGCCGCCAGCGGCCAACTTGAATTTCGGATCGGACCCAAAAACACTCGTTCTAGTCCCACGGTCATAACAAAGGTACCCAAGAAGTTTCGTAAAGATCGGTTCATAAATACAGCCTCTAGCTTGAGCCGTATTGAATTGTTGACGGACAGACGGCCGACTGGCCATGGCATAAGCTGAAATTTGGCTTCGCCAAAGTTGAGCTAAAAATCAAAGTTCATCTAATTTGCATAATTTCTGCACGAGAAAAAACCCTGTATTATATGTGATGTATCCCATAGTACTAAACATTCATACAAAAAATTATTCAAATTAGCGCTTTCATATGGAAGTTCTGCGCAAAAATCTGATTGCACCTAATTTTGTACAAAATGGCTGCCAGTGGCCATCTTGAATTTCGGACCGGACCCCAAAACACTCGTTCTTGTCCCACGGTGATACTAAAGGTACCCAATAAGTTTTGTAAAGATCGGTTGATAAATACGGCCTCTAGCCGGAGCAGTATTGGCATTTGCACTTACAGTGCTGAAAGAAATACTAAATACATCAAAGTTAGTCTAATTTAAATAATTTACCACGAGAGAAAAACCCATATTATATGTGATGTATCCCATGGTACTAAATATTCATACAAAAAATTATTCAAATCAGAGCTTTCATATGGAAGTTCTGTGCAAAAATCTGATTACACCTAATTTTGTACAAAATGGCTGCCAGCGCCAACTTGAATTTCGGATCGGACCCCAAAACACTCGTTCTCGTCCCACGGTCATAACAAAGGTACCCAAGAAGTTTCATAAAGATCAGTTCATAAATACGGCCTTGAAATATAGAAAGAGAAAGTAATCAACTAAATTTGACAAACATTGGATATTCTTTGTCTCTCATTCTGACAAATAAAATATTCCTCAGCTTCAATGAAGGAATCAAAGCCTCCATGAACTTTATACAGAGTATAGTACCTAAAAACAAGAAAAATGTTACTAAGGTAACACATGCCCCCCCCCCCCTCCGTGACCTTCACCTTGCCGATGCGGCGGAACCTATTATATGTGACACACCTTCTGACTGTTCTTAACATTTGTAAAAAGTTTAACAATTGTATAATTATTAGGGTTTAATATATTCCCGGTTTTTATGGAACCGGGTACTGGGTATTTTTCACTAACCCGAACCGGGTAACGGGTATTTCCCGGTTCCTGTGAGTGTGAGGTAAGTATGAATTATATAGGTAGGTATAACAAGATTACCAGATAACTAATGAAATGGAAATCGTTTAATGAAAGTATGATTACGAGAAAAATAAAATAAAATGAATAGTCTCTTGACAACGTCTCGTGGTTTCGAGAAAACAATGATAATCATTCGACAATCAGCATGTCGTGTTTTATGCACTTTACGGTCATTTCATCGAACGTCATATAAAGTCCAGACTCCAGAGCAGTCACTTGGAACCGAGACAATCATTTGCCTGCTTTATTCTTCAAACTTCACATGGCATTCGGTGAAATGATCGTAATGTTCAAGTCAATGCAGTTCATAGTTCATAAGATAACTTCATGACCATGTAGTGAGTCACTAATGTCACGTGGTTGCTTAGGTAGGTTGTGCACCACGGCCTCCGCCATCACGCCTATAAAACTTGCGCAGAAAGAGAAGCGTGCTCAGTGATTTATCGTTATTTTCATAGCAAATTGTCCGGCTGCAGAGAAACTTCTCTCGGATTCAACTGATGTTGGTTTTCTGGTCATTAATGCATTGAATAGGAAATCTAGGTTTGGGGTGCGTTCATTGTTGGCTTCATACAATTTAAATTCAGCATTTATGTTTGGCATTGAACCCTCTGGTCTCCTTTGGTAACTGGCTGACTTATCAATATACTCTTGAAGAATATCTTTCATCGTAGCTGCTTTGGGTACTTTCGGCTTTTTCTCATTCGCGACCGGGTCACTAACATCGGCATCATCTGGGTTTAGTATCTGACAACCGTTGTCTTCCGTTTCGATTTGCGAATCCATTCCTCGGAGCCGCGATAATTCTGCTTTGGCCAGTCGAACGCGTGTTGTTTTTGGACAGGGCTTGAAGAAATCACCAGTTTTACCGTTGAATGCTGAATGATCATGCAGGTATTGCAGAAGCGTAACTAGCGTTTTATCTCGTCGCTTATTGAGTCGCTCTTGTAGACGCTCAGACATTATTCTACTGATATTGCTGTTATTCTGTCCTAGTTGGTCAAATAAAAACTTCAGTATGGCATCGGCCGAAATGAAAGTGGTGTCCCGTCGACAGAGTGCTTCATTTGCGACTGTGATGGGTTTTAGTGTTTTGGCCAGATCTTCGACAAGTTCTAACTCATCTTCACTAAGTTTAGATTCATCGCGCAAGTCAACATAAGCCTTCAGCATGGAGGGTCGAATTTGCAGATAACGCGACAACATTTCCTCAATGCTGTTCCAGCGTGTCTTGATATCAAGTTTTGGTTTCAATTCTCGACCGAATTCAGAACGTACATAGTTTTGCAATATCTCGTCAGCACGACCACGTCTAAATTTTTTGCAATCCTGTTTAACTTTTTTAACCAAACCGGCATAGTCTTCTTTCATGAGCACCGACTCTTCCTCAGCTTCTAATTGTATATCAGGCTCATCATTGAACTCTTCTACTAATTCTGATTCTGAATCACTTTCGCTATCCTCTGATTCTTCTTCTTGATCTGTCTCTTCTTCACAGCCTTCGCTTTGATCTTTAGACTTAGCATACAGTACGTCAACTACTGCCAAGTGTATGCTATGGCTGTAGCACAAACAAGATAAAGTCGGCATGAGCCTACCAAACTTGACCATCACGGATGCACCATCGTTGGTGCATACTGCAATATGTTCGTCAATATTCAAACCGAATTCTGACAGATGTTCGCGAACTGCATCAACGGTTGCTTCAGAAGTGAACTTTCCAGTAATACGTCGAAGGCCTGTGTTCCAAAATAACCCGTGCTGTCCGTGAACGTCGATGTTGAGGTATCGCCGGTTTCTGATGCTCGGCCATTCATCGAGTGTAAGGGAGAATCTCTCACCTGCTTCTAGTCGCGCTTTAAATTCTGACACTAGACTCTTTTTTAGATTATCTGCATGATTGTACAGCAATTTCATTACATCAGAAGGATTATGTGGCAAATTATATCCATATATCGGCTGAGACTTTTCCGAATGTAATCTGACTTGACAACCGCGTGGATTGAGAAACCGTCAACCGCTATTAAAATAGCCAAAATTTTATCAAGGGAATCTTTCTCTCTAATTACAAATGCATCAACAGTCTTTTGTGTAGCCAATCTTGCCAGTTTAGATTTAGAATCGGCTGATGTTGCTGTGCTGGAACTCTCACAGGGGCGCTTCGAATTTGACAAATCAATTCCATGAACCAGTTTCAGGTGTTTAGCTAAACTACTAGTTGAACCACCGCTGATTGTCAATAACTTGTCACACCGCTGGCATTGGGCTTTGTTGCTCAAATCGGCGCGCCGTATAAAGTATCTCCATACCTGCGATGCGTTTTCCCGACTCATCCTCGAGATTGAATAAAATAAAAACTTTTGCAGGCCGCTACGGCGACACAGGGTTACGGCTGACGAAACCAAAATACCAAATGCCACAAAGTTTACGAGTCGTGAATGACGCACTGAATCACTGTTAGTGAGTAATAGTAAATCGATTCGAATTGACGTCATAACTCATAAATAAGAGCACGTGTTTCGTGCACGTGCTATCAATTAAAATCGCGTTAAGCTACATCGAGTCAGCGACGGTATGTTTGAAGTCGCGACTGGCGCCACGGGAATATATAGTTAATATTTCGAGGCGATTCGATCTCAGGCCTTAATCATAAACGTGTAATAAAACCCGGTTCTCAACAACGCAATAACCGGGTAGCGAGTATAGTCGTTAATGGAACCGGAACCGGGTATACCCGGAATCGAATTAAACCCTAATTATTATTCATTTCTGAGCTATGGCTGAGACATGAATATTGACCGAGTTTTAGAGTGACCTTGAAATGTGACCTTGACCCTGAAGGTACGAACCTGGCTATGGTGTGTGACACATCCTCCCATGGTCCTTAATAATTGTGTGAAGTTTGATGACTGTGGCCCTAACGGTGTTCAGTTTGACCTTGAAATGTACCTTGACCTTACGGACCTGGCTGTGGTGTGTGACACATCCACCCGTTGTCCTTTATAATTGAGCGATGTTAGATGATTGTAGCCCTAATAGTTTAGGAGTTATGCTTGAGACACGATTTATGACCCTGAACATATGAAAGTCAATTGCGACCTCCACTTTGCAGATGCGGTGGAAACTATTATACGCGACACACCTTCTGACTGTCCTTAACATTTGTAAAAAAGTTTAACAATTGTACTATGATTCGTTTCTGAGTTATGGCTGAGGCACGAATATTGACCAATTTTTAGTGTGACCTTGAAATGTGACCTTGACCTTGAAGGTACGAACCCGGCTATGGCGTGTGACGCATCCTCACATGGTCCTTTATACTTGTGTGAAGTTTGCTGACTGTGGCCCTAACCATTTTCGAGTTATTGGCTCGGACACAAACACACAGACGGCCGGAAACATGCACACTTCAATTACTATATGCCACCCGATTTAAGTCGGGGGGGGGGGGGGGGGGGGGGGAGTAAAAATAATGATGCTTCATGCATCTACAAACTGGCAGGGCTTGTTCTATGGGCCAGGTTGGCCAATGGCCATGGCCCCCAACCTCAGGGACCCCAATGGTTCAACATAGGGACCACCAAGTTCAAAAAGGTTGTATTTTATTCAAGTCTCTCAAAACGCACTATAGGCCTACACTATTTCTTATGTTGGGGTCTCCTATAACCCTTTCAACTCTGATGGTAAATTCTAAGTCAGTTCAGAGCCATCAACTGATAAGAGTCTATATTTGTTACTTTGGGGAAGACCAATCAATATTTTCAACATGCAGCCTTGGGGCTGCATGTTGAAAATCTTGATTGGTATACCACACAAATTCACTGAGCAACTATCTACTTGATGAATTCAGGTCGCATCGCGATCCTATACTGGAAAAATAGCCTTTCAGGCTCAAAGGGTTGAGTATGTAGAGTCACTGACCTCATACTACACGTAGATTGCATACTTGCCAGGTAAACTGCCACTCACCCAGGTCTTAAGCCTGACTTGAATTTCTAAGGCCATGATTCCATCCCTAATCAACATTTAAATAGTCCTCAGTGCATCGATTCTCAAAATCAAGGATATTGCTCCTTTTCACGTGCAATTTTCAAAATATTTCCCCAGCTTAGGACCCCTAATGTGATATGGCCACAGGCTACCATCACCATCCTGCCACCACTGACCTAAGCACAAATATATCATCTTTGCTATGGTATGCAATAATGGTACAGTCTTTCGATTTTGAAAATCGTAGGCGCGTTATACATCGCTCGCTACTATTTGAAGTGAGGCGTGCTATCCTGTATCCAGCCCCGTCGAGTGATGGTCGTGTTGTTGGCAAGAACAATTAACATGCAAATTGCAATGAAGAATGCATCCAGTAATTGAAAGCACTGTGCATTCAGTACGGTATTTGGGCACATCCATATTGAACGGCAACATGGAAGCTGGGCGATTTGGTGCTTTCATGGTTTTCATTAACCCTTTACCTAACGCTAGTAGCAGACGACACTCGTAAAAAAATTCTCGTATAACTACAAATTTTCATTTTTTGCTTCCAAAACATAGGTTGTGCCCCCTCATTAGAACGAGCGCAACGCGCTCTTTCCAATGAGGGTTCACAACCTATGTTTTGGAAGCAAAAAATGAAAATATTAAAAAAAAATTAAATGGCGATTTTCATGTATAGCGCTGGCTGGTTTTGGCCGTTACGTTAGGTAAAGGGTTAAATGAATCCCAACTTTTGGGTCATGACGATGTATTATGCTCCAAGTAACAAAAGAAAAGAGCACACTGCGGCTGTAATTTATGCAGAGCTAATAAATTTGCTCCATTGGTGAATACTGAATGGTGATTGGTCCAGGGAGCACGAACCTCTCAGAGAACACCAGGTTTTTCCAAACAGTAGAAATAAATAGAATTTATGCTGAATACATTCACACTGTTACTAAAACCCACTGCCAAATATTCGTCCCTTGTTACCTAATAAAAAATAATTGGCTGTTCACACAGAAATGATATCGCAACTGGAATGAATTACCAGAGTTTGATCTCTCTCTTAGCAGAACCGAGGCGCGCTGTTGTTGGCTCACAAGAAGTTAACACTGCGGGCGCCATGGCGCGCAAGAGCGATAGCGCCCCTCAAAATCGAAAGACTGATGGTACACAACTCCATTTGGTCCAAGCCTGGAAATAAGCAATCAGCCATTCGGAAAATGAGGTCCCCAGAGGATGAATTTGCTGATGCTATCCCATACAGTGGGTTAGAATACCCCACTTTAGTCAATGGGTTCCTCTTTCAACCTGAGACCTTGATTCAGAATGAGTTGTGCAGGGTAGCATTACAAAGTTCACCCTCTGGGGACCTCATTTTTGCAGATGACAGTTTGCTCATTTCCAGGCTTGGTTGGGTAGAAATCCTGTGAGAGGTACCAACTCTGGGACAACAGACACAATGCTTTTGGTACCTGTCCGAATGACAGGCACCAAAAGAGTGTTATTTACAGGCTTGTTGGTCAATAAATTTCAGCCCACATATAATGGTCTTACCTTTTCTTCCTCTCCATCACTGTCATATTCTGTATTTGCCCATTCAGATTCTCCATTAGCACTTCAAAATACAAAAATGAGAGGTTCAAAAAAATATTTAAAAAATCCTACAACCATTTAACCCTTTACCCAACGCAGACGATGCCAAAATTTATTATTTTAAATATCATTTTTTCAAATTTTTCAAAAAATTTCAACAAAACCATATCATGTGACCCCCTCGATGGAACGAGCTCGTCGCGCTCGTTCCAAAGAGGGGTCACATGATATGGTTTTGTTAATATTTTTTGAAAAATAATATTTTTTCAGCTGCTGAATTTGCATATTACGTGGGCGATTCGTTGGGTAAAGGGTTAATTTCATTCTAAATGAGTATCCAGAATAGTTCAAAGCAAAAAACAGTAACGAATGAAAGTATGCATTTCACCAGACATAAAAAGCTTCCCACTTGAATGGATACAGGTTAACCCTTTATCCAAATTTATTATTTTAAATATTAGTTTTTCAATTTTTCAAAATATTTCAACAAAACCATATCATCAATGAGCTCATTCCAATGGAGTGGTCACATGACATGGTTTGGTGGAAATTTGTTGAAAAATAATTCTTTTTTAACTGTTCAATTTCAAAATTATGCAGGCGGATGTGGCCAATTTGTTAGGTAAAAGGTTAATAAAAAAAATGCCGATAGGATCACCGTTCCAATGTCGAGTTGTCACAGCACAAAAGTGGGTTTAATCATTATCAACTTATCGTCCGGAAACCAACTGTTTACAATTTACTATGTGAAGGATCACTGTGACCTTGACCTTTGAACTAGTGTTTTCGAAATAAATAGGGCTCTTTCTTGCACCAATGCCAACCTACCTATGAAGTTTCTTGAATGTAGGTGGAACTATTGTCAAATTATCATCTGGAAACCAATTGTTTACGATTTATTATGTTCAAGGTCACTGTGACCTTGGCCTTTGACCTAGTGAGTCCAAAATAAATAGGGGTCTTACACTCACCTAGGCCAACCTACCTATGAAGTTTCATGAATGTGGGTCAAACCATTATAAAGTTGTCTTCCGGAAACCAATTGTTTACGATTTACTATGTTGAAGGTCACTGTGACCTTGATCTTTCACCTAGCAAGTCCAAAATAAATAGGGTTCTTCCTCTCACTGATGCCAACCTACCTTTGACGTTTTATGAAAATGGGTCAAAACATTATCAAGTTATCATCCAGAAATCAATTGTTTATGATTTACTCTGTTGAAGGTCACTGTGACCTTGACCTTTCACCTAGCGAGTCCAAAATAAATAGGGTTCTTCCTCTCACTGATACTATGTTCAGGGTCTAGTGACCTTGACCTTTGACCTAGTGAGTCCAAAATAAATAAGCTTCTTCCTCTCATGAAGGCCAACCTACATATGAAGTTTCATGAATGTGGGTTGAACCGTAGTCAAGTTATCATCCGGAAACCAATTGTTTACAATTTACTATGTTCAAGGTCACTGTGACCTTGACCTTTGCCCAAGCATGTTCAAAATTAATAGCGTTCTTCCTCTCACCGATACCAACCTACCTATGAAGTTTCATAAACATGGGTTGAACCATTATCAAGTTATCATCCGGAAAACAATTGTTTACACTCATCCGCCCGCCCGCCATTCATCAAACTATAAGTCGCGTTTGACTTCGTCACAACTCAACTAATAATCCTGTCAACCCTTTACCTAATGAATGGGCCAAAATCTGCCTGCATAATATACAGATTGTGCAGTTGAAAACAAAATTATTTTTAAATAAACCTTCAACAAAAACATGATAGGAAGATGCTAATCAAGCTTGTTCCCATGTGAGGCACATGACATGGTTACATTGAAATTTTGTGAAAAATATGAATAAAAAGAAGAATGTTACTAAGGTAACACATGCCTCCCCCCCCCCCCCCTTCCGTGACCTTCACCTTGCAGATGCAGTGGAAACTATTATACGTGAAACACCTTCTGACCGTCCTTAACATTTGTAAAAAGTTTAACAGTTGTACTATGATTTGTTTCTGAGTTATAGCTGAGACACAAATATTGACCGATTTTTAGTGTGACCTTGAAATGTGACCTTGACCTTGAAGGTATGGTGTGTGTCACATCCTCCCATGGTTCTTTATAATTGTGTGAAGGTTGATGACTGTAGCCCTAACAGTTTTCGAGTTACTGGCTTGGACACACACACACACACACACGGACGTATACACGCACACTTCAATCACTATATGCCACCCGACCTAAGTCGGGGGGCATAAAAAAAATTAATTAAAATAATAAATTTTGATATCGAGAAGACTGTGTAAAGGTTAACTATGTACAATTTAATTTGCTTCAATGATATCGGTTTTACATGCATACGAATGGACAAAATGAAGTTTTAATAACTTAATGAATGCTTTTGTTTTCTCCATCCAAGTCTAAAAAATTGTCTGTGTGGCCAACAGTGCATTTATGCAAAACCACAAGCATGATGATTGATTTAATGTGGAAATACAAGTATCTGAGTCACAGCTGCATGGATGGGTTAAGTGTTCTTCTGAAACCTTTGTGAAGGGAGTTACACACTTGATTAAATTTGTCCATGCTGCATGAAATTATTGGACACTTGTTTGTTAACATGATTTCTGCATCCTTACACAGCTTAGCCCTATGGTTCTGTGGTTTAGTATCTGTATTTATAAAGTCAATACTTTTTGTAAGTAGTCTTAAAGTCAGCATTATCATACTAGTCTGGTCGACATAGGATTGGACCCAGAAGAAATTTGTTACAAGTGTTTCTTGGTGTCAATTGACGCAGGAATGTCTGCTCTACAACATATCCAAAATCCCCTTCAAATCTGCTTCAAGGGAATTTTTTTTACCCCAGATAGCATCCAGGGTGGCTGCCAATTCTTAAAAAATAGACGACTGTTGGAATAACATTGCTATGGATCTGTGATTTGCAACCGTACCTCAACAATGTGCATAAAACTGAATGGTGGTGATAAATTTCGATGAATTTTCAACTCAGCTATGCTAGCTGTCCATGATGGTTGCCAAAATGGTTGAATTTTGATGTGGAGTCTGGAAATTATCTGCAATGAAATTCTGACTTGAGTGTAAGTGACAAGATATTAATTTTCGTGCTTATATTGCCACAATTCTCAAGATAGAAAGTAATGCGAGAAATTCATGAACAGAACTATAGTTTCAGCAAGAGACAACATTATGGCAGCAAAACACACAGGTTTACTGTGATACTAATAGATATTTTGAAGTATCCATTTAGACAGCTACAAATATATGTTGCAAACAACCACACACAATCAAGTAAAACCCTCGCAGATAAACAGTAGCTCCAGGGACAACAACCACAACACAAGTGATATATACAAGTCACCAAAAGATGGCAGCACACAATGACCCGGCAAGAATGAAGGACAGCTGACCGAAGAGTCATAAAAACAAAAGATCTCAACACATACATAAACATAAATCTGCTATTGTGTATCCATAGATTAAACACCGTAGAATGTACAGGTACTCTACAGATAAAACATGGCCCTCCAGAAAAGCATAATCTGTTAAACTTCATATAGGAATGCAACAATCAACTCCAGGGATACAACAGTTGTCTGAAGGGCTATAACATACCAGTCCAGCATTCAGTGAAGCATTCAAAGTTTCAGAACAAGAGGCCCCAGGGGGCCTGAGGGCACTCACCTGACATGGTAGTCTTAATATCAAACCAGGGACTTGACTTGAATAAGCTGCATACGACCCTCCTAAGAAAAGCATATACCAACCAGATGAAGCGATTGTGCCCACACCATACACAGGATTTTCCTTCTATTTTCAGTTCCTGCACTTTTATATCCCAAAATTGAGATAAATGCATAAAATCAGATTTTTTTCCCAAACAAAATACTTTCAGCCTAAATTTTTTTTTCTTCTAAAAACACATAAAAAGGCAAAAAACTAATTTCCGGATTTTGATCCAAAATTTTCTAAGTCCCACCTGGATCCCAAATTTTCAGTGTAAAAAAAATTATTTTTTTTTGTCTTAAAATTGACTGAAACGCATAAAAAACAAACAAAAAATTTCCAGATTTTGGTCCAAAATTTTCTAAGTACCACCCGGACCCCAAATTTCCAGTGTAAAAAAAAATTTTTTTTTTGTCTTAAAATTGACCGAAACGCATAAAAAACAAAAAAAATGTCTGGATTTTGGTCCAAAATTTTCTAAGTCACCCGGACCCCAAATTTTCAGCGTAAAAAAAAATAATTTTTTTTTATCTTAAAATTGACCGAAACGCATAAAAAACAAAAAAAAAAATTCCGGATTTTGGTCCAAAATTTCTAAGTCCAGAACGGGGCCCCAAATTTTCAGCCTACATATGAACTCAGGGACTTGGCTTGAACAAACTTCAATCTCACCCCCCTAAGGATGCCGCATACCAAATATCAAAAGATTCTTATTGGCAGATCTGAAGAAGATTTTTAAAGAATATTCCTCACACTGCACTCATTTAAATATTTGGGTTCCCATAGAGAGCCCAAATATGGCCCCAGGGAACTGATTTCAATAAACCTGTGAAACAATCTTCCAAAGATGTTATATGTGAAATTTTAAAGCTTTTGGAGCAGTGGTTTGGGAGAAAAGTAGTCGTACATGTTTTTCCCATTACCCACAGTATTAAAAAATGCTGACTCAGCACTTTTTCAAAGTCCCAGAAAAGTACCCCATGATAAAACTGATGGCAATTTTTTTTGACCATTCCATTCTGTTGGTCCTAAGGAAGCTTCACACCAAATAAGAATTCTCAGTGCCATGTAGTTTTGGAGATATGGGTATTTTAATTTTTTTTCTATTTTTAGCTCCTGCGGTTCCCATTGGGCGATGGGAACAAAAATTTGGGCATAAATTAAGTACTTATGACCCAATAAGCCCTCATATCAAATTTGGTTCAAATCTGCCTCTCGGTTTGGAAAATAGAAATTTTGGGAGTGGCAAAAATTCTTGTCCCTCCTATAACGAAGCCAAATAATGACCAACAAACTTCTCTTGAACAAATTTGATTGTAAACCTCAAAAGGACTCTGTATATCACATAACAAGTCTCTGCTACTGGTGGTTCATTAGAAGATTTTCAAAAAATTTGTAGTGCTGCCGTGGTTATCCGGTTAACCTTACATTCACTATACTCACTGTATATGTCCGTGAATAAGTCGCCCCCATGTATAAGTCGCACCCCAAACTCACACCTGGAATTCCTCCCTTTTGCCTAAAGCCCATGTATAAGACGCACCCCCCATTTTTAAATATATGAGGTCAAAAAGAATTAGTTGCAAGTTACGTTTTGCCAATTTGGGGCAGTTTGGGATGCAATGGAAATAGGTAAGTTTTGACGAGTTACCACGTGGTGAATAAGATAAAAGAATAAAGGAAAATTATTACTAAAGATTTAAAAAATACTCGCATTTATTTGTTTTTCGTTGTTTGTTTATCACATCCCAATGTCTTTCTTCATCCCTGTCAAGAAAATCCAACGCTCGTTTGTTACTGAAAGTTCATAGTTTCAGAATCAGAGCACCATTTGCGCCGTAACCTGTGCAGTTGTTGTGATTAAGTTGTTTTTTCCAGAACGCGAGAATGTTCCGGAAAAACCAATAACAATACAACAAATGCGCAGACCTGTTACAGCGCAAATTGTTTTCAAATTGTTGTCCCACTTAAGCATTGTTGGTGCTATTGAAACTAACTTTACCTGCTGCACGTGTGCGTAATTTATAACCGGACATTACACATCAGTGAATTGGAGTTCATGGAAAAAATAAATACGTCGTCTCTCCAGGTATTGCTGGCAAACATTTAATGTGTTAATATTTATTTTTTCGTTGTTATTTTGATGGTTTTGTATTTTTTATGGTTTCATCCATATTGGCCCCACAAACCTGTTGATTTCCGGTACATGCACTGATGTAAACGCATGGGCGATTGAACAACAATGACTAAATATAATACTTCTTTATTATTATTTATGGTCAATGTAAATAACATTAGCCGGCCCGATATAATAGTTACAGTTGAAGCAAGAACACACTACAAATATAGGTACCTTAAATGCGGTTAACCACGGTTAACCACAGTCAAACATGCTGATTAACCGGTCAGAAAAAAGTCTTAACCGCGGCATCACTAAAAATTTGGCCATTTTTTCCACACACCTCTGCTCAATGAGCCGAAACCTAATTTGCATAAAAATCAAAATGCCCCTATATAACCACTACTTACATGAAATTTAATTAAAATGTGGCCAGTGGTTTAGGAGAAAGAGGCTCCAACAACACCTTCATGCAGGATGACGGACGGCAGACGACGGACGACAGACGACGGACGAAGAGTGATAAGAAAAGCTCACCCTGACTTTCAGTCAGGTGAGCTAAAAATGGTGGCTAACCAAATGGAATGTGGCTATATGGGACTACAGAAAACAGCCACAGTTACTGAAATGAAAATGGTAACTACCAAAATAGTTACACAATACAAGATTCAATCTTGTAAAAATCACAAACAGTGGAACAATACATCTACATGATACAATAACAAGAGCTCACGTATCGCTGAAGCAATACAATGTCCCCTATCGGTCTAATGAGCATTAATAATTATACAAATGTTATAACCTAGATGTGATCAGCATGAATTCCGTTGAAGTGTTTCCAAAAAAAAGTCTGGAAAACTGATATTTTGGCGCTTTTCCAAATTTCCAAGGGCCATAACTCACACAAGAATAATGCAATCAGCATGAAACTCAAACTTGATCTGTTAGTCATCATTCTATAGTAGGTTACCAAAAATGAAATCATTCCGTTGAAGCATTTCCAAAAAAAGTCCGGAAAACTGATATTTTGGCGCTTTTCCATATTTCCAAGGGCCATAACTCACACAAGAATAATGCAATCAGCATGAAACTCATAACTGATCTGTAAGTCATCGTTCTATAGAAGTTTACCAAAAATGAAAAAATCATTCCGTTGAAGCGTTTCCAAAAAAAAGTCCGGAAAACTGATATTTTGGCACTTTTCCATATTTCCACGGGCCATAACTCACACAAGAATAATGCAATCGGCATGAAACTCAAACTTGATCTGTAAGTCATCGTTCTATAGTAGGTTACCAAAAATGAAATCATTCGGTTGAAGCATTTCCCCAAAAAGTCCGGAAAACTAAAGTGTGACTGACAGCAGACTGGCAGACTGATGGATGGACAGAGTGCAAACCTATAGTCCCCTCCAGCGATGCCAGTAGGGGACTAATTAGCCAAGAACAGTAGAACACTGCAGGCCGGACACATACATTTCCCCGACTGCAGCTTCACAGCAGCCATGACTAGATGTGAAGAAAATTATTTTGAAAATACTCAGTGGGTAAAGAGTTAAGCAATGTTGATGAAATTGGATAGAAATGCAAAACCAGAAGCAGGATGGTTGATTTTATATGGAAATAACAGGTTACCTGAGTCACAGATGCATGGATAGGTTAATTAAGAGCTACTCTGAAATCTGTGTGAAGAGAGTTACACATTTGCTAAATTTGTCCGCGATATTATTGGGACACTTCTTTGTTAACTTCATTTCTGCATCCTATATTTTAACATTTTTCAAAACGAGATGACAGAGATGAGTTTAAATTGCCAAGTGGAATAAAGAAAATCCTGCTCAAAATCCCCTGCAACTCCAATTGCACTTCTAATTTTCCACACTTTTTTAAATTAACTTGGCTCAAGTAACCATGGGGGTGCTTTTTGCCCCCACCTCGTCTATTTGCCTCTAAGAGAAACTCCCCATACGAGAACTGAAATTAAAGTTGATTGTGATAGAGTATTGTTGGCTACACTGTTTATTCAATGTACATTATTAGAAAGACGAAAAAATAAAATCTTCATAACAATGTAGTCCTTAAACACATATGTCTTGTGCTTAATTCAGTTGGATTTGTTGCCCAAAGGCCACTTTCACCTATTTCCATATAAAAAAAGAAACAAAGGCCCACAAAAGTAGATCTTTTGTTTCTCGGGTCATTTTTGGTAAAATTGCAAGTGGGCGGGAGGTTTTTTTATTTTATTTTCTATTTTTGTAATTATTTCTTTGCCATCAAAAGTTATGTTTTTGGTTTGTTTTGTTTTAGGCCTCATAATCGACAGAATAGCATGGGTGGTGGTGTATTTTGTCCCTTGAGTGCAAGACAGCTTTTCAATACTAAAGCATTGCAAAGCCTTGTTGCACTTAATGGACAAATTTATCAATTTTATTAACTTGGGTAAAATATGACATAAACCATTTAATTTTAATTTTTTAAGTTTGCATTGCTTATACAAAGCAAGCATGCGGCAGCCAAAACGACTGTGTGGGAGGGCCTGAGAAACAGATTTTTAACTTTTTTCCCAATTCCTCTAAATGTGTTATTATTAACTTCCTGGAAACTCCACTTAACGAGTGTTTAGGGGTAGTACCACTGATCTCTGCACAACTGGATTGCTGGAATGTCAGCAGAAAATGTCGCAACTCCATCTGCCCTACGGGTCTGTGAACCTCAATCAGGTATCAGTTTACGAATCGAAATCGAATCAGGTATCAGATTTCAGAACAAAATCGAATCGATTCTCACTGTTTTTCCAGTTGTGGATATTTCACCTTCTTACAGCCATAAATATTGTCAACCTCCACTCAAAAATTGTGTGCAACAGCGACTCATGCAAATCAAGCAACTAGAGTGATGTCAGGCATGCAGCCCGACTGTCCCAGGAATGGCAATGCTTAGATGCAAAATTAGTCGGAGCCATTTTTTGTTAACACTTTACCTAACGAATCTGCCATATCTGCACTCGTGATATACAAAATTTGCTATTCAAATTTTATTTTCTCATTTCTCTACTTCAAAACATACCTCATGACCTATTAATGGAACAAAATTGATGAGTTTGTTGCAATAAGGACTAATAAGCCATGGTTAGAAGTAAAAATTGAAAAAATCTGATGTTTCAGGAAAATAATTTGTACTGTTGGCTTCAACTTGTGTTAGGTAAAGGATTAAAGATGCAGTACATAAAGCAATGTTGGGCTATATGAGTCAATTTTCTTTTTTGCATGTAATAACTCCCAATCCTTCAAAATGCATTTTGGGAATAATTGCCTAAGTGACTCGTCGTTTGTGTGTGTGTGTGTGTGTGTGTGTGTGGGTGTGTGGTGGAGGAGGGGGGATGGGGGGGGGGGGGGGGGTGGGGGGGGTGAGTTGTGGAATCTATATTCAAACCTGGCCTGTATTACTAGCTGGAAAATACACATATCAACTTTGGTTGAAATCAAATAATCCAAACTGGAGTTATCAGTCGGAAACCAATAGTTTACAGACAAATGGATGGACCGACAGATGGACGGATGAAAGTCATGACTATAGCCCTGACTAGAAACATTCAGGCTAAAAATGCATTTTGTACCAAAGAAAAAATATTGCTTGAATGGCCCTGGGTGCGGAGAGGTGGGGGTGGGAGAGAGTGGGGGTGTGTCAGGGGAGTCCATTTTTTTCATGTGGGGGGGGGGGGGGGGGGGGGGGGTTACGTGAGTTTAAAAAAAGGTTCCGCATGTAGTGACTGTAAATAGTTCAAAATGCATATTCAAGGAAAGAAAAAAAAATGCCTAATTGGGGGATAATTTGTGTCTGGATTTTTAACCACAAACTTTAACCAAAACTGTAAAAAAGCATTTTTGACAAAAGGAAAAAAAAAGGTAGTGACTGTAAATAGTTCAAAATGCATATTGGAGGAAATAAAAAAAAATGAAAGTGTCAATGACACTGTAGCTCAACTTGTCAAGACAAAGACATGTACATGTATAGTATGTGACACAGCAATGACAAACATCTAGGTAATGACCTGATAACAAAGGTACACATAAAGTATTGTAACGATCTGTACATAAATACTGACCGTTGCCTGTAACAAATGTATAGGTAAAGTATTGTAAAGGTGGGTGACAGTCAGATGCTGAACTAGAAAAAATCTTTGAGTCCCAGAGTGGGTCTGACTGAACCCTAAAATATTTGTTCTCATAGCACAGTGATAACAAAAGCACCCCAAAACACACTCGTTCCTGTCCCAAGGTGAAAACAAAAGTACTCAAGAAGTTTTGTGAAGATCAGTTCATAAATACGAGCTGTATAGAACTTGTGACAAAAAACTGATTGGACCTAATTTCGGTACAAAATGGCCTCTGGCAGCCACCTTGAATTTTGGACCGTACCCAGAAACACTCATTCTCATCCCAAGGCGATAACAAAGGTACCCAAGAAGTTTTGTGAAGATCGGTTCATAAATACAGCCTCTACCCGGAGCCGTATTGACATGTGTGCTTACATTGTGTAAGTAGCACTGAATAAATCAAAGTTCATCTAATTTGCATAATTTCTGCATGAAAAAAAACCCCTTACAATATGTGATGTATTCCATGTTACTAAACATTCATACAAAAATTTATTCAAATCAGAACTTTCATACAGAAGTTCTATACAAAAGACTGATTGCACTAATTTTGGTACAAAATGGCTGCTGGTGGCCATCTTGAATTTCGGACCACACCCAAAAACACTCGCTCTCATCCCACGGTGATAACAAAGGTACCCAAGAAGTTTCGTAAAGATTGGTTCATAAATATGGCCTCTAGTCTGAGCTGTATAGAAGATGTGTACAAAAAACTGATTAGACCTAATTTCGGTACAAAATGGCCATTGGCAGCCATCTTGAATTTTAGACCGCACCCAGAAACACTCGTTCTCGTCCCAAGGTGATAACAAAGGTACCCAAGACATTTCGTGAAGATCAGTTCATAAATACAGACTCTAGTCTGAGCCGTATTGACATGTGTACTTACTGTGTGTAAGTCGCACTGAAAAAATCAAAGTTCATCTAATTTGCATAATTTCTGCACGAGAAAAAAACCCGTATTATATGTGATGCATCCCATGGTACTAAACATTCACACAAAAAAATTATTCAAATCAGGGCTTTCATATGGAAGTTCTGTGCAAAAATCTGATTGCACCTAATTTTGTACAAAATGGCTGCCATCGGCCATCTTGAATTTCGGACCGGACCCCAAAACACTCGTTCTCGTCCCACGGTGATACCAAAGGTACCCAAGAAGTTTCGTAAAGATCGGTTCATAAATACGGCCTCTAGCCCGAGCCGTATTGGCATTTGCACTTACAGTGCTGAAAGTAACCCCAAAAAACATCAAAATTAGTCTAATTAGCACAATTTACGTACGAGAAAAAAACCCGTATTATATGTGATGTATCCCATGGTACTAAACATTCATACAAAAAATTATTCAAATCAGAGCTTTCATATGGAATTTCTGTACAAAAAACAGATTTCTGCATCGTCGGTACAAAATGGTGGCTGGCAGCCATCTTGAATTTCGGACCGCACCCAAAAACACTCGTTCTCGTCCCACGGTCATAACAAAGGTACCCAAGAAGTTTCGTAAAGATCGATTCATAAATACGGCCTCTAGCCCGAGCCATAGCAGCTTGGCACTTACAGTTCTGAAAGTAACACTAAATAAATCAAAGTCAGTCTAATTTGCATAATTTACGCACGAGAAAAAAACCCGTATTATATGTGATGTATCCCATGGTACTAAACATTTATACAAAACTTTATTCAAATCAGAACTTTCATACAGAAGTTCTGTACAAAAAACTGATTTTTGCATCATCGGTACAAAATGGCCACTGGCAGCCATCTTGAATTTCGGACCACACCTAAAAACACTCGTTCCCATCCCAGGGTCATAACAAAGGTACACAAGAAGTTTTGCAAAGATCGGTTCATAAATACGACCTCTAGCCCGAGCCATAGCAAATTGTTGACGTACGGACAGACGGACAGACAGACAGACGGATGGATGGACAGACGGACGACGGGCCATGACAATAGCTCAAATTTGACTTCGTCAAAGTTGAGCTAAAAATGCCTAATTTGGGGAGGGTGGGGGGTGGTGTTTGTCTGGGCCTTTAACCAAAACTGTAAACCAGCATTTTTGACGAAAGAAAAAAAAAAGTGCCTAATTGGCCCCCGGGGGGGTAGGGGGTGGAGGGATGGGGGGTACGTAAGTTTTAAAAAAGGTTCCACATGTAGTGACTGTAAATAGTTCAAAATGCATATTGGAGAAAAAAAGAAAAAAAAAAGCCTAATTGGGGTGTGGGGGGGGGGGGGAGGGGGTGTTTGTCTGGGTTTTTAACCACAAACTTGGAGTCATCCTACCAACCTAAAATGAAATCCCTTTATAATTTTGGCCTGTGGAATATTCTAAAGGTTTTCGGGCTTCGGGCCTCTGTTGCCATCACAGTTGCCCAAAAGGGGACGTTCTCATCTAGACATTTTTTGAAGTCAACCTATCAAGTTACAATGAAATCCCTCCATAAATATGACCTGTAGACTGTGCTAAAGGTTTTCGGGCTTCGGGTCCCTGTTGCTGTCACAGTTGCCCAAAAGGCGATGTTCTCATCTAGACATTATATGAAGTCAACCTATCAAGTTACAATGAAATCCCTTCGGGCTCGGGCAGCCATCGTGGTTGAATGATCGCAACCAATAGGGGACATTCTCATCTGGGCATCATGTGGATTGATCCTACAAAGTTACAAGGAAATCCATTCATAAAGCTTCGGGCACCTGTAGCCGTCACAGTTGCCCAATCAAGTCCAAAAGGGGACTTTCTCATGTAGACATTACATGAAGTCAACCTATCATGTTACAATGAAATCCCTCCATAAATATGACCTGTAGACTGTGCTAAAGGTTTTCGTGTTTTGGGCTCGGGCAGTCGTGATGGTTGATAGATCACGCCCAAATGGGGAAATTCTCATGCAGACATCATACGGAGTCATCGTATCAAGTTACAATGAAATCCGTCCATATTAAACATGACCTGCAGACTGCCCTAAAAGTTTTTGGGTTTCGGGCTTGGGCAGCCATCACGGTTGACAGATCATGCCCAAATGGGGACGTTCTCATCTAGGCATTATAGGTATTATACAGAGGCATTCTATGAAGTTGCAATGAAATCCCTTCATAAATATGACCTGTAGACTGTGCTAATGGTTTTCAGGGTTTGGGCTTGGGCAGCTATACCGGTTGACCGATCACGACCAAAAGGGGACCTTCTCAAGTAGCAATGACCTAAAACCTGCATATGAAATTTTGTGATGATCAGACAAGAACTACCAGGTATAGCCTGTACTTGAAGGTTGAATAAAAAACTTTAACCACAAACTTTAACCAAAACTCCAAATGTCAACTAAACAGGAAAAAAAAACAAAAAACACTTGAACCTTCAGTAAAAAACTTTAACCACAAACTTTAACCAAAACTCTAAAAGTTAACAGACGGACACTCCAACATTTTGGGTTTATGGGCTACCAAAAAAACATTTTGTAAGTCCAAAACCTTATTTTACCCAGAACCCCACCCCCTCCACCCTAGAACTTATATTTAAGCCTAACCCCACCCCTCCACCCAAAAACCACACCCTAACCCTACCCCACCCTGACCCTGAACCCTACAAGCCCCCCCCCTCCCCTTAACCCCCACCTACCCCTGGGAGCTAACCCCCCAACCTTAAGCCCTACTCTGGGGCTACCCCTAACCCCACCCCCACCCCTGACCCAACCCCACCCTAGCCAAACCAATTGGATTAGGAGCTATTTTTCGGTTTAGGGACTACTAAAACTGACCCTCCCCCAGAGGACCTAACCCTCCCCCAACCTTAAGCCCTACTCTGGGACTACCCCTAACCCTAACCCCACCCCACTCCTAATCCTAACACTACCTTAATTTGGAGGTAGCCCATAATAATAATATTCCCTAAACCCCCAATGTTGGGGGCATTCCAGCAATCCATTTGTCTGGAGGTCAGTGGATACTCCATTGTCCATTCACCAGTGTTGAAACGATTAATGCCATTTGGATTTTTACTAATCGACTAATTGCCGGATAGTAGTCAATGATTAATCAATTAGTTGGTTATGCAATGTCAGATGCTAAACTAAGCAATAAATTCTACAAAACTGTGGTTGCAACTGAATTAATTGGCTGGAGTGCCTTCCAAATTATGATACAATTAATGGCGTCTAACTGTGCGACATTACGGAAGCCAATGTCTCCGTGTCCTTACAACCAAACAACCAGTGCCACAAAAAATAAATTGGTCTAATAATAAATCTTTAGTGTTCCAATATTCGGTTCGGTCAAATATTTTTAAGCGAAAATTGAACTTTTCTCCCAAAATTCCCTTGTATATTGTGGTCCAATAAGAAATGTCTGCACTTTGTTATTGTGCTAAAAAACTTTGAAAGCAGAAAACAGGTCACTAAGAAGTGTACTCTGATGACGTGATTGTTCCATGACCTGCACAACTTAATCAACCCCCAATGAAAAGATAGACAAACTTTAAACAATAGCCTCATTGAATATTAAATACATCACATGACCAAACAGTGCAATTTGTCTGATCAGTTTGTGCACTACATAATGCGAGTTGTAAAACTTCATTCTGTAGTAAATATCATTATATGATGTTTTGTTTTCTAACCAATCTTATTACAGCAACATTTACCCAAAACAAGAACGTGTTGAAAAAGCATGAACATCTGTAGAGAGCTTTTGTTTCCAATGTGGAAGTGCTAGTGTGATAGCACACCTCAAATAGAAAACACTTAATTAATTTTAATAAAACTGAATTAAATTTCTTAAAGTTAAACAAAGTGGAAACTTCAAGGCTTTGGAGAATACACTCAGGGGACTAATTAACAAGTGATTCAGTAATCGGTTAATATATTTGTTTAGTACTAATCACGTCAGCAGCACATCACATGTCTAGTATTAAGAAAAGAAAAGAAAGACTTACTTTTTTGGCAAGACAATCCCATCTTCCAGAAGGTAATCTACAAACTCTTGTGGTAACTGGATAATATGGCTGTAAGATACAAGTAGTAAGAGATAAATATCTATCCTTGTCTCTGAGAGGGTCTATTAACTCCTAGCACACTAGTAGTATTTCAAATTTTTTGTGATTGATTCCATATTGCCTTTGCAGCATAAAAAATTCAACAAATTATATCTTGTTTGACAGAGCTCAATCAGCTCTGTCAAACAAGACATAATTTTTGAAATTCACACTTGCATTGTGGGAAAAATTTGTTGCTCAAAACAGTGTGCAAAATTTCAGAAATGACTCTAACAGGCTGACCATTTACAGGGTTTTGGGATGCAAAACTGAACATTCCAGTTCGTAAAAAAATTTGGAAAACTGCTTCTTTATCATCAACAAGTATTCATATATTGCGTGGAATTAAAATATATATGTAGCCTCTCAATGCAAAAATCTAAAAATCTATCACACACAAGAAGGGCTGATTAAGCTACTCAGACTTTACCATTCAAGATGCAATATTTGGCTTACTGTTCACACAGATTTAAATTTGTGTGACCTCCACATGAACGGAACAAGCATTCTCGTCAAATTTTGCACACTGCATAACTTTGGTATTTTGACATCAGAGTGCAGAGTGTTAACTCTTTACCTAACACGAAAAGCACATGCAAAAGATTTTTTGAATAAGTAACAATTTGCATTGTTTGCCTCAAAAAAGTTGCTTATGACACCGCATTAGAATGAGTCCAACAAGCTAATTTCAAGAAGGGAGGGAGCGGGTAGTTTCGAGACCAAAGAAGTTCCGACATAATTTAACGATGCAAAGGCCAGAGAGATATATGCCTGTGAAGTGCTAGATTGTAGCACATCCCATTTTCATCCAGAATTTTCAAAACCTATTGTATAAAATTTCCTCGGACTAAGTAGGATATCCACAAACCCTCTCTTAACAACAAACATGACAACCTCAATACATTTCCCCTTTCCTCTTTTAAAAACCATTTTTGACATGTGTCATGAATCTTTCTCTACATTAACTGGACAGAACAACCAATGGCATACAGGAAACGAAACAGAAAGTAACGATAAGCACCCTTCCAAGGAGGACTTCGTTTGAAGCAAAGAAGCATCTTATCCAGATTAATACCAGTACTAATTAAAAATCAATTTTCCATCCCCCCCCACCCCCCCCCCCCCCCCCCCCCACACACACACATTTGAGAGGAACAATTTTATCACTCCTCTTGGTGGTTATCTAAATGAAAAAACAGATAACCAAAAAGTTATTCATCTGGAACTACAAACAGTTCATCAAAAAGTTGTGTCTTATCACCTTATTTAATTGCACCGTTTTAAAATGTTCCTGTGGGAAGACCCCCTCTCTTCTATGCTCAAACTCCCTAAGATAGCTGTAGTGATGAACTGATTATCAAAACTTGCTATCAATCAATTACCGGTTATTTCTCTGCCGATTATACCGATTCCGATGGTTGAAGCAAGACACTGAAGAAGATCTGTTGGTGCCTGTTATACTACAGAATTTTGTTGATAAATCATCAATTAGAAAGCTTAATACCACATAAGTTCTCAGAGTATGCATATTTAGCGCTGGGCAATATTAGCCAAAATAATATAATATTAGCCAAAATAATATTTGTATTTTGGTTGGGGTGCGGGGAAAAGATCGTTATTACGATACAATCACACGATATTGTTCTTGTGAAGATTGTGTTTTATTCCGGTAAATAGTGTAAATACAGTTTTGTGTAAGGGATACAATACACTTGGCTGTATTGACCAGGAAAATACCGAGCACATATACTTTGTGTCCTTAAATGAATAATAATTTTAATGTTAAAGTGTGTTGTGAAGTCGTATGACGCATGGTTTACATGTATATCAATGTATTATTCAATGTTCTTTTTTCAACTTGTTATCTCACTTGATGTGTTTTCTCTAATGTCTACATGAACTATACAATCTTTGGGAAATGGTGGCGGTCTCATACTGACTGCAGTTGGTAAATTCCGTAATATCTCTGCTCTGCAAATCCCTAAATTTTCTGCTATGCACTACAAACGTTTTTAATAGGGAAACTTTATTGAAATGGCCAGATATCAAAGGGATTTTTTATAGTCAGTGTTAAAGATAGAAAAACTGGAAACTGCCGTTTTTTAGTGCCGGTTGTCATAATCGGCTGATCCCCCATAACCGACCGGTTCCGGTTGCCGATTCTGATTATCAGTTCATCACTAGATAGCTGAACATACAGTTGGGTCATCATGGACGGGTCAAAATCCACGGGTTGTCATTTTTTCCATGTATGTTATTCAGAGATGATCCGCTATGATACCGGGATTACCCTGGTGCTTCATTGATGGAAATTTTGCTAGGTGTTATAGCAGGTCATCTCTGAATTATATGGATGGGAAAATGCCCACCCATAGATTTTGACCCGTCCATAATGGCTGTACTGTAATCGGTCCTCTTTATTATATCCAGATGAACAGTAAATAGGTTATCTCAAAATTCGAGATTTTATTCTCTGCACACATGTATACTATGCATGATAAACTTTTATCCATGTTGTTTCATTCTTCTCTCATCCTCATATCCATGTCCAACTCGGACCAAAGACAACTCGGACCAAGACAAGTTGGACCACTTTTGAAGACAACTTGGACCAACTTTGAAGACAACTCGGACCAACTTTAAAGACAAGTCGGCTCAGCTTTCAAGACAACTCGGACCACTTTTGAAGACAACTTGGACCAACTCTCAAGACAAGTCCACCCAACTTTCAAGACAACTCGGACCACTTTTGGAGACAACTCGGACCAACTTTCAAGACAAGTTGTAACGACTATAAGACAGGTTGGACCAACTGTGAAGAAAAGAATGATGTTGAAAATAATTAAATGTGATCTCAAAGACTTCAATAGATGCGACGCAACACTTTTCAGTGCAGTTTGTGTTGTCTTGGAAGTTATTCTGTAAAATGAAAATGCTTCTCACCACAAACTTTGATATGTGATGAATGTTTGCATTGCAACTAAACAAGTAATCACACGGAAATAATGTGTGAAAGTTTGTTGCTTGAACTAGCTTGTCTTTTCAACAGGCGGCTCAAAAGATTACCGACATGTTGTTTTAGGCACTAGCTTTTCTATATATTATGTTTGTTTCAAGAATTTAGTCATTCAATCATGGCTGATGACTGTATAGAGTTTAAGGCAACAGTCCATCCAGAATCATCCCCCCCCCCCCCAAGTGATTAAAGTTCACTAATTTGGATACATCTTGTCAAGCACATGTGTCCTGGGTCGACCATGGTTCCACCCAGCGTGTAAAAAGTTTAAAATTTGGCATTAAAAGGAGCAAGTTGTGTATAATGTGTGTGTTGAATAAACACCTCAAATATAACAACAGAGACTCAGTCATGGGATTATATTCAATGTAATTACAGGTGAAAATTGACAACTCTGAGTTAATTCACTGATCGGTTCAGCCATACAGTTTTTTCATTTTTTTGTTTCCAAAACATAGATTATGATCCTTCATTGGAACGAGCGAATCATGTCCGTTCCAATGAGGTTTCATAACCTATGTTTATGAAGCCAAAAAAAATTAGTAACGCGTTACGAGTGTCATCTACTACAAGCGTTAGGTAAAGGGTTAATGTATATATATCATTCAGATAATAATGCTGATGTTCATAGACATACGGACTTAAATTTGAAGAATTGTGACTTTAAATACCAATACATATATATTGTACATATAGTTTGATAAAATATGTGCTGGACATTGTTTTTTATGTGAAGTTTTATTCATTCATTTATTCATGTCTTTGATTGTCATGTCTCAGTTTTTCATACATCGTTTAAACCGTGACTGGTTGTTCTGTGTCTTCCCCCACCAACCCCGAATCTTCGTTTATCCACTATTCAGGTCCGAATTATTCACCGAGTCAGTCCAAGTTGCCTAGAAATTTGGTCCGACTTGTCTTGAAACTTGGGTCGACTTCTTCAAAAGTTGGGCTGAGTTGTCCTGAAAGTTGGTCCGAGTTGTCTTCAAAAGTGGTCCGAGTTGTCCTGAAAATTGGGCCGACTTGTCTTGAAAGTTGGTCCGAGTTGTCTTGAAAGTTGGTCCAAGTTGTCTTCAAAATTGGCCCGAGTTGTCTTCAAAAGTGGTCTGTGTTGTCTTTGGTCTGAGTTGTCTGTAATTCATTCATGAACGTTAATAATGGGTGGGGTGTATTCACCTACCCCTTTCCCCAATACTTTTCCAGTTGGGACAGTGGGTGGGTAGACAGCAATAAGATAGACTTGCACCCCAAATATGAAGTCATTCCATTGAGAACTCTACAAGTTATTCATGAATTAATTTCAAGGTGGACAAATTCTAAGTCCATAAAGCGCAATGACTCTGGAAATAAAATCTTACACAACACCTGCACTTCACTATGGGGATATAGCAATAGGATATACTTGCATACCAAATATCAAGTCACTCAACCAAGTACATTATAAGCTATTCATGATTGAATTCCGGGATGGACAGACAGATGGACAGACAAGGCAAATCCTATCCCAGCGGTGGTATGAAAATGTGAAAAAAATTAAAATGGTTCTTTAAAAGACGTAGTCTAATTTGGTTCTAAGCATTATTTTTAAGTCATCCAATAGCTGGAATGGGACGATGTCAAATCCAATAGAACCTGTAATAATTTCCAACACAACTTTTTGTGGAAGCACACACTCACCACCCCGTATGTCTATCTGGTGTCAATAATGGGAGCAGAAGGTCCCCCACTTCCTCCCCCATCAAGATCGCTATTTTCAACAAGGTCCAGACAGTGTCGGCCTGTGACCGGTGCTGTTTGGACTGGGTCGATTTCATGAGTGTCCCATCGGGTCCATTGTGGGACCGGGGTTCTCTAGGAGTATACCCTCAAAAAACTTCCTGACTTTGATCTCAGCACGGTTTCCTTATCCCTGGGGAATGATGTTACAGTGGTCTTTTGAAGGGAGACTAACTGGGTCTTGGTAAATGGGGTGGTTGGGTGTTTCCTGGCTTGGGGTTTAGTTTTTGTTTTTCGTTTGTGGATCACATGTTCGGCTTCAGGGCCGACCCTTGCTTACACTTATCCATTGGGCGAAGGAGAGGGGGGGGGGGGGGGTGATAATTTTAGGATTGCATATCATTGGCCTTGGCCCAACGCCTTCCTTCTCTCTTGTTTTCATTCCAAATAGAGTAATACATACAAGACAAAGTACATATAGTAGCCTAGCCCTCATATGGTGTGGTTCTAACCAACCCGGGCCTTATTCCTTCTAATATTACAGAAGAATCCACCCAAAACCATAACATGGCCCTCCTTACTGGAACGAGCTCTATGAGCTCATTGTGGAGGGTGGTCATGTTATGGGGTTATGGTAAACCCTATGATCGGTGAAAGGATTATCCTGACGGCACCACTGGGACAAGCTATCCCATGAAACCGATAATGGCTGGTGTCTCATTTATGTTACATTTATTTAGACATCTGTGGTCTCCCGATCCTGGTGTTCAGTTTCAAAAACCATGCAAGTCTGAGAATGACTGGTCTCCCATTTATGTTACATTTATTTAGACAACTGTGACCCGATACCGGCGCTTAGCTTCGAATACCATGCAGGCTTGTTTTTTAGTGCTTGTAGTGTTCCATCATTTTTTATGAGTGAACATCTCAGATTTAAATGTATCCAGTTGAAGATTTGCACATCTACTAAGTGCTGAAATGCTCGCGGGGCATGGGTGGCCAAACACCAGTTTCTACTGGGCTATAGCCACAAAATTATGAAGAAGGTATCCCTTTTTGGCACGTCTGAGCATCGCAGGAAGCCCAAAGCCTCATGACTTTCAGTAGAGTATAGAGCCTTGTGGTTTTCCCACAACTCATTCTTATGTATGAGGCCCAGCTTTTGACCTATTATTTACTTCTCTCAGTGAACCACACATACATGTGTTTTTTTTCTATTGAGCACTGCAATCGATCCATCAATGACTAGCAGCTGGGACACACTTGATTCCTTCTTGCAATTACTTGTCAGGGTGCACAAGTATGTGGGTAAAGTGTAAAGTGTGTATAATAAACTGATCAGCCCATGTGTATCATCAGTTGCAAGATGGAATGGATTTTCAGGGGTGAGCCCACATTGTCTTGTACCACTGTGGCGAACAGATTTTAGCATTATGTTTCACACTCTTGTCAATTTTCGCGACAAGAGTAGTTCTTTTTTCTTTCTATGAATGCTATGGTATTCTATTACTTATAGAAGAAATAGGGCACTCTGACACTCAGGCGATGCATTACTGTCGGCATGTGCTACATTACTCGTCCTTACATTCCAGCATTCACCTAGTCATTATAAGCATCTTATCTTTTATCTCGGCTGGGAGACATTGTTAAGTGCCCACACTAAATCAGAAATTCATCTCACTTCCTCCTTAAATGTATAATCTGCGATCAAATTTTCAAGCGTCTCCCTTTTCTGTACGGAATCCTATCGATAAAGTGTGCTGAACTGTGTATGTTTGAAGCAGCTTGTTTGAGTTGCTCATGGTTGGCATGGTGGGGGTGTTTCCACTTGGTACTGGAATGTAAGGTTGTGTGAATGTTCCCACAGGTTCCCAAACTCCTTGGAATGTTTCTTCATTAGAGCCTCACTGGAGGTATCTGCCTGTTTGCAGCAGCGTGAGTTGCTAATGACTGGTGGGGGAAGGGTGTGTTTCCACTTGGTACTTGATTGTAAGATTGTGTGAATGTTCCTACTGGTTCCCAAATTCATTGGAATGTTTGTTCATTAGACTCTTTCAGGCGGTATCTGCTGTGGAACTTAAGAGTCCCTGGATTTGTAGTTTTTTGCTCGGCTTCTTTCGGTCATGGGTGGTTGTGAACATGCACAGGTCGATTCTGGTACCGTTTATACTGCAGCTTATGGTCGTACTTGTTACACTTTTGCTCCAACGAGATTCAGTTGCATGTGAGTGTCCCATACTTCAGTTTCAACATATAAAGTATCCACTGCTTGTGAACTGACAATCCATGACTTAAACTCAGCAGATTATACCTTTATCTGCAATACAAATGAAACTGAGTTACCTTGTACATACTATTTACCTTCAGTCTTTTAACTTATTTTATTTCTTATCCTTATCCAATTGTTTAATATTATGTGCTTTCTACTCCAACTTTTTCATTCAAGCCAATCTGAACTCAACCTGCTTCCTCAAGAGTAACACCATACTTCATGTTTTAACAAATAATACCTACATCCAGGCACCATGTGCAGTAACCATCGGCAAATTAAACACCACACAACGTAAATGTGCTCGGATAGGTATCTTCAACATTACTGCTTATGCTTGTGATCTGAAGAAAAAACTGTCAAGAGCAACAATCTGTGTTTGTAGTCTAATCTACTTATTCCAGCACCTTAGTGGTGTAGAACTGCAAAGGAGCATGGCCATTGTGCTTGTCCACTTCCTCAATTATTTTCATGAACCTATACTGTTAAATACCGACAAAGCCCCTCCGTACCTTAAGAAAAAAGTGAATAACTCAACACTTTCATTTTCTGTTTTTCTTGTTACCTCACTTTTCATTTACTTGTGTGTTGCCTTATTATTACTGGCGGATAACATCGAAACAAATCCTGGTCCAAACTCCAGCAATAGTAATCATAATACCCTGAATATTTTACATCTCAGCATTCAAAGCTTGAAGCCTAAAACAGATACTTTGCAATGTGAATCCTCCTCCAATGACATTTTGGCTCTAACAGAGACATGGCTGCACAACACCCACCCCACGCCTGATGTTCTTCTTTATGGGTTTCATGAACCATTATGATATGACCAACCGACAAGGGAGGGAGGGGTTGCCATATACTTTAAGGACAAAATATCTTTTCGACATCGACCCGACCTCGACGTGCCAAATACTGAGGGTGTGTGGGCAGAAATACACACAAAATACAACAAATCCCTATTGCTTGGAGTTTTTTATCGCCCACCAAACAGCAGCCCCAGATACATGGGATGCGATATCTGCATCTCTTGAAAAAGCCAAAGATACATCAGTCGAAGATTTTAATCATTACGGGTGACTTAAACGACAGTCAACTCGCCACCCTCGAGCACTGGTTTCGTTAACCTGAGGCAGCTTGTGGATGAACCAACATGCTTTACCGAGACGTCCGCTACCATGATAGATCTTTTTGCTGTGAGTGACACGATTAATGTGAAGGCCTGTGAGGTCTTAGAACTGATTATCCCGGGCATGATTCGTTACCTCTGCCCGATATCAATTGATATCAAATTCTTAAAACCACATCCTCTCTCCTTCAAAAGAAGGATATGGGTGTATTCTCAAGGCAATTATGAAGCACTTAATGAGGCCCTCTCTAACATCGTTTGATTCTATCCTTGAAAATGCATGCCTGGATGCCGTCACTTCTAATTTTACCGAGAAATTACTAGTAATAGCATCTAAACATATTCCAAACAAACATATTACCTTGCGATCGAGTCAGCCAAATTGGATGCACTATGAAATTAGACTACTAATATGCCAAAGTAAACGTCTGTACCGTACAGCCAAGTGCTCTGACCTTCCTCAGGGTTCAGGAAGGTACAGACGTGAACGTAATGAGGTAGTAACGGCTATTAGGAAGGCCAAGGCATCAAATTTATCAAAGTTCAGACTACCCTGAGGAGCAATGTAACCCACGCATCATTGTGGTGGAAGACCCTAAAAACACTCAACAGTCGGTAGACTAGGTATACTTAGCATCACCCATCTGAATAAAATATATTCCTCAAATGTTGATAAAGCAAAAGTGTTCAACAAATACTTCTGTTCGATCTCAACAGTTGACGACTCTGGAACGCCCCTGCCCGATTCAGTACTCCGCCCTTTGCAAGCTATTGATAGTATTACTTTACATTGTAATGAAGCCTGCGAAGCAATGAAGGTGATAAAAATACCCAAGGCATCAGGTCCGGATCTTAAAAGTCTGTATCTTCTTATAGAATGTAAATCATCCCTATGTGAGCACCTCACAATTTTATTTAATGTCCTCCTGAACAACTCGTACTTTCCCTCCCTGTGGAAGAAAGCAAATGTCACTCCAATTTTGAAAAAAAGCCCTCAAACTTAGTGACTAATTATCGCCCAATATCTCTGATTAGTTGCGTTGGCAAAATATTTGAAAAATGTGTTTTCAAATGTCTGTGGCAATTTTTAATTAACAAAAACGTTCTTAGTAAATTTCAATCAGGTTTTTTACACCTGGTGATTCGACTGTCCTCCAACTAACAGAAATTTACGATGAATTCAGTAGAGCACTCGACAAAGGCAAAGAAATTAGGCTAGTCTTCTGTGACGTCAGTAAAGCGTTTCGATAAGGTCTGGCACCTTGGTCTTATTCACAAGGTGGAGAAGATTGATGTCTCCATTGAGTTATTGTTGTTTCTGAAATTGTATCTCTCGGCTCATTCACAGCATGCCATGATAGGATCGGAAGCATCATCTTGGAGACCTGTTACCACTGGTGTACCACAAGGGTCAATTCTTGTACCTTTGTTGTTCCTGATTTATATTATTGACATAACTGAAGACCTCATTAGTAGAATACGTCTCTTTGCTGACGATACTTCCCTATACTTAATTGTGGAAAACCCGGAAAGAGCTTCGAACATAATAAATCAGGATCTGGCTACTATAGAACATTGGGCAATAACGTGGTTGGTTCGATTTAATCCAAATAAAACAGAAAGTATGATTATAGCCTGTAAAACGAACCCGTCTGCCTACCTACCTTTATTCTTGGGAAACACACGGATAACTAAGGTTCACAACCATAAAAACCTAGGGGCTACATTAAACAGTAGATGTATGTGAGATGACCACATTGATCATATATGCACCAAAGCCTGGTCTCGACTAGATTTACTGAGGAAACAAGAAATTCATCCTCGATCGCAGTGTATTGGAAAAAATATATTTTGCTTTAGTTAGACCCCTTCTCAAATACGCTGATGTCATCTGGGATAATTGTATGACAGCGAAAGTCGTTGCCTTAGGGGGGCCTGAGGGCACTCACCTGACATGGTAGACTAAATATGAAACCAGGGACTTGAATAAGCTGCATACGCCCCTCCTAAGAAAAGCATATACCAATTAGATGAAGCGATTGTGCCCACACAATACACATGATTTTCCTTCTATTTTCAGTTCCTGCACTTTTACGTCCCAAAATTGAGATAAACGCATAAAAAACAGATTTTTTTCTCAAACAAAATATTTTCAGCCTAATTTTTTTTTTTTCTTCTTAAAACGCATAAAAAACCAAAAAACTAATTTCCGGATTTTCCAAAATTTTCCAAGTGCCACCCGGACCCCATATTTTCAGAGTAAAAAAAAATAATATTTTTTGTCTTAAAATTGACCGAAACTCATTAAAAAACGAAAAAAAAATGTCCGGATTTTGGTCCAAAATTTTCTAAGTCTCACCCGGACCCCAAATTTTCAGTGTAAAAAAATTTTTAAATTGACCGAAACGCATAAAAAACAAAAAAAAATTTCTGCATATTGGTCTAAAATTTTCTAAGTCCCACCCGGACCCCAAATTTTCAGTGTAAAATATTTTTTTTGTCTTAAAATTGACCGAAACGCATAAAAAACAAAAAAAAAATGTCTTGATTTTGGTCCAAAATTTTCTAAGTCCCCCTGGACCCCAAATTTTCAGAGTAAAAAAAAATATTTTTTTGGGGTATTAAAATTGACTGAAACGCATAGAAAACCCAAAAAAATTTACGGATTTTGGTCCAAAATTTTCGAAGTCCCACCCGGACCCCAAATTTTCAGTGTAAAAAAATTTTTTTTTTTTGTCTTAAAATTGACCGAAACGCATAAAAAACAAAAAAAAAAATCTGGATTTTGGTCCAAAATTTATTAAGTCCCACCCAGACCCCAAATTTTCAGTGTAAAAAATTTGTTTTTTGGTCTTAAAATTGACCGAAACACATAAAAAACAAAAAAAAAAATTCCGGATTTTGGTCCAAAATTTTCAAGTCCGCAACAGGGCCCCAAATTTTCAGCCTAAATATGAACCCAGGGACTTGGCTTGAACAAACTTCAATCTCACCCCCCTAAGGATGCTGCATACCAAATATCAAAAGATTCTTATTGGTAGATCTGAAGGAGAAGATTTTTAAAGAATATTCCTCATACTGCACTAATTTAAACATTTAGGCTACAATAGAGAGCCCAAATTTGCACCCAGGGAATTGATTTCAATAAACATGTGAAACAATCTTCCAAAGATGTGATACGTGAAATTTTAAAACTTCTGGAGCAGTGGTTTGGGATCATTCCGCTGAAGCGTTTCCAAACCAGAACTGGACTTTTGTCCGGTGCATACCCCTACGTGGTGTACCGCCTAGTGTGGGCATACCTATGACCAACAAATATTATTTATGAATATTCTCGTATGGACTGACAGACGGATGCACAGATGGATGGACACAATCCAGTATACCCCCCCCCCCCCCCCACTCCTTCCATTTTCTTCTAAAGTTTTCAACAATTTCCAACAATTTCTAAGTCAAAAGGTATGGTAAATTGTTTGATGTTTGGAAGTTTTATGCAATGAGGCAGAAGCCTTTGTCATAGGCAAACTGCATGCCATATTTCTCTGAAATCCGATAACCCATACCTGAGATACAGGCTGAACAGACAAATAATGTCTATTTCCTACAATTTCCAAGTCAAAAAAGGGGAATAACTCTAAAAAGTAGAATGCGAGAAATATCGTTGAATTCTTTTTTTAAAGCCTATACCATAAGCAGTGTTCATGGCAAATTTCATTGCAATAGAATATTTGATACCCGAGATACAGGCTGAACAGACAAAATTTGGCTCGGACGGACACAATTTCTGAATGAACAAGAAATAAAAAAAGAAATAATAAAAAAAAAATAACTAGTGTGGGCTTATCTATGGCCAACAAATATTATAAAAAATAATAATTTACTTAAGTTATGAATAGTCTCGGACGGACTCACACACGGACGGACGGACAGACGGAAAGACGCATGTACTCCAGTATACCCCCATTTTCTTCAAAAGTGGGGGTATAAAAAACTCTGGAAAACTGATATTTTGGTGCTGTTTCCCATATTTCCAAGGGCCGTAACTCACACAAGAATAATGCAATCACCATGAAACTCAAACTTGATCTGTAAGTCAGCGTTTTATAGTAGTTTACCAAAAATGAAATCATTCCGTTGAAGCATTTCCCAAAAAAGTCTGGAAAACTGATATTTGACACTTTTCCATATTTCCAAGGGCCATAACTCACACAAGAATAATGCAATCAGCATGAAACTCAAACTTGATCTATTTGTCATCGTTCTATAGTAGTTTACCAAAAATGAAATCATTCCGTTGAAGCGTGTTTCAAAAAAAAACTCCGGAAAACTAAAGTGTGACTGACAGACGGATAGACAGAGTGCAAACCTATAGTCCCCTCCGGCGATTCTGGTAGGGGACTAATAATCTGCCCTTACCTGTTCGCAAGAACTTGTCTCTGCGCAACTTCAAAGCCTTTCTAAATGCTGATAATCTACAACCACCTACGTTTTACAGTAGTTCTAAATCTTGCACAGCCCAAATTTTCCACTGCAGGGTGAGACTGTGCTGTAATAGCTTAAAGTACCATTTATATGAGAATCATTTTTCGGACACACCTCACTGCCAATGTGGGGAGTGAGAGACACCAGAGCATTTTCTCTTACACTGGCCTATCTTCTCAACTGTTAGAAATAATACAATCAACCTACTCCCATTTTCTCTCGATATTTCGACTCTTTTTGGCTCAGAACTCCTAAATAATCAAGAAAACCAACTGGTCTTTGAGTTGGTGCAAGAATTTATCATGGACACTTCCAGTGATGTCAGTGTTTTGATCTGCCTTGTGAGAAAACCAAACGTGTCCAACTGGCAGAGTCACCCACCATACTCACCTTGTATCTTGCTCAATGCTGTCAAGACTCCACAAAACTTTATCGGTACAAAGGTTGGCAACCATGCTGATGTGCAACCGCAGCGCTATTGAGACGCCTATGCCATGTCCTTGATGCCGTGATGATGCCACAGCATTGTTATGATGGCGTCACGCAACAGGGGATGTTGTGGTGGCATCTTAGTGGTATTGTGGTTGCATTGTATATTATTGTGATTCTTAGCTTAGGCAGCACACTTGGGCACTTGGTGTTTTCAGGCCGGCTTACCCTCTTTTTTCTCGCATTCTTTCTTTTTTCGTATCTTTCTTTTTTCATATCTTTCAATCTGGCCTTTTCTTCTTTTTCCGTTTGAAGCAAATAAATTCTTCTACATTTTTTTCCACATACTCATTAATTCCAGGTAAAGTTTAAATAATATCTCATACTTCTCCATGGTGGGCTGGGTTCCCTGTCTTCCCAGGTGTTTTTGTTCCCTACCCAAACAGAATCCCACACTTACACAGTTACTGCCATCTGCTTTGATATGCTATTTTAAAAAAAATTTTTTTTAAATGTGTCTGATTTGCTGCTGGGTTAACGAGTCAATATTGTTCCAAACTCCCGGGAAGGTATGGAAGGACAATTCTGTCGTGCTTCTAATTTACCTGTTTGTCTTGTGTTCATCCCTGAAGGGTTTCTAGGTACCTGACATGCATTATCAAATGACCTGGGTAGTTTTTTATTCTTCCAGTCATGCATAAAGAGGGATACATGAAGGTTATAGGGCTCATCAAATTTTAGAATTCTGAATCATTTGAAAAGGGGGTCCGCATGCAAGTTATATACTTTTTAAGTTATTATTCCATCCTAAGTTGATTAATTATTGAATGGGTCGTCCCATTGCACGGGCATAATCTTGGGTGGTGAGGCATCTGATTTTGTAATTGATCAAATTCGGATCAATTTGGGGTCCAGACCACAAGATTGTGATAAGTCATCTATTCAGTTTCTCAAACCACCTTTATGAGTTAATTATTCAAGAACTTTGGGAGATGGCCCAAATAAGCTACAAGCTTACTGTCAAATCCCTACAGTACTCAATGTCTATTGCAATTTTGATGTATGTTACACTGTGTTTTGTTGTTTACTGTTATTTGCTTTTGTCAGATTTACGGTGTTAATGTAACATAACATTCTTTATTGAATAAATATTGTTTCAACTAGAAATGACGAATTGGCAGAATTGTAGGATTTCCATGAAGAAACCCATGTACGCTAGCATCAGGCCCCAATCTCGATGTACTTTCTCCCATCAGAGCCATTATGCCCCCCACCCCCACCATGGATAAATGGTCTGTGGCAAATGGAAATAACTAGCTACGTAGATACTTCTAGTGGGCCTACTAATGTAATTTTGCCCTCTTCCAGTGCACACACACACACACAAAAAAAGCAACAAGCATATGCATGATGCTATTGCTAACTTTGTTTACATTGATGGCATCACATATGTCATGTACAGAAAAATGGATAGAAATTTAAATTTTATAGTAAATTTCCTTTCTTATTCTACCTACCACAATTGTTTACTACAGGCTTGCACTGCAATGGAAGTCTCTAACTCGGATAATATACTCTCTATTTTGATCTTTCCAAAGCGATTTGGGAAAGAAAAATGGTGCAAAAGCACAAAGAAAAAATAAGCCAAAACTGAGTCGAGTGCTACCGGCGCACACCCAGTAGGGGACGCTCTTCTCCTTGAACAGATCCACGGCTTCTGGTACCAGTGCGCAGGCGTGTAACCAATGACTCATTCTTTTGAATCTGCCAACATTGGAGTTATATGATCAGCGGGGAGGAAGGATTCTTACCCGAATAAGAAGATGGGAGGGCCTCCATGTAAACAATTGTGGTAGGTATTATAAGAAAGGAAATTTACTATAAAATGTAAATTTCTTATCAACCTACCTTACAATTGTTTACTACAGGCTGAATAGACAATAGGAGGAGGGAATCACATAACCAACCAAGAAGATTTGCCTAGGCCTACCAAACCATAGCATCACAAACATTAGTAAAAGACGAGAGATGAGGCGTATGGCTCTGCATGACGCACAGACAGAAAGGACAGTAAAACAGCACAGGGCTGAACTGACCTTGTAAGAAGCCTAATGGCTAGGGTAGACAACAGCCTGAACAGAAGAATGAGGGCTGAAAGAAAAAAGGTCCTCAGACTGCTCCTGCAACTGATGCATATAGAAGGTGGAGAAAGTAGAAGCATTTCTCCAGTAGGCTGCCTGCATAACATCCGACAACTTGACAGAGTTAGCATAAGCCCAGGAGGTAGACGAGGCATGCACCTCGTGGGCAGAAATATGATTCATAATACAATCGGCAGTCGCTAGACGAGCGAAGGCCGTACGAATAGCAAGACAAATCCATCGGAAAATTTAAATTTTATAGTAAATTTCCTTTCTCATTATACCTACCACAATTGTTTACTACAGGCTTGCACTACAGTGGAAGTCCCTATCTCGGAAAATATACTCTCTATTTTGATGTTTCCCAAGGGATTTGGGAAAGAAAAGTGGTGCAAAAGCACCAAGAAAATATAAGCCAAAACTGGGTCGAGTGCTACCGGCGCACACCCAGTAGGGGACACTCTTCTCCTAGTACAGATCCACGGCTTCCAGTACCAGAGCGCAGTCAGTAACTAATGAACCATTCTTTTGAATCCGCCAACATTGGTGTTGTATGATCAGCAGGGAGGAAGGATCTTTACCCGAATAAGAAGACAGGAGGGCCTCCATGTGAACAATTGTGGTAGGTATAATAAGAAAAGAAATATACTATAAAATTTAAATTTCTTATCAACCTTCCTTACAATTGTTTACTACAGGCTGAATAGACAATAGGATGGAGGGAATCATATAACCAACCCCCACATAACCCAATAAAGAATCGTGGACAGAGGAAGAGGTCCCTAGGCCTATCAAACCATAGCATCGCAAGCAATCATTAGTAAAAGACAATAAGAGATGAGGTGTACTGTTCTGTGCAAGGCACAGACAGAAAGGACAGGAACAGCACAGAGGTGGAACTAACCTTGTAAGAAGCCTAATGGCTATGGCAGACAAAAGCCTGAGCAGAAGGAAGAAGGTCCAAAGCAAAAAAACGCTGATAGAAGGTGGAGAAAGTAGAAGCATTTCTCCAGTAGGCTGCCTGCATTACATCCGACAACTTGACAGAGTTAGCATAAGCCCATGAGGTAGACAATGCACGCACCTTGTGGGCAGAAATACGATTGGTAATACAACCGTCAGTCGCTACACGAGCATAAGCTGCGCGAATAGCAAGACAAATCCATCGAGAAATGGACTGAGGACAGATCTTCTGTCGACCAGGAATAAGAGACAGAATAAAAAAATCGTTTCCTGCCTTTCCTAATGAACTGCATCCGATTGAGATAAATGCGAAGTCCACAAACCGGACAGAGCAAAGGGCGATTACCCTCAGCAGAAGGAAGAGCCCTGATACAGATAGGAGGTGGAGTTGTTTTTGGTATCTGATTCTTGGCCAGAAAGAAGCAACCAGTGGTAAACGTAACACTGATGGGAGAGCTCCTGAAAAAGGCTGGATCACCCGAGAGGGCGTGAAGCTCACTAACCCATCTGGCTGAGGCAAAAGCCATCAGAAAAGCCGTCTTGTGAGAAAACACATATCCACCTGGGATAAAGGTTTGAATGTCTCCCCCTCCCCTCCCCCCCCCCCCCACCCAAGCAAAGTAGCACCCAAGAAAGATTCCATCTTGGGGTAAGCTGCAAAGTCCTAGGCCTTTTCTAAGAAAAGTGCCGAACAAGCTCGGAGAGGTATGGATTAGTGCCGATACGACGCTGCTGTCCCACATACGAAAAGGTCTCAGAAAGCATGGACCTGTACCCTTTGATGGTAACAGGCTAGAGACCCTGAGAATAAAACAGATATACCAGAAACTCTGCAATCTGTGATATCGAAGGATTGGCATAATCAACAGAGTGATCGGCACACCATCGACAGAAGACCTTCCACTTAGCCGCATAGGCTAAACCAGTGGAGTGCCTTCTTGAAGAAGAAATGCACTTCATTGCTCGTCTCGAAAAACCTCTACGGAGGAGACAGGACATGACAAAAGATATGCGAGAAGGCACAATAAAGTCGGGTCGACGTGAAACCTCCTCAGGTGACCTTGGCAAAGGAGGTTGTGATGTAGAGGGAGACGAGCCGGAACCGCCACCAACAGAGAGTGGAGCTGATTGATCCACACACGTTGAGGCGACGGGGAGTGATCAGAATGATTCAACAACTGCAGGTTCGTATCTTGGCTAGAACCTGAGGCAGAATCGGAACCGACGGGAAGGCGTAGCTGACAAGACCGTTCCAATCGAGTGACAGAGCATCCACTGCGAAAGCCAGAGGATCTGGACATGGGGACACGAAAGTGTCCACCTCATGGTTCCAATGAGTTGCAAAGAGATCGATGAGGGGAAGACCCCAGAGATCGCAAAGCAACAGGAACACCGCCCTGTGGAGCATCCACTCGGTGGAAATGGCCCTGCCCCATCTGGACAGGGAGTCGGCTAGGATGTTCAGACGACTGGGAATGTGACAAACCACCAGTCCGGCGCTGACATCCTGAGCGAGCAGTAATAGATCTTGAGCCAATTCGTACATGGGAACCCTGGTTCCGAATGTAAGCAACCACTGTCGAACAAAAGAAGGACCTGTCGATTTGAAAGGTGGGGGCATACACTGCCGGAAACTCAGAAGAAGAGCAAGAAGCTCCTTCTGGTTGATGTGAAGAGCTGTTTGATCCTGGTCCCATGCCCCATGAAGGGAAAGACCTAGAGGATCCAACATTGCACCCCATCCGAGATCGTTGGCGTTATTCGGCCTCCAACGACTGAGCAGAAAGTGTTGGAGAGGTCTGACATGCAGCCGACCTAGAGGAATGAGATCTGTCACCGAACCGTAGAGACCGAGCAGCCGGAGAATATTCCGAGCTGTCACGGACGTGAACTGGGACAGAGTCAGGGCAAAAGCTGAGAGAATCACAGCCCATGCCCGGGGAACCGCCACCATATTCAGCTGAGTACAGAAGTCCATCCCGAGTTGACAAAATGACTGAGAAGGGATCATGTCCGACTCCTTATTGACTCTGAACCCTAGCAACATGAGCAGGCTCACCAGTGTGTCAACATCTGACTTCAGAAAGGCAGCATTGGAATGTCTCTGGAGGATATCGTCGAGATATGCCAAAGTAGTCACCCTGGACTGTGTGCGATGGAAGGCTATCACATGCGACATCAGTCGGGTGAAGGCCCAAGGAGCCAGGTTGAGGCCGAAGGGCATGGCCTTGAACTGGTAAACTCGTCCCAGAAAAGCGAACCTGAGATACTTTCGCAATGTCCACTGAATCGGAATGTGAAAGTAAGCATCTCGCAGGTTGATGCTGGAAGCGAAATCTCCCTGGTGAATGGAGTGGCGAACCAACCTGAAAGTCTCCATGCTGAACTTTGGGAGCAATGATAGACTGGTTCAGGAAACTCAGATCGATAACCAGTCAGAGTCGGCCATCCTTCTTCGGCACCAAGAACAGGTGGGAATAAAATCCCACTGAATGAATGTTCTTGACGACTTCGATCGCCCCCTTTGACAGGAGATTGTCTATCTCCATGATCAAAAGTTCCCGACGTGTAACGTGTAAAGGAACTTGTGTTAGAAGATGCAATCTCGACCGAGTGGGGTGCCTCCGGAAGGATATCTGTGGCCCAGACCGAACAACATCTAACACCCAAGGATCGGATGTGATTGTGGCCCAGTGGTCTGCGAACTCTGATATCCTTCCTCCAACCTGGGACGAATCGAGGTGAGGACCTTCATTTTGAGCACCGGCAAGGCCTGCGAGAGGAGAAACTGCCTCCTCTACTGTATGAAGAATCCTCAGTCCTCCCTCTAGCCTGCCAACGCTTACCCTTACCCCGAGAGTAAGAAGTAGAAGCGACGGCAGGAGGATCAGCCTTTGGCTTCGCAGAGGAAGCAGAAGGGTTCTTGTTGGGCTTTGAATGGCCCCTGCCTCGAACAGAAGGCTGATGAAGCTGACGAAGCAGCAGCTGATCTTTGGAATGACGTAGGACGTCATCCCGGACCGTTGCCATGGAACCATGGAATAGTCATGGACCCGCCAAGGAAGCAGATCGAAGAGCAGCGGCTTCCCCTCAAGTTGGGAATGGCTTGTGTCCAACATAGCGACCCGACAAACTAATTCCAAGTTAGCTGTGTTACAGGCATGCGTGTGAGTAAGGTGCATGAGCGCCTTGGAAAGCACACGCAAATGAGCCTGTATGTCGTCAAACTAATCTGGAGGCAGAGAAGCAGCTAAAGCAGACACGACGTGATCTGAGAGAGAAAGCATGCCAGCATCTCTCTCGATAAGCCCAACAGGGACTCCAGAGTTGCCATAGGAATAATGGCCGACTTGGGCTTGGAAAGCTCGAGGGAGGTGGAGTCCTGATCCCAAACCGTCAAAGTCTGGTAGACTGATGGATTGGTGGAATCGTAGGAACGATAACACACTGGAGGCAAAAAAGTGTCAGCCCTGGTGAAGAACGATGTCCTCATAGCCTTGGAACTCAGCTTAGAGTCCAAAGCTGCAAACGCTTCAACCACCTGTACAGACTGGCACAGTCCAAGGCGCCCGGAAGCGGTTTTCTCCACAGGCTGTAGGTGCATAACCGATGATCGTGGCCTGGCTGACACCGTCGGCTGGTCTGACGGTTTAAGATCTGGAAGGAACTCAAACACAAAGTCAAGAGCTGCCCACAAGTCAGAAGACTGTTGGCTCTCGACGTCAGGTATGTCTGACCCATCTTCTGAGTCGGAAGACACATAGCCCATCATGGGAAAACCAGCCGATGCCTCCCATGGTGTACGCACACCGGAGGGATCAGAAAGCGGCCTGCTTCAAATCTTGGGAGGCGGTGCCACGAGGGGCACCTGGAAACCACTAGTAGCCTCGCTGGAGGCAATGGAAAGGCTCTTGGAAAGAACCTGAGTGAGCAAGGAGAGGGCCTCCATAAGCTCACGGCCCAAGTCAGCCGGTTCGACGTGGGAACAAACCAGCAAAGTGGCTTCACTCCTGACCCTTTTAACCAGCGAAGGATCACGATCCTCAAATACCCCCGACGCGGGTCGACGGGTGGCAGCCGAAACATCTGAAGGCAGATGCGTATAGAGGTACGACATACCCCGAGGAACTAGTGCAGGAACTCATGAGAGTCACCGTGGATATCTGAGGGACAGAAGGTCCAGGCTGCACAAAAAGCGTCGGCCCTGCAAAACTGGCCATGGGACCAGAGTGCGTGGACGGAAACATAACAGAGTCCATGGTGACCACCCCATGAACATCCGAATGCAATGAGAAAACTGCTGGGCTCGACAGCTAAGAGACCTCAGCAGAGGATTCGGTCAGCAGCCCCTTCCGACTTCGCTGAGTTGAAGTCAGGGAAAGCTGAGGCCGATACCCTACATCCACACTACCAGACATCTCTGCAGACTGCTGCAGGGATAAGCCGAGGCCGCCTGAAACAGTGACCGATGACATAGCAGACGGAACAGCAGTAGCAGCAGATACGACGGGAGCTGTTGAAACCGGTGGAAAAGTGGAGAGAGCAACCGAGCTCGGCTCCAAAGGAGGAGTCACAACCCTAGTGACAGCCTCAGATGTCGACTGGAGAGGGGCCACAGTCCTGGAACCAGGCATCTGTTCACCAGACAACTCAACAGCTCCCGCAGTATCCACCACAGTTAAAGACTGCACATCCCCACATGGAGGGGGTATAACTCTCAGCAGACGTGGTCGTGTCGGGAGGCCCCGAACGACAGCATTCCCCTCCCTGCGGGTGCAGGAGGAACGGCCGCGAGAACGCACCGCATGCTTGGGCAAAAGGTAGCAGTAGCAGCAGATACGAAGGGAGCTGTTAAAACCAGTGGAAAAGTGGAGAGAGCAACCGAGCTCGGCTCCAAAGGAGGAGTCACAACCCTAGTGACAGCCTCAGATGTCGACTGGAGAGGGACCACAGTCCCGGAACCAGGCATCTCTTCACCAGACAACTCAACAGCTCCCGCAGTATCCACCACAGTTAAAGACTTCACATCCCCCATGGAGGGGGTATAACTCTCACCAGACGTGGTTGTCTTGGGAGGCCCCGAATGTCAGCATTCCCCCTCTCTGCGGGTGCGGGAGGAACAGCCACGAGAATGCACCACATGCTTGGGCAAAAGGCATTGCCCTAAAGGAACAGTCCTGGGCATAACAGAGGTGAGAGGAGAAGAAAATGTGAACTCAACAGATGTAGAAATTAGAAGAACACCCCCCAACTACGAGAGAAAGGTGGCAGAAAATAAAGGACCGACGGGAACACAACTGAACCCAGACGGCCAACAGGGACCCCAAAAAACAGAAATTCTGCCCTTAACAGAGAGGAGAAATCCTGTCCATACAGCCCCCATTGACACCTATCTCCAATAATAAAAATATCCAAAAGGATAACATAAATTTATCACCCAAAAACATTTTATGTCCGAACCGCACGGTACGCGAAAGTCATGTGCGAACATGGAGAATATATAAAATACAATGAAAATGTGGTTGAAAATAATGAGAATATATAAAACACAGTCCTGTTGTTATACGATCCTCAGATCCATAATTCCAGTCACAGGTAACCATTATCAACGAGTTGAATTATCACTGTTTCTTATTGCAAATGGACGTCTCGCCACGAGGGCGGACGAAAAAAAGAATGATTCATTAGTTACTGACTGCACACTGGTACCGGAAGCCATGGATCTGTACTAGGAGAAGAGCATCTCCTACTGGGTGTGCACCGGTAGCACTCGACCCAGTTTTGGCTTAATTTTTCATGGTGCTTTTGCACCACTTTTCTTTCCCAAATAGCTTGGGAAAGATCAAAATAGAGAGTATATTATCCGAGTTAGAGACTTCCATTGCAGTGCAAGCCTGTAGTAAACAATTGTGGTAGGTATAATAAGAAAGGAAATTTACTATAAAATTTAAATTTCTATCCATTTTTCTGTACATGACATATGTGATGCCATCAAAGATCAAAATAGAGAGTATATTTTCCGAGTTAAGGACTTCCACAAGTGCAAGCCTGTAGTAAAAAGGTTGATAAGAAATGGATTCAGGAGAGATCTTCTGTCGACCAGGAATAAGAGACAGAAAGAATCATTTCCTGCCTTTCCTAATGAACTGCATCCAGTTGAGATAAATGTGAAGTGCGCGAACTGGACAGAGCAAAGGGCGATTACCGTCAGCAGAAGGAAGAGCCCTGATACAGATAGGAGGTGGTGTTTTTTCTGGTATCTGATTTAGCATTGAAACGATTTTTTGACTAGTCGATGTGATTAGTACTAAACAAATCTATTAACTGATTAGTGAATCACTTGTTGATTAGTCGCCTGAGTGTATTCTCTAAAGCCTTGAAGTTTCCACTTTGTGTAACTTGAAGAAATTTAATTTAATTTTATTAAAATTAATTCAGTGCTTTCGATTTGAGGTTCGTTTTTGCTCTCGTGCTACTACAATGGAATTAACAGTTCTCTACAGATGTTCGTGCTTTTTCATCACGTTCTTGTTTTGGGTAAATGTTGCTGTAATAAGATTGGGCAGAAAACAAAACGTCACATAATGATATTTACTATTGAATGAAGTTTTACAACTCGCATTACGTAGTGCACATACTGACCAAACAAATCACATTGTTTGGTCACGTGATGTATTTAATATTTGTTAAGTTAAGTAGGTCATGGAACAATCACGTCATCAGAGTACACTTCTTCAGTGACCTATTTTCTGCTTTCAAAGTTTTTTTTAGCACAATAATAAAGTGCAGAAATTTCTTATTAGACCACAATATACAAGAGAATTTTGGGGGGAAAGTTCAATTTCGCTTAAAAATATTTGACAGAAACGAATATTGGAACACCAAAGATTTATTATTAGACCAATTCATTTTTTGCGGCACCAGTTGTTTGGTCGTAAGGACATGGAGACATCGGCTTCCTAATGTCACGCAGTTAGATCCATTAATTGTATCATAATTTGGAAGCCACTCCAGCCAATGAATTCAGTTAAAACCACAGTTTTGTAGAATTCATTGCTTAGTTTAGCATCTGACATTGCCTAACCGACTGGTCGATTAATCAGCGACTATTACCAGGCGATTAGTCGATTAGTAAAAATCCAAATGGCATTAATCATTTCAACACTAATTTGATTCTTGGCCAGAAAGGAGCAATCAGTGGTAAAAGTAATACTGTTGGCGGAGCTCCTGAAAAAGGCCGGATCAACTGAGAGGGCGTGAAGCTCACTAACCCGTCTGGCTGAGGCAAAAGCCATCAGAAAAGCTGTCTTGTATGTGAGAAAATGCTTATCTACCTGGGATTAAGATTCGAATGCCATGCCACCCCCCCACCCCCCACCCCAAGCAAAGCAGTACCCAAGGAAGATTCCATCTTTGGGTTAACTGCAAAATCCTAGGCCTTTTCAAAGAAAAGTGCCGAATAAGCTTGGAGAGGTATGGATTAGTGCAGATACAACGTTTTCCCACATACGAAAAGGTCTTCGAAAGCATGGACCTGTACCCTTTGATGGTAACAGGCTGGAGACCTTGGGAATCAAACAGATATACCAGAAACTCCGCAACCTGTGTTATCGAAGGATAGGCATAATCAACAGTGATTAGTACACCATCGACAGAAGACCTTCCACTTAGCCGCAGAGGCTAAACCAGTGGAATGCCGCCTTGAAGAAGAAATGCACTCCACTGCTCACCTTGAAAAACCTCTACGGAGGAGACAGGACCTGACAAAAGATATGCGAGAAGACACAATAAAGTCGGGTCGACGTGAAACCTCTTCGGGAGACCTTGGCAAAGGTCACAACGTAGAGGGAGACATGCCGGAACTGCTGCCAACAGAGAGCGGAGCGGATTGATAAACACACACGTTGAGGCGACAGGGGAGCGATCAGAAAGATACGACAACTGCAGGTTCATATCTTGGCTAGAACCTAAGGCAGAATCAGAACCGTGGGAAGGCAGAGCCACCTAGACCGTTCCAATCGAGTGACAGAGCGTTCAAGGCGAGAGCCAGAGGATCTGGACATGGGGAAATGAAAGTGTCCACCTGATGGTTCCAACGGGTTGCAAAAAGATCAATGTGGGGACGACCCCAGAGATCGCAAAGCGACTGGAACACTGCAGTGAAGCATCCACTCGGTGGAAATGACCCTGAACCGTCGGGAGAGGGAGTCATCTAGGACGTTCAGAAGACCAGCAATGTGAAGAACCACCACTCCAGCGTTGACATCCTGAGCTAGCAGGAGAATATTCCGAGCCGATTCGTGCATGGGAACCGAGTGTGTGTCGCCCTGGTTCCGAATGTAAGTGACCACTGTCGAATTGTCGGACAACAGAAGGACCTGATGATTCGAAAGGTGGGGGATCCACTGCCGGAAACTCAGAAGAAGAGCAAGAAGCTTCTTCTGGTTGATGTGAAGAGCTGCTTGATCCTGGTCCCATACCCCATGAAGGGAAAGACCTAGAGGATCCAACGTCACACCCCATCCGAGATCGCTGGCATCTACCGTCAGAACATGATCGGACGTGGCAAGTCCAATGAAACTCCCTACATTATTCAATGAACATCCGTCCAGGGGTGAAGGTGACGTTAAAGTGAGTCTGGTAACTGAAGCACCAGATCCAGAGGATCGACATTCAGCCTTCAACGACTGAGCAGAAAGTGTTGGAGAGGTCTGACATGCAGCCAACCTAGAGGAATGAGATCCATCACCTAACCGCAGAGACCAAGCAGCCGGAGAATACTCCGAGCTGTCGCGGACGTGGACTGGGACAGAGTCAGGGTGAAAGCCGTGAGAATCACTGCCCGTGCCCGGGGAACAGCCACCGTATTCAGCTGGGTACGGAAGTCCATCCCCAGATGACAAAACAACTGAGAAGGGACCAGGTCCGACTTCTCCGCATTCACTCTGAACCCTAGTGACGTCAGTAGGCTCAATAGTGTGTCGACATCTGACTCCAGAAGAGCAGCACTGGAGTGCCTCTGGAGGATATTGACCAGATACGCCGAAGTAGTCACCATGGATTGTGTGTGATGGAAGGCTATCACATGCGACATCAGTCGGGTGTTCAAAGGCCCAAGGAGCCAGGTTGAGGCCGAAAGGCATGGCCTTGAACTGGTAAACTCACCCCAGAAAAGCGAACTTGAGATACTTTCGCGATGTCCGATGAATCAGAACGTGAAAGTAAGAGTCTCGCAGGTCGATGCTGGAAGCAAAATCTCCCTGATGAATGAAGAGGCGAACCTACCTGAAAGTCTCCATGTTGAACTTGAGAGCAACGATAGACTGGTTCAGGATACTCAGATCGATAACCGGTCAGTCGGCCGTCCTTCTTCGGCACCAAGAACAGGCAGGAATAAAATCCCACTGAATGAATGTTCTTGATGATCTCGATCGCCCCCTTTGACAGGAGATTGTCTATCTCCGTGATCAAAAGTTCCTGACGTGAAATGTCTGACGGAACTTGTGTTGGAAGAGGCACTCTCGACAGAGTGGGGTGCCTCCGGAAGGATAGTCGCAGCCCGGACCGAACAACATCTAACACCCAAAGATTGGATGTGATCATGGCCCAATGGTCTGCAAACTCTGATATCCTTCCTCCAACCTGGGACAAATCGAGGTGAGGACCTTCATTTCGAGCCTCGTGAGAGGAGAAACAACCTCCTCTACTAGATGAGGGATACTGAGTCCTCCCTCTGGTCTGCCGATGCTTACCCTTACCATGGGAGTAAGAAGTAGAAGCGGCGGCAGGAGGATCAGCCCTTGGCTTTGCGGAGGAAGCAGAAGGGTGTTTGTTAGGCTTAGAATGGCCCCGGCCTCCAACAGAAGGTTGATCAAGCTGACGAAGCAGCAGCTGATCTTTGGAATGATGCAGGCCATCATCCCGGACCGTCGCCACGGAAGCATAGAATAGTCATGGACCCGCCAAAGAAGCGGATCAAAGAACAGCACGCTGCCCCTCAGGAAGGGAACGGCTTGTGTCCAACACAGCGTCCCGGTGAACTAATTCCAAGTTAGCCATGTTACAGGCATGCGTGTGAGTAATATGCATGAGCGCCTTGGAAATCGCACGCAAAGGAGCCTGTACGTCGTCAAACTTATCTGGAGGTAGATAAGCAGCTAAAGCAGAGACAACGTGATCTGAGAGAGAAAGCATGCCCAGCATCTCTCTCGATAAGCCCAACAGGGACTCCAGAGTTGCCATAGGAATAACGGCCAACTTGGGCTTGCAAAGCCCGAGGGAGGTGGAGTCCTGATCCAAGACTGTCAAAGTCTGGCAGACTGACAGATTGGCGGAATCGTAGGAACGATAACGCACTGGAGGCAAAAAGGTATCAGCCCTGGTGAAGAATGAAGTCTTCATAGCCTTGGAACTCAGCTTAGAGTCCAAAGCTGAAAATGCTTCAACCACCTGTACCGACTGGCACGGTCGAAGACACCTGGAAGCGGTTTGCTCCACAGGCTGTAGGTGCGCAACTGATGATCATGGCCTGGCTGACACCGTCAGCTGGTCGGATGGTTTGAGATCTGGAAGGAACTCAAACACAAAGTCAAGAGCTGCCCACAAGTCTGACTCTTGACGTCAGGTATGTCTGACCCATCCTCTGAGTTGGAAGACACATAGCCCATCACAGGCAAACCAACCGATGCCTCCCATGGTGTAGGCACATCAGAAAGCGGCCTGCTTCCAATTCTGGGAGGCGGCACCATGGGGGGAGGGCACCTGGAAACCACTAGTAGCCTCGCTGGAGGCGACAGGAAGGCTCTTGGAAAAAACCTGCGTGAGCAAGGAGAGGGCCTCCCTAAGGTCAAAGACATGTCAGCCAGATCGATATGGGAATGACCCAGCAAAGTGGCTTCACTCCTGACCCTTTTAACCAGCGAAGGGTCACGATTCTCTAGTACACCCGATGCGGGGTGGCGGGTGGCAGCCGTATACAGATGCTTATAGGGGTATGAAATACCCCAAGGATCTGAAGTGTGGGAACTCGACGCAGATCTCTGAGGGACAGAAGGTCCAGGCTGTACAAAATGTGTCGGTCCCGCAAAACTGGCCGTAGGAAACCCCACCATGAACATCTGAATCCAATGAAAAAGCTGCTCAGCTCGACGGCTGAGAGACCATAGCAGAGGATTCGGATGTCAGCCCCTTCTGATTTCGCTGAGTTGAAGTCAGGAAAGGCTGAAGCCGATATCCTAGACATCCCCCTGCAGGAATAAGCCGAGGCCGGCTGAAACAGTGACCGTAGACATTGCAGACAGAACAGCAGTAGCAGCAGATATGTCGGGAGCTGTTGAAAAGGTGTAGAGAGAAACAGAGCTCGGCTCCAAAGGAGGAGTCACAACCCACGTGACAGCCTGCCTCAGATGTTGACTGGAGAGGGACCACAGTCCCGGAACCAGGCATCTCTTCATCGGACAACTCAACAGCTCCCGCAGTATCCACAATAAGAAAACACTGCACATCCTCCACAGAGGGGTATAATTCTCACCAGACGTAGTCGTGTCAGGAGGCCCCGAATGACAGCGTTCCCCTTTCCCGTGGGTGTGGGAGGAATGGCCACGAGAACGCACCACACAGTTCACAGAAGCCCAAAAGGTGGATGACCAAGACCCACAGAGTGACAGAGCCTACAGGGTCGATCTGAAGAACACCCATTACAAGAGGTACAAGAAGCATGGGAATCGTCCACATGCTTGGGCAAAAGGCATTGCCCACAAGGTACAGTTCTGGGCATAACAGAGGTGAGAGCAGTAGAAGAAAAGGTGAACTCAACAGATCTAGAAAGAAGTAGAACACCCCCAATGATGAGAGAAAGGTGGCGGAAATTAAAGGACCAGTGGGAACACAATTGAACCCAGACGGACGGCCGACAGGAACCAAAAAAACAGAAAATCTACCCTCAATGGAGAGAATCCTGTCCATACAGCCCCCCCCCCCCCCCCCCCCACTGACACCTAACTCCAATAATAATAATATCCAAAAGGATAACATAAATTTATCAAACAAAATTATAATGTCCGAACCGCACAGTATGCGAAAGTCGCGCGCGAACACGCAGAATATAAAAAAATATAATGAGAATGTGATTGAATTAATAACGAGAATATATAAAACACAGTCCTGTTATTATACGATCATCAGATCCATAATTCTAGTCACAGGTAACCATTATCAACGAGTTGAATTATCACTGTTTCTTAATGCAAATGAATGCACATCTTTCCAAGATGGTAGAATGAAAAAGAATGAGTCATTGGTTACAAGTCTGTGCACTGGTACCGGAAGCCGTGGATCTGTTCAAGAAGAGTGTCCCCTACTGGGTGTGCACCGGTAGCACTCGACCCAGTTGTGGCTTATTTTTCTTGGTGCTTTTGCACCCCTTTTCTTCCCCAAATAGCTTGGGAAACAGCAAAATAGAAAGTATATTTTCTGAGTTAGGGACTTCCACTGTAGTGCAAGCCTGTAGTAAGCAATTGTAAGGTAGGTTGATAAGAAATATAGGCCTTTGGCTTCTCGGTTTAATAAGTAGAACTTTTCCCAAGTTTCTATTTTAAAAGCTCTATAGATGCTAACAGACTTTTGTACATCCGTTGTTCATACAGAAACTGAAGATCTTCTTTTTATATCCATTGCTGACAGGCCTCTTCATAAATTAGCCATAGTTGTTTTTCTTTAAAAAATACTAGTTCTAATTAACTCAAATTATGTTTGTGCTTTCGCAACCAAAAAAATAAAATAATTGTTTACGCTTTTTGTTCAGACGTTAAGATTGGCACAATCTTGAAATGAGAGGTTTAACTCCTGCAAAATCAACATTTTTCTTTTCTCATGAGCTGTTGGGTGCACGGTATATTCGGTGATGTCAAGTTCTTTCAAACTAACCAATTGGATAAGTTTGGATTTTATGAATTGGATCATTCTGTTTTCACTGTCAGCAGAACAGTTCAACATTTTAAATCATGGGTTGAAAACGGAGTCCCGACATTATTTACTTTAAACCATGAGCTTGACAAAGTGACAATCTTCTTCAATTCTTACTGCAGCAGGGTACTGAAATAATACAATTTGAGATACAATTTTCTGGTCCATTTTACACAAGTCAGGTGAAGGGTTCACATTTTAATGGTCTAATCAACCAAATTTTTTTACAGATATATAGGGTTCCTGTTGAGATTATTTATTTATTTATTTATTTATTTATTTACATATTGGTGTATACGGTCATATATTTCTGCACAATGGAACACCAAGACGGCCACATGGAGATAAAGTCAAGTTTAGCCAATCATTTATACCCATGATGTACCATTTAAGAGAATTTATATCCTAAGCATTGGTGACTGGGTCCTATTTCACAAGTTAAACAGAGCACAGTAAACAAGCACAGCTACACTTCCAGGAGTTCCTATGTGGGTGTTCAGTTTAAAAAATTTATTTGTGTTTAAGGGCACTTCCAGCATCTATAGCTGTATCATGACTGCAACCCAAGTATGAAGTTTAGCAATTTCTTATGCCTAGGCAGAACGCTTCAGGCCAAGGAAAAAAACTGAAATGCTTCAGGCTTTCCGAACGAGCCTGGCTTTAAGGAAGTTAAGGTTGCTATGACCTGACACCAGTCTAGCCTAATATTTAGATTCAATCAACAGGAATCTAGTTCTCTTTTCGGACCAACTGAAATATTCCATCCAACTGAATGTGAAAAAAATTTGCTGAACATTAATTTTCTTTTGAATCAAGCAACATTTGTTTTTCAGCCCAGACTTGACTTAAGCGAATCTTTGATAACAATTCCCATTATAAACGAAAACTCACCATGGCCGTAGTTTTACAATTATGCTGATTGTGTCAATATCTTGATGTTTTCAAGGTGAATGGACGCCCAGCGCTGTGTCCATGGGCAAGGCACTTTATCCCAGTTGCTTACATGGGGACATGATGATGCTGTGTACTAAGGCGTACTGCACGTCGATGGTGCACATGTCTTCAACTGCTGTAACCCTGCTTGAACTGAGTTAGAATGTTGAGGAGCAGACAGTTGCTCGTCGATGCTCGGTGTTCTCTCCCGGCAGTGCTTCCTCCACCCGTAAAACTGTCACGGTCATGATTAGCCATTGTGCATAAGTATGTGACCTTAAAACACCAATAAATAAATATTCAAGGTGAATTAAAAAATACTTATTGTTGGTATATCTAACTATTTATTGTTGGTATATCTAACTACTTATTGTTGGAATAGCTATAACTGGAGAATGAAAGAATATCCTTATATCTTTGTGAGTAACCAAACATCCCATAGCAGCACATTCCAAACAATTGCACATAGACTGATGGGTGAGAGCTTGATATATCCCTCTTAAAATTTTTGCAAGTTTCTTCAGTCTGGCCTCAATGGCTTTTGGGATACACTGCTGCTTCAATGGAGAACTTTTTAAATCACAATCTTTTATTTCAGTTTTGGATGCAAACCATAGTTTATGACCCCTCAAGTAAATGAGCTTAATTGGCTCATCCAATGGTGGGAGCATACAAAATGTTTTAAAAAATGTAAAACAAAATGTTTTTTAGTTCTTTCCAAAATTTGTTTGTATCATCCGATAACCATGTTACTAGTAGGTAAAATATTAATGCTATATATGTGTCTTATCTCTCAAGCAATTGTATAAATATTCAGTTTTTCATTCCTCTCCAAGATACATGACCAAAATATGGTATGACATGTAGCGTGAATTCCCGTCCTGGAAAGAACATGCAAACATGGTGATTACATCGTAAGATGTACGAGCAAATGACAGTTTGCAACAAAATAATGCAACTTAACTTAAATTCCTAATCCATGGTGTTTGCCGGCAAACTTGACTATCTTTCAGGACTAACTTGACTCAAAGGTTGCTCATTGCCTCCACATACGAATAAAGTGTCATGCCATTTATATCTTTTCTGAATTTACTTTCATAATAAATAGCCAATGCAAGATTGGGTGTTAGTTTTTTCTATTTATTTTTGCTAAAATTCTGTTAACCCTAGCACACTGGTAGTGCAAAAGATTTTTCTCCAATCACTGTATTTCTCTTGTTTAACTATGAATTTAACCAATTATAACTTGTTTGACAGAGCTCAGTGAGCTCTGTCAAACAAGGTATATTTAGCTAAATATAAATGGCATAATGAGAACTACTTGCTGCTGAATACTGCCATTTTGACATCAGAGTGCTGAGGGTTAAGACATACATGTAAACAGCATACTTAGCCTAGTAAAAACAGACAAGGCAGAAAAGCATCACAACATTTTTGTCCTGTAGGTTACCACCATGTTATACATATACATTATCATGCACATGTCCTGTAATTTGTATCAAATTTGAGGTTGTGTTTACAATCAAATCGCAAATTCACCTGTTTTTCAGTTTAAATTGGATTGGAATTGGTCCAAATTTGGAATTTCATATTTTAATGTGTGATTACAATGCACATATGTGATAGTGCAGTGTTTACTGGAAGTTGAATCTGTCTGATACGTAATTGGAAGTTCGGAGCAGGGGGCTGATACATATGTTTTTTCCGAGTTTTGGGGTGGAAATTAAGTTGATTGTTAGATAAATATACATTATCACAACCATGTGCATGTTCTGTAATTTGTATCAGATTTGAGGTCGTGTTTACAATCAGATCGCAACGAGCCCATCTGGACAAGTTGTGATCCAACTGTTAACATGACCGAGAATCTGATACAAATTACAGGACATGCATTTGGTCATGATAATATATTTTTCTAACAATCCTGTTACATAAAGCCTGTTTTTTCCCAGTTTTTCAGTTTAAATTGGGTTGGAATTGGTCAAAATTTTGAATTTCATATTTTAATGCGTAATAACAATGCACATATGTGATATTGCGGCGTTTACCACAAGATGAATCCATCTGATAAGGAATGGGAACAGGGGGCAGATACAAACATTTTTTCTGAGTTTTTGGGTGCAAATTAAGTTGATTGTTAGATAAATATACATTATCATGTGCATGTCCTGTAATTTGTATCAGGCCCAAGGTCGTGTTTACAATCAGATTGCAACGAGCCCGTCAGGGCGAGTTGTGATCCGATTGTAAACCGACCGAGAATCTGAAACAAATTACAGGACATGCATTTAGTCATGATAATACATCTAACAATCCTGTTACATAAAGTCTGTTTCCCCATTTTTCGTTTAAACTGGGTTAGAATTGGTAAAAAATTTGAATTTCATATTTTGCTGCTTAATAACAATGCATAGGCCTGTATGTGATAGTGCAGTGTTTAGCGGAAGTTGAATCTGTCCATTACGGAATCGGAACAGGGGGGCTCATACAAACTTTTTTTCCAGCTTTTGGGGTGCAAATTAAGTTGACTGTTAGAAAAATATCTATAGCATACCCCCACAAAAGGGTTGCAGTGCAAGTTTGTTATTTTGAGGACTGGAATTTTATGCTGTAAAATTTACCTTCTGATTGTCTGATTTTGAAAGGTGGCATACCATGATGAAAAACTACAGTTTATCACTTGCTGAGAACTCATAATTCCTTCAATGAGTTATCAAATTAGATCCAACTTCAATGACACTGCAATCACGACTGTGTCAACTTCTATTGTTCAAAAAACTTCGGAAAATTTCTTTAGATAGTTATCTGGAATAGAAAGAAATTATTACAGTACGAGTGAGGTATATTATACAGTAAGGCCACTGTGGACTGGTAACTTTTCAGGGGTGGGCAATATTCCCACGGCTGCAAAATAATATTTGTTTCCAAACACTAATGATAGGAAGTCACTGGAGTCACACCAATGAAGGTTACCTATGATGGTGAGGTGGAAGGAGAAAGGAAGGTCGTAGTGGACTGGGAGGCAGGAAACGTGGGGGAAGAATGCTTGATGTGGGGGTTGTAACTGAGAAGGGTGGATCTAGTAGGAAAATTCGGAAGGTGGCATCAGGACAGGGCTGCAAAGAGTCAGGCCAGATTCGACGTAGGGCTGCCAAGGTTGCTAGGCAGTGGTTAGAGAACAGGTTCAATGTTTTAGATTCCGATACCCCTGGGGATAAGAGTGACGGGGACATTGAGGGGGGAGAGGTGGTTGCTGATGTTGATTGGCCAGATGGGGTGAGGAGGGTGGTAAAGAGAAAGAGGGGGCCAGAGGCATGCAAAACAAGGCAAGTTGCAGATGATATAGGAACTGGGGGTTGAAGAAAATTAGTTGTAGTGGGGAGTAGCACTGTACGTGAGATTGACAATGTGGTTTGTGGTCCTGATAGCTCTAATCGAACAGTCTTGTGCTTTCCGGGGGGGGGGGGGGGGGGGGGAGGATCTGAGGGACCGGGTGGATGGTATTGTGGCAGGGTCAGGATCGGATCCGGTAGTGGTGGTCCATATGGGGACCAACAGTATCATGGAGAGAAGGTCAGTAAGTTTGGTGGAGTCGTACAGGGGTTTAGTCAGCAAACTGCCAAGTAGGAATGCAAGAGTAGTTGCATCGAGGGTCCTTCCTGTCCTTGGAGGTGGGGATGAATGGAACTCAAGGATTTTGGCGCTGAATGAGGAGTTGGAGGATTTTTAGCTGGACTGAGTGAGTGTCTGACTCATCCACTCCCTATATATTATATACCGTATTTATTTATGTTTGCCCTTCAGTGGAATTCACGAAAAGTCCATATTTTCAGTGGAAATGAATAGAAAATTAACCAGAAATGTGTCATCCTGGTGTTTAGGATTTGGATGAGGACAGGTGAAACTTACTGAAAGTGAAACTGAAACTTTGAAATTGAATTTTGAAAGACAAATTTGTTGACAGTCGGTCTATTTGCACAGGGTTCCTGCACTTTTCAGGGGGGCAAATTCAAGACTTTTCCATACCCTTTTCAATGCAAATTCAAGACTTTTCAATGATGGAAAAGTTAAAAAATTTATAGTAATTTATATATTTTTTATACTTACCAATGACCCAGACATAGCTGGTGCTAACTCTTAAAATATAGGGCCAAACACAAATTTTGCCCCCCAATCCCAAAAATTTGCATCTAAAACCAAAGAAAACATGTCCTGAATGGCCCTCCACACTTCACCTCTACTGCGCATGCGCAGTGTCAAGGATGTTCCGAAATTGGTGCCATTAATCATTCTTATAACCAGTGCCTGGTAAGCGCTATGTACTCAGCGGGGAGGTATGAGTTCCCAACTCCTGGGAGGGCCATCCCCGTCTGGGTCATTGGTAAGTATAAAAAATATATAAATTACTATAAATTTTTTAACATTTTTATACTGTACCAATGACCCAGACATAGCTGAATAGTAAAAAGGCTGGAGGGCCTAGGACATAGAGCAAGTTGGAATACGCTCAATTATATAAAATAGAGTCATCCCCTCTAGGGAAAAAGAAGTATTAGGCCTTACATGTATCTTTCTTATTTATGTTAAATTAGAAAGATACAACACCTTGCAAAATTGAGCATCATACATCCATGTACTCTATTAATATCTAGTATAATCCTTATACTAATAATTTTTAAAGTAAGCTAATAAATAAAGTAAGTCTAGAGAATAGAGACTCTTATACTCCTTAAAAGTGTCTGAGGATTGTATAACGTCCGTTTGACACGTGCTATATTCAAAAGCCATACTTTAAAAACTAAGACCTGAATGAATTTTTAAAACATAAACTTCTCACTAAAAAGCCATCCCAGTAACAGCTCAGAATTACTAACTCCGGAGGAGGTATCCCCTTGTTTTCATAGTAAAACAGGTGACCCAAGGGAACACCCTCCCCCCCCCCCCCCCCCCTTTTTCTTGCCCTGGGTCAAATAGCCCAGAGCGAAGAGGGCAGCAGAACGGAGTCACTGCCGAAACAGACAGCCTACCTAGCTATAGTAGCAACTGTTAAGTGAATGACATTCTGAGCAGTAGATAACAGACCTAACAAGAGAGGCCTCCAGAAATGGACTCGATATTTCTGAGATAAAAAATTCATGAATGTGGATGGCTGAGCACAATGAGCAGCCTTCAAAAATCTATAATAGCGACACTATTAATGTAAGCCCAAGATGTAGAAAGAACTCTTACTTCATGAGTCGAAATCTCAAGCACAACTGCTGAGTCAATGATATACCATAAGCAGTACCGATAGTTAATTGAATCCATTAGCAATAGAATGGAGCGTAACGTCCTTCTATTAGGCATCAAAGACAGAAGAAGCTTACGTCCGTAGTAATAAACAGATATCTGTTTATAAATACGTAAACTCTAACCGGACAGAGTAAAGGCCTATGCCCGTACGATGACGGAAGGACCTTAATAACAATAGGTTCCGGATATTTATTAGGAGCCTGGCTCTTAACCAAAAATCCAACCTAAATAGTAAAGGAAGTAGTGATTCCGAAACTACGAAAGTGAGAATCATCCACCGATAGTGCATGAAGCTCACTGATTCTTCAGAAAAAGAGAAGCCAACAGAATTACTGTCTAAAAGGTCAGAATTTGAAAACTACTGTTTCCAGAGGCTCAAATGATTACTTAGCTAAATAAGAACCGAAGTTAAATTCCATATAGAAATTTAATCTAATGATTCTAAGTCTATTTATCGAAAAGTTACTAACTGACTTAGATAAAGAGACATAAGACTCAATTGTAAACTATCATAGAGTGCATAGGTATGAGATAACATAGACCTATAACCTTAATAGTATCAGGCTGCAGTAGATCTTGTCAAACAAGTATACTAGAAAGTTGCAATGACTATGGAGGGATCAACAATATCAACATAGTGATCCCTACAACAACGACGGAAGAGCCTCCACTTTAGCTGCATAGAATAGCGAAAGCTCGTCCAGTACAATGCTTACAATGCAATAAGGACCACACAACGGAATACGCGAAGGTTGAGACCTTGCGTGTTGTGATGAAGATGACACGATTTTCCCCAGCGAAAGAAGATCCTCTCATGGAGGAAGTTTTCGCGTTAATTCCCACAGTAGACATCTGAGTAAATTTACCCACGGTCTCTGTGAAGACATAGATGCTATCAACAGAAATGTATTGAGGTTGTTTATCTTAGCAATACTTGCTGAAACAACAGCGCAGGAGGATACGCATATCCTATCATTCCGTCCTATTAGATCAATAGAGCGTTAACAACATAAGCTCAGAGATCCGGACATGCAAACACATACGTCTGCAATTGATTAGCAAGTTGTGTCGTAAATAAATTATCATTGGGCGCTCCCATTGATAGCAAATCTGATTGAATACTTGTTTGTTGAGAGTCCATTCTGACGGCAACAAGCGACCCCTACGTGAAAGGGAGTCTGGTAATACAATCAGACGACCCGGAATATGACGGACCGAAGCAGAACCTGGTGTACTATAACAAACAGAAGGATTCTTTCCGTTAAATTGAATAATGGAATCGAATGAGTGCCTCCCTGGTTCCGGAGATACGCAACTACTGTTGTATTATCGGACAGGATTTGGACATGCGTTTCTGAATAATGTTCATCCAATGACATAAAGCAAGCCTAAAAAACATTATTCCGTGGAAGATAAGTGCTTGCCTAGAGACTGCGGAACCCAAAGACCCTGGCACTACGAATCCGTTGGGATCAATATTGTACCCCAACCTGTTTGACTGGCAACCGTCATAATTATAAAACTCGGATCCGGCAACTGCAGTGGCACTCTCTGAGTCAACCACCAAATGTTTGCCCCAGTCTGAATCTCTTGCTACACTTGATAGACAAGAGAACATGTATATCGAGCAATTCATGGATTGCTGAAAAGTTGCCGTCGAAGAGAAGCTTCTCCGAGACCGAAGCGACTCTGAGAGAGTTCTTCACGTTACTATCCACGCGCGTGGATGTAGCTAGGGCTGAACACGTCTAACCAACTCCAGGTTGCCACTGAAGGGCGGAGTTATACGTGGACAAACTACTGCCCCTGAAAGAAATCACATTGAGGATCATATCCCGGAATTCTTTCTTTTGAAGACGTAATGATAATGCCTCAGTAAGGTGGACTACGTATGATAAAGCGTCTAAGTTAAGTCTATTAGACATCATTGTCGTTTCCAACATTGTGGTTGGAAAAGACATAGACAGCGAAAAAGATAATTTCCAGTCTTTAACCCCGCCGTCTAGATGCATATAAACTCTCGGTATGCCCTGTTCTGCCAAAATAAATTATTCCTAGAAATGATAAAAGGCAGAATTGAGCATTGCGGACAAGAAACTAAACTATCATGCTTGGTAGCAGGCTTTTATATATATAGCGTCGATAAATAATACAAATGTTCTAATGACATTATTGGACTGCGTCGGTAAGTCAGGGACAATGTCCCTGAACCGATCCAAAATTCCGTGTCCAATGACGCTATAAGTCTCTTATCCAACATCGCAGCAATGTAGTCCGAAGGAACAACCACTGGAAGATAATGCCGGAAGAAATGTATGGCAGCTTCTGTTGTTCCGAAAGGGAAAACTCGAAATCGTCCGAATCCCTTTCGCCATTCTGTCGGACCCTATAAAGCGTTCGGTTGTCCGAACCTGATGCAACAGCGGAGCGCACCGACCCAGCGCCGTCGGATAATTCCTGATCCGACCGAGAAACTGTCGATTGCTGGGATGCTGCGATAAACTGTGCTAACTTGGATAGCACGTCCGTCACTGAGGCCTGTGGAGAAGCGGTCTTACGATGCATTGCCGCTGGAAGCTCCGTGATCGTTACCCCGTGCATACTTCTATTATGCGAGCGAACGGAGTGTATAGGCCTCGTGTCCCTTGGCTACCGGATGGCGTGACCTGTTCGCCGTGGAATCATTGCATGACGAAACTGGTCGGATACTCGAGGTCACGTAGCCAATGTGCGGTCGTGTGCGCTGCTGTGAGGATGAGGAAGCATTATCGACAGTCTCTCGGACTGTCAATATAACGGAGCGTCCCGAGCGGCGGACATATGCTCCGAATGCGAAATATCTGAACCACAACAAGCGGTCCCCTATGTTGTTGTACGAGAGAGGGACCTCTCTCGCTCACAGCCCGGACGGACCTGGACGAGCCAGGAACCGGACTAACAGGCTTCCTCCGATCTGTCCTCAATCCATCGTCACTGGGTTAGTACTAAAGTTATTATAGTGCTCGCATCACCCAAATCTCCTTCCTAGACCGCAACGGCCGAACCCGGCTGCCGAACCATTCGATGAATGGACGCTACACCGGGTGAGCTAGCGAATGTCACTCCGTCGATCCTACAAGGGACCTCTTAGGCGATAGACATATTCCATGAGCACTTATTGCCGCTAGCTCTTCATTAACTATGACGACAGAGGCACACTTTGAAAGACATCTCCGTAACTTTGCGAACAAGAAACCAGAAATGCTTGGTAATAGCAAGCATATAATAATAATATATAGCGTTGTTCAATAATTCGAAAGTTTGTGTGACATTATTGGACTATGTCGGAACTGAGGGACGATGTCCCTGAACCGAACCAAAAATTTCTAAGTCCACCGACGCTATCAGTTTCTTATCCGGCATCGCAGCATTCTGGTCCGACGAAAGAACCTGTAGAAGATAAAGTCAGATGACATACACAACAGCATATGTTGTTCCGAAAGGGAAAGCTCGTAATCCTCCGAATCCCTTTCAGCATCCCGTCAGACCGGATGAAATTTTCGGACGTCCGTACCTGCTTCCGCGGAGCGTCCCGACCCAGCATCGTCGGATAATACATGATGTGACAGATTCAGTTGTTGCTGGGATGCTGCGATAAGCTGTGCTATTTGGGATAGCACGTCCGTCACCGAGGCCTGTGCAGTAGCGGTCTTACGATGCATTGCTGCCGGAAGCTCCGTGTACGTTGACTCCCGCACACTTTCTTATGCGAACGTCCAGAGTCTGCAGGCCTCATGTCCCTGGCTACCGGATGGTATGACCTGGTCGCCGATGATTCTCCGATTGGCGAAGCTGACTGGATATCCGAGGTCACGTAGCCAAGAGCGGTCGTGAGCGCTACCATGAGAATGAGGAAGCCTTATTGACAGTCTCTCCTGACTGACTATATGTCGGAGCGTCCCGAGCGGCGGACGTATGCTCCGAATGCGAAACAATTTGTACCACAACATCTGGGGCCAGACGTTGTTGTACGAGAGAGGGGCCTCTCTCGCTCGCCATCCGGATGGACCTGGACGAGCTAGGAACCGGACTAAAAGGCTTCCCCCGTTCTCCCTCTAATCCGCCGTCACTGGGTGTGCATTTGGTTGATTTATAGTGCTCGCATCACCCCAAAACTCCTTCTAGACCGCAATGGACGAACCCGGCTGCCGAACCATTCGATGAATGGACGCTACACCGGGCGAGCTAGCGGACGTCAAAGGCCGTCGAACCTACTAGGGTCCTCTTAGGCAATTGGCGTATTTACATGAGCACTTTTCCGCTAGCTCTTCATCAATTGTGACGACGGAGGCACACTTTTGGAAGACATCACGGATACATCACCCTAATCTTGATCGTCTGAAATAGAAATTGATAAAGTAGAGTGACCCTGCGGGGAAAGGACCGGAATGTCCAATTCCCCACTAACATACCGTGACACACGCTTCCTATGTTGTCATCGAAATTATCACATACAGAACAGGAGCTAGTGCGAGTACACTGACTACATATACAATGATTATAAAAGTCAGAGGAAGATTTCCTCTTATTACAATTGACCAAAATCCTTTCAATGTGAAAAGAAAACAAAGTCCTAGTACTCGCACCAACCCCTGACAATCAAAATACATAATAATATGATCCATTAACATAGAAAAAATAATTGAAATCAAAAAAGTTTGAAAAAATATTTTTTCAGAACAGCCCAAGTTTCTGAAAAGTAACGTTGAGCCCCAATGGATCCCAAGCCTAAGTGTGGACAAAAATTTTAAAAATATTTTAAACAATTTATGCAACACTTACGAACAATAATAATGTATCTAGTTATGATTAAATTAACATCAAGATATTATTTTCAAGAAATCCCCCCTCACACAGAGGGCTGTTGTAAATGTAAACAATAAGTGTAAAAACACTAGAATAAGACTCCAGGCACCCAGGCCCGAAATCAGTTACCAATAATACACTATCTGATGCAAAACAGAGACTTCCAGGGAAGAAACTGCAGAACATCAGATGGTAGATGCAGAACACTACGCCTAACCATCCATAGGTGAAGACGTAAACATGGGAAAAGAACAGAATTCATTCTGTTATTCAGCTAAAACTCCCAAGAAATTTTAGTAATATGAAAGTGTCAATGACACTGTAGCTCAACTTGTCAAGACAAAGACATGTACATGTATAGTAAGAGACACAGCAATGACAAACATCTAGGTAATGACCTGATAACAAAGGTACATATAAAGTATTGTAACGGTCTGTACATGAATACTGACCGTTGCCTGTAACAAATGTATAGGTAAAGTATTGTAAAGGTGGGTGACAGTCAGATGCTGAACTAGAAAAAATCTTTGAGTCCCAGAGTGGGTCTGACTGAACCCCAAAATATTTGTTCTCATAGCACAGTGATAACAAAGGCACCCCAAAACACACTCGTTCCTGTCCCAAGGTGAAAACAAAAGTACTCAAGAAGTTTTGTGAAGATCAGTTCATAAATACGAGCTGTATAGAACTTGTGACAAAAAACTGAATGGACCTAATTTCGGTACAAAATGGCCACTGGCAGCCATCTTGAATTTTGGACCGTACCCAGAAACACTCATTCTCATCCCAAGGAGATAACAAAGGTACCCAAGAAGTTTTGTGAAGATCGGTTCATAAATACAGCCTCTACCCTGAGCCGTATTGACATGTGTGCTTACATTGTGTAAATAGCACTGAATAAATCAAAGTTCATCTAATTTGCATAATTTCGGCACGAAAAAAAACACCTTACAATATGTGATGTATTCCATGTTACTAAACATTCATACAAAAATTTATTCAAATCAGAACTTTCATACAGAAGTTCTATACAAAAGACTGATTGCACTAATTTTGGTACAAAATGGCTGCTGGTGGCCATCTTGAATTTCGGACCACACCCAAAAACACTCGCTCTCATCCCACGGTGATAACAAAGGTACCCAAGAAGTTTCGTAAAGATTGGTTCATAAATATGGCCTCTAGTCTGAGCTGTATAGAAGATGTGTACAAAAAACTGATTAGACCTAATTTCGGTACAAAATGGCCACTGGCAGCCATCTTGAATTTTAGACCGCACCCAGAAACACTCGTTCTCGTCCCAAGGTGATAATAAAGGTACCCAAGACATTTTGTGAAGATCAGTTCATAAATACAGACTCTAGTCTGAGCCGTATTGACATGTGTACTTACTGTGTGTAAGTCGCACTGAAAAAATCAAAGTTCATCTAATTTGCATAATTTCTGCACGAGAAAAAAACCCGTATTATATGTGATGCATCCCATGGTACTAAACATTCACACAAAATAATTATTCAAATCAGGGCTTTCATATGGAAGTTATGTGCAAAAATCTGATTGCACCTAATTTTGTACAAAATGGCTGCCATCGGCCATCTTGAATTTCGGACCGGACCCAAAAACACTCGTTCTCGTCCCACGGTGATACCAAAGGTACCCAAGAAGTTTCGTAAAGATCGGTTCATAAATACGGCCTCTAGCCCGAGCCGTATTGGCATTTGCACTTACAATGCTGAAAGTAACCCCAAAAAACATCAAAATTAGTCTAATTTGCATAATTTACGTACAAGAAAAAAACCCGTATTATATGTGATGTATCCCTTGGTACTAAACATTCATACAAAAAATTATTCAAATCAGAGCTTTCATATGGAAGTTCTGTTCAAAAAACAGATTTCTGCATCGTCGGTACAAAATGGTGGCTGGCAGCCATCTTGAATTTCTGACCGCACCCAAAAACACTCGTTCTCGTCCCACGGTCATAACAAAGGTACCCAAGAAGTTTCGTAAAGATCGGTTCATAAATACGGCCTCTAGCCCGAGCCATAGCAGCTTGGCACTTACAGCTCTGAAAGTAACACTAAATAAATCAAAGTCAGTCTAATTTGCATAATTTACGCACGAGAAAAAAACCCGTATTATATGTGATGTATCCCATGGTACTAAACATTTATACAAAACTTTATTCAAATCAGAACTTTCATACAGAAGTTCTGTACAAAAAACGGATTTTTGCATCATCGGTACAAAATGGCCACTGGCAGCCCTCTTGAATTTCGGACCACACCTAAAAACACTCGTTCCCGTCCCAGGGTCATAACAAAGGTACACAAGAAGTTTCGTAAAGATCGGTTCATAAATACGACCTCTAGCCTGAGCCATAGCCAATTGTTGACGTACGGACAGACGGACAGACGGCCAGATGGCCAGACGGACGACGGGCCATGACAATAGCTCAAATTTGACTTCGTCAAAGTTGAGCTAAAAATTACAGAAAATATGCCAAAAGCATGGGAGAATAGCCAGAGGGGACTTAAAGGAAAGGGAGAGAGGAAAACACTGAATAAACAGTGTAACTTGATAACAAGAATGACAACAAAATGGCTGCTGCCTCGAAAATAGGTAACTTAACATAATTTCATTAAACAAGTTTAAGTTACAGCCCTGATAATTTTCTGTCACACATTTTTCCTCTCCTCCTTCTATATCCTCCTTAGAATCACCATTTCACTAATATTTATGTGTCTGGCATCATTTAAACTGAGATTTACAAGCACAAAGATCAGTCAGATGTTAACTGATGAAGGGCCAAACTAAGAATGATTAATGGTGCCAATTTCGGAACGTCCTTGACACTGCGCATGTGCAGTAGAGGTGAAGTGTGGAGGGCCATTCAAGACATGTTTTCTTTGGTTTTAGATGCAAATTTTGGGGATTGGGGGCCAAAATTTGTGTTTGGCCCTATATTTTAAGAGTTAGCACCAGCTATGTCTGGGTCATTGGTACAGTATAAAAATAACAAAATTCAAGACTTTTCAAGACTATTTGTACTAAAAGTATGTTACATATTTAGAAATGTCTCGTTTTCAAGACTTTTCAATGCCCAGGCTTCAAATTCAATACTTTTCAAGGCCTTGAATTTTTTTTTCAAATTCCATACTTTTTAAGACTTTCAAGGCCCGCGGGAACCCTGTTGCAGTAAGTTCCTGAATTGCATTAAGTTTCTGAATTGCAGTAAGTAACTTTGCAGAAGTTCCTCGGTGTGCACGAAGGTGTTATTAATCCTTTGTCTTGTAAGTTGCTGGTACTTAAATGGATTACAGTGTTATCACCTACATTAGTCTATTGTTAATAATTGATTTTTTGTTGACTGCATCCATTAATTTGGTGTGGGGTTTCCCCTAGCGAGTCAAATAACTTTATTTGCTAATGAATCCACAAGGGTCGAAAGCGAAGGCCAAAAATCTTATTTGACTGAATGAAAAGTTTCAGCGCAACGAAAGGGGCACAGGGCCGATGTGAGATTGAAATCCCTTGCAACCCAAATAACTTTATTTGCTTTTGAATCTACGAGAGTTAGAAGTGAGGGAAATCTTAATTGATTTGAACGGTGTTTATGGTGATGGTCAAAGGCAATTAGATGATATTTAATCAATATGTTTGTGTATGTTAAGAAATACCTATCTTTACATGTGATATTCTGTAAGCTTTTGTTACAAAAAACACTCTTTAACCACATTCGAGGGTATGAAATGTGCTTTTACAGCAGTGTTTTTAAGTCGGCTACTCACCTTTGATGTGACACTCTGTATATCCAATGAGAGCACATGTATAGTATGGGACCATTCAGCCGACATATCTTCTTCTTTCTAAAACAACCATCAAACAGCAATTCATGTATTACTATTAATATGCCCATGTTTCTAAATAAAATACGCGATTCAAACGTGATTAAAAGACCTACATAACAAAACCCTAAACAAACTCCAGGATAGAAATAAATTGCATGGAGTCAGTGAGGATTACAATATATAATTTTGCAGTTCTATCTTTCTCTAGTAATGACATGGAGGAGTGGAGTCAGTGAGGACTGCATCGCTACTCAACCACTCTCCCTTATAGACTGATGGATGACTTCCAGCTTTCAAAAACACATATTGGTGGATTTTTTCCTTTTTGGAACCATTATGGATAATATGCTGGGGCTGCTCCCTAACCAGCGACTGTTTGCGTTTCTCTTTCTTTTTCCAAAACCACCATCAAACTGCGGTTTCAGTATTACCATTAATATGCCCACGTCTCTAAGCAAACACAGAGAAGAATTCTTGGAGTTATGCACAATTCCTAGTCATCTCCCAGTTCGAGGTTCTCGGGGACCTGAACCCACTACCCAACTCCCAGTGAGCACACTCAATCCAAATAAGATTATTGGATCTCCCTCCCGACCCTTGTGGATTGATAAGTAAATAAAGTTGTAAAGCAATTAAAATTATTCAGGTTGCAAGGGATTTCGAGTGTAGGACAATTTCCCCCAATCCAATAATAGCCAGTAGGACCACGGCCCCCAATGAAATTGCCACCTAGGATAAATGCTCCCCAGTCAAAATGTCAGCTCGGAAAACTGACCCCCCCCCCCCCCCCCCTGGAATTTGCATCTAGGATAGGTGCACCCCCAAACAGAATATCAGCTAGGAAAACTGTAGAGCTGAAATGGTTAACCGATTAATCAATGATCAGCATCTTGGTTGATCCAAAAAATAATTGATCGATTAGCCGTTACTTTTGAACTACTGTATTATATGGGTTAACAAAGGAACAAACTTGCTCCAAAACAGGCAAACATTGTCACATTGACTCACATCAATTATATGAGACAGAGTAAATCATGCAAGTTACTTGCTGACATACTTGTTTACTTGCATGATCATCATACTGTATCACTAGCTGGATATGGTCATTCTTAACCCTTTACCCATTGTGGGTAGCAGACGATACTTGCAAAATAATTTCATGAATTACTAAACATTTTCAATTTTTGTCTCAAAAACATAGCTTGTGACCCCTCGTTGGAATGAGCTCAATGAGTTTGTTCCAATGAGGGGTCATAAGCTATGTTTTTGAGACAAAAATTGAAAACATAATAAATTTGAATGCAGATTTTTGTATATAGGCCTAGTCGGCAGGGGTCGATTTAGTTTAGAAAAATTTAATAGCAGTTTTCTAACTTGGATAAATTTGGATTAGCATTTCCTATTATTTACATGCCTTTTCATTTGAAATTGATTAGCTTTACATGAAAATTGAGTCGAAAACTGCTATGCTAATCCAGTTAAATCGAGCCCTGCTAGTGGTTTTGTTTGTTATTTTGGGTAAAGGGTTCATGCTGTAAATCATCCATGGCATGGCAATTATTCAGATATCTATTTGGACATGTGATTAATCGGTTAACCAAGGTTAATCTATGTGATTAATCGTTAAACAAGAGGCCCCAGGGGGGCCTTAGGCTCTCACCGAACGTTCCATACTGTTAAGACACAAATTTTATCAAAAGCTATTCTTAAGGTTGTACAGAGTAAATCTATACTCTCTGTGGAGCTAAAACATCAACAGGACTGAAAAAATAAAGAGTGAAATGGAACGAAGTTATATCGGCTATTAGGAAAGCCAAAGCATTATACTTGTACAAAGTCCAATCAACTCTAAGAAGTAACGAAACACCACCATCAAGGGGGTGGAAGACCCTGAAAACATTCACTGGCAGTAGTAACACAGTAGGAATTCCTACTCTCATCCACTCAAACAAAATATATTCCTCAAGTGTTGAGAAAGCTGAAGTGTTCAATGAATATTTCAGTTCTATCTCAACAGTTGATGACTTGAATGCTTCTCTGCCAGATACAACACCCCATGTTTCTGAAAGTATTGACTGTATTACTCTACATTTTAGCAAAGTATATTCTGTGATGAAGTCGATAAATATGTCCAAGACGTCTGGTCCAGATCTAATAAGCCTGTGTCTCCTCAAAGAATGTAAATCCTCTTTATGCGAGCCACTCTCGATCCTTTTTAATATACTAATGAATAACTCGTACTTTCCGTCACTGTGGAAAAAAGCAAACGTCACCCCAATCTTGAAAAAACAACCCTCCAATTCTGTTATTAACTATCGCCCAATATCTCTGATCAGCTGCGTTGGTGTATTCGGGTGAACTTCTGATGTTCTTAAAATAGTATCTTGTAGATGGGCTGCAACGAGTTGTGATATCGTCTGAGATATCTTCATGGAGAATCGTCAATGCCGGTGTTCCACAAGGATCGATCCTTGGGCCCTTGTTGTTCCTCATATACATTAACAACATAACCAAAGATCTACTGAGCCAGGGCTTGATTTAATCTGAAAATTTTGAATAGCAATTTACTATTCACCCTGGAAAATTGATTAGCAGTTGATCCAAAAGCACTTGAAACTAATAAATCTTGAATAGCAAAATTCAGAAATTGGAGAGCAAAGTGCTATGCTAATCCAGTTAAATCGAGCCCTGTACTGAGCAGTATATGCCTTTTTGCAGACGATACCTCCTTATATCTGATTATAGAGAACCCTGAGCAAGCGTCGACCGTAATCAATTATGATCTGGCTACAATCGAAGGTTGGATTAAAAAATGGTTGGTGGAGTTCAATCCAAACAAAACAGCGAGTATGCTAATATCACGTAAAAGCAGCCCCATCCATCCACCCTTATTCGTAGGCGGTTCTCAGATATCCGATGTCTCTAACCATAAACACTTAGGAGTCATATTAAATGGTACTTGTACATGGAACGATCATATCGACCATATCTGCTCTAAAGCCTGGTCTTGCTTAGACTTACTGAGAAGGCATAAATTTAATTTAGTTCGTAGTGTCCTAGAAAAGTTAAAAAGTTTATAGTAATTTATATATTTTTTATACTTACCAATGACCCAGACTTAGCTGGTCTAGCTCTTAAATATTTAGGGCCAAACACAAATTCTACCCCCCAATCCCCAAAATTTGCATCAAAAACCAAAAATTACACCACTGCACATGCGCAGTGTCAAGGAGGTCTCAAAATTGGCGCAATTATCATTCTTACAACCAGTGCCTGGTAAGCATTATGTACTCAGCGGGGAGGTATGAGTTCCCAACTCATGGGAGGGCCATCCCTGTCTGGGTCATTGGTAAGTATAAAAAATATATAAATTACTATAAATTTTTTAACATTTTAATACTGTACCAATGACCCAGACTTAGCTGAATAGTAAAAAGGTTGGAGGGCCTAGGACATAAGGAAAATCCAATAGGCTCAACTACATATAACAGAATTATCCCCTCGAGGAGAAAGGAGAAATAGGTTATACATGTATCTTTCTTATTTGAATCAAAACGAGAAAGAAACAACACCATTCTGTAATTGAGCATAACATCAATGATATCTATTAACCTCCAGTATAACCCATTATGCTAATATTTTTGAAGGAAAGCCAATAAATAAAGGAAGTCCAGAGAAATGAGACTCTTTATACTCATTAAAAGTGTCAGAGGATTGTACATTAATGCCCGTGTGACACGTGACATATACAAATGCTTCAACCGAGCTACACTTAAAAAATATTACATGGATGAGTAAACATTAGCTTTACACTTTAAAATCATCCCGGTACAGACTCAGAATTACTGACTCCAGGAGAGGTATTCCCTTGATTTACACTATAAAGCAGGTGACCTAAGGGAACACCCTCCCCACCCTTCTCCTTGCCCTGGATCAAATACTCCAGAGCGAAGAGGGCAGCAGGACAGAGTCACTGCCGGAACAGAAAGCCTGCATAACTATAGTTGCAACTGTTTAGTGGACAACATTCTGAGCAACAGATAACGGACCTAAACAATGCAGATCTCCAGAAATGGACTCAATATTTCTAAGATACAAATTCATGAAAGTGGAAGGCTGAGACCAATATGCAGCCCTCATTAGATTTGTAATAGCAACAGTGTTAGTGTAAGCCCAAGATGTAGAAAGAACTCTTACTTCATCAGCTGAAATCTTAAGCGCAGACTGCTGAGTTGAAAATATATATCATAAGCAGTACGGATAGTTAATTGAATCCATCTAGCAATAGAATGGACCGAAATGTGGAGGAAGCTTCCACGGCATGTCCCACAACAGACACCTGAGTAGATTAATCCACGGTCTCAGTGGAGATAGAGATGCTACCAACAGAATTGCATTGAGACTGTTTAACTTGAGCAATATCTGCTGAACCAACGGTGCTGGAGGAATACGCATATCCTATCATTCCGTCTCACGAGATCGATAGAGCATCTATTGCAAACGCTCAAGGATCCGAACATGGTGACACATACGTCTGCAACTGATTGTTGAGATGCGTCGCAAAAAAGTCCAACATTGGCCGCTCTCATTGGTAGCAAATCTGATTGAATACTCGGTTGTTGAAAGTCCATTCTGACGTCAACAAGTGGCCCCTCCATGAAAGGGAGTCCGCTAGTACGTTCAGATGACCCGGAATATGACGGACCGATAGGAAAACTTGATGTTCTAGTACAAACAGAAGGATTCATCCCGTTAACTTGAATAACAGAATGGAATGGGTGCCACCCTGGTTCCGAATATACGCTAATACCGTCGAATAGTCGGACAGAATTTGCACGTGAGCATTCTGAATAACGTTCATCCAATGACGTAGCGCAAGCCAAATTGACATCATTTCTTTGATGTTTATGTGCTTGATTAGGAACTGCGGATCCCAAAGATTCTGGCACTTCAAATTCGTTGGGCTCAATGTTGCGTCCCAACCTGTTTGACTGGCATCCATCAAAACTGTAAAACTCGGATCCGGCAATTGCAGTGGAACTCCCTGAGTTAACCACTGAATATCTGCCCAAGTCTGAATCTCTTGAATTGACAAGAGGATGTCCATATCGAGCAAATGAATCTTCACCCTCCAATACAGGGTCAGAAAAATTTGGAGAGGACGAGTGCGTAGCCGCCCCATTGGAATAAAATCCACGGCAGCTCAGCACAAACCTATCAGTCTCATGGAATCTCTCGCTGTAACTTTGTCTGTGAAGACAATAGCGAGCGTAACAACTGATTAATTTCGCTCTGGTTAATGGCAGACAAACGAGATTGTTGTGCGCCTCGAAGCTCATCCCCCAGTGGGTGAATGACTTGGACGACACCAGATCCGACTTCTCGTTTATTTATGAAACCGAGACATCAGAGCAATAGAAGCAGATTCTGCTCATCGTTCTGAAGCGTTAACTCATTGCCATACCTCTGAAGAATGTCATCCAGGTAGGCTGACGTTACCGCAGACGAATGGGCTCGGAAATGAGTCATTACCGAGTTCCATTATTCAAGTGAAAGCCCTGGGCGCTAGATTCAGACCGAAGCACATTGCTCGGAACTGATACACGACTCCTATGATGAAGAAGCGAAGATACTTTCTGAACGCCTGATGTACCATGACGTGTAAGTACGCATCTTTGAGATCTGTGCGTGTAGCATAGTCGTTCACCCAAATACTCGCTCTGACCGATCGGCTGGTCTCCATATAGAATCTTGGAGCCACGATCAGCTTGTTTAGCCAGCTCAGATTTATGAGTGGACGGAACGAGCCGTCTGGTTTCGGAACCAGAAAAGGATGGTTGTAGAAATCTGGAGATTGCTGGATTTCTATGATCTCTATCGCGATCTTCTCCAGAAGAGACTGGACTTCTGATGGAAGCGAGCCTCTTTCCTGTGGACTTGACGGAAGCTGAGTCCATCTTGGACTTCGAGTTAACAGACGTTTTCCTTTGAAGGACAATTTAGTCCTTCCGAAACCACCCCTCGAACCTAAGGGATGTCCGTAATCTACTCCCAATTGGTTGAGAAACTTGACAGTCTTTCGCCCACTGGAACACGATAGAGGTTAAAACCATTACCTCCTGGTCCTGCGAGGTTTGCGGAAGGAGAAACCATGTCCTCCACAGCCCGCACCTCGCCCCGTCGACCTAGGAGCGTCCGACCAGATGTCTCGGCCAATATTACAGCCCCTACCTGAGTCGCTACTCGGACGGTCTCTAGAGTAAGACCTAGAGGACGCATAGGAACCTCTATAGGAACTTCCCTTGGACGTAGTGGCTGTCCTACTGTTCTCCGCTGAAACCGACTTTTTGGAAGCGGATTTGAATAGCAGAGAGTCTGAAGCTTTCTTAGATATCTGATCACAGATTGCGGAAAGCTTGCCGTCGAAGAGAAGCTCTCCGGAGACTGGAGCGACTCTGAGAGAGTTTTTCACCTTACTATCCACATGCGTGGATGCACCCAGGGCCACGTCACGTCTAACCAACTCCATATAGCTACTAAAAGGGCAGAGTTATTTGTGGAGAATGCTAAGGCCCTTGAAAGAACTCTTAAGGAGGTTGTACATCCTGGAATTCTTTTCCTTCGAGGCGTAATGATAACGCTCTGGTAAGGTGATCTGCGTACGATAATGCGTCTAAGCTAGCCCTGTTAGACAATATTGTCGTTTCCAACGTTGTGGTTGGAATTGACATAGACGACAGTATAGACAATACTAGGTCTTCGGCCTGGTCGTCTAGACGCAGAGGAACTCTCAGAATGCTCTGTCCTGCCGTTTCGAATTATTCCTTGAATTGATGAAAGGCAGATGTAGAGCATTTGCCGATAAGAAACTGGACCTGCCCGTTTTGGTAGCAAGTTATATATAGTGTCATTCAATAGTTCAAATGTCCGTGAGACATTTCTGGACTGCGTCGGAAACTCAGGGACGATGTCCCTAAACCAATTAAAGAATTCTGTGTCCAGTGGCACTATCAGTCTCTTATCCGGCAATGCAGCATTTTGGTCCGGAGGAACAACGTCAGATGATAATGCCGGATGCACTCTACGGCAATTTATGTTGTTCCGAAAGGGAAAATTACAACTCCTCCGTATCCCTTTCGCCATCCTGTCGGACCACTTAAAATTCTTGGTCGTCCGTGCCTGAACCTGCAGCGGAATGTACCGACCCAGCTTCCTCGGATAATTCCTGATCCGACAGAGTTTCTGTCGGATGCTGCGATAATTTGTGCTATCTGCGATAGCACGTCCGTAACGGAGGCCTGTGGAGCTGCGGTTTTACAGGATTTAGCCACTGGAAACTCCTTGGATGGTAACTGCTGCATACTTCTTATATGCTAACGTCCGGAGTATGAAGGCCTTGTATCCTTGGCTACCGGATGGCGTGACTTGGTCGCCGTAGAATCCCTGGTCGTTGATGTTGGTTGGATATCACTGGTCACGTAGCCAAGGTGAGGTCGTGTGTGCTGCCGTGAGGATGAGGAAGCCCAAAGAGCAGTCTCTCGGGACTGTCTATATAACGGAGCGTCCCGAGTGGTGGACGTATGCTCCGACTGAGGAACGTTTTGTACCACAACATCTGGGCCCAGATGTTGTTGTACAAGAGAGGGACCTCTCTCACTCGCAGACCGGATGGACCTGAATGAACTAGGAACCGGACTAATAGGCTTCCTCCGTACCGTCCTCATATCCATCGTCACTGGGTGTGCACACTGTATTTTTATAGTGCTCGCATCACCCAAATCTCCTTCCTGGACCGCAACAGACGAACCCGACTGCTGGGCCATTCGATGAATGGTCACTACACCGGGCGAGCTAGCAGACGGCAACGCCGTCGATCCTACTTGGGACCTCTTAGGCAATTGACGTAGCTGCATGAGCACTTTTACCGCTAGCTCTTCATTTGACTGTGACGACAGAAGCACACTTTTCGAAGACATCACGGTAACATCACCCTGTTCATATTCCTCAATGAGGCCTGTGGAGCCGCGGTCCTACGTAATTATCCGCTGGAAGCTCCAGAGACGTTCATTCCTGCATTTATATAATATGCAAACGTCCCAACTGGAAAGGCCTTGTGTCCTTGGCTAGCAGATGGAGTGACCTGGTCGACGTATATTCACTGGTCAGCAAAGCAGGAGCACCAGGGACGTTCATTCCTGCATTTATATAATATGCGAATGTCCCCTGGAAATCTGTGGTCACATAGCCAAGGTGCGGTCGTGTGTGTGTTGACGTGAGGATGAGGAAGCCAATATAACAGCCGCGTCGGACTGTCTATGCGACGGAGCATGCCAAGCAGGAGGAGTGGATGTAAGCTCCGACTAACGAACGAACATACAACGACATCATGGCGCAGATGTTGATGTAAGAGAGAGGGGGCCTCTCTCGCTCGCGGTCCGGGTGGACCTGGACGAGCTAGCTACCTGACTGACAGGCTTCCTCCATACTATCTTCGGATCCGTCGTTGCTGGGTGTGCACATTTCGATGTTTTATAGTGCTCGCACCACCCAAATTGCTTCCCTGGACCGCAACGGCCGAACCTGGCTGCTGAGCCATTCGACACCGGGCGGACTAGCGGATGATCAATGCCTTCGATCCTACTAGGGAACTCTTCGGCAATTGTCGTATTACCTTGAGCACTTAGCCGCTAGCCCCAATATTGTAACGACGGAGACACACTTGTTGAAGACATCACGGAAACATCACCCTGTTCTTGTTCTTCTGAAAAAGAGACTAATAGAGTAGAGTGACCCTGCGGAGAGAGGACCAGAATGGACACCTCACCGCTAACAAAATACCGTGACACACGTCTCTAACGTTGTCATTCCAATCAACACACACAAAGCAAGAATTAGTGCAAATACATTGACTACAAGAAACAAAATGAACATGAGAATTAGAGGAAGATTTCCTCGCATTGCAATTTGAACAATATTTTTTCATCAAGAAAAAATATACAGTCATAGTACTCGCACTAACCCTTGAAACAAAGATACATAATATAATATAATCCATTATAACATTTCAAAAGAAAATAATTTCAATAAAAAAATTTTCAGAAGAACCCAAGTTCCCAATGAGCCCAAATGGATTCCAAAAAAGCCTAAGTGTGGACAAAAATTTTAAAACCACTTCAAATGAAAGTGTCAATGACACTGTAGCTCAACTTGTCAAGACATGTACATGTATAGTATGTGACACAGCAATGATAAACATCTAGGTAATGACCTGATAACAAAGGTACATATAAAGTATTGTAACGGTCTGTACATAAATACTGACCGTAGCCTGTAACAAATGTATAGGTAAAGTATTGTAAAGGTGGGTGACAGTCAGATGCTAAACTAGAAAAGAAATCTTTGAGTCCCAGAGTGGGTCTGACTGAACCCCAAAATATTTGTTCTCATAGCACAGTGATAACAAAGGCACCCCAAAACACACTCATTCCTGTCCCAAGGTGAAAACAAAGGTACCCAAGAAGTTTCGTGAAGATCATAAATACGAGCTGTATAGAAGTTGTGACAAAAAACTGATTGGACCTAATTTCGGTACAAAATGGCCACTGGCAGCCATCTTGAATTTTGGACCGCACTCAGAAACACTCGTTCTCATCCCAAGGTGATAACAAAGGTACCAAAGAAGTTTTGTGAAGATCGGTTGATAAATACAGACTCTAGCCCGAGCCTTATTGACATGTGCACTTGCAGTGTATAAGTAGCACTGAATAAATCAAAGTTCATCTAATTTGCATAATTTCTGCACGAGATAAAAACCCGTACTATATGTGATGTATTCCATGTTACTAAACATTCATACAAAAATTTATTCAAATCAGAACTTTCATACAGAAGTTCTGTACAAAAGACTGATTGCACTAATTTTGGTACAAAATGGCTGCTGGTGGCCATCTTGAATTTCGGACCACACCCAAAAACACTCGTTCTCATCCCACGGTGATAACAAAGGTACTCAAGAAGTTTCGTAAAGATCGGTTCATAAATACGGCCTCTAGCCTGAACCGTATAGAAGTTGTGTACAAAAAACTGATTAGACCTAATTTTGGTACAAAATGGCCACTGGCAGCCATCTTGTATTTCGGACCGCACCCAGAAACACTCGTTCTCGTCCCAAGGTGATAACAAAGGTACCCAAGACGTTTCATGAAGATCGGTTGATAAATACAGCCTCTAGCCCGAGCCGTATTGACATGTGTACTTACTGTGTGTAAGTAGCACTGAAAAAATCAAAGTTCATCTAATTTGCATAATTTCTGCACGAGAAAAAAACCCGTATTATATGTGATGTATCCCATGGTACTAAACATTCACACAAAAAATTATTCAAATCAGAGCTTTCATGTGGAAGTTCTGTGCAAAAATCTGATTGCCTCTAATTTTGGACAAAATGGCTGCCAGCGGCCATCTTGAATTTGGACAGCACCCAAAAACACTTGTTCTCGTCCCACGGTGATACCAAAGGTACCCAAGAAGTTTTGTAAAGATCGGTTCATAAATGCGGCCTCTAGCCTGAGCCGTATTGGCATTTCCACTGACAGTGCTGAAAGTAACACTAAATACATCAAAGTTAGTCTAATTTGCATAATTTACGTACAAGAAAAAAACCTGTATTATATGTGATGTATCCCATGGTACTAAACATTCATATAAAAAATTATTCAAATCAGCGCTTTCCTATGGAAGTTCTGTGCAAAAAACAGATTTCTGCATCGTCGGTACAAAATGGTGGCTGGCTGCCATCTTGAATTTCGGACCGAACCCCAAAACACTCGTTCTCGTCCCACGGTCATAACAAAGGTACCTAAGAAGTTTTGTAAAGATCGGTTCATAAACACGGCCTCTAGCCCGAGCCGTATTGAATTGTTGACGGACAGATGGACAGGCGGCCAGACGGCCGGACGGACAGATGGCCAGACGGACGACAGACAACTGGCCATGGCATAAGCTCAAATTTGGCTTCGCCAAAGTTGAGCTAAAAATTAATGTAACACTTACGGACAATATTAATGTATCTTGCTACGAACTGAACTAAGCAGAGGACAAGTCATCACTATCAGAAGCAACCGTTGTCAACATAAACAAAAAGTGTACAAAAACCGGAAACATGACTCCAGGCACTGACAAACATGGCCCGAAATCAGTTACCAATTTAAACACTATCTGATGCAAAACAGAGACTTCCAGAGAAGAAACTGCAGAACATCAGATGGCAGATGCAGACCAAAATGCCTAAACACCCAAGGATGAGGACGTAAACATGGGGGAAAAACAGAATATTATTCTGTTACCAGGCCAAAACTCCCAAGAAATTTTAGTAATCAACATTACAAAAAATATGCCAAAAGCATGGGAGAATAGCTAGGGGGGAATAAAGGAAAGAGAGAGAGGAAACACTGAACAACATTGGTACATTCATAGCAAGAATGACAACATAAGGGCCATGCCTCGAAAATAGGCAACATGAAATAATTTCGTAAAAAAGTTAAAAAATTTATAGTAATTTATATATTTTTTATACTTACCAATGACCCAGACATAGCTGGTGCTAACTCTTAAAATACTAGGGCCAAACACAAATTTTGCCCCCCCCCCCCCCCAATCTCCAAAATTTGCATCTAAAACCAAAAGAAATCATGTCCTGAAGGTCCTCCATACTTTGCCCTGACTGCTCATGCGCAGTGTCAAGGATGTCCCGAAATTGGCGCCAATTATCATTCTTACAAGCAGTGCCTGGTCAGCGCTATGTACTCAGCGGGGAGGTATGAGTTCCCAACTCCTGGGAGGGCCATCCCCGTCTGGGTCATTGGTAAGTATAAAAAATATATAAATTACTATAAATTTTTTAACATTTTTATACTGTACCAATGACCCAGACATAGCTGAATAGTAAAAAGGCTGGAGGGCCTAGGACATAGAGGAAAATCGAATAAGCTCAACTATATAAAATAGAGTCAACCCCTCAAGGAGAAAAGGAGTATTAGGCTTTACATGTATCTTTCTTATTTTAAGATAAATTAGAAAGATACAATACCCTTCATAATTAAGCACAATAACATTCATGTTCTCTATTAACATCCAGTATAACCCTTTATACTAATTATTTTTAAAGTAAGCCAATAAATAAAGTTAGTCCAGAGAATTGAGACTCTTTATATTCTTTTAAAAGTGTCCGAGGATTGTATATTAACGCCCGTTTGACACTTGACATATACAAATGCTTCACACCGAGCTACACTTTAAAAATATGACATGAATGAATTTTTAACATTAATATTACACTTTAAAACCATCCCGGAAACGACTCAGAATTACTGACTCCGGAGGAGGAATCCCCTTGCTTTTCACTATAAAGCAGGTGACCTAAGGGAACACCCTCCCCCCCCCCTTCCCCTTGCCCTGGGTCAAGAGCGAAGAGGGCAGCAGGACGGAGTCACTGCCGGAACAGAAAGCCTGCATAACTATAGTTGCAACTGTTTAGTGGACGACATTCTGAGCAACAGATAACGGACCTAAACAATGCAGGTCTCCAGAAATGGACTCAATATTTCTGAGATAAAAATTCGTGAATGTGGATGGCTGAGACCAATAAGCAGCCTTCATTAAATCTGTAGTAGCAACACTATTTGCGTAAGCCCAAGATGTAGAAAGAGCTCTTACTTCATGAGCCGAGATCTTAAGCACAGACTGCTGAGTAGAAGATAAATTTTCATAAGCAGTACAGATAGTTAATTGAATCCATCTAGCAATAGAATGGACCGAAATGTCCTTTCTATTAGGCATCAGAGACAGAAAGAAGCGTTTTCGTCCCTTTCTGATAAACTGAGATCTTTGTTTATAAATACGTAAAGCTCTAACAGGACAGAGTAAAGGCCTACGCCCGTCTGAAGACGGCAGAGCCTTAATAACAATAGGTTCCGGATATTTATTAGGAACCTGATTCTTAGCTAAAAAGCCAACATTAGTAGTGAAGGTGATAGTGTTCCCGACACTACGATAGTGAGAATCGTCCACCGATAGTGCATGAAGCTCACTGACTCTTCTAGCAGAAGAGAAAGCTAAGAGAAAAGCTGTCTTATAAGACAAGAATTTGAAATCTACTGTCCCAAGAGGCTCAAATGGCTTTTCCTTCAGTTTAAGAAGAACCCAAGCTAAATTCCACTTAGGAATTAATCTAAGAGTTCTGGGTCTATTTATCGAGAAGTTTCTAACTAACTTAGATAAAGAGACATTAGATCCAATTTGTAAACTATCATGGTGTGCATAGGTATCAGATAACATAGACCTATAACCCTTAATAGTAACAGGCTGCAGTTTGATCTCGTCAAACAAGTATACTTGAAAGTTTGCAATGTCTGGTATGGAGGGATCAAAAATATCAACAGAATGATCCCTACACCAACGACGAAAAACCTTCCACTTAGCCGCATAGTTTAGTGAAGAGGAGGTCCTCCTACAGTTAGAAATCGCGTCCACTGCTCATCCTGTAAAGTGCTTGCCATGCAAGAAGGGCCGCACAATGGAAAAACGTGAAGGTTGAGACCTTGCGGGTTGTGATGAAGTTGACGCGGTTTCCCCTGCGAAAGAAGATCCTCCCGTGGAGGAAGCTTTCGCGGTAGGTCCCACAGCAGACACCTGAGTAGACTTATCCACGGTCTCTGTGGAGACAGAGATGCTACCAACAGAATCTGCATTGAGATTGTTTTATCTTTAGCAATACTTGCTGAATTAACGGTGCTTGAGGATACGCATATCCTATCATTCCGTCCCATGAGATCGATAGAGCGTCTACTGCAAATGCTCTTGGATCCGGACATGGTGACACATACGTCTGCAACTGATTGTTGAGATGTGTCGCAAATAAGTCTATCATTGGCCGTTCCCATTGGTAGCAAATCTGATTGAATACCTGTTTGCTGAGAGTCCACTCCGATGGCAACAAGCGACCCTTCCGTGAAAGGGAGTCTGCTAGTACATTCAGACGACCCCGGTATATGACGGACCGAAAGTAGAACTTGATGTTCTAGAGCAAACAGAAGGATTCTTTCCGTTAAATTGAATAACGGAACGGAATGAGTGTCTCCCTGGTTCCGGATATACGCCACTACTGTCGTATTGTCGGACAGGATTTGGACATGAGCTTTCTGAATAATGTCCATCCAATGACGTAACGCAAGCCAAATTGACATCATTTCCTTGATGTTCATGTGCTTGCTTAGAAACTGTGGATCCCAAAGACCCTGGCACCTCGAATCCGTTGGGATCAATGATGCACCCCAACCTGTTTGACTGGCACTTGTCATAATCGTAAAACTCGGATCCGGCAACTGCAGCGGAACTCCCGGAGTCAACCACTGAATGTTTGCCCAAGTCTGAATCTCTTGTTTCACTTGATCTGACAAGAGAACGTCTATGTCGAGCGAATGAATCTTCACACTCCAATTCTGAGTCAAGAAGATTTAGAGAGGACGAGTGCGTAACCGCCCCATCGGAGTGAGATCCGCAGCGGCTCTGCACAGACCTATCAGTCTCATGAACTCCCTCGCTGTGACTTTGTCTGCATGAAGACAATAGCGAGCGTAACAACTGACTAATTTCGCTCTGGTTAACGGCAGACGAACGAGATTGTTGTGCGTCTCGAAGCTCATTCCCAGATGAGTGAATGACTTGGACGGCACCAGATCCGACATCTCCTCGTTTATAACAAAACCGAGACGTCGGAGCAATAGAAGCAGATTCTGCACATCGTTCTGAAGCGTTAACTCGTTGCCGTACCTCTGAAGAATGTCGTCCAGGTAGGCCGACGTTACCGCAGACGAATGAGCTCGGAAATACATCATTACCGAGTTCATTACCCGAGTGAAAGCCCAGGGTGCTAGGTTCAATCTGAAGCACATCGCCCGGAATTGATATACCACTCCTAGGACTGCGAAGCGTAGATACTTTCTGAATGTCGGATGTACCATGACGTGAAAGTACGCATCTTTGAGATCTATGCTTGTAGCATAATCGTTCACCCGAATACTCGCTCTGACCGATCGAATCGTCTCCATATAGAACTTCGGAGCGACGATCGGCTTGTTTATCCAGCTCAAATCTATGACTGGACGGAACGAGCCGTCTGGTTTTGGAACCAGAAATAGATGGCTGTAGAATCCCGGTGTTTCCTGGTCTTCTACGACCTCTACCGCGTTCTTCATTAAAAGAGACTGCACCTCCGATAACAGAGCGTCTCTTTTCTGCGGATTTGACGGAAGTTGAGTCCATTTTGGACTTAGAGTTAATGGAGGCTTTCATTTGAAGGATATTCTTAGACCTTCCGAAATCACCCCACTCACCCAAGGGTCGTACGTAATCGACGCCCACTGTTCTGAAAAACTTCCGCCAACCGGAACACGATAGAGGTTGAAACCATCACCTCCTGGACCTGCGGGAGGAGAAACCACGTCCTCCACGACCCGCACCTCGTCCCGTCGACCTCGGGGCGTCCGACCGGTTGTCCCGGCCCGAAGGACGTCCCGCACGTGAGTCGCTGCCTTGACGGTCTCTAGAATAAGACCAAGAGGACGCACCGGAACCTCTATAGGAACCTCTCTTGGGCGTATTAGTCCCAGAAGTGCCTGTCTTACTCTTATCTGCCGTATCCGACTTTTTGGAAGCGGATTTAAACAGCAGAGAATCCGAAGCTTTCTCAGTAATTTTATCGTAGATTGCTGAAAGCTTGCCGTCGAAGAGAAGCTCTCCGGAGACCGAAGCGACTCTGAGAGAGTTCTTCACCTTACTATCCACGCGTGTGGATGTAGCTAGGGCTGCGTCACGTCTAACCAACTCCAGGTTTGCCACTGAAGAGGCGGAGTTATACGTGGACTAAGCTACTGCCCTTGAAAGAAGTCTTAAAGAGGATTGTATATCCTGGAATTCTTTCCCTTGAAGACGCAGTGATAACGCCTTTGTAAGGTGGTCTGCGTAAGATAAAGCATCTAAACTGGCTCTGTTAGACGTAATTGTCGTATCCAACACAGCGGTTGGAATGGACATAGACGACGGTAATGACAATTCTAAGTCTTCCGCCTCGTCAAGACGCAGAGGAACTCTCGGAATACCCTGTCCTGCCGTATCGAATTTATTCCTTGAATTAATGAAAGGCAGGTTAAGAGCATTGGCGGACAAGAAACCAGCTTTGCCTGTTTTGGAAGCAAGCTTGAAGATAGCGTCGTTCAATAATTCAAATGTTCTTGTGACATTATTGGACTGAGACGGAAACTCAGGGACGATGTCTCTGAATCGCTCGAAGAATTCAGTGTCCAATGACGCTATCAGTCTCTTATCCGGTATCGCAGCAGTCTGACCCAACGGAACAACTTGAGGAAGGAAGTGCCGGATGAAATCCACGGCAGCTTTATGTTGTTCCGAAAGGGATAGCTCCAAGTCCTCAGTATCCCTTTCGCCATCTGGTCGGACCTCATGATGCTCCCGGTCGTCCGCACCCGATGCTTCGGCGGAGCGTACCGACCCAGCGCCGTCGGATAATTCCTGATCCGACAACGATTGTCGTTTGCTGGGATGCTGCGATAATTTGTGCTATCTGAGCTAGCACGTCCGTCATCGAGGCCTGCAGAGTAGCGGTCTTTCGCTGCTTAGCCGCCGGAAGCTCCGCATCAACTGACTCCCGCATACTTTTCCTATGCGAACGTCCGGAGTCTACCGGCCTCGTGTCCCTGGCTACCGGATGGCGTGACCTGGTCGCGGATGAATTCCTGATCGGCGAAGCTGGCAGAATATCCGCGGACACGTAGCCAAGGTGCGGTCGTGTGCGCTGCTGAGAGGATGAGGAAGCCTGAGCAGTCTCAGCGGACTGCCTATACAACGGAGCGTCCCGAGTGGCAGACGTGTGCTCCGCTTGCGAAACATTTTGTACCACAACATCTGGTCCCAGATGTTGTACGAGAGAGGGGCCTCTCTCGCTCGCGGCCCGGCTGGACCTGGACGAGCTAGGAACCGGACTAGAAGGCTTCCTCCGATCTCTCCTTTTATCCGCCGTCACTGGGTGTGCACATTGTATGTTTATAGTGCTCGCATCACCCAACACTCCTTTCTGGACCGCAACGGACGAACCCGGCTGCCGAACCATTCGGTGAATGGACGCTACACCGGGCGAGCTAGCGGACGACAGCGCCGTCGATCCTACTAGGGACCTCTAGGGCAACTGTCGTATCTCCATGAGCACTTTTGCCGCTAGCTCTTCATTAGATTGTTACGACGGAAGCGCACTTTTGGAAGATAACATGGAAACATCACCCTGTTCTTGTTCCTCTGAAATAGAAACTGACAGACTAGAGTGACCCTGCAGAGAAAGGACCGGCATAGCCCTTTCCCCGCTAACAACATACCGTGACACACGTTTCTAATGTTTGTCATCCCAATATTCACATACTGAACAGGAGTTAGTGTGAGTACACTGACTACAATTAATACAATGATCATGAAAGTCAGAGGAAGATTTCCTCTTATTACAATTTGAACAATATCCTTTCATTGTGAAAAGGCAACAAAAAGTCCTAGTACTCGCACAAACCCCTGAAAACAAAGATACATAATAACATGATCCATTAACATTGAAAAAACAATTGAAATCAAAAATAATTTTTGAAAAATATTTTTTCAGCGAAGCCCAAGTTTCTGAAAAGTAACGTTGAGCCCCAAAGGATCCCAAGGCTAAGTGTGGACAAAAATTTTAAAATTATTTTAAATAATTAATGCAACACTTACGGATAATAATAATGTATCTTGTAATGAGATAAACTACGACAAAGGCAAAAAGCTCCCCTCAAAAGAGACTGTTGCCAATGTAAACAAGAAGTGTATACACACCAGAAAACATGACTCCAGGCACTGACAATCCTGGCCCGAAATCAGTTATCAAAATACACACTATCTGATGCAAAACAGAGACTTCCAGGGAACAATCTGCAGAACATCAGATGGTAGATGCAGAACACAACGTCTAAACACCCATGGGTGAGAACGTAAACATGGGGAAAATAACAGAATTCATTCTGTTACCAAGCTAATTCTCCCAAGAAATTTTAGTAGTAATCTTACTCAAAAATATGCCAAAAGCATGGGAGAATAGCAAGGGGGTACTTACAGGACAAGGGGAGAGGAAACACTGAATAAGCAGTGCAACTTCATAGCAAGAATGACAACAACAGGCCCATGCCTCGAAAATAGGCAACTTAACATAATTTCATTACAAAATTTTAAGTTACAGCCCTGAATATTTTCTGTCACTCCTTTTTTCTCTCCTCCTTCTATATCCTCCTTAGAATCACCATTTCTCCACTATTTATGTGTCTGGCATCATTTAAACTGAGATTTACAAGCACAAAGATCAGTGAGATGTTAACTGATGAAGGGCCAAACAAAGAATGATAATTGGCGCCAATTTCGGGACGTCCTTGACTCTGCGCATGCGCAGTAAGGGCAAAGTATGGAGGACCTTCAGGACATGATTTCTTTTGGTTTTAGATGCAAATTTTGGGGATTGGGGGGGCAAAATTTGTGTTTGGCCCTAGTATTTTAAGAGTTAGCACCAGCTATGTCTGGGTCATTGGTACAGTATAAAAATATTATAAGTTACAGCCCTGAACATTTCCTGTCACTGTTTCTTCCTCTCATCCTTCTATTTCCTCCTTAGATCCACCATTTCTCTCATAATTATGTGTCTGGCATCATTTAAACTGAGATTTACAAGCACAAATATCAGTGAGCTGTAACTGATGTGAGGGCCAAACAAAGAATGATAATTGCGCCAATTTCGAGACCTCCTTGACACTGCACATGCGCAGTGGAGTAAAAGTATGGAGGACCATATAGGACATGTAATTTTCGATTTTTGATGCAAATTTTGGGGATTGGGGTGTAAAATTTGTGTTTGGCCCTAAATATTTAAGAGTTAGCACCAGCTAAGTCTGGGTCATTGGTAAAGTATAAAAATAATATATTTTGCCTTTATTAGGCCTCTTTTTGAATACGCGGATACTGTTTGGGATAACTGTTCTGAAACCAAAGTGGCGGAACTGGAAAAAATATAGACTGCAGAGGCAAGGATCATTACGGGCGCAGCTATTAGTGCTAGTAAGTCCTTACTTTATTTAGAAACGCGATGGGATCCATTTCAAGAAAGACGTCGCAAACACAAGTTAATCCAGTTTTTCAAAATGTATCATAGTATGGTACCTCCACATATCTCCAGTAAAGTTCCCCCACTTGCTTCTTCAACCAATCCATCACTCAGTCTCCGATCAAGTCAAAACTACTGTGTTCCTTTTTGTTGGACTGAATTGTACAAGTCTCCCTTCATCCCCAGCATTACTGACCAACGGAATAACCTGCCCCTGTCTGTCTGCGAGAACTCGTCATTGATTCATTTTAAGACTTTCCTAAATGGTGGTAATCAATGACCTCCAAGGTTCTATAGTAATGCAAAATCTCACATAGCTCAAATACATCATTGCAGGTTGCGACTGAAGCGTAGTAACCTCAATTCACACTTATATGATAATCATTTATCACCAAACCCCTTATGTCAGTGTGGCGAGCAAGAGACTCCTGATCACTTTCTCTTGCATTGACCAATTTTCACACACGCTCGTAATTATACAATTAACCTACTCCCGTTTGGAGCAGACACATCTTCACTTCTTTTCGGTTCAGAAATCTTGAATAACGAAGACAACCGCCTCATCTTTGAAGTGGTACATGACTTTATATTATCAAGTAAGTGATTCTAATGATTAATTTCTAATACAGTAGCAACCAATTTAATATAACTTAATATTATTAGAATGTTATTATCAAGTTAGCTCAACATAACGAATATACCCCTCCACACCATTCAACTGTCCTTGCAGATCAAAGTCACCTAGTATCAAATCAAATTAGCTCAACATAACGAATACCCCCCCCCCCCCCCATCCCTTCGCCCCCCCACCCACACCATTCAACTTTCCTTGCAGCTCAACGCCACCCGGTCAGTATCCATAGACTATTCATAATCTTTTACTGAACGACATTACCTATACCTTCTTTTGCCTTTTTCGTGTGTATTTAATGCATCATGTATTCAAGCTGACTGAGATTTGTTCTTGGTTCAGAATTTTTGAATAACGAAGACAACCACACCTTATCCCTGAAGTGGTACATGACTTTATACTATCAAAGAAGCGATTCTAATGACTAATGACTAATCCCTAAATCAGTACTAACCTAATTAAAATAATTTAATAATATCGTGAATATTGTTGCCAAACTTGCTCAGCACAACGGATATATCCCTCAACACCGTTTAACCTTGCTTGCAGCTCAATGCCACATGGACTCTATTCACAGACTGTATCCATAATCTTCTACTAAACAAACTGAAAGAAATTACATAACATACTTACTTACGCCTTTCTCGTGTGTAGTAAATGCACCATGTATTCAAGCTGACCGAGTTTTCATTCTTTTTATATCGTTCTTATTTTGTTCACTGTGTACTCATAACACTCTTACATATCGTTTCCCAGTGGTCCCGCCTCTACTTCCCAGAATGGTCAGGTTCGGGTGGTCTTATTAACAAAAGCTCCCGTTTAAAGTTTATTATGTTTCCAATTTTGGACTCGGAAACATGGCTCATGACCCTCCATTGGAGTGAGTTCATTGAGCTCACTCCAATGGAGACCAAGAGCTGTGTTTTTGAAATAGAAAATAAAACTATCTAGTGGTTCAAGACGTCTTTTGTGCAACTGTCATATTCTATCCATGTTGGCAAGGGGTTAATCTGGTGTACAGGAGGTGGGGGCCCTCAGGCGACGATGTGTGAGCTCGACTACTGACGCTTGTGTAATGTGTACAAATACTGTTAAGATTAAAGTCACTCATACCTGCCATTGACATTTGTAACTCTTTGTAATCTTGTTCTGGGTGGAAACGACCTTGTATAAGCTTATAGCATCCTGCCGAATCCACATCATTGTATGTAACAATTTTTGTATTATTTGACTTTGAACTCTTAAAATAAATCAAGTTTAAACTAAATCCCACATCATCCCTGTGTGCCTTCGGCTCGCTTAAAACTTCATTCATTCAGCCAATATCATTCTGAAATTTCAATATAAAAAGGACATGCACATGGACACGATAATGTACATTTATCCTGCTCCTCTGTTTCTTTTATTTCAGCATCTGTTTTTATATCCAATGGCAACAGGCTTATGTTATGGGCAGTATTGGGTAAATCGACGCACCTTTGAATGACTGCCTCAACAAACAAAAAGGATAAATACAGGAAATGAGAATATTTCACCAAAAACTAAAATACTGCGGAAATGTATTTCAGAGGGGATTGGGAGAGGGGGGGTATTCTGAGAGATTCTTGGGGTCTTGGGGGAGGGGGGGGGAGGGGGGGAAGAGGGGGGGGGGGCTCTGGTGTTTTGGAGAACCCTCGTGGATTCATAAGCAAATAAGGTTAATCAGGTCACAACTAGAGCTGTGCAGTATTAAAATTTCAAGTTCGGTATGGGTATCAGTATTTTTCAGGAAAATATCTCCGTTTCGGTGCAGTATTCGGTATATGCACAGAACACTGAAAGTAGTAACAAACTGACCCAATTTCCCAACATTCAACAATATAGTAACCTAACAGGTTCAGCGCTGAAATCTCATGAACTTGACAAGCTAATTCAATGGTGAGAACTGATTAGTTTAGCAAGTTATTTAATGAATCACTCGATTCAGTTAAATTTTTATTTTGATTTCCCAGTTTGTGCCAAGTACCTGTGGGTGGCAAAGGAAACCCCACATTGTCCCTGTGCGCCTTCGGCACGGTGAAACTTTTCATTAAAAAAACAAGAGCAATGCTAACGTGTGTGCTAATGCCCCCAAAGGTAGCCAAGTCGTACTCACATGTGGATAATCAGACAACAGCTTCACTACTGCTACATTGCAGAACAACACTACATTGCAGAACAACAGTAAGGAATGGCAAAGTGCCAATAAAATTATTATTACTTATATTTTGTTAATATGTTTTGTAACAACAGACAACAGCTTCACTGCTGCTACGTTGCAGAACAGCACTAAGGAGTCAGTAATGGAGAAAAAGTTATAAAAATAATTGCAGATGACTTGAATGGTGCCACATTGAATAAAAATTGAAAGAGGCAAAAATAGGAATAGTACATACCTTTGTTAAAAATTCTTAAACCAGTGAAAAAGTAGAACTGGTCTTGCATCTTTTCCAAGTGAAAAAGGGGGCATAACTGCATCAAAAATTGCCGAGTCAAACCTCAAATTGAAATCGACCTGTACTTTGACATGAGTAATCAGCATATAAAATTTGAAACTCATCGGTTCAGCCAAACAATTTTAATTGGTAGGAAACCAAAAAATCATCAATTTTCAAAGTAAATAAGGGACATAACTCCTGTAAGATTTGTCAGACAAAACCCTAGATACAAGGGCATCCCATCCCCCAAGCTGCCCTATCACCATGCCAAAGAACATTAAAATCCAACAACTGATGTTCGAGTTATAATACAAAATGTTCGTACAGACGGACGGAGACCTCCACTATATACCCGTCAAAAAAATCTTTCGGGGGAATAATTAATGGATGAAATCAATAAATGAAAGTGTCAATGACTGTAGCTCAACTTGTTAAGACATGTATAGTATGTGACATAGAAATGACAAACATCTAGGTAATGACCTGATAACAAAGGTACATACAAAGTAATGTAACAGTCTGTAGATAAATACTGACCATAGTCTGTAACAAACGTATAGGTAAAGTATTGTAAAGGTGGGCGACAGTCAGATGCTAAACTAGAAAAGAAATCTTTGAGACCCAGAGTGGGTCTGACTGAACCACGAAATATTTGTTCTCATAGCACAGTGATAACAAAGGCACCCCAAAACACTCGTTCCTGTCCCAAGGTGATAACAAAGGTACCCAAGAAGTTTCATGAAGATCGGTTCATAAATACGGCCTCTAGTCTGAGCCGTATAGAAGTTGTGTACAAAAAACTGACTGGACCTAATTTCGGTACAAAATGGCCACTGGCAGCCATCTTGAATTTTGGACCACACCCAGAAACACTCGTTCTCGTTCATAAATACAGCCTCTCGCCCGAGCTGTATTGACATGTGCACTTACTGTGTATAAGTAGCACTGAATAAATCAAAGTTCATCTAATTTGCATAATTTTTGCACGAGAAAAAAACCCGTATTATGGGTAATGTATTCCATGTTACTAAACATTCATTCAAAAATTTATTCAACTCAGAACCTTCATATATAGAAGTTCTGTACAATAACTGATTGTACCTAAATTTGGTACAAAATGGCCGCTGGCAGCCATCTTGAATTTTGGACCGCACCAAAAAACACTCGTTCTCGTCCCAAGGTGATAACAAAGGTACCCAAGAAGTTTCATGAAGATCGGTTCATAAATACAGCCTCCAGCCTAGCCGTATTGACATGTGCACTTACAGTATACAAGTAGCACTGAATAAATCAAAGTAAGACAAAGTTCATCTAATTTGCATAATTTCTGCACCAGAAAGAAACTTGTATTATATGTGATGTAAACCATGTTACTAAACATTCATACAAAAATTTATTCAAATCAGAACTTTCATACAGACGTTCTGTACAAAAAACTGATTGCACTAATTTTGGTATAAAATGGCTGCTGGTGGCCATCTTGAATTTCAGACTGCACCCAAAAACACTCGTTCTCGTCCCACGGTGATAACAAAGGTACCCAAGAAGTTTCGTAAAGATCAGTTCATAAATATGGCCTCTAGCCTGAGCCATATAGAAGTTGTGTACAAAAAACTTCTTGGACCTAATTTCGGTACAAAATTCCCACTGGCAGCCATCTTGAACTTTGGATCGCACCCAGAAACACTCCTTCTCGTCCCAAGGTGATAACAAAGGTAACCAAGAAGTTTTGTGAAGATCGGTTCATAAATATAGCCCTTAGCCCGAGCCGTATCGACATGTGCACTTACTGTGTACAAGTAGCACTGAATAAATCAAAGTTCATCTAATTTGCATAATTTTTGCACGAGAAAAAAACCTGTATTGTGTGTGATATATTTCATGTTACTAAACATTCATACAAACATTTATTCAAATCAGAACTTTCATACAGAAGTTCTGTACAAAAAACTGATTTCACTAACTCAAGTACAAGACAGCTGCTGGTGGCCATCTTGAATTTCGGACCACACCCCAAAACACTCATTCTCGTCCCACGGTGATAACAAAGGTACTCAAGAAGTTTCATAAACATCGGTTCATAAATACAGCCTCTAGCCCGAGCCGTATTGGCATTTGCAGTTACAGTGCTGAAAGTAACACAAAATAGATCTAAGTTAGTCTAATTGGCATAATTTATGCATGAGAAAAAAAAACGTATTATATGTGATGTATCCCATGGTACTAAACAATCACACAAAAAATTATTCAAATCAGCGCTTTCATATGAAAGTTCTGTGCAAAAATCTGATTGCACCTAATTTTGTACAAAATGGCTGTCAGCGGCCATCTTGAATTTCAGACCGCACCCAAAAACACTTGTTCTCATCCCACGAGATAAGAAAGGTACCCAATAAGTTTTGTAAAGATCGGTTCATAAATACGGCCTCTAGCTCGAGCCATGTTGACAGCGTGACAGACGGACAATGGGCCATGACAATACCTCAAATTTAGCTTTGCCAAAGTTGAGCTAAAAATCAGTTATTAACAATACACTAATGCAGGTGACAACACTGTAATCCAATTAAGTACAAACAAGACAAAAGATTAAGGTGCTATATAAGTAATGGAATTTTGTTTATTTCGAAATTCTTACCTATTCCTTAAATTCAAATTAAATATACACAAATTATACATGAAAAGGAATATGTCGCTGAAATGTGTGATAGTTGGAGATTTCAATTTTGACTCTCAACAATACACACCCAAGGATCAGGCAGCTGGAAAACGATTACAGCTTATCTCAAATTGTCAAAGACCCCACGCAAGTAACTGAACACTCTTGCAGTCTACTTGATCTAATTTTATTATCGTGTCCAATGCTAGCTGAAAATTGTTCTGTTATTCCTCCCTTCTGCAGTGACAACCGTGCTACTGCTGTTACATTAAAATTCACAAAAAGTAAAACTGCCTGCTTTAAAAGACAAATTTGGGATTAAAGTAATATGGATATAAACAGATTACAGGCACATTTTGCTCAAACTACGTGGGAAAACTTTTTTACTGAAAATTTAAATGATACCACAGAGAACCTTACATCGTTTAGCATGGAATCAGCTAAAAACTACATGCCAAACAAAACCATTGTAGTACGTCTGAAAAATAAACCTTGGATGAACTCAATGATCCAAAAAATTATGAGAGTGCATGACCGAACACACAAAAAAGCCAAACAGACAAATAGGGCCGAGGACTGGGCTAGATTTAGGCATGACACAAATAAAACTATATCACTCGTACGGACAGACAAAGCCGAATACGATATTAAAATCATCTCGTAACTTTGGCAGTAAACATTGGTGGGGGACCCTTAAATCATTCTCTAAAGAGAACAATCTATCAAATGAACTTTTCCCACCACTTGAAGAAAGTGTGCAAATAATTAGTGACGCAAAGTCGATTGCAGACGTATTAAATAAGTATTTTGCTAATCAAGCTAACTCAGCTGGTGACAAAGAATTACCACCCATTCCACATTGTGAAATGAGTCTTGAATCCATAGTAATTTCCAAAGAGGAAGTCATGTCAATTATTAGTAATTTAGATCCCCAGAAAGCTAGTGGGCCAGATTTAATTAATAAAAGAATTATTAAGGCATGTGCCCAACAGTTAGCTCCCCCTCTAACTTATCTTTTTAATCTATCCTTATCACATAATGAGTTTCCATAACTTTCCAAATTTATGAAAGATGGCTAGTGTTGTGCCAATTCATAAGAAATTATCCGTTAATGACAAGGCAAACTATTGTCCAGTCTCTCTAACAAGTTCTGTCAGTAAAATTCTAGAAAAAGTAATTTTCAGACGCATTTTTTCCTTCTTGGTTGAAAACGGATTGACACACTTACAATCAGGCTTCATTCCGGGTGACAGTACAATTTACCAACTCATAGATATTGATAACTATATTGCCAGCAATATGGACACCAATAAAGAAGTCAGAATGGTATTCTGTGATATAAGTAAGGCTTTCGATAGCGTATGGCATGACAGATTAATTCATAAATTAGACTCTATTGGAATAAGAGGTAACCTACTCACGTGGTTTAAAAGCTACTTAACAAATCGCTCCCAGCATGTAGTCGTAAAAGGAGAAAAATCCAAAAATAAAATCACTAAAGCTGGTGTGCCACAAGGATCCGTTTTAGGCCCTCTTCTGTTTAATATTTACATAAATGACATTGTTAAAGATATTATGTCTAATATTGGACTTTATGCCTATGATACTACACTTCATCTAGTAATCGAAGATGCAAACTGAGCAGCAGAAGTTTTGAATAATGACCTGAGAAAAATTGCTCAGTGGTCTAACACATGACAGGTCGTATTTAATCCACTAAAGACCGAATCATTGTACTTTTCAAGTAAAGTAAACCCTATGCTTCGTCCCCATTTTTACATCCTAGGACAGCAAATAGAAGAGACGGACACTCATAAACATCTTGGGCTGATCTTTTCAAAAACAGGACAATGGGATTCACATATAGAGAGTATTATAAATAAAGTCAGCCCCATGATAAACTGCGTAAGAAGCCTAAAATGCAGACTGTCTAGATACAAATTGGAAACTCTATATAAATACTTCATTCTCCCGCTTTTTGATTATGCCGATGTTATATGGTATGGTGGTATGGAGACCAAATCGACACTCCTAGAAAATCTGCACTTGGATGCTCTACAAACTATAATAGAGGTAACTAGGGGAACAAGTCATCACCTTATTTACAGGGAATCAGGTTTCATCCCTCTCAAAGTGCAGACGACTTTCCTGGAAGTCTGCTATCGCATTCATAGCAGAACTGATAATAAAATAATATTTAGCGAGAACAACTCATAGCCAAATATGCTTCAGATATTCAATAACAAAGCTACTTAAGATGGGCATTAAAAACACTTTTGAGTGCAGTGATATGACTACATTTTGGAAAAGGACAACAATGTCTGCATTTTTTAGTGAAGATGGTTTCCATGTTTGACAGATATGCGCAAATCACTCGATACCACGAATTTCCAACGAAAAACAAAATCGTAATTCTAAGAAATTTCAACATGTATCATGATACCTTGCACTGAATATGGCAACTGTGCAGTCTCTATATAAATTATAATAATAGTTATTATAGTATACTGTATTAAGGCGATCTTTCTCATTATTTGCTTGTAGAAGGCATTGTCTTTCAAGGCTTTTTCTGTTCGATCACGTTGACAGGAAATCAAAAGTAAATTAATATGTAAACAAAAGCAAAGGTTTTAGAATTTACCCCCATCATAGCCCATGCAACTCTGCCACTGTGTTTTGAAGAATTATGGGCCACAAGTTGTTCTCGGAAATATTATTAAATTATCAGTTCTGATACGAATATGGTAGCAGACTTCCAGGAATCAGTGGTGCATACAGCTGACTCTATGAGTTGATTATACATGTGTTTCGTGTTCTGAATTATGGACAACTTGCCCCTAAGACACCTCACCATTGAACAAGCCGCCCCAGGCCTGGACAACTTGCCCCAAACCAAAGAAGACAACTCGCCCTAAAATGTGGACTACTCACCCCAGCCTTGGACAAGTCGTCCATAAGTGAATTTTATGAATGAATGAATGATTTTTATGTTTATTTTGCTATTTTTTTTTATAATAGTAAGAATAATTACTATTAATTTTATAATTATACTAATAGTAGAATAAACAAAATGTTTTTATAACTAACTTTCTTTATGTTGATGAATTTTCTCTTAGTTGTTGCATTCTCGACACTACAGCTTGTAATAACAAACGACTTTCAAGTGTTACGAGCCACTGGTTATTCATCAGGAACAATCAATGAGAGAAAACATCAGTACATTGTCAGAAAGGGTGGATGAGGCTGTTGTAACATTTCGTGTAGTTGAAGGTGCAACACAGCATGGCAAAAGGAAACTAGTTAGCAGCAATGGATTTACTTTTGTGGTGAAAAAACAAAATATTGATGGAAGTGTTGACTGGAGGTGTAGTGTTCGAAATAAAACTGTATAATGTATATTGCCCAGCTGCATTTCGACAAGTTGGTGAAAATTTTGTAGCAAATAAGACACATGCACATGAACCGAAACCGGGAATAGAAAATGCTCTTATTGTTCAGAAACAGGTCAAAGAACAAATAAAAGGAGAGGTTTTCGAGCCAGCTGCTTCGATAGTTGACAAAATATTAGGCGAGCATGTTGACACTAGACTTCCACAAGTAGCAATGCCAAAGTATGACAGCATTATCAGGAACACCAACAGACAATACCAAAAAACAACCCCAAAAGACCCAGAAAATTTGGATTTTGAGGTACAGTGTCTTTGTTATAATTATTTGTTATAATTAAATATATTTTTAGTCTTGGGTGCAAATCGGGAAATTTATAAAATTAATAACTAGTAAAAACTTGAGACAATAGTACTAGGAGAAGGGAGGGGGGATAAAGCATTATGTTTTCATTACCGAAAATACCACTGTATAACATTAGGCTCTAAAAAATCTACTTTGAGCGTTATTGAAATAACAAGATAACATATACAGCAAAACAGAGAAATTTATGTTTTCTTTCTTTATTTTTTCAGTTGGACATGGATTTCATTGACAGACAAATTTCCCCGGATTTTCTGCAAGCCAATATCCGAGTTGGGTCACGACATCACTTACTGTTCACAACAGATCACCAAATCACCAATTAAGTATGTTAGCTAAAGCAAAACATGGTATGTTGATGGAACTTTCAAGATAGTACGCCAGCCTTTTACACAACTATTCAGCATCCACTGCTTTGTGAAATCTAGAGAAGATATGAAACAGTTCCCAGAGATATTCGTATTAATGTCTAGAAGAAAAAAGAAAGACTACAAGGAGGTTTTTAAGCACCTGGAAGAGCTCATGCCAGGCATGCCAGCACTTTGAGAGATGGTTGCTGATTTTGAGGATGGTATTTGGAGAGCGGCACAGAGTGTGTTACTGTGTTTGCTGATTTGACAGTTCGAGGTTGTGTTTTCCACTGGTGCCAAGCTGTTTGGAGACATGTACAAAATTTGGGATTACAGGTAATTATATTAGTGACTTATGAAAAACATAACATTAAAAATAGGCTGACGAAATCGTCAGATGTGTACCCTTACGCGCAACTAGTAGAAAGCTGTATGACGGAGGGCCACCCTGGATGCCAACATTATGTACACCATACATGGTATGGGTACATATAGAAATGGATTGGAAGAGTTCCTAATTTGATGGATAAAGGGTTAATATCTCTGGATCAAATTATTAGATGTACATAGAAAACTATACAGCACAGCATAACAGTAACCTGAATATATATATAAAGAAACCTGATAATCGGATTAATATTTTTTGAGTTATCGCATGCCGAAGAAATGTATTGGAGGAGTTCTCAATTTGAAGGATAAAGGGTTAATATCACAGGATCAACTTATCTGAATTACACCAAAAACTATACAGCATGGCACATCAGTAACCTGAATACACATATGAAGTAACATGACAATCCAAGCAATATTTTTCAAGTTATCGAATGCCAAAGGGATTGGAGGAATTTTCAATTTTGAGGATAAAGGTTTAATATCTCAGGATCAAAATAACAGATTTACTCCAAAAACTGTACAGCTCGGCACATCAGTAACCTGAACACGTATATGAAGTAACCTGACAATCAGAGTGATATTTTTTGTGTTAACTCATGCCAAAGGGATTCCATGAATTTTCAATTTGAAGGATAAAGGGTTAATATCTCTGGATCAAATTATCAGATTTACACCAAAAACTATACAGCTCGGCACATCAGTAACCTGAACACAAATATAAAGTAACTTGACAATCCAAGCAATATTTTTCAAGTTATCGAATGCCAAAGGTATTGGAGGAATTTTCAATTTTAAGGATAAAGGGTTAATATCTCAGGATCAAAATAACAGATTTACTCCAAAAACTATACAGCTCGGTACATCAGTAACCTGAACACAAATATAAAGCAACTTGACAATCCAAGCAATATTTTTCAAGTTATCGAATGCCAAAGGGATTGGAGGAATTTTCAATTTGAAGGATAAAGGGTTAATATCTCAGGATTAAATTATCAGATTTACACTAAAAACTATACAGCTCGGCACATTAGTAACCTGAAAACAAATATAAAGTAACTTGACAATCCAAGCAAAATTTTTCAAGTTATCGAATGCCAAAGGGATTGGAGGAATTTTCAATTTGAAGGATAAAGGGTTGATATTTCAGGATCAAAATAACAGATTTACACCAAAAACTATACAGCTTGGCACATCAGTAACCTGAACACAAATATATAGTAACTTGACAATCCAAGCAATATTTTTCAAGTTATCGAATGCCAAAGGGATTAGAGGAATTTTCAATTTGATGGATAAAGGGTTAATATCTCAGGATCAAAATAACAGATTTACACCAAAAACTATACAGCTCGGAACATCAGTAACCTGAAGATATATATAAAGTAACATGACAATTGGATTGATATTTTTTGAGTTATCTCATGCCAATGGGATTGGAAGAATTCTCAATTTGATTGATAAAGAGTTAATATCTCAGGATCAAATTATCAGATTTACACCAAAAACTATACAGCTCGGCACATCAGTAACCTGAACACAAATATAAAGTAACTTGACAATCCAAGCAATATTTTTCAAGTTATCGAATGCCAAAGAAATGGATACTGAAGCCAGATGGACAGACAGACGGACGGACAAAGGATGGATGAACGACGGATGCCGGCATTATGTGTACCATACATAGTATGGGTACACATAAAAATGAATGAATGAATTTGATTCTAGTGGTTCTCTCTTCTGATTATTCTGACTGATGTATTTATTTTTCTCTGAACTAACGAAACTTTTTTGTTTCTATTTTGTAGGTCGAATACTCTAGACGTGACTCACTGTACAAATTCATCAGAAAACTATCTGGATTTCCATTTCTTCCCTTTGAACAGATTCAGTCAACCTTTGAACAGTTCAAAGAAATCGCCAGAGAATCTTCAATTCCTGCACTCAACGATTGAATGGACTGCACGGGAACTACATGGATGAATGGATCTTTGCAACCCGCGTCTTGGTGTGTATTCCAGAGAGCGATACGGTCCAACAATGATGTAGAAGGATGGCATCATCGCATACACAGAAAAGCCAAGAGCAACCTTCCATTTTATGTACTTCTGGTACTCTTACATGAGGAAGCAGCAGTACTACCACTGAATTTGAAATTGGTATCTTTGGGAAAATTGAAACGCCACCAGTCTTCAACATCTCAAGAAAATGTAAAATATTTAAGTATTGGGATTTGTATACACATAATGTTATGTCTGTAAATACTTTGTTGAGAAAATGTAGAAATTTGTATGGTTTAGTTTGCCAATAGTTGTATTTGAGAAAATGAATGCGTACTTCATATATATAAATGTTTTATGTTACATGAAATATCTATGAATGTGCTTGTTATTAATGATACAGATTTGGTAAATACATGTTAATTTTTTTCACTGTGAGTTCGTTTTCATTTCATAGATACCAAGTCCCCAAGTTGTCCACATTTTGAGGGCCAGTAGTCCAAAAATACTGTAGCATAATTTGCCCCTATGATTACTCCCCCAATATGGAATCAGCAATTGGAATGGTAAACTGGTCAGAAGAGTAAAGAGAACCGGTGGCGTCACCAAGAGAGTGGTATATAAACTGTATCAGAAGAGGAAACCAAGTTCTGATTGCTGTATTATCATTAGGTGAGTTTTAAGTACCCTTCCACTGGAGAAAATAAACCACTTGATGAGTCTGTGACTAGTTGGTAAAAGGTGGTATAGATATTTGTTAGATTGAGATTATACCCCAAAAATTACCACATTGGCGCAACGACTTTCACAAATTTGTGTGGGCTGAAGCCTGAACACTTTTCAAGTTTCAAACTTGCCACTCATGGCCATTTTTCCTTTGTCTTGTTGACACATGAATCCGCCAGATTTAATCGCAGTTAATCCAGTCTTTTCAATTACCCATCCAATGTAAATTTCTTTTGCCTTGTTTTCCGATTATTTTGGAATATCATTTTTTTGCCTTTGTTTTGTATTTTGTTTGTCACAATGTTGGGAATTTCCCAAATGAATATTTATTTTTTCAAATTTTGATTGTCAATACTGACAAAAATTATTCTGGATGAGAAAAATGGCTACGGATGTTACACATGATCAGAATCAGGCACTTATTGTTCCCGAACCACAAATTTCTATTAATACATGTGATTTCCTGGGATTTTCTGCCTTACCTGGGGTTGATGTCCTCAGAGCTCGCCAGCTGGTGCAAAAACGTGCTCAGTTAGGAAATTTTTCAAAAAGCTCTCTGAAAGAGGTTCCTGGTTTAAAAGTAACCAGGGCCCTTTTGCGTACCACCAATTTTGCGCCACATGCTCTGGGGGATGAAAATCCCCATTCAAATTGTTCTCGATGCATTGAAGCCGAGGATCAGGTTTGTCAGCATGGGGAAGGAGTGAGTGGCCCTTTGGTGCTTTCCAGGGTGGGGGAAAATCGAACATCGAGAAATGCAGTAGGGGAGAATAGGGAGTCATGTGACGATCCCTCATTAACACCTGCTTGGCATATTAGAGGCAGGCCATTTCAGAATTCTGTTCCAAATACATTGTAGACCGGGTCAAGTCCCAGATGCTGCTACTTTTCATATTAACCCTCCACTGTCTTATGAATCGGTGGGTTCTGATTATGATGCTTTCCAAAATGGAGGGAATGGTGGTAGTTTTGAGGAAGGAGGAGGGGAGGCAAATTACAGAGATGACTTTCAAGACAAGAGGCCCCAGGGGGCCTGAGGGCACTCACCTGACATGGTAGCCTAAATATCAACCCAGAGAATTGATTTCAACAAGTTGCATCTGCTCCTCCTAAGAAAAGCTTATACCAGATATCCAAAGATTCTGACCAGTGGATCTAAAAAAAAAAGATTTTTAAAGAATATTCCTCATATTGAACCAAGTTATAATTCGGGCTTCCACAGGAAGCCCATATATGAACCCAGGGACTTGGTTTTAACAAACTTGAATCTCACCCCCCTAAGGATGCTGCAAACCAAATATCAAAACATTCCAACTGCTGGATCTGAAGAAGAAGATTTTTTAAGAAAATTCCTCATTTTGAACTAAGTTACAATTTGAGCTCCCACAGTGAGTCCAAATATGGATCTAGGGACATGGCTTGAACAAACTTGAATCTCACCCCCCTTAAGGATGCTGCATACCAAATATCAAAACATTCGGACTGCTGAATCTGAAGAAGAAGATTTTTAAAGAAAATTCCTCATTTTGAACTAAGTTATAATTCGGGGTACCACAGTGAGCCCAAATATGAACCCAGGGACTTGGCTTGAACAAACTTGAATCTCCCCCCCCCCAAGCATGGTGCATACCCAATATCAAAAGATTCTGCCTGCTTGTTCTTGAGAAGAAGATTTTCAAAGAAATTTGCCTGAATGCACTAAGTTCAATTTTGGGCTCCTATACTGAGCCCAAATATAAACCCAGGGGTCCGATTTGAACAAACTTGAACCAGATATCCAAAGATTCTGACCAGTGGATCTAAAAAAAAAAGATTTTTAAAGAATATTCCTCATATTGAACTAAGTTATAATTCGGGCTTCCACAGGAAGCCCATATATGAACCCAGGGACTTGGATTTAACAAACTTGAATCTCACCCCCCTAAGGATGCTGCAAACCAAATATCAAAACATTCCAACTGCTGGATCTGAAGAAGATGATTTTTAAAGAAAATTACTCATTTTGAACTAAGTTATCATTCGGGCTCCCACAGTGAGCCCAAATATGGACCTAGGGACATGGCTTGAACAACTTGAATTTCACCCCCCTAAGGATGCTGCATACCAAATATCAAAACATTCCGACTGCTGAATCTGAAGAAGAAGATTTTTAAAGAAAATTCCTCATTTTGAACTAAGTTATAATTCGGGGTACCACAGTGAGCCCAAATATGAACCCAGGGACTTGGCTTGAACAAACTTGAATCTCCCCCCCCCCCCCCCCCCCCCCAAGCATGGTGCATACCCAATATCAAAAGATTCTGCCTGCTTGTTCTTGAGAAGAAGATTTTCAAAGAAATTTGCCTGAATGCACTAAGTTCAATTTTGGGCTCCTATACTGAGCCCAAATATAAACCCAGGGGTCCGATTTGAACAAACTTGAATCAGATCCACCCGACAATGTTGCATACCAAATTTCAAAAGATTCTGCCAGCTGGATCTGGAGAAGAAGATTTTTAAAGAAATTTGCCCGAAAATGCACCAAGTTCGAATTCAGGCTTCTATAGTGAGCCCAAATATGAATTCAGGGGGCCGATTTGAACAAACTTGAATCAGATCCACCCCACAATGATGCATACCAAATATCAAAAGATTCTGCCTGCTGGATCTGGAGAAGAAGATTTTTTAAGAAATTTGCCTGAAATGCACTAAGTTCAAATTCGAGCTTCTATAGTGAGCCCAAATATGAATCTAGGGAGCCGATTTGAACAAACTTGAATCAGATCCACCCACAATGTTGCATACCAAATATCAAAAGATTCTGCCTGCTGGATCTGGAGAAGAAGATTTTTGAAGAAATTTGCATGAAATGCACTAAGTTCGAAATTGGGCTCCTATACTGAGCCCAAATATGAACCCAGGGGGCCGATTTGAACAAACTTGAATCAGATCCATCCTACAATGTTGCATACCAAATATCAAAAGATTCTGCCTGCTGGATCTGGAGAAGAAGATTTTTTAATCTTTTTCCCATTGCCTACAGTGTTAAAAAGTGCCGACTCATCACTTTTTCAAAGTCCTGAAAAAAGTACCTTGTGATCAAACCGATAGGGATTTTTTTAACCATTCTATTCTACTGGATAAAAGTAAGCTTTATACAAAATAAGAATTCTCTGTGCCGTGTAGTTTTGGAGATATGGCAGTTTTAAGGTTTTTCCTATTTTTAGCTCTGTAGCCAGTGGTTTAGGAGAAAGAGGCTCAAACACCACATTCAAGCAGGACGACGGACGACAGACGGACGACGGCAGAAGAGTGATAAGAAAGGCTCACCCTGACTTTCAGTCAGGTGAGCTAAAAAACGCTGGCTTCACCAAGGCAGATATAGATATGCTTATGACCCACCCCATCGGGGTGTACCAGCCTTATGGGGAAGGAGATGCTTATCGTCCACAAGGGGACAGGTGGGGGAGGAGTGAGAGGTATGCCCATGACCCCCAACCTGTGTACCGTCAATTTGGAGGACAGCATCCCCAAGTGCGAGAGATGAGAGACCCGGCCAATAGGTAGGACGCCTAACCTTCCCAAGAGCGTAGAATATAATGGGACCACCAGCTGGCAAACATTTCGTATGAAGTTCATGCAATTTGCAGACATGCAAGCATGGACTGCAGGAGAATGTAAGGACAACCTTTGTTGATGTTTGGATGGCAAAGCATGTGAGTACTTTGCTACCATAATTCGTCAAGACCCACAAATCTATTTTGTTGATGTGCTAGACAAATTAGAAAAACGCTTTGGAAAGTATGAACTCCGAGACTGCACAAATGCAGTTCAATCAAGCCCAGCAGCAACCAGACATGACCCTAGAAGAATGATTAGATTTTGACAATGGCCGAAAAAGCATTTGGGCATCTGCCCTAAGAACACATGTTTCGCCAGGCAGTTATGCATTTCTGCCATGGTGCCCTAGATAAAGGGTCAGGGCATTATGCAGCAAATCAGCATCCAAAAACAGTCGAGGAAGTTATCGATCAAATTAAATGGTTTCAACACACATCTTTGGCTATTTATGGAAATGTGAGGGAACTAGCTCCAGAACTCAGGGGCCCAACTCAGATTGCAACCCTTTTATGGGATAACTCACATCCCCATGTGCAGTCGGTTTGGGTGTCTACTCCATCAGTACGACCCAATACAATAGGGCCCCAGCCTCAGGATACCCAGAGTGTTGTTTCTGAATTAGTAACTGAATTAAGAAATTTTCTGGAGACCACAATCACTGAATTTAGATCAATTGGCACAGTATTATCAAATTTAAATGACAGTATGGCTACCCTGACCATAAAGATTTCCCAGTTGATTGAACCAGGTCAGACTTCAAACAGATCAGGGAGTCGATCTCCCTCACCTGGGAGGAGGGGTAGTTGGACATGTGGGTCTATGTCCCATTTTTCAAGAGAGTGCCCTTCCAGAAATCAGGGTAATCGATCAGCTTCAAAGCCTTCTACACCATCAGGAAATTTATGGATGATTCGGAGGACGATTTAAACGAGAATGAGTCGGAAATGTAGGCTGTTTGCCGACTCCAGATTTAAATATAGGCCATAACCCTGTCATTGCTAGGGACAAATTTCCTGGACACTTCTTCCCAAAAGAGGAAACATTAAATGAGATGCCAGATAGAATAACGATCAACCAAATGGATACTTTGTTGTACTATACAGTACCAGTGATATTAGAAAATGTCAAATTAGATGCTCATATTGGCATAGGGGCTCAGGTGACAGTGTTCTCTGACAAACTTTTAGAGCTTTTTGATGAACATCCTCGCATGTAGAAGGGCATTGAAGTACAAGCAGTAGGCAGAGAATTAGCAACTATCTCTGGACAAATAGTAGGGCCCATCAACATGAAAGTGGAAAAAATTGATACATCAGGAATTTTTATGTAGCCCATTTCTACTGAGTCTACTCCAATTATTTTGGGTCTTGATTTCTTGCATGAACAGGGTACCCAATTAGATCTGGCTAACAATATGAAGTATTTGGGAAAAGAAAGAGAGGAAATTCCCATTCAGTTGAGACAATCACAAAAGAGGGAGGGAGTAAAGGTCAGGTTATTGGAAAAAGTAATAATTCCTTCCAATTAAGAGGGAATGTGTCAAGTGAATCCAAGAAAGAGCCCGAGGGAGTGGGCATTACAGTTATTACCGACTCCAAGAGAGTGCCCTCATCCCTCAGTGGCAGAGAGATAGTCCAGGTGCCAGATGCGGAAGTACAGGTTGGTGCTCGGGGAGAGGATGGGAGATTCTCTTCAATGCTGGAGGTTGTGGGGGGGGGGGGGGGGGGGGGGGGGGGGGATGGTGTTCTCTTTCTACCTAAATCGGTAGAAGTGCACCCCACCCCTAAATTAAAGAGACCATTGTCAGTGTGTCCCATTCCAGGTTGTGGGGCCAGAGTGGGGCAGTTGCGTGGGCACTGACAGGGGCATCACCCTCCCCACTTCATTGTGGATGCCCCGGTTGGAGGGGCAGTGTTTCAGTCCTCAGGCCATTGCCTGAGATTTTGGAAGGATGGTGGCTCCCCTTGGAATGGGTAGTTACAGGAGATGGTTAACTGGGAATATTCCAGATTCCCGTTGGGAGGTTACAACTCATTTTGTTGAATGCATGCAGGAATTGGAGGGCCTTTTTGAGTGGGAACCAGTTACTCAATTCCCTCCTGCAGGAAGTTTGGAACACCTGGCTGCACAAGCTGGGTTGGTACATTGGGGGATTTTAATGCTCCTGAAAATTAAAATTGAGGAGATCACGTCCCTCAGGGCATAGATTTCAAAAGCCCCTGAAGTGGGTGCCCAAGAATGTACCCAGATTGATGGACCATCCCAAATTGTGGTTCCAGGGTGACGTCCCATGTTTCACCCCTTCAAAACGCCAAACAGTGGTCAGGGAGGATTCTCATTCCCTGGCACCCCAAGAGAATTTGGTGGTGACTCCCATATTCGGTCAGGGATGGTGGTGGAGGTGCCTGCCTGCTCAGTTGCCGATTCTTCAGCGGGAGATCCCTTGGATGTACCTTCGGTGTTTTCTCCCACTAGGCTTACTTCTTCGGCTACTGGTCCCTCGGGAGTTTCCCCCTTTTTTGCTTCGGCGGCTTCCACAGTTAGTTCCTGGGGGGGGGGGGGGGGGGGGGGGGGGGGGTCATGTAGTACCTCTTCCAGTCTCTTCAGCCATGGCTCATTCCTCGGAAGGTCTGTCACTCGTTTCTCCTGCCATTTAGTCTCATGGTGGGAGGTAATCCAGGTCTTCCTCCTGCTATTTCCACAGCTAGTACTTTGACGGGAGTCCCACCAGGCTTTTCTCCCGCTACATGTAGATCTTAAAGGGAATCTTGTTCCATGAATTTGGTGGACACTACTTTTCATTTTAATCGGGTTCGCCAAAGGTTTTCGAAAACCCAATTTGTCAGCTAGGGAGGTTCTCTCCCTTAATGGTGGTCAAGCTGCAACTTGTCCTTTGCCCATTGTGTGTGTGTGGGGGGGGGGGGGGGGGGGGGGGGGGGGGGGGGGGGGGGGGGGGGGGGCGGTAGTTTACTGTAATGCGTCCACCTACCCCAGGCCAGAAGAACTTCTTGGGGATTCTGGTATGAAGGCAGTGATTGGCCCTTCATCCCCATCATGTCAGGAATATCCCCCTGGTAGAGATTGAGAGCCATATGTTCCCAATAATGGGCTTGCTTCCCATATGCTGCAGGTTTAGGTGAAGTGGGACTCGACAGAACAGAGCCGGATGATACATGGTATCAGCAAGACATGGTATTTGCAGGGTTGTTGAAGTTGGTGGGCTGGCTGCCTTGGCAAAGTCCCATTGTGTTACACTTGAGGGGTCTCTTGGGAGATTACTTGGGAAGGGAAGTAAATTCTCTAGCGCTCCTGATGTTAATGGATAGTGTAGGTAAACAACAAAAACTCCACCAACATTGTTTCACCTCCAGTAGGGATGTGGTAGAGAGATGGATAAACCACATATTTCAGCATAGGCCCAAAATGTTTACACTTTAAACCAGAGCGGTGGGAGGGTGTAAAAGCCATCTCGCTAAATCGGTTGGTACTGGAGTCTGACGCTCCTTATTTTCAGGGAGAGATGAATTTGGCTGTAGGGGCGCTGCTCTCTATTGGGGGGAAGTTGCACTAACTTTACCACAGAGTTGCAAATGTCCTTGGGGGTGCTGGTGGCCTCCGTCACTCAAAATGCTTGTACCCTCTATGGGTTCACTTCCTCATAAGCAAAATACCTATATATTCAAATAATTTCGGAATGATTTTTTGGAAATTATAGCAGGAAATGAATTTTGGGCAATGCAAAGGCATGCCCCCAAAGAATTATTATGCTGAGAACTGATAATTATGTTTCCAGAGGTTTTCCAAAATTAAAATAACAGAGTTCCAGACAGATTTTTCCGATATCATACTGAATTTTGTATGAGGACTTGAGATAATTTGGGAACTGTTAAGGCACTTTTAACATGTAACCGTACCGCTACTGGCGTATGTTGTTTCAGTTAGGCAGTGAATTATTTTGCCAATTAAAATACACTGGTGTTTGTAGAAATTTCAATGGGATAGAATTATTTAGAATCCTGAGATTCTGTCTAGAATTCTGCTTACTTATTACTGGGAACATCCTTTTTAATCATTTGTTTGCCCAGATGCAAATAAATTTATTTGTGACCTCCTACACATGTACAAATCTGGGGATTTATCCCCACTGCTATTAAAATAAAGATTAAGAAAAGTGTTTAATTTGGGACCCCTTCCCTGGTATATATTGATAAAAAAAAAAATAATAAAAATTTAAAACTTATGAAAAAAAAACAAAACTAAAAAACATAGAAAAATGATGAAATGCAAGACCAGTAACTGGACTTTGAAGGACAAAACTGATAAGTTGGAATGGTTTTATTTCTGTTGCCATGTGAGATATATTTTAATTTTTGTTGAATTTTGTAATTTTGTAACTTAATTTTGTTAATTTCCGGGTGCAGTTAAATTGTAGAAGGGGAGGGGTGTTGGCTTAAAAGTAGTAGAGAGAGGGGACTGGTACGAACAGTTAGAATATTTTGTACAGTTTTTATGGGTTTCTATCTTCGATTCTTGTTTAGTGAAAAGTGAGAGTATCCATCTCTTGGGATGCCCCTGGATCCCTTTTTTTTCTGAGAATTCCATTGCTGATCCTTTTTTGATTAAGTTAAATACAGGGAGTTTGTCTCCCTACATGCTCTTGCCCTTTAAGGGTAGGGACTTGGGCTATTTGGAGGGGGTTTTATTTTGAAAACTGGGGGGAATGTAGCATAATTTGCCCCTAATGATTACTCCTCCAACATGGAATCAGCAATTGGAATGGTAAAACTGGTCAGAAGAGTAAAGAGAACAGGTGACGTCACCAAGAGAGTGGTATATAAACTGGATCAGAAGAGGAAACCCAGTTGTTGTATTTATCTGGTTGCTGTATTATCATTAGGTGAGTTTTAAGTACCTGTCCGTTGAGGAAATAACCCACTTGATGAGTTTGTGACTAGTTGGTAAAAGGTGGTATAGATATTTGCTAGATTGAGATTATACCCCAACAAGAGGCCCCACGGGGCCTGAAGCGCTCATTTTGTACAGAACACAATTTAAATAGAGTCCAAGAATGAGTCTACATTAAGCAAGCCATCTCCATAGGCTACACTGTCAATCCTTGAGTCCCTCAGGAGTGACAAAAATAATCTGGGCATCATGCCTTTTCTTCAGTTGATCATAAGTAAAATGTAGAGCTCCCCTATGAAGCCCCTTGATACAACCTATGTGGATTAATGTTAGTACCTCTAGAGGGTACTGAATACAAAATTTTTAATTCTTCAGCAAAATGGCCAATTCCGGCTCCCATTGAGAGCCCAAATATTAACCCAGGCTCTTGATTTGAACACAGTTAAATTTGACTTCCCTAGAGATGTTGTGCACTGAATATGAAAGCATTCTGACTGTTGGATCTGAAGAAGAGAATTGTAAAGAAATTTCTTCGAATTGCACTAAGTTCAAATTTGGGCTACCATAGCGAGCCCAAATATTAACCTATGGATCCGATTTGAACAAACTTGAATCTGACCCCCCTAGAGATGTTGTATACCAAATGTGAAAGCATTCTGACAAGTGAATCTGAAGAAGAAGATTTTTGAAGAAATTCCCTCATATTGTACTAAGTTAAATTTCATGTTCCCATATGGAGCCCAAATATTGACCTAGGCACTCGAATTGAACAACCTGGAATCTGACCCCCCTAGAAATGTTGTATACCAAATATAAAAGCATTCCGACTGGTGGATCTGAAGAAGAAGATTTTTTAAAGAAATTTCCTCATATTGCACTAAGTAAAAATTTGGGCTACCATAGTGAGCCCAAATATACACCTAGGGATCTGATCTGAACAAACTTGAATCTGACCCCCATAGAGATGTTGCATACCAAATATCAAAGCATTCTGACTGATGGATCTGAAGAAGAAGATTTTTTTAAATTACCCTCCATATTGAACAAAGACAAAATTTGGGCTTCCGTAGGAAGCCCAAATATTAACCTAGGGACTTGGTTTGAACAATCTAGAATCTGACCCTCATAATAATGATGTATACCAAATATTAAAAGATTCTGACTGTTGGTTCTGAAGAAGAAGATTTTTAAAGAATATTCCCCATATTACCCTATGTTAAAACTTCGGGCTCCTGTAGAGAGCCCAAATATGAACCAATGAGCTTTATTTCAACAAACTTTTATCTGACCCCCCCCCCCCCCCCCCCCGCCCCCCCCCTATGAATGCTGTATACCAAATATCAAAAGATTCTGATGATTGGTTCTGGAGAAAAGATTTTTTTAAATTTTTGCAATTATGCTGACTCAGCATTTTTTCGAAGCCCATTACAGAACACCCTAACACAACCGATGGCAATTTTTTTTTACCATTCAATTCTACTGGTCATAAGGATACTTCATACCAAATAAAAGCTCTCTGTTCCATGGGGTTTGGGAAATATGGGCGTTTGAAAATATTTCTATTTTTAGCTCCCAGGGTTCCCATGGGGATGCAGGAATTATTTTTTAGGCATGGGTCAAGTACTTATGACCCAATACTACCACAAACCAAATTTGGTTCATACCGGACCATCGGTTCAGAAAATAGAAATTTTGGGCAGGGCCAAAAATCTTACCTCTCCTATTACAAAGCCAAATATTACTTCACGAACTTCGTTTGAACAAACTTGATTCTACACCTCATATGGAAGCTCCATAGCAAATATCAAGTCATTGTACACACTGATTCTTGAGAAGAAGATTTTTAAAATATTTGGAGCATTTTTCCCCACTCCCTCCCTATGGGGCTGGGCATGCTGAGTTGAACAAAAATGAAATGGCCCTTTGGGACCATCACTCACACAAACTTTCACTTGAATTGGCCCAGTGCTTTGGAGAAGAAGACCAGAACATGGTGTTGACGGACGACAGACGACAGACGACGGACAACGGACGACGGACGGCAGCGCGATGAGATTAGCTCAGCTTGACTTTGTCAAGATGAGCTAAAAATTACCACAATACATGTGGGGAGTAGTCCAAAACTTGTGGCGAGTAGTCCAAAACATGGGGCCAGTAGTCCAAAAATAACTGGGGCGAGTAGTCCTAAACTTGGGGCACGTAGTCCAAAACTTGGGGCGAGTAGTCCAAAACTTGGGGCGAGTAGTCCAAATTCCTGGGGCGAGTAGGCCAAAATTTGAGGCGAGTAGTCCAGATCGAAGGCCCCAAATTCAAACTATAATTAACTGTTTTTAACCCCCACGTTTCCCCAGGAGGCACCAGAATCGATCTCAGAGATTCAGAAATTT